>OX276328.1:40396087-41003293 GCA_946251845.1 Andrena fulva | reverse complement strand
GCGTCCTCGTAGATGGAATTGGTGTTTGGTAGATGGTTGATTCACCCGTTTACTCACAAGCTGATTTTACTCGTTACTAGGTTCGTCGTCGTTCGGACTGCGTCGAACGTCTTCTCAAAGGCCGTTCCTCGGTCCTCTGTGCTACCTCGGTAGCGACGATAACCTGTTTCAGCCTATGCGACAGCGATGATCCAATAATCTTGTCTGAGAGAGTTCAATCTCAGACGGTGTCGATTGATCGGTTGCGTCAAGGCTCGGTAAAACTTTTACGATGCAGATCCCACCGCTGCCACCAATTTTGTTGTGCCCTGCGTGATGGCTCGCAAGGCTGGTACGGGATCTGGCGTAATCGTGAATTCGGGAGCGATTAAAGGATGAGAATCCACCGGGTGAACTGCACCAAATGTGTCTAAGTCTTTATTCAGAAACAACTTAAACTAGACTGAGGTGTACAAGTAGGTTTTAGCCGTGTTGCCCGGTCGAGGGTCGGATCTCGAGTCTGCCGATTTGCGGCGGCAAATCGGTTTTTATTTCGCTTATTGGGCGTGGTGCCGTCGCTTCGCGTTGCCGTATATGGTCATAGCGAAGCGCTCGCATTTTTGCTGATTTCGTAGATTCGTGTTCGCCTCGCAACTGATTTAGCTTGGAAACGTCTCGAAACGTTCTAGAGTAATATAATATGTATAATGTATAATAGTGTGTATAATACGTGTGCTTGGGCGTTGCCTGGGCACAACAGTAACATGTTGCCCTTACAACGATACCAAAGAGAGTCACGGCGCGGCGGCCGTACGGTACACACGCGTTTCACATAACCTGTTTGTAGTGTAGTGTAGTGTGACCACATGTTCATTCCCTTTTTGGACGGGTACTTCCTCTCAACGCCTAAATTTGTGGACTTCTGAGTACAGGGGTCTCAAATTTATAATTTCTTTCCCCCAAACGAACCAAACAAACCGAAATGGATCAACCAACCCAAGCATCTACCCCTGTTAACCTAAACAAAAAGTCATACGCTCACGTAACCTCAAATAATTCATTCCCCACAAAAGATCAAGCAGTTGTCATGGACTCATTAGAGGGAATCACTATTGGAGAATATGTAAAAGCAGTGGGTAACCTATCAAGCCCAAATGATATTAGATTTGTCTCCAGAATTTCAAACAAACGTATATGTATGTACATGTGTACAAAAGAAGTGGCGGACAAATTAACCGACACATACAAACAAATCTCAGTCAAAGGAAACCAAATAGAATTAAGACCTTTAATGGCGAAGCAGAAAAGAATTGTGCTGTCAAATGTATGTCCAATTATTCCCCACGGAATAATAGAAGAACAATTGAAACAACTTAATATAAGAATCGTATCTAAAATCCTGTTTCTAAACGCTGGCATATCAGACCCAGGTTTTTCCCACATCCTGAGTTTCAGAAGACATGTGTATATTAACCCAGAGGATCTACATCTGTTACCTGAAGCAATTCAAATCCAGTACGAGGACACCAAATACTGGATATATCCGTCTACGGACTCAATTATGTGCTTTGTATGCAATAAGGCAGGCCATACTGCAAACCACTGCCCAAATAACAAAACATCTGTAGTTAATGAAGATATGGAACTTGTAACGCAATGCCCATTCAGGGAAAATGAAAACAACCTCGCTACGCTAACTCAACATACCACCATTGACAACTCACCAAATAGTTTAATGGATATCGTCTTAACACCAGTGTCAAAAAAGAGACCCCTGTCATCTGTAACTAACTCAAATCCCATTGAGTTTTCAACGCCAAATACGTCATGCATAGATACTGATGAAAGTGATGACGACAAGATCAAAACAGATCAACAATACATAGACAGCAATGGAAATAAAAATCAACTTAAAATCAAAAAGAAAGTTAAACGCAGTAAGTCAAGTGACAAATTAGCAAAAACATTAGACGAACTACTGGCTCCAGCTAAACAGGAAATTGAAAATAATCCCAACAATTATTTAATCAACTATATAGTTGTATATACAGTTCAAATCGTTTTTGGAAAACGCCTTTGGCTCAGCCAACCCAGGTGAAATAGCTAATGAATACACTGACGACACCAACGACCTTATCACTATGATGAGAAACATCTATCCCCTCTTACTTGAAAGAAGCATTAAAAACAGGTTTAGCAGAATTATTAACAAACTCAAAACAAAAATTCCTGAAAGGGATGACAATAGTAACTCCCCAATCTTGACGCCCCACGACAAAACGTTGAACAAACCTAGTCTAACCCCACAATTACCATAAATCAAGAAACCAACCAAATAAACAATCCATTATTCCAAGCTTAAACTAACCACAATAATGACACTCCAAATAATTCAGTGGAACCTAAATGGCTTCTACAGTCGACTAGAACACCTACAACTGCTCACCGACAAACTACAACCAGAAATAATCTGCCTACAAGAAACTAATTTCAAAAACCTCAACTCCGGCAAGATCAAAAACTATAACACTTTCTTCAAAAACCGTATCACCAACCATGCAAGCGGAGGGGTAGCCACATACATAAAAAATACCATCCACAGCCAAGAAGTTAAGGTCTCATCAAACCTAGAAGTCATAGTGACTAAAATAACAGGTCCTATAAACCTGCACATATGCAATATCTACAGACCAAACAGTCAACAACTAGACGAAACCGAAATCACCCATCTAATAAACCAATTACCGAAACCATATATCATCCTTGGTGACTTCAACAGCCACAACCTTCTGTGGGGATCATACAAAACCGATACGCGAGGAGCTACCATGCAGAAAGTGATAAATTCCACTAACCTAAATTTATTAAACACCAATGACCCCACCCACTTTAGCACAGCATCTGGTCGCCTTAGTGCAATAGATCTATCGCTCTGTAGTCCTTCAATTGCTCAAAATATCACGTGGAATGTAGAAGACGACCTATACGACAGCGACCACTTCCCAATCAAAATAACATACCATCTGGGCTCCAACACCCAAACCCACAAACCTCAAAGATGGAAATTCCAAGAAGCTAACTGGGCGACGTTTCGCGAATCAATATCAAACACACTTCCCCAACTCACAGATTCAAACCCGATTAAACCCGATCAAATCAACTCAACAATGCAAAACTTTATAGGAATTATTATAAAAGCTGCTGACGCAGCTATTCCAAAAACAAAAAATCCTACCAATCCTAAAGCCAAAGCCAAAGCTAAGCACAATCCATGGTGGAATGAACAATGCCAAAAAGCCAACAATAACTCCAAGCATGCCTTTAACAGATACAAAAAACACAACACCCTCGAAAATCTCATCAATTTCAAAAAGTATAGGGCTATAGCCCGAAGAACCGTAAAATATAGCAAAAGACAATCATGGATAGAATACCTCTCATCTTTAAACTCCAACGCTCCAATCACAACAGTTTGGAAAAAATAAGGGCAATCAAAGGCTCAAATTCTCAATACGCTATACCCGCATTAACGAAAGAGGACAACTCGCTTACCACAGACCCATATGAAATATCGGAAATGCTAGTAACAACCTTTCAAAACAACTCTAGCAATAATAATTACACAAAGGAGTTTCAGGATCTCAAAAAGAAGACAGAATCTTAACCACCCAATCCTCCAGATACAAATCAGGCAACACCCGATATATCTGCTCTAAATATGCCTCTTCAAGCCGATGAATTAAAATACTTCCTTACTAAATGCACGAACACCAGCCCTGGACCTGACGGAATCCCAAACATCTTCCTATCTAATCTACCACCAGAGGCCCTTGACTTTACACTCTCACTATTCAACTGCATCTGGATGCACAATGTATTCCCTGATTCATGGAAGGAGGCTACAGTTATTCCCATCTTGAAACCAGGCAAAACTTCAACTGACCCAAACAGCTATCGCCCGATCGCTCTAACCAATACACTGTGCAAATTAATGGAGAAAATAATTAACTATAGACTTCGATGGTATTTAGAAAAACATCAACTAATCTCCAAATTTCAAAGTGGCTTTCGACAGTTCCACTCTACTCACGACCATTTAATAAACCTGGAGACCAATATATGCGAAGCCTTTGCCAATCAACAACATTTGACGGCCGTGTGCCTTGACATAGAAAAAGCCTATGATATGGTGTGGAGAAATCGAATACTAACAGTTCTGACGAACCACGGACTCAAAGGGAATATTCATAAGTTCATTAGCAACTTCTTACAATCAAGAGTTATTAAAGTCAGAGCCAACAATACTCTCTCCTCCACAAAAGTCATCGAAAACGGTGTACCACAAGGCTCCGTTCTAAGCGTACCCTTATTTCTCATTGCCATAAATGACGTACTGAGTAATGTGACCAACCCAGCGAAAGGATTACTGTTTGCCGATGATCTAACTATAATATGCAAAGGGAAAAACCCCCGCACAACACAAGAACACTTGCAAGAAACACTAAACAAACTACAAAAATGGTCACAGAACACTGGTTTTAAATTCTCGAGCCTCAAATCAGAAATAATTACCTTTAGCAGGAGCCAACAACCTATAAGCATAAAACTAAGCCTTAACAACCAAGAATTGAGGGAATCTACTACAATCAAACTACTAGGACTAACCTTCGACACACGATTATCGTGGAAGCCTCACATAGACCAACTTAGAATCCACGGTAACCAACGCCTCAACATACTAAGAACAATAGCAGTAAGCAACTGGGGCTCAGACCTAAACACCCTACTACTAACTTATAGGACAATAATTAGATCAAAAATAGACTACGGATCAATAGTTTACAACTCTGCCAGCTCCAGCGTACTAAAGAAGCTAGACACCCTACAAAATAACGCCCTTCGGATAACAGTAGGTGCTTTCCGATCAAGCCCAATCAATGGCATCCTCAGCGAGGCAGCTGAACCGCCCCTAAGAGTACGGAGGAAATACCTGAGCATAAAATTCGCAAACAAATCATCTGCCCTTCCCCAGAACCCTGTATTTCAGAGCGTCTTCAAGAAGAACAACACCAACCAACCACAGACAAAAAAAAGAGTCCCGCTCCCTTTTTACTGCAGGTTACACACCTATGAAAGAGAACTTGAAATGGAAATCCAACCTACAGCAAGGAAATCGATCCATAGCATCCCTCCTTGGATCATTCCAAAAATAGAATCCAATACCACACTACTAAAGCATAACAAAAAGGACACCAATCCTAGCTAGTTTAAAACCCTATTCCGAGAACTAGAAGAGACATACACAAATCACTCACATATATACACAGATGGATCTAAAACACAAAATGGCACTGGTTATGCTTTCACATCTGAACAATCGACCACAAAAGTGAAACTCCATCAAGAAGCTTCTGTCCTCTTCTGTGAACTAAGCGCGATAACACATGCTATCCAAACTATAGCCGGCGAACGAAATAAATCCTTTGCTATTTTCTGCGACTCTACTAATGCCATTCAAGCAATCCAAAACCAATGGACAAACGATTCCACCATCCAGGAATGCCAAAAATCCTATGTCGAGGCAACCCATAGGAACAACTCGATCACAGTAATCTGGGTCCCTGCACATACAGGGATCGAGGGGAACGAAAGAGCAGATAGAGCGGCTAGAGAAGTAGCTGATTCACCAATCTTCGACCGTAGCTCCACCGTCCCACCGGAAACTATACTCTCATGTTTAAAGAAAAAAATAAAAGACAAATGGAATGAAGAATGGAAATCCACAACTAAGCCACGACTGACAGTATTTAAAGACGACTTTTTTGAGAAAAGCATATCACGTTCGCTACCAAGACACGATCAGGTCGTAACATCAAGAATCACGATTGGACACACAAAACTCACGCACCGGTACCTTCTTGACAGAGAAGAGCCCCCATCCTGCGATCTATGCAAAGTGCAACTGTCAGTGGAACACATCATCCTACACTGCAGGAAATACTACCTCTATAGACAAAACTACGACTTGAGGCCCACCCTAAAGGACAACTTAAACGACAAAGGAGCAATGCAAAGACTATTAGATTATCTGAAACATACCAAATTGTATAACCAACTGTAGCCCAGACCCTAGGTCGCTAATAACCCATTCTAGTGGTTGATGCGACGGTAAATAACGGAGAAAAAAAACGATACCTAAATAAGTGCCTTAGGTTAATATTAAACAAAGGAAGATATGTCAAAATTAGCGACTTACACGAAGAAGCTGATATAGAGTACTTAAACGATTATATTACAGAAAGTGCAAAAAGATTCTATGAAACACAATTAAAAGCTAATACACTGACGAAACATATCATAGATAATTACAAATGTAGAATCCAAAACTCAATGGATAAACATAAGTTCTCATTCGGAGACTTGGTTTTGGGTATGAACTAGGTATGTGACCGTCTTCGGTTTGTGAGACGGTCGCCGGTGGGACGGAGAAGGAGTTTGTTGCCGACTCAGTCGGTAAGGCCGGGTTCGTCAAATGAGCAAAGGCGTGTTGAACAGTAACAAGGTTTATTCAAGCTGTAATTATGTTTACATTATCTTCCGCGTGACGGTTGCGGGGGCGGAGACTCGACTCGGTAAATCGCGACGGCGTGGTTCTCGCGGCGGCGGCGCTGGCGACGAGCTGGGGGATCAAGGATTTGGAGTTTTGTGGAACGTTCTACTCGGAAGGGCCTTAGCAGGCACGATCGTACAATGTTCGTATAGTGGCGTTCCCGTGTGCAATAGGGCTCTGGCCGATAGCGGCGCGGAGACACCTTACAGGCGAGGTAAAGCACAAGATTTCTCTCGGCCTATTTAGGAAAAGAGGCTGGTTTATGGCACAGCGTGACGATAGGCCAACGCGTGCACACCTCACGGAATCCAAAAATATGAGCTTCTTGACGGACGGTACGGCGGTGTTACGGCTAATCCGTGCGGAACAAGAGCTATCAGTTTCGCTCGCCGCGGTCCTTATATCGCGAGCCCGTACATCTTCACCCGCGAGACAGCTCGCGGCCGCGCGGCCGCCTGCGGCCGCGGCGCGCACTCGGCTTATCGGCGCGGCGCCGTACGCCTGCGCGGCGCGTGACGTGACTTCGTCACACCCCCTTCCTACTTCGGGGACGGAAAGCGATCAACGCTTTAGATCGGTTTATTGGGTCCGCTGACCCCTTAAAACTAACGCATACGAACTTAAAACTACGGGTTGCAACCCCAGGAACCGGGAACTTACTTACTACCCACCACCACTTAACGCTAACTTATCTAGGTTCGCGGGACTTCCGCGGGGGCCGTCGGCCGACGGTTTCGGGTTGCAATTCCGATGCTGCTGTCGCGGTACCGACGGCCCATCACGACAGTGGTCGCGGTGGTTACCGCGTACACCCGCCGTGGGTGCATGGCGGCCGGGTGAAAGACCACCACGCCGGGGCGGTCGGCGTCCCATGACCACGGTCGGGTGCGGGCGGCCTCTGGAACGACGGTCCTCTGCTGTGGTGCGGCCGCTGTGGGGCCCCGGCGGCCGGGCGGTACCAGCGGCCCAGCTTCGGGTGCTGTCGCGGGGGGGCCCCTCTGGCCTAGCTGTACCCGCGACAGTGCTGCGGCGATGCCGACCGGTGGTGGCGTGGCCGCTGGTGGGCCCTGGAGGCCTGGCTGAGCCAGCGGCGCGGCGATGGCAGCATCTACCGGCGGTGGTGTGGCCGCTGGGGGGCCCTGAAGGCCTGGCTGAACCAGCGGCGGTGTCACTGGTGGCCCGGATGGCTTCCTTTTTCGGGCCGGCAGTCTTGGTGCTCGTAGAGTATCGGGGTTCGAAGGACTAGCCCGGGTTGCTGTTGCCGATGGTGGGGGCGTTTTCTGCCTGAGGTCCAGCGGCTGTTGGGCCTTGTGAGCGATCCGTCGGCGGCGGGTTATGGCGCCGGCGGGGTTCACGTCCACGGGGTCCCCGGCGGGTTGGGTGACCGTGTCCAACACCGCCACCTCCACGATGGGCTTGCGCCGCGGTGCCGGTATGCGCGGTGGTGGGCCCCGGTGCGGCGAGGGTTGCGGGGTGACCCGTACTCGGGCTGGCCATGGCCGGTCCTCGACCACCCTGGCTCGCCGGGGTAGGTGTTCCGGCGGTCCTACCGCTACGGTGCCTAATGGCACGGCTGTGCTGCAACCGGAGCTCTCCGGTCGTGTGGTCGGATTGCGTGGCATCGTGATTGCCAATTGTCTAACCGGGCCGACTTCCTCGGCTTTTATAGCGGCCAGCGTGGCGCTGTTGGTGCCGGTTTCTGGTACTTGTTGTTTGTACGGTTTCAGATCGCTGATGTGCGCACGCGTGGTCTTGCCGCGCGCACCTTTCAGCACTACAACGTTCGGTCCCATGAATTTGGCAACGGTGTACGGGCCGGCGAATTTCGGAGCTAGCTTTGCATTGAACTGTTTTGCGGCTGCGCTGAGGTGGTGCTCGCGTTTCATCACCTGGTCGCCGATCGTGGGGCGCCACTCTCGGCGCCGCAAGTCGTAATAATGCTTCTGGTTTTGGTGTGCTTTCGCCAGATTCCACCGCGCTAGTTCAATGCTATCTTTGATACCCGCGAGCCGTTGTTGCCATCCTTGGGCGTCTTCTCGGGTTGGTTCCTCCATCGGGTCTCCGGTGGCCAAGCGTGGGTCACCGGGAGCCGCGAGCTCTCGGCCAAAGTTTAACGCGGCCGGCGTGCTCCCTGTGGTCTCGTGTCGCGCCGTATTGTAGGCAAACGCGATCTCCGGGAGCCAATTATCCCACGTCGTATGATCCCCGTCGGTAAACTGGGCGATCATTGTTTTGACGACTCGGTTCGCCCGTTCCACTGGATTACATTGCGGAGTGTACGGTGGTGTCTTCCGGTGGTCAATACCATATTCCCGTAGCAGGCCGGTAAATTCACGGCTTTCGAACTGTTTGCCGTTGTCGGTGATGACCCGGCGGGGGCACCCGAAGCGCATGACCACTCGTTCACGAAATGCTTTGGTGACGGCCGGAGCGGTGGCTTGTCGAAGAGGCTGCAGCTCGATCCATTTTGTGAATTTATCTTGCATTACCACGACCACTGTATGGCCTTTCTTCGACCGTGGGAGTGGCCCGACCAAATCGGCCGATACCACGTCCCATGGGTAGGCGGCTGGCGTGGTATGCATAAGTCCGGCTGGCGCTTGCTGCGAGACTTTGTACTCTTGACATTTCGTACATTGTCGTACGTATCGGGCCGCATCGCGGAACATTCCTGGCCAGTAGTATTTTCGGGCCAAGCGGGCAGTAGTCTTGTTAATGCCTAAATGGCCGGCCGTGGGGGCGTCATGATTGGCCCGTAGTATTTCGCTGCGTCGTGCTTGCGGTACACATTGTTTCCATTCATCCTCGGGGTGTCCGCCGGTTGTGTCCGGAAAGTGGCGGTATAATTCGTCGCCACGAATCTGGTATTCCGGGTGGAGGAGCGGCGTCTCCTTGACGGCTCGTTTCTTGGCTTCATACCATTCTTTGGGCCCCTCTGTGTCTACCGGGGCGATCTCGCCTTGGCGGGAGAGGGCGTCCGCGACGATGTTGTTCTCGCCCTTCCGGTATTCGATGTTGAAATCGTACTGTTGGAGCTCCAGGCTCCAGCGTGCCAATCGTCCCGAGGGGCTATCGATGGATTGGAGCCACTTTAATGCTTGGTGGTCGGTGAGGACGGTGAAGGCATATCCTTCCAGGTACGGGCGCATCTTTCTGACGCCCCAGACCACGGCCAAGCATTCTTTCTCCGTGACTGAGTAGTTACTTTCTGCCGCATTTAGCGTACGGCTTGCATAGGCTACTACTCGTTCTTCGCCATCGTGGTCCTGGGTTAATACGGCACCGAGGCCGCTTTGGCTGGCATCGGTCTGAAGTACAAATGGCCGGTCGAAATCGGGACAGGTCAGTACCGGTGCGGTGGCCAACTGGTGGCGGAGCGTTTCAAACGCGGCTTGGGCTTCTTCGGTCCATGCCCAACGGTTACGTTTCTGGAGAAGCTGGTTCAACGGTGCAGCGGTGTCGGAGAACTGCGGGATGTATCTCCTGTACCAGGAGACCATCCCCAGGAAGCGCCTTAATTCGCGCAGGTTCTGCGGTGGAGGCGTATTGCGGATTGCCTCCACCTTGTCGGGGTCGGTTTTGACTCCGCGGTCTGATACGACGTGTCCGAGGTATTGGAGCTCTGTCTGGCAGAACCGGCATTTTTCCTCGTTTAGGCGGAGTCCGGCTTGCTGTAGTCTGCGCAGTACCTCTCGGAGGTTCTCCAAGTGCTCTTCAAACGTTCGGCCCAGGACAATAATGTCGTCCAAGTATGCAAAGGCCCTTGGCTCTAGGCTGGGTCCAATGATACTATCGAGGAGCCTTTGGAACGTAGCGGGGGCTGAGTGGAGGCCGAACGGCATGACGCGGAACTGGTACAATCCGCGTCCTGGAACGGTAAAGGCTGTTATCGGGCGGCTCTCCTCGGCCAATGGCACTTGCCAGTATCCGTTCGCGAGGTCTAGCGTCGAGATATAGCGCGCCTCGCGTAGTTTATCCAGGGTAGCCTGCACCTGTGGCAGCGGGTAGGCGTCCTTTTCAGAAACTGCATTGACTCGGCGGAAGTCGATGCAGAAGCGTTTCTTCTTCTTGCTGCCTTTCTTGGCGACCATTACAACGGGGGAGCTCCACGGGCTGCTGGAAGGCTCGATCACCCCGTCGGCTAGCATTTGGTCTACCGCCTCGTTAATTAATGCCTGCGTGGCCGGATTTCTGGGCGAATAGCGCTGTTTAATCGGTTCGGTATTCGCCCGTAGTCGTATACGGTGCTCGGTAAGGCGAGTCGTCCCTCGCAACTCTCGGAATGGCGGTAACTCTTCATCTAAGAGTTGTTGCAGAGCGGTTTCCTGGGCCGGCGTGCATCGGCGAATGCCGGGGGCCTCCACTACCGCGGTTTCGGCGTGGCGAGTCCATCTGTGTTCGCCGATCTGTACTTCCAGGCCCAGTTTAGTGAGGACGTCTATGCCCAGTAATGCGGCATGTGACAATCCAGGTAGGACAGCGTACGTATGTTCAACTCCTTGCCCGTTGACGTGGGCGGGGAGCGTCATTTCGCCCTGCAGCGGTACTTCGGCGCCATCGGCTACGCTGGCCGTGAACGTGGCAGGTCCGAGAACGTATCCTTGTCGTCGGCAGGCGGTGGCGACATCTGGTCGTATAAACGATCTGGTGGCTCCGGTGTCGACCAATGCCCACCATCGCACCTTACCGACTTGGAAGGCGAGGTACAGTCGGGAATCGTTGCCTAGTTGGTTGGCTGAGGCCTTGGCGTCGGGGCGGTTGTGCGGTTGCCTCGTTGGCCGCGCCCTGCCTCGTTTCCCGAGATCGGGTTGCAATCGCACTCTCTCGTGGTGCGTCCGGCGGTGCCGCAGTACGAGCAAAATAATTTGCTTGCTCGTCGGCACTCCTGGCGGCGATGACCGCGCTGGCCGCATCTCCAACAGCAGGTGTCCCGATCATAATCGGCTTGTACCTCTGCGAGGCTGTGGGTTCGTGGCTGGACCGGACGTTTCTCTGGTCGTCGCTCCGATTTGGAGGCTTCTTTTTCCTCGGCCGTGACTTTATCTTGGTCTGCGGCTAACTTCATTAATTCGGGCAGTGTTTTAAAGTCAGTCCGTTTAATGACCCGCCTGTACTCCGGCCGGAGGTTTCGATAGGCTCGGTGGACTTGCTGCTCCAGTGTATATTTGCCATACTGTTGCATTAACGGGAGCAGGTCTAGTATAAAGTCGGTTGCCGTCTCTTGCGGCCGTTGGACGCGCCTGGTAATCGTTTCCTCGAGCTCGTCTTCATCTTCGGCAGCGAGGAAGAAGGCTCGGAAGTCGGTGACAAAATCGTCCCACGACTGCCATTCCGTGCGGCGGAGGCGATACCAGCCGAGTGCTCTCCCTTTCAAAATCTCGGAGAGGCACTGTACAATTTGGGTGGGGGTGACCATGTAGCTGTGTTGGAGGTCACCCAGCCGTTGTAAGAATTCGGCCGCTCCTGGGCCACCGTCGTATCGGGTCCCCCACCTTCGGATTCGTTCCATGGGCGTAGCCTCCGGGGCAATCATGCTGATGCCAGGGCTGTGTGTCAGCAGATTGTGCCCGGTGCCGGTTGCCGTTTCTGGCATGCTGGTGCCTTCGCTGGTTTCACCAGTGGGTTTGGGCGGTGCCATATTATTCGCTCGGCAGTGCGCAGTGACTCTCTGTCTTAGCTCGTCAAGCGTGCCAGTGGCGTCGAGTCCGTAGTCTTCCGCAGTTTTTACTAGGTCTGTTTTTCTTAGTTCGTAGACCCAGCTCACGCCTTGGCTCATTCGACCTTCTCCTTTTCACAGTCCCTGTTCGGGTGCCAATTTGTGACCGTCTTCGGTTTGTGAGACGGTCGCCGGTGGGACGGAGAAGGAGTTTGTTGCCGACTCAGTCGGTAAGGCCGGGTTCGTCAAATGAGCAAAGGCGTGTTGAACAGTAACAAGGTTTATTCAAGCTGTAATTATGTTTACATTATCTTCCGCGTGACGGTTGCGGGGGCGGAGACTCGACTCGGTAAATCGCGACGGCGTGGTTCTCGCGGCGGCGGCGCTGGCGACGAGCTGGGGGATCAAGGATTTGGAGTTTTGTGGAACGTTCTACTCGGAAGGGCCTTAGCAGGCACGATCGTACGATGTTCGTATAGTGGCGTTCCCGTGTGCAATAGGGCTCTGGCCGATAGCGGCGCGGAGACACCTTACAGGCGAGGTAAAGCACAAGATTTCTCTCGGCCTATTTAGGAAAAGAGGCTGGTTAATGGCACAGCGTGACGATAGGCCAACGCGTGCACACCTCACGGAATCCAAAAATATGAGCTTCTTGACGGACGGTACGGCGGTGTTACGGCTAATCCGTGCGGAACAAGAGCTATCAGTTTCGCTCGCCGCGGTCCTTATATCGCGAGCCCGTACATCTTCACCCGCGAGACAGCTCGCGGCCGCGCGGCCGCCTAGCGGCCGCGGCGCGCACTCGGCTTATCGGCGCGGCGCCGTACGCCTGCGCGGCGCGTGACGTGACTTCGTCACAGGTATAAGTAAAAATTATACGTATAGTACGTAAGACAAACATTCAGGTTTGGCATCAGTACCTGACATAAAGTGTAAGTAGGTTTTTCAAAATGTTTTCCTACAAAATACAGATAGCATCTAATAAGACTGTACTCGAACTGCAAATAAAAGACTGCAACGCGTATAAGCTCTCACTTGAAATCCTAAATTAGGGTTAAAGGAGAAAGCAAATAAATATATAAGAAGTAGGTTTGAACCAAATATAGGTAGGAACTACTAAAGACTGGAAACAGAAAACACAATATATTATACAAACACGTTTATTGTAAATATTTTTTGTAATGTACAAAGACAGTTAATAAATCAGTTAAGGAAAAAAAAAAGTTCCCGTCTGATCACTGCAGTTAAGCGACACTAGGCGCGGTTAGTACTCGGATGGGGGTGACCGCTTGGGAATACCGCGTGTTGTTGGTAAATTTTTTTCTTGACAGCTTATTTTTATATTCACCAACGTTCCGAACTTTTCGGAGCGGGTGAAAAATCCTCGGTTATCGTCGCCTATACATATATATCTTTTTTTATATTGTATATTTTAATTGTATATATACACCTAAGACCCTTGATTCATGTATTTTGCTCAGCGGTGTAACAGTTTCATCGATAAATAAAACCCTATTTTCACCAACGACCATACTGCGTCTGCAAAACACCAGTTCCCTTCTGATCACTGCAGTTAAGGGGGTAGACACGGGGTAAAACAGCGATCTGGATACCGACACAATGTGGCCCGAAACATGGGTTTGGGAGAATACGTTGTTTGTCCTTATATGAGCAGATTTTGATCTGCGTGAGGTCTCACTCGAAAGAGGAAGGGCCGATGCAGCCCGCTCTGGTCATGGTTCGACGAGATTGTGTTAATATCTAATAATATGAGTGTTGAAAGTAGAGCAAAAGTCGAAAAAAAAGAGTTTTGTGACTCAAACGATGACCAGAGCGGGCTGTATCGAACCTTCGTCTTTCGAAAGAGACCTCACCCAGCCCAAAATGTGCTCATATAAGGACAAACAACGTATTCCCGTGACTGCATTCCCAAATACCAGTTTCGCCATATTGGCGATAAGCAGAGAAAGTCACGTGACAAATTTAGTTCAGCTAGTGGATACGAGATGGCGCCTACTGCCAGGAATAATAGCAAAACTGAAGCGTTAAGGCGGGATCTCCTACCTGCGACTGGTCGCTGCCGGTCGCAGCGACCCCACTAGTGCAAGGGAGAATTATGACATCTCTTTCTCCCTTGCACTAGTGGGGTCGCTGCGACCGGCAGCGACCAGTCGCAGGTAGGAGATCCCGCCTTTAGCTGGATACATGTGCCACAGTAAAAGCGTGATGCACTCAATGTATGCATATTCGTCCGATTAGAGGTTCGGTTATATGCATTTTAGGCATACATTTACTAGTAACTGCTGGGAACTGTATACATTTACTAAATTAACGCCTTTACCGTGACATATACATCACTTGAAATCGCTGTCGAATTTATGTTATAATTATATGGCCACATTATTTAAAGTAAAAAAAGCGAGAGGAACTTTTTTACTAATAGTGGAAATATTAATTTACTGATATTATATTTTCAGAATGTGGAAGTTACAGCAATTATTTGCAATTATTGCTCTTATTATTATTCTTCCGACTATTGAATAAAACATATAACAAGGAAAAGTCTCCAAACCGGTCAACAGTTGACTCCCTGATTTTTTTGTAATTCTTTACGGTCCTATGCAGAGATGGGCATTATTTAAATAAAAGGATATACTTCCGAATGGCCCCAGTGGCTGATCGACACGAGGTTTGAGGGAGGGGTGTGTACCCTAAATCTAAAGTTCTATATAGGTTCGGGTATTTATTAGTTTCCATTGTTTATTCGAAGGCCTTTCATCTTGGGCTTCGAATAATTTTTCTTCTTTCATTATATCATTATCCTAAGGTCGTATTCAGATATATTGGCCGGTCAACAGCGATCCAGGAGAAATCAGCCACCACCATCTGACGATCGTGGATTTGTCAGTTGGAGTTGCTGGGCCCCCGAAGGGTATGGCGGGGTAACGGGAATGCTGCTCGTGTGGCTGTTATTTATTCTTAGCGTAATAGTTGTGTGCGTTACGAACTTAGAGCATATATACTTGGAGGTCTCATTGACAGCTTGAAACTGTCGCCAACATGGTGCGAGAGAGAAAGACATCCTGCGAATTGGTGCGAGAGAGTGAAGTATAGATTCTCTCGCTCGCACGATGTCTTTCTCTCTCGCACGATGTTGGTCGGCAACTGGATCCACAGGAGACAAGAGGCCATGAGACCTCCATGTATACCTATATGCTCTAAGGTTACGAAGCTATGCGTAGACCAATATCAGATGAAGCTATCGAGAATGAATGAATGTTCTGACCATAAAACTTCTGAATTTTTCGGAGCTAACGCACACCGATTCTGATGTTTGTATTTCTACGCTCAGAACTCGGTTGGCCTACACGTCAGGTGCTTGGCGCTGTTGGATGCTAGCTAAATGTACACCATAAGCATCCTAAACACACACCGGCTCATCACAACTTGTCACCCTCGCAAAATCCTCCGTACACCGATAACAAATTAGTCATCGACCCTTGCACTTTCCATAGTTCTTTCCACGTCATCCTTATCTCTTCTTCCACAACTCCTGTATATATAACCCAGTCCCAAAATCTAAAAGGCAGACCATTCTTGTATCTAAGAGCGGAACCTCTGTTAAACACGCCAGTTAGAACTTCTGAAATAAAACCTCTTGTGAAACTTAGAAGTATTTTACGTGTTGTACTCGACTTCCTGCTACGGAATCCAACAGCGCAATCTCTACCACTTCTGGCCCACTCTTGTTCTACGAAGGCGAGAGCGAGTCAGAAAACGTTGAGAAAAGGAGCACCGAGGCAGGACAGCGGTATGGTGGGAGAATACTCCTCACGAAACTCACCGGCCAATATATTGTAGACGATCTTTATTTTCCCCTCGAAATTACTCGAACTACAATCGGTACAATCAAACTAATATGGACGCTCGGATACGACTTCTTTCAAAGATCGTCCTTTTCTGTCTTTTCCCTGCTCGCGTCCGCCACGCGACCGCTCCTCCCCTCTCCTCCTCCTACAACCGTCAACTTTCCGTTCGGCATTGTTGAGATTCGGATCCCTCGCCGGCGCTGCACCGATGCATATTTTTCCACAATATGTATCTGAATACGACCTTAGAAGCTCGAATGCCGACGAAAACCTTGTGACCCGCTTTCACGGGGCACGGGGGGACCAGAGGAACGATCCTTTTTGCCGACTCAGTCGGGTGTGTCGAGGGTCCGTCAAATGAATACTCCCGCTAGTGCTGGTATGAACGTTCTCGTTTATTTAACTGCCTCCCGGCTCTCCTAACGCGCGGTATCGCGCGACGCGGCGGCTTACTTCCTAATTCTATTCGGCTTATTACTAGTGTTACTAACTAGGCGGCTTACAGGCTAAGTCTTAGGGTCTAGTCGCTAGGCGGTGTCTTATGAACTATGCTCGGCGAGCGTCGGCTCGGATCGGTCGCGTTGGTCGGTTAGTGACCACGGCGGTAGCAACGCCTATTCGGCGTTGGTCGGCGATACTCGGCGGTATTCGGCCGTCGAGGGGACAGGTTGGAGTCGACTGCCGGACGAGTGAGAACCTCGGCCCCGCGCAGTCTACATAGAAGGCCTTTGTGCAGTGGGCCAGCTATCAAATGACCGCTGGTTGACCACCACGGCCGGACGGTCCAGCGCGAATCGAGATTCGGCTGATGTAACGACCAAGGAACGGGCTACTAGCGGTCAGGCGG
Source organism: Andrena fulva (assembly GCA_946251845.1). Lineage (NCBI taxonomy): Eukaryota > Metazoa > Arthropoda > Insecta > Hymenoptera > Andrenidae > Andrena > Andrena fulva. The sequence goes on along the minus strand of OX276328.1, from coordinate 40,986,332 downwards.
TAAGGCACTCGGCGCGCTAGAATTCCCTCGGAGGAGGAATGATACCAAAAAGGAGCTTCTCGCGTAACAGTTGCGCATGTATGGCGTAACCACGGAGCAAGCTGTCGTCTGGCGCTCGCGGCCCCAGTCTTATGCTCCGCGGCGCGAAAAGTAGCCGCGAGAACGTTATCGTCCTCGCGGCCGCCTATCGGCCGCGGCGCGAGCTTGACTCGCGGATCGTCGAGCGTGGTGGGGCGCGTTATCTCGTGACGCGGGCTCGGTGAACGCGTCGTTGCTTGGGAGGGGGGGGGGGGGGGCGGCCGTAGTGACGTTCGTCACAACCTTTGTGGCCCGAGTCGCGCGAGATCGCCGTTGCTCGGCGATGCGTCATCGATTATACAGAAGCAGAATTTGTTTATTTTTCATCGCATCAATATGAAAGTGACACCACTGGATTTCTGGCATTCTCCCGGTTGTATTGACAGAAAATAATTTAAATCGGACTATTTTTATCGAAACGGGCTTTCACTTTTATAAACAAATTTTTCACGAAATTTCCTTAATTATGGTCCGAATTATATCATTTTTGGGGCCAATTTGATCGAGAAAATATGAGGAATCGATTGACGTCACTTTCGCAAAGATCTGATCAGAAATGCATAACTGCAGATTCGTCACTGCTTAGTGCGCAACATTGTATGGCCTCACTGGTTTCGAGCGCCGAAGCCCACGAAATTCAGCGAGTCGCATGATTGCCAGCGAGAAGGACAAGAGGGGACTTTCGATGGCGAAGGAAAACACTGTCCAACACGATTTTTGGTCTGCAATATCCGCTGGGTGATTCTTGTAGAGTTTTTCGCCCTGAACACGAATCCGCAAGCAGAAATGCTCTATCACACTCAGTTTTTTGAGAAAATCGGTTTTGAAAAAAAAACTGCAAATTTTCAACTTTGAACATTTTTTGTATCGAAACGGTAATAGTTATTCGTTTGCTCGGTCCGTCAAATTATTCTATGAACCCTCCCGAATGCAACGATATAAGTTATTATTGTATTATGATCATTTAAATATGTTTAAACAACGATCAAAGGGAAAATGACACCCGAAATGCACCCATTTTTGAAGATATCTTTCAATTTATTTCCAAAACTAAGGGTCTAGGAAAAAATCTGACCAGTCCACGCGATGCAGCAGACATTTTTCCTTCGGAAATCATCAACAAAACTGGGAAGTCACGTTTTATTTTCAATACAGAAGCGAAATAGCTTGGTAAAACGCGCGGTGTCGACAGTGGTAGTCAACGGCGGCGCGCGATCCACTGCCGCTCAGCGTAACACAATCGCTTAACGCGCCTGAGTACCACTGTTGGCACCGCGCTTTTTGCCAAATTATTTCGCTTCTGTATTGAAAACAAAACGCGACTTACCACTTCTGTTGATGCTTTCCAAAGGAAAAATGTCTGCTGCATCGCGTGGAGTAAGGTGAAAGGCCCTATTATGGGACAGATGCTAGAGAGGGATATGATATTTTCAATGATTTTAAATAATTAAGAACCTAAATGTTGCGAATTTGTGGGTTATTCAGTTATTTCGTGTTTTCTGAAGTAGAAATAATCGTTGTTCTGTAAGTATAACGTTAAAAAATAATTATATCAGGTGCGATCAGGAGAGATAGTTTGGAGGGGAGGACGAAAGATAGAGAGGATTTGTTTTGTGAGTAGGGAGTTGGGAGCAAGGTGTGGACAGCGCGAGGGAGATGGATAATGGGAAGAATGGAAGAGAATGGATGGGAAAGGAGAGAACAGAGCACGAACAGTGTCTGGAGGGGAGGAAAAGAGAGGATGGAAGCATCTGAAGTAAGACAATCAAGGAGGATAAGGATAGAGAAAGAGCATGTAGGCAATTTTGTTTTTTGGACAAGAGAAGTTGGACAAGGGTATCCGCAGAAGTCTACTACGCGCGCGTCGTCGGTGTCGCGCTCGTGCCCGCAGACACTTCCTGTGCTTGTGGTGCCTGATGCGCATCGTGGCTGGGATGCTAGACGATCTGCGGCATAACTACGGTGACGAGCCACGGCCGACAGAGGAGGAGCTGCGTGCCAGTGCCTCTGAGCCCACCACCCCTCTCTGCGCTATACGTATGTTTTACGGCTATGGTTGTGCGAGGCAATAAACGAGGCTTATGAGACTAACCCGGTTGATGTGTCGCGTTCTGTTACTTGCTGCTGCCCACTCATCCCACTGTCTCCCCGTTACTCCATTTGCACGCTCATCGGCGTGCCCGCCGGCGTAGAGGAGTTCTGGCGCACCCCGCCGCCGAAGCCCATGGTGGCGACTACCGGTTTGCTGCGGACGACGGGCATCGACTCAATGAGCTCTCCTACCAGCGGGTTCGCCGACACGGCTCCTCGCACGTGCAGCTTCACCGCCAGGTACCAGGAGGTTTTTGCACTGCGAGCGCGACGGTGAGCAGGGTGCACGCTTCAGACGCGCGCTAAATCTGAAGACGTTTGTTGCGCAGGAGTCAGCGTTGCGAAGCTTCGTTCCTGCTGTATGTGACGACAGTTGGCGGCACCGCAGTCGGCGATGGGCCGGTGAGCGTCGCTGCATCACGGAACGCGCATGGAGCGTCATGCGGGCGTGAGAGAGCCCGGGTTTCCGTGAACGGCGCGCGTCAGATGTGCCCGCCTTCGCTTTTGAGTGGGGACGTTGTCGCTGTTCGTGTGCAGCTGGCTGGGTTGCAACCAAGCCCTGGTCGCGGTGCCGTCCAACACTGTGGGCAAGCCAGGCGGCGGCCCGCACCTACGCGCATTCTGTCGATATGCTTGAAACCCGCGTACCGCCCAGCCTTTTGTGGCGAATGAAACAACTGTTCACACTCCACCTCTGTGTTCTTTGCTGCCATCGGATGTTGGTTTGCGGACGTCGAAGGGAAGCTAAGGATTCTCCCACCGAGCACGGTATTTGTTGCGCGACACATCTCTCGTGAGTCCACCTCGCAACAGTGATGTCATCGTCAACGTCAGCTGGCGGCCGAGGTTCTGTGTCTACCCGTCGCTACCAATTCGCCGGGCTGTGGTGTGTTGTAGCAGCAACTCACTCCACTCAGCGAGATCAAGCCCGTCCCAGTGTTTCGACGCAGACTGTCGCGACCGCCCCGAAAGGTTGCAGCCGTGACGTGTCGGCGTGTAGGCGCGATCAACCCCAAAACTCCACGATCGTCAGTATAGAGGGACGAGCAAGAAATGAACGGAATTCAGCATTACAAATGTTCCATTATTTACTCGTGGACGATACAGATCGAGCCGGCGAGCAAACCGTGGGCAGTGCAGTTGTACGCTCGTCCGCACGGGTCTACAGGTCTTGGCGATCCCCGTAGCCGTACGGCGCTGCGAGGTCCCGTCAGTCAGCAGATGGCTTGGACGGTTGGGCATATCGAAGAAACCCCCGGGTGGCAGTCGGGCAGGACGAAGCCGAAACATTCTTGATCCGTGTACGCGTCTTGGGTAAATTTCATGCTGGTGTGCCGTCCATTCGGTAGCTGGCCATCGGTGGATCAGCAGCCAAGGCTGTCCACGTAGAAGGATTGGTCCTGACCGCACCGCAACAGGCTCGACGCGTTCTTGTTGTGGCTGCCGTGTTCCATCGGCAGTAGCGTCTCGCGCTCAGCTACGTCCGCAGCAGGTCTTGTGCGCACTCTCGCTTAGTGGTCATAGTGGCAACCGAGCAACGCACCAAGCCCCGCGCTTTTACGTACGTTTCGACGCTGCTGCACGCGAAGCAAGAGTCCCTGGCCGAAAAGGCGTCCGCTCTGAGCAGTCGAACGCGTTTGCCCAACATGCGTTCCTGCAATCCGCCGTAGCGATCTTCCCTGTCCAGCCTGCCAAAATTGCGTAGCCCTCGCGCACACACTGTTGGCTCCTTCGGCGACGTGAATCCCGCGCGTCGTGGTCCAGACAACGACTCAGAGTCCGACAACAGTGTGACGAAGTCACGTCACGCGCCATCCGAACGCACGGTGCCGAAAACAAAGGCCTTAGTTCGCGCCGCGACCGCTAGGCGGCCGCGGCCCCGCGGTGTCTCTCGCGAGTGAAGATTCGCGGCCTGCGCTTATAAGGACCGCGGCGAGCGAGATTGGGAGCTCTTGTCCCGCACGCATTAGCAGTTCACGCTGCCGTACCGTACGTTCGAGAGACTCTATATTTTTGGACATCCGTGAGGTGTGTCAGCCGCGGCCTATCGCCCCACTGTGCCATTACCAGCCTCGTACCGATATATAGGCCGAGAGAAATCTTGCGCCCTAACCAAGTCGAAGAGGTATCTCTACGCCCAGTAGGCTGGAGACCTATTGTACTTCGAGCCTCCGCTATACGACTCTCATACGGACGCGCCTCTTAAGGCCGCCAAGAGCAGAACGTTCTCCACACCGCATCCCCGTTCCTACGACTCGCCGAAAACTCGCCGCCGTCGCGAAACGACACTTCGACCCGCCGTAGATCTTCCGTCGCGCTCGGAATAAATATATAAACACAATTTGTAGTATACACGTTAGTGAATAAACACTGTTATTTATTTCAACCACAGCTTTGCTCATTCGCCGAACCCTGCCTTACCGACTGAGTCGGCAACCTATCCCTTCTCCGTCCCACCGGTAATCGTTCCGCAACCAAACACGATTACAACAGCATCCAGAGAACGAGGCCTGAATGGCGACTGTAGACGCTGGACGGCTACGGGCGAGCGGAATACAGCGACATGCGGCCAGCCGGCGTTGCGTCAAAGTCTTCTGGATACAAGCCGCGCCCGTCCGACACCTGCGCGCACACGAATTACGGGATTCCCTCGATCCACCCGCAATAGTTGCACATCGCGACCGTCTACGTACATGATTTTACAGCTCGACGATCCCCCGTAGCCGACGGGTAGGGTGTGCGGCTCCCACGCACACACGTGATCGCCCGGCACTGCTGCCTCACCGACAAGGGCACCGCGTACACCATACAGTTGGAGTACGGCCTTTTGAGAGTGACGGGCTTTTGGCCGGAGAAACTTCGCGCACTCGCGAAAAACCTTAGTGCGCAACAGTTCCGCCGCACGCACGCAGTCAGGGAGGGGGGGGGGCGCTGAAACAGTCATTCACGATGGCGGACACGTCGATTTCTGTCAGTGCAGCAACGTACTCGCGTTCGCAGTCGGCCCCTGAAGTAGCCCTTGTCACACCGGCTCCGAACTCGACAATTCCTCAGTGCCGATTCGCGCACTCGAGATTTCCGCACTATCTTTCACGACTGCGCAGCTGCACGGACGCAAAAGCTGCCGCGTGCCCGAGCGAGCCGTGCCGAGACTCCGGCCTCCGCGAGCGAACGTGCGACAGCCACGGCCGCCACAACAGCATGGCGTCATTCTTATGCCAATATATGGCACGAGCATCGATACTTGCCGTCACTCCGTGTGGATCGACCAATCTGGTACACGCAGCTAAATCACTCTTGCCGCCCAGCAACACAGTTTCAAAGCAGTACATCTGACAGCTGATAGTACAGCTTACTTCTCTACAGCGTCCCTTGGAGCCCCAGGGCGCGGTGTCCGGCGCACTCGCGTTCACAGTCGGGATGCTCGGCATTCGCGAATCTGCAAGTGCGTGCGCGGAGTTGCAACCGGCTAGTGCTAGCACTCGCGCAAAATCGCGCTGCTGTACGGCAACGAGTGCCAGCGAACACGAGTACAAGCGCAGGGGCTCGGCGCCGCGTTCTCAGCCGCGGACGAGGATCACGAGCACGACAACGGGGGCACGGACGAAGAAGACCAACGGGCTAAGAACGCGCTGGAGCACGCGCACCGCGCGTACGCGCGCATGCTCGCCGCGACTCCCGAAAGACAGCGCTGTGGACGCTTGCGCCGGCCGTGAGAACAAGCCTCGCGCGCCCTCCGGTCATTTGGTACTCGCCCTTTGCACTCGACTGGCCGCGAAGAGGTAGAAGTTTCGCGAGTGACGGGCTTTCGGCCGGAGAAACTTCTCGCACTCACGAAAAACCTTAGTGCGCAGCAGTTCCGCCGCTCGCTCGCAATCCGGGCCGTGCGGGGGCCACTGAAACTGTGATCCAAGATGGCGGACACGTCGATTTCTGTCAGTGCAGCAACGTACTCGCGTTCGCAGTCGGCCCCTGAAGTGGCCATTGCCACTCCGGCTCCGAACTCGACAATCCCTAAGTGCAGATTCGCGCACTCGAGATTTCCGCACTATCTTTCGCGACTGCGCGGCTGCACGGACGCAAAAGCTGCCGCGTGCCCGAGCGAGCCGTGCCGAGACTCCGGCCTCCGCGAGCGAACGTGCGACAGCCACGGCCGCCACAACAGCATGGCGTCATTCTTATGCCAATATATGGCACGAGCATCGATACTTGCCGTCACTCCGTGTGGATCGACCAATCTGGTACACGCAGCTAAATCACTCTTGCCGCCCAGCAACACAGTTTCAAAGCAGTACATCTGACAGCTGATAGTACAGCTTACTTCTCTACAGCGTCCCTTGGAGCCCCAGGGCGCGGTGTCCGGCGCACTCGCGTTCACAGTCGGGATGCTCGGCATTCGCGAATCTGCAAGTGCGTGCGCGGAGTTGCAACCGGCTAGTGCTAGCACTCGCGCAAAATCGCGCTGCTGTACGGCAACGAGTGCCAGCGAACACGAGTACAAGCGCAGGGGCTCGGCGCCGCGTTCTCAGCCGCGGACGAGGATCACGAGCACGACAACGGGGGCACGGACGAAGAAGACCAACGGGCTAAGAACGCGCTGGAGCACGCGCACCGCGCGTACGCGCGCATGCTCGCCGCGACTCCCGAAAGACAGCGCTGTGGACGCTTGCGCCGGCCGTGAGAACAAGCCTCGCGCGCCCTCCGGCCATTTGGTACTCGCCCTTTGCACTCGACTGGCCGCGAAGAGGTAGAAGTTTCGCGAGTGACGGGCTTTCGGCCGGAGAAACTTCTCGCACTCACGAAAAACCTTAGTGCGCAGCAGTTCCGCCGCTCGCTCGCAATCCGGGCCGTGCGGGGGCCACTGAAACTGTGATCCAAGATGGCGGACACGTCGATTTCTGTCAGTGCAGCAACGTACTCGCGTTCGCAGTCGGCCCCTGAAGTGGCCATTGCCACTCCGGCTCCGAACTCGACAATCCCTAAGTGCAGATTCGCGCACTCGAGATTTCCGCACTATCTTTCGCGACTGCGCGGCTGCACTGACGCAAAAGCTGCCGCGCGCACGAGCGAGCCGTGCCGAGACTCCGGCCTCCGCGAGCGAACGTGCGACAGCCACGGCTGCCACAACAGCATGGCGTCATTCGTATGCCCATATATGCCACGAGCATCGATACTTGGCGTCACTCCGTGTGGATCGACCAATCTGGTACACGCAGCTAAATCACTCTTGCCGCCCAGCAACACAGTTTCAAAGCAGATATCTGACAGCTGTGAGGCGAAAGAATAAAGATCATTGCATAGAATGTATTTTTGAGAAGCAGTATAAAAAGGGTAAATCCACGGATAAGCTCTGCAGTATTAAGCGAGGAAAAGAGAGGGTAAGGGGCAGCCATAGATAAAGCAGGAAAGGAAAGAGCGACAAGATGGAATGATCATTATTCAGAAAGGCGGTTAACGGTGCTTTATCTAGAAAGGCAGCTTCCATGAGTCGTGACACAGTTAAAGGTGGATCAGAGTTCGGTGTATATTCGGATAAGTTGAGCCCTGAAATTGTTCTAGCTTTCGAATCAGGACATTCGTCACAGCGGCACAGCATCATTAGATAGAAGACGTGCTGTCAAAAGAAATGCATAATATATAGAAATTTGTGATTGCACGTGTAAGATGGGTTCAGTAAAGCTGGTGTCGAGCAGTGTCAGCATCAGTAACTGGACATCCTTAGAAGCGCCAGTTAGATTGTATCTCAGTGGGCCCTTTCCCGTCCTTTTTCTGTTAAAAACCCCTGCCACGACATGGGTGTCGGACATGAGAAGAGCATGCAGCGTTATGTGCATCGTGCTGTGTGATATTAGATGTGTATATTAGAGGTCGGGTAAACACCAACATTACCGACTCAGCAAGCCACCAGACATACGCCGCGCTATAAGAACCAGTGATCCGTAAGCAACGAGCACGGACGCACGTATCGGTCGACCACCATATATATATATTATATTAGGCGAGATTAAACCTACCGTTTAGTTAATAGTAACCGTGTCTTTATTAAGCGTAACTCCTATGTCTTTGCAATACACCACACTGGCGACGAGGATGGGATAGATCACGACATCGAGCAACTTGTAAAATCGTGCTCAATTTGTCTCGAAGAAAGGAAAAAACCGCCAAACGCGCCATTAACCCCCTGGCCTTGGCCGGACAAGGCATGGAGCCGCATTCATGCCGATTTTTTGGGACCATTAAAAGGACATATGTTTCTAGTAATCGTGGACGCGCATTCTAAGTGGCCAGAAGTAATAAATTTTCAAAACAACACAAAAGCCGATAAATTGATAATGAAATTCAAGGAAATTTTTGCGCGTTTCGGCTTACCGAAACACATGGTCACAGATAATGGTACCCAATTTACCAGCAAGCATTCCATAATTTTTTAACAAAGTTAGGTATTAAGCATACGTTTTCACCCCCATATCATCCCGCGACAAATGGCGCAGCCGAGAATTTTGTCGGAAATTTTAAAGACAAAATAAACAAAATTGTAAGGGGAGGAAAGTCGCTAGACGACGCGATAAATATCTTTTTATTCGATTACCGCACCATTGCGCATAGCACAACGGGCAGAAGCCCGGCATCGCTAATGTACAAGCGCGAACTTCGCACACGATTTGATGTATTGCGGCCCAGTGTAGAAAGCACCGTGTATGATAAACAGCACGCTCAGATTGTTTGTAAAAACGGTTCGCGTCAAGTATCCTTTAAGGAAGGTGATATCGTAATGACAGATAACTATGGGTTAGGTGATAAAAAACTAAAAGGTACGATTATTAAAAAAGCATCCCCTTCTACATTTAACGTAGAATTAGATTCAGGTAAAATAGTAAAGCGTCATACCGATCAAATGATTAACGTAGATTTAGACGAACCAAAGTTGCGCCGATCAGAGCGATTAAAACAAAAATGATATAAGCAAACTCTTAAGAGCGGAAGGAGTTGTGGTATATTAGAGGTCGGGTAAACACCAACATTACCGACTCAGCAAACCACCAGACATACGCCGCGCTATAAGAACCAGAGATCCGTAAGCAACGAGCACGGACGCACGTATCGGTCGACCACCATATATATATATATTATATTAGGCGAGATTAAACCTACCGTTTAGTTAATAGTAACCGTGTCTTTATTAAGCGTAACTCCTATGTCTTTGCAATACACCACATGTTGCTTACAACATTCTGGCTGCCAAGCGTGCACTGCACGGCATCAGACATATCCAAGATGGCAGTGAGAGTGTTTGAGAACCAGTCCCCGGACGGAGTCAGCGTAAAGGAGACGGCTGGAATTCTCGATCATCTAGATTGTTTTTACATCGACGAGGACAGTGCGATCGAATGCTGCACATACATGGCCAGAAAGACAATGGAGATGCGTGAAGAAGATTGGTACAAGTTCGCAGAAAGGGTCATGGCAGAGTTCAGAATCAAGTGGTCACGGAGCATCAAGATATATACGCTGCAGCTTCTGCGTGAGTGGGTGGAGAGGCATGGAATGTGCGTGGCGATCAGCGAGAAGAAGGCAACGCTGTGCACATGGGATTATCATCGCATGCATCCGGAATGTGGGTCAACAGACGAGGTGAGCGTATTCCGTGAGATTGTGGTGCAGGGAGACGGAGATCTTAGTACATACATGTTGCATCCGGAGATGTTCAACCTGCTGGAAATGGTAGCAAGTGTGATGAACATACCAAGGATCGATGTCAATATAGTATGTTGGAGACCAGAGGACAACTCTGTGATAGAGGAGATCAAAAAGATAAACAAGCTTGGGAGACTGGAGATATCATGGTATGGCATGGATCTGGGAGCAGTACACGAACACCTTGAGTAACACAAGGGCGATATAGTAGGTTTGGATGTTACTGGAAATAGAAGTCTAAGCTACGCAGACTGGAAGACAGTTGGAGAAATGGGAGCACTTAAGAGGCTGAATATAAAAGGTTGTGAAATAGCACCAGGAACGATATCAAGAGACTTTCAGGTGCTGAAGAGCCGTCTAGAAGAGCTGAATGTTTCTTGGAATAAGTTAAGCGACGGGGACAGGAAGACAGTGGGAGAAATGAGAACACTCAAGAGACTAGATATAAGATGTTATGAAATAAAACAAAGAAAGATATCAAGACACTTCCAGGAGTTGAAGAGACATCTAGAGGAGCTGGGTGTTTCATGGAACAAGAAGTTAAACCACGAGGACTGTCAATCTTAGGGACAAGCTTCGCTTGCCCCGGAGGACATCCCATAGCCTCCGTATCTTCCGCGGGTTTTACCCACTGGACGATCGGACTCAAGGTTTCCCGGTCAGGGCCATTGGTGGAGACCACAGCCAAGGCACCAGAACGACCACTATCCCCACTCCTAACCTCACCGCAGAATCGCTCGAGCCTTCGAACTCCACGACACGACCGTGACGCACCCGACGCGATCCGCCACGACCAACGCGACCGACACGACCGACACCGTAAGTTAAGATTTAGAGTAAGCCGCACAGACCCTGTAAGTCAGCTGGACCTGGCCGGGACATTTGTACACGCACTAGTTTTAACAATAAAGCCCGTTTTACCCTCGATACCTGAGTCAATCACTTGACGGCCCTGGACACCCGGTCTGAGCCGGCATAATCGCGGTTCCTCCACCGCACACCGAGTAACCTCCACGAGGAGAGGTTACATTTGGCGCCCGAACAGGGACTTACAGTTCCACGGAGGACGAGTGAATGACCGGAGTCTCCTGGGTATACGGGCTACCGAAGGCCAAACTCGTCGAGTGGGCCAAAGAGCACGGGCTCGACGATACGGGAGATCTCGACGCACTGCGTGCACGCGTCGTAGCCCATCTGCGAGAAACCATCATGACTGAGCACAAGGATGGTGCACTAGCCGAACCCACGGCTGAAAGGAGCCACGAAGAAACAGAAGTACCCGCCACACCCGGCCCCTCCGAGACGCCGTTGGTCAGTTTCTCCCCCGAAACCAAGGAGAAAGCTAGACCAACGAGCGACAATTACCCACCCGCCGCCCAAGGCATGATGGACCGGGTACGAAAGTGGGGAGGCCACTACGACGGAGGAAAGGGCGCGGAAGAGTTCCTGGAGCAGCTAGAAGACCTCCAGGACAGCTATGAGGTCAACCCCGAGCAAATTCAGAAATGCCTCACGACAATTCTGAAAGGCACAGCGCTCGAGTGGTACCGCGTGGAAAAGAAACACCTCCCAACATGGGAGGGGTTCATGCGGGCTTTCAAACGGCGATTCATGCCCAGGCAAAGGCAACATGAATTAGAAAAGGCCATCTACAAGCGCCTGCAACAACCCACCGAAACCGCCGCTGATTTTGCCTCCTCGATACGGCTGCTGATGCACCGACACGGAAATATGTCCGAAGAGAGCCAACTCGAGTGGGTGTATTCCAACCTACGCCCGGAGTACCACCTCTTTATCCACCGAGCAGACTTTCAAACAGTACCCGACCTCCTCGACCTAACCACCGATCACGAGCGAGCCCGACAGGAAGAGGCCGCCCAAACTCCGCCCCGACCCGCCACCCGACTCACTGAGGTTGGCGACCGATACACCCGCGACGAATGCTGCTGGAACTGCGGACAGCGAGGTCACCAGCGACGAGATTGTCGGGGTCCGACCAAACGATTCTACAGCCACTGCGGCAGGGAAGGCCGCCTCAGCCGCGAATGCGAATGCACCGCGGCTCGGGAAACGACGCCGGGACCGGCGGAAGAGGCTACGGCCGGTCCCCCTAACCCCAACTGCCACCACCACGACCTCTGCTCCAACTACAACTCCCCCGGCCGCCACAGAACTAGGCAAAGACAGCCGGCCATTTCTGCCCGTGCAAATCCACGGTCGGTGGTTCCAAGCCCTGGTAGACACCGGAGCGTCACTGTCCTACGTCAACCGGGCAGTGGCAGACTGGTGTCACCAACACGGCAACCCTGGCACCCCCACGGATAGGTGGGCCCAAGTAGCTAACGGAGCCACCGTACCACTGGAGGAGGAACTTGAAATCACGGCACACGTAGGAGACTGTGTCCTGACCCTCCCGTGTGCGGTCCTCCCTAACCTGACACAGGATGTGTTGTTGGGGATAGACGCCCTCCGGGCCCTCGGATTCACGATACAGGTCCGGAGGCAACAATGGACGCCAGCGCATGAGGCCGCCACCATCGAAAGAACGCTCGGCCTACAAGAGTGTACCCTCGAGCAAGCCCGACAACTCGAAACCTTCCTCGCACAGGAGTTGCCACCCTTCGAGCGACTGCCGGGGCGGACCCATATGGCAACGCATCGCCTCCGGTTGAAAGCCGGTGCAGAACCAATAAAGCACCGGTACACCCCGCGCAACCCGGCCATACAGGCCATCGTTGATGAGGAAGTCACGATGATGCTCGCAGAGGGAGTAATCGAGCCATCCAACAGCTCATGGAGCTCCTCCGTGGTCATCGTCCGGAAGAAAAATGGCAAGAAGAGGTTCTGCATTGACTTTCGCCGGGTCAACGAGGCCACGGAAAAGGACGCGTACCCACTGCCCCAGGTCCAGGCTACACTGGAGAAACTGCGACAAGCCCGATTCATCTCCACCCTGGACCTGGCCAACGGGTACTGGCAGGTGCCCCTCGACCCCGAAAGTCGTCCAATCACCGCCTTCACCGTACCGGGACGAGGCCTTTTTCAGTTCCGAGTGATGCCGTTCGGACTACACTCCGCCCCAGCGACTTTCCAACGCCTCCTGGACCAGGATATCGGCCCCCGGCTAGAACCTAGAGCGTTCGCATACCTCGACGACATCATCGTGCTCCGGGCGACGTTCGAGGAACACCTCGATAACCTGAGGGAGGTGCTACAGCGACTGAGGGCGGCGGGCCTGAAACTAAATCAGGAAAACTGCCAGTTCTGCCGCCCTAAACTGCAGTACCTGGGGCACACCATCACCAGCGAAGGCATGGCTACCGACCCCGAAAAAGTACAGGCCATCGCCCGGATACCCCCCCCCCCCCCCCCCCCCCTCCCCAACATCGGTCAAGGAACTACAGCGGTTCCTGGAGATGGTATCCTGGTATCGACGGTACATCCCCAGGTTCGCCGACCTAGCCGCACCACTAACCCGACTTCTGCAGAAAAGACGGAAGTGTAGTTGGGGCCCCGAGGGAACGGCAGCATTTGACGCTCTCAGTCAACAGCTTGCCACCGCCCCCATCCTGACGTGCCCGGACTTCAGCCAGCCGTTCACTCTCCAGACCGACGCGAGTAACGAAGGCCTCGGGGCCGTACTCACGCAGAATATAGGCGGAGAGGAACGTGTAATAGCGTACGCAAGTCGCACGCTCAACCCCGCGGAACGCAACTACTCGGTGACGGAAAAGGAATGTCTCGCGGTAGTATGGGGCATTCGCAAGATGCGACCATATCTGGAGGGATATCGTTTCACCGTCCTCACCGACCACCAGTCCCTCAAGTGGCTACACACGATGGACAACCCTTCCGGCCGGTTGGCCCGTTGGGGCCTGGAGCTCCAACAATACGATTACGAGCTCCAGTACCGCCGAGGAACCAGGAATGTTGTGGCAGACGCCCTCTCCCGACAGCCAGAGGAAGAATCAAACCCCCTCCCAGAGGAAGTCGACAGCGTGGAGACGCCAACCGGATGGGCCTGGTACGATAAGATGAGGGCCGCGGCCCAGGACGAGCCACACCGCTACCCGGAGTACCGCGTAATAGGAGGGAAGCTATACCGGCACATTTCGGACACCCACGGTCCCCGAGCAGAGGCGGAATGGAGGATGTGCGTCCCCCAACCCCTCCGAGAAGCGGTACTCCTAGAGACGCACGACGCTCCTACCGCGGGCCACCTGGGCACCCGCAAAACCGCGGCCCGGCTGACGCAACAGTACTTTTGGCCCGGAATGGTCCGCGACGCAACCCGGCACGTCCAGCGCTGCCAGAAGTGCCTGGAGTACAAGGTGCTCCAGCAGGCACCCGCAGGGGGCATGCAGACGACACCGGCGGCAAACCCCTGGGACGTGGTGGCGGTCGATCTGGTCGGACCCCTGCCACGGTCAGCAAAAGGCTTCACCATGCTGGCCGTGATGCAGGACAAGATTACCAAGTGGGTCGAACTCCAACCACTACGACAAGCCACCGCCCCAGCCGTCACCAGGGCCTTCAAGGAAAGAATAGTCCTCCGTTTCGGCTGCCCCAGACGCGTGATCTCGGACAACGGGAAGCAGTACGAAAGCAAGGACTTCACCGAGATGCTCCGGGGGTACGGGATCGAGCATCGCAAGACCCCCCCGTACACCCCTCAATGCAATCCCGTTGAACGAGTCAACAGGGTCATTAAAACAATGATTGCCCAGTTGACCGACGGGAACCATCGGGATTGGGATATGTGGCTGCCCGAGGTGAGTTTTGCATACAACTCCGCCCGCCACGACGCCACGGGATACTTGCCAGCCTACCTCAACTACGGAAGAGAGCCGGCCACCCCCGGAGCACTCCACCAGCCAACCACGGAAATCGCCGAGGAGGATAACGAGGACTCGCAGGGCACGCGATCCGAGGATCTGGACCGCCTAAAGGAGGCCATACGTCTCGCCCGCCACGCCCAAGCCCTGGCCACAGAGGCCCAGAAGAAGGCCTACAACCTCCGCCGGCGGGGCTGGCGGCCACGCCTCGGAGAATCCGTCATGCTCCGAGAGCATCCCCAATCCTCCGCCGAGAAGAATTTCGCGGCCAAACTAGCGCCCAAATACTCCGGCCCGCACCAAGTGCGAGAATACGTCGGACCAAATCTGGTCGTCCTGCGGTACGGGCGTAAGACGAAGAGGGCGCATATTCAGGACCTCAAGGCCTGCGGGGGGAAGGAGGAAGAACCCCCGACCGCAGGAACCAGCACTGGCACGGGACGCCCGGCCGCGGATACCGCCGCGGAAAGAAACGACGCTACAACCGCAAGATACTCCCGTACAGCCGCAGCCACCGATCGCCGACACCAGGGGGCCACGGCGATAAGCAATACAATGCCAATTTCGCGCTGGCGAAATAGTCGCAAGGCCAAATATAAGGCCGCGCGACGGGCTGGCCCGCCAGAAGCAAGCCAGCTTGCATCGCAGCAACATGCCCGTAAGAAGGCGTATAGCTCACGACACAGTCCAGCAAGCGGCAGTACCTGTCCGCCACGATCCCGGAAACCGTCCGATGGAGTGTCGGGTGCGGAAAAGGCCGGAAACAGGAACGCCTCCAGCACCGGCAGCAAAAAGGCGCCTGGACTTCGGCGGACCGCCGCCACCAACCCGAGGGCCACCCCCGGAGCTGCGCCCACCACCGAGGACCACGACCGTCACCAGGACCGTGGCCATCATGGAAGCGGTGGAAACGAGCCAACTCCCTCCACCGATGGTCCCTCAGCCAGCCCGCCCAACCCCAAGGGTAATAGAGGACCGCCGCCTGACACCGCAGGAAGGAATAGGATCGTCACTTCTGGCGACCCTCCTGCAGGCGCCACCACCGCCGTGGCCCGTGATGGCCACAACGCCCCAACAGCCACCACCGACCCGCCCACCGGAGCCGCCGCAACAGGCGCCGCCACGCAGGACGCAGCCCCCCACCCGCCCACCAGCGCCACGGCCGCCGCCACCGACGTCACAGCCGCCGCAGCCAAGAGCGCCACCACAACAGGCCCCCCCGACACGGCTCGACCAGGTGGAGGAGCCACCCCTACGGCAACCCCTACTCCCCCTTTGCCCGCCGGCCCCGGTGGAAGATCAACGCCGGATACCAGCACCCGCCGCCACAGCTACGTCCTCCAGCCATGTCCCAGCCAGGCCCTCCACCCCAGCCACGTCCCCGGGACCCCCATGGGGATTAACCCCCGACCCTCGGGAGCTGCGGATCGACGTCCCAGCACTCCGCGAGGGCCAGAAATTCCGGGTGCCCACTCCAGGGGGGTACCTGGAGTTCAAGATGCTGCGGAGGCAGCAGCTCCGGGTCCGGTTCGGCCCTGCGCCTCAGCCGGGAGGCGGGCCCTTCGACGCGCCGGGCAATTAGTTTTAAGTTTGTTCAAGGTGGTGGGTAGTACATAAGTTTGTAAATAGTAGATGTAAGTCACCTTGTAAATAGTAGTAAGTAAGCACATATACATAAAACAATGACAGGGGAAGACCGCGTCCTCCGAGGGGGGGGGGGGGGGGGTGTAACGAGTTACAACCGATGGGACGCGGGTCTTCCCCCATCACGCGCGCCTAGCGCGGCCCGCCACTACCGAGCGCGGCCGCGAGATGGCTGCGCGCCGAGCGACGCTTTCGCTCGCGAAGTTCGCGCGCGACCGCCTATAAGCCGGCGCGATGGGCCCATTAGCCAGAGTCTACCACGAGCGGTACAGGCAAACGGCTAGAGCTCTCCCAAAGATTTCCTGTATAACCAGGCTGCATCTTTGCGTATTTTTTACTCCTATTACCTCCACGGCTCCCAAAGGAACGCGAGTACGCCGACCTTTGGACGCAGGTCGATATCCGCTGTCAATCATAGGGACAAGCTTCGCTTGCCCCGGAGGACATCCCATAGCCTCCGTATCTTCCGCGGGTTTTACCCACTGGACGATCGGACTCAAGGTTTCCCGGTCAGGGCCATTGGTGGAGACCACAGCCAAGGCACCAGAACGACCACTATCCCCACTCCTAACCTCACCGCAGAATCGCTCGAGCCTTCGAACTCCACGACACGACCGTGACGCACCCGACGCGATCCGCCACGACCAACGCGACCGACACGACCGACACCGTAAGTTAAGATTTAGAGTAAGCCGCACAGACCCTGTAAGTCAGCTGGACCTGGCCGGGACATTTGTACACGCACCAGTTTTAACAATAAAGCCCGTTTTACCCTCGATACCTGAGTCAATCACTCGACGGCCCTGGACACCCGATCTGAGCCGGCATAATCGCGGTTCCTCCACCGCACACCGAGTAACCTCCACGAGGAGAGGTTACAAAGCCAAGAGGCTTTAGGTAAAAAGAAGCCAGCACATTTTCGGAACACACGTGTTTTGCAGAAGTGCAACGAAAACTTTCACAAAAGCCCGCGCTCCGTCCTTCTACTGCCAATGTACCCAGTGCTTCGAGATAGAAAACAGACACCACGTGTATCGGTTCGAAAGGGTCCGAAGGGAAGAGACGCAGAAAGTCTTCGAGTTGCTATAAAGAAAAAAATCCTGCTTCCTGTTTCCCTTTTCCGATACCCTGAATTCACGTCTGCTACGAGGCGGAACCAAGTAAGTCATAATGTTTGGGAATGAGTAGTTCTTTGCGCCGCCGCACTCTCGATCACCGCAGCACCTCCTGGGCAGCGGAAGTCGCGGTCGATCCGCGATCGATCAACCAATCAGCGTCCGTCTTGTCGATCGACGCTCGAGAATGTTCGAGAAGACGCCGCGGCGGAAATGCGCATCCATCTTGTAATTCACTCTGTTCACAACCGTGCGCAACATAACACGTATTTTGTTCATTGCATAAAAGCGTGCTCATCAAGCAATTTCAGTGTGCAAATCACTCTCTCAAACTGTAAGCTCAACGCGGAGTTCGCGACACATCTCACGTGTAGAACAATTATTGTTTGTGCATTCGCGGTGTGCGTGTTCACGCGTCCACGCGGAGAACCGGTGGATTATTGTACGATAAAGTGTACGGGGGCTCAACCATTGTTTCACGTGCGCACAACGACCATACGTTGGCACACGTTTTTATTAAATAAAGACCTCACATTCTTTTGTGCAACTCAGTGTCTGTGTGGCTCAACACCGATCCTAACCCTACCAGCCTCCTCGTGCTCATCCTAACCTAAGAATTTTACAGTTTGGTCCTTCGAGCCGGATCGGTGATTGTGCACCACAGTGCTGTAGTTCAGTGTAGAGGGCTCACAAGTTCAACTCCCGTGTTTTGCGATGGCTGACCAAGACGAGCAAAAGGTCGCCAAATCGGCGGGTTCGTCAAGGGCGCCCTCCCCAGCACCGATTGTGCTCACAATTCCCACCGAGGCTCTGGGGACGAGTGGGGATAAAAAACCACCGAGGGCAACATCACCATCAACGTTGCCCTCGCAGCTGGTTTTCAAGGCCAAAACACAGATAGGCCGCTATGACTCCCTTCAGGCATTGCAGGCGCACATGCCCTCGCAAGCGTACACTACGTCCATCGACGAGGTCGAGCTACTCGCAGCCCATGTTGAGGAGCTGCACCTAGCATTCACTCGCGAACACGCGCATTTTGAGGAGACATGGCCGGTCAAGTTTATTAACCACCCATATTTCGAGGCAAAGATGGCTGTGCAAGAGGCTCAGGTGTATTTAACCACCAAAATTAGGCTCAACCGCCTCCGAGAAGACGTGAGGGCGATACAGCAGCGTCCAGCGGCTGCATCGAGCGCCACGTCAAGAGCCTCGAAGCTGCCGGAGATCTCCCTGCCCACATTCTCTGGCGCATATACGGAGTGGCCGGCCTATTGTGAGTTGTTCACCTCATTAATCATCCAGGACCAGCAGCTTATGGAGATAGACCGGCTTCATTACCTGCGGTCCAGCCGCCAAGGTGAGCCATCAGAGCTGGTGAACGCTTACCCGCTCACAGGCTCATCGTTTCAATCTTGCTGGGAGGAACTCAGCAAGAAGTACACAAATAAGCGTGTGCTCATCGAAGAGCAGCTGGACAAGCTGCTCAACGTCTCGCCGATCGCAACGCGCAGTGCAAAAGCGCTTGGCGAAATTGTGTCCACCATCAATAAAGTGCACAAGACGCTCACCACCTTAGGCGCAGCTGATGACATGTGCAACATCCTGCTCGTGCACCAGGCGACCAGCTGGATGGACAAGTCCACCAGGGAAGCCTGGGAGACGTCGGTGGGCTCAACAAAGGAATACCCTCGGCTGAAGCAGCTCGAGACCTTTATTGCTGCCAAGGTGGTGGCCTTGGAACGGCTGGAGGCGGCGGCGTTACAGAAGGGAAAGAAGGCTCACTCCTCTGCTGCTCCACCAAGCCGATCAATTACAAGCAGGAGCGCTGTGCACGCTGCGTCGGGTCAGCCAAGGAAGGTGCAGCAATCGCCCTCGCCGTACAGCTACCCCTGCGACTATTGCAAGGAGGACCATTACATCATCATGTGTCCAAGGTTCAGGGAGCTGTCGGTGGAGGACAGGCGCAAAATTGTCACCACCAACAAATTGTGTCGGAATTGCTGTGGAAGGCATCGCACTGAGGATTGCAACTCCACACGTCGATGCAAAACGTGCTCAGCCAGCCACCACACGATGCTGCACCTGACCAAGCCGACCGCTCACACCGCGGCCCTTGCAAAATCTCACGCAGCGGCGGGAGCCTCATCCAACAGCTCAACCCATTGAAGTTTCGGTGCGGTCGTCAATCCACCATCATTCACACAACAGCGCACAACTCAGACGCACACAGCATGCTCAACAGAACGAAGGAGGCTCAACCAGACATCGCCAGTGCTCACCCCGTACTGTTCAGTTACCCTGTTGGCAACAGCCAACGCCCAGCTGATCACTTCAGTGTCATCTACACCAGTCAGATTATTGATTGATTCGGGCTCGGAACTGACATTTGTCACCGAAGAGCTCATCAACCGACTTAGGATTCAACGCATCCATGCAACCATCATGATCACTGGCATTGGGGGTAACACATCAATTCAAACCAGAGGAGTCGCACTACTAACTCTGCGCTCCAACTACGATATGTCAACAGTGCACTTTCAAGCACACGTTCTGCGAGCACTGACGTCAAGTTTACCATCGGTGGAACCGCCACGTCAAGAATGGCCACATTTGAATGGCCTTCCGTTGGCCGATCCAGACTTTCTCAAATCAAGACCGATAGACATAGTGATTGGTGCAGACGTGTATGGACAAGTGATCAAGCCCACCCTCAAGAAGGGTGATTCTTCAATGCCAATTGGACAGCTGTCCATTTTTGGGTGGCTCATTCTTGGACCAGTTACAGTGGACCGGCGCACGGTCACAGCACACCATTCTGCAGTCGTGCAGCATGTCGACAACTCCTTACAAGACATGCTGACACGATTTTGGATTCAAGAAGAGCTCCCAACAGCTACACCCATGAAGCTCACACCTGAAGAACAAGAATGTGAGGATCACTTTCGAGCGACACACACTCGTGATTCTACAGGACGATACACAGTGCGCATCCCTCTGAAGGAGACTCCGAAGCTGCTGGGTAATTCTTATCAAGCAGCTCACGCTTGCTTGAAGCGTATGCTCGTCAAACTCAATAGGAACGACGAGTATCGCAACCTCTATCAAGGCTTCATGCAAGAGTACGAGGAGCTCCGTCACATGGTAAGAGCACCATCCCTTTCACCTAACACTCACTCTGTGTTTTATCTTCCACATCATGGAGTATTGAAGCCTGACAGCCAGACGACAAAATTGAGAGTCGTCTTCAATGGATCAAGCCCTACTTCAACTGGGTATTCTGTCAACGATTTGATGCATACGGGTGCAAATCTACTCCTTAACATCACCGACGTGCTGCTGTGGATACGCCAGCACAAGTACATTTTTGCCACAGACGTGACAAAAATGTATCGTCAAGTCAAGATTCACGAGGAGGATCAAGATCTTCAAAGGATACTGTGGATCGATGACAATTCAAAGGAGGTGCCCTACAAGCTCACAACGGTCACCTATGGGACCAAGGCTGCTCCATGTTTGGCGGTCAGAGCTTTACTCCAATTGGTGGAAGACGAAGGTCATCGCTTTCCTCTGGCGGTGCCATCAATCACGCATGCCAGATACGTTGATGACATCTTTGGAGGTGCAGACACAGGTGAGATGCTCATTACAATTGCTCACCAATTACAAGATCTGTGCAACGCGGGAGGGTTTCCACTAGCCAAATGGCATTCAACCTTTCCTCCGTTGCTTGATGCAATTTCTCAAACCCAACGAGCCAAGAGACTTCAATGGAATGTGATCAACGATGAATTTTCTTTCACTTCAAAACCAAGCTCAATTTCACGGCTCACCAAACGCCTCATCTTATCAGAAGTAGCACAAATATTTGATCCATTAGGTTTTCTAGCACCAGTCATAATTCGAGCAAAAACCCTGTTGCAAGAGTTGTGGCTTCACAAGCTCAACTGGGATGATCCACTGCCTTCCCAAGTAACGTCACAATGGCTCATCATCAGAGAAGATTTAACAAGCTTGCGCAAGCTATCATGTACAAGGTGGTTCAACACCTACAGCAACTCTACAGTGGAACTACACGGCTTCTCTGATGCCTCACAACTCGCCATGGCAGCGGTAGTTTACATTACCGTATCAACACCGTCCACAAATCACAAAGTGTCGACACTAGTGTGCTCCAAGACTAAGGTAGCACCACTAAAGAAGCTCACAATCCCGAGACTCGAGCTTACTGCAGCATTGATGCTGGCGAAGCTCACCAAATATGTTCAAGCAACGCTCAAGCTCAACATTGCTACAACATGTCTGTGGACGGACTCACAAGTGACACTAACCTGGATCAAAACACACGCATCACGCTGGAAGGACTACGTAAGGAATCGTGTGTCTCAAATTCAAGAGATCACCCAAGGCGCACAATGGAGACACGTTCCAGGGACTTCAAACCCAGCTGATTGCGCATCACGAGGCTTATCAACATCGCAGCTTGAACATCACAAGCTTTGGTGGACGGGACCACCATGGCTTGCGCAGCCCAGTGAAACATGGCCATCACAACCAGTGCTGGACGAAGACTTGAGCGCGTTAGAGGCTCGTCCAGGCATTTCAAAGCTGCTCAATATTCAAAAGATTGAATATCACTGGGACCTCATCTACAAGGGCCCATCTATACAACAGAAGGGTTCATCGCCACCTACAGGAGATTTGTCTCCAGGAGAGGGATTCCTCTCACTCTTCACTCTGATTGCGGAACCAACTACGTTGGAGCTGACACCGTCCTCAAGAAAATGTTCACCCAGGGGACTGAGGCGCATCAACGCTTGAACCAGCTGTTCGTCAATGACAAGACAGAATGGCACTTCAACCCACCAGCCGCACCACACATGGGAGGCAAGTGGGAAGCGGTCGTGAAGTCAGTCAAACACCATCTCCGGCGCACAGTCAGTGAGACGGTGCTCACATACGAGGAGTTCAGCACACTTCTCACACAAATAGAAGCAATGCTCAACTCACGACCGCTCGAGCCCCTCAGTGATGACCCAGATGACATCACAGCACTCACACCAGCACACTTTCTTGTTGGACAACCACTCTCAGCTCTTCCGGAACCGTCTGTGGAGAATTCATCAGTCTTGCCATCAGCTAGATGGCAATTCATTCAAAAGAAGATGCAACAATTCTGGACTCAGTGGTCATCCCACTATCTGCAGAGACAACTATCCATCACCAAATGGCATCATCCAACCAACGACTTGAAGGTCGGATCCCTGGTGCTCATCACAGATGAGCGATTTCCACCAAGCAAGTGGCCACTTGCGAGGGTTATCACCTTGCATCCAGGGAAGGATGGACTCACCCGAGTCGTGACGCTCAAGACCGCCACTACAACATTAATCAGGCCAATTGCAAAATTGGCAATTTTGCCTGTTTCAGATTCAACATCAACATCTTCAATCAGCTGTTGATGGCGGGAGCATGTTTGGGAATGAGTAGTTCTTTGCGCCGCCGCACTCTCGATCACCGCAGCACCTCCTGGGCAGCGGAAGTCGCGGTCGATCCGCGATCGATCAACCAATCAGCGTCCGTCTTGTCGATCGACGCTCGAGAATGTTCGAGAAGACGCCGCGGCGGAAATGCGCATCCATCTTGTAATTCACTCTGTTCACAACCGTGCGCAACATAACACGTATTTTGTTCATTGCATAAAAGCGTGCTCATCAAGCAATTTCAGTGTGCAAATCACTCTCTCAAACTGTAAGCTCAACGCGGAGTTCGCGACACATCTCACGTGTAGAACAATTATTGTTTGTGCATTCGCGGTGTGCGTGTTCACGCGTCCACGCGGAGAACCGGTGGATTATTGTACGATAAAGTGTACGGGGGCTCAACCATTGTTTCACGTGCGCACAACGACCATACGTTGGCACACGTTTTTATTAAATAAAGACCTCACATTCTTTTGTGCAACTCAGTGTCTGTGTGGCTCAACACCGATCCTAACCCTACCAGCCTCCTCGTGCTCATCCTAACCTAAGAATTTTACAGTTTATAGGACTACGTGGGCTCGTCGTGACGGATGACTGCCGGCTGCGCTAAGAAATTTACAAACTGTAATCGAGAGTGCGGCGGCGCAAAGAACTACTCATTCCCAAACATGCTCCCGCCATCAACAGCTGATTGAAGATGTTGATGTTGAATCTGAAACAGGCAAAATTGCCAATTTTGCAATTGGCCTGATTAATGTTGTAGTGGCGGTCTTGAGCGTCACGACTCGGGTGAGTCCATCCTTCCCTGGATGCAAGGTGATAACCCTCGCAAGTGGCCACTTGCTTGGTGGAAATCGCTCATCTGTGATGAGCACCAGGGATCCGACCTTCAAGTCGTTGGTTGGATGATGCCATTTGGTGATGGATAGTTGTCTCTGCAGATAGTGGGATGACCACTGAGTCCAGAATTGTTGCATCTTCTTTTGAATGAATTGCCATCTAGCTGATGGCAAGACTGATGAATTCTCCACAGACGGTTCCGGAAGAGCTGAGAGTGGTTGTCCAACAAGAAAGTGTGCTGGTGTGAGTGCTGTGATGTCATCTGGGTCATCACTGAGGGGCTCGAGCGGTCGTGAGTTGAGCATTGCTTCTATTTGTGTGAGAAGTGTGCTGAACTCCTCGTATGTGAGCACCGTCTCACTGACTGTGCGCCGGAGATGGTGTTTGACTGACTTCACGACCGCTTCCCACTTGCCTCCCATGTGTGGTGCGGCTGGTGGGTTGAAGTGCCATTCTGTCTTGTCATTGACGAACAGCTGGTTCAAGCGTTGATGCGCCTCAGTCCCCTGGGTGAACATTTTCTTGAGGACGGTGTCAGCTCCAACGTAGTTGGTTCCGCAATCAGAGTGAAGAGTGAGAGGAATCCCTCTCCTGGAGACAAATCTCCTGTAGGTGGCGATGAACCCTTCTGTTGTATAGATGGGCCCTTGTAGATGAGGTCCCAGTGATATTCAATCTTTTGAATATTGAGCAGCTTTGAAATGCCTGGACGAGCCTCTAACGCGCTCAAGTCTTCGTCCAGCACTGGTTGTGATGGCCATGTTTCACTGGGCTGCGCAAGCCATGGTGGTCCCGTCCACCAAAGCTTGTGATGTTCAAGCTGCGATGTTGATAAGCCTCGTGATGCGCAATCAGCTGGGTTTGAAGTCCCTGGAACGTGTCTCCATTGTGCGCCTTGGGTGATCTCTTGAATTTGAGACACACGATTCCTTACGTAGTCCTTCCAGCGTGATGCGTGTGTTTTGATCCAGGTTAGTGTCACTTGTGAGTCCGTCCACAGACATGTTGTAGCAATGTTGAGCTTGAGCGTTGCTTGAACATATTTGGTGAGCTTCGCCAGCATCAATGCTGCAGTAAGCTCGAGTCTCGGGATTGTGAGCTTCTTTAGTGGTGCTACCTTAGTCTTGGAGCACACTAGTGTCGACACTTTGTGATTTGTGGACGGTGTTGATACGGTAATGTAAACTACCGCTGCCATGGCGAGTTGTGAGGCATCAGAGAAGCCGTGTAGTTCCACTGTAGAGTTGCTGTAGGTGTTGAACCACCTTGTACATGATAGCTTGCGCAAGCTTGTTAAATCTTCTCTGATGATGAGCCATTGTGACGTTACTTGGGAAGGCAGTGGATCATCCCAGTTGAGCTTGTGAAGCCACAACTCTTGCAACAGGGTTTTTGCTCGAATTATGACTGGTGCTAGAAAACCTAATGGATCAAATATTTGTGCTACTTCTGATAAGATGAGGCGTTTGGTGAGCCGTGAAATTGAGCTTGGTTTTGAAGTGAAAGAAAATTCATCGTTGATCACATTCCATTGAAGTCTCTTGGCTCGTTGGGTTTGAGAAATTGCATCAAGCAACGGAGGAAAGGTTGAATGCCATTTGGCTAGTGGAAACCCTCCCGCGTTGCACAGATCTTGTAATTGGTGAGCAATTGTAATGAGCATCTCACCTGTGTCTGCACCTCCAAAGATGTCATCAACGTATCTGGCATGCGTGATTGATGGCACCGCCAGAGGAAAGCGATGACCTTCGTCTTCCACCAATTGGAGTAAAGCTCTGACCGCCAAACATGGAGCAGCCTTGGTCCCATAGGTGACCGTTGTGAGCTTGTAGGGCACCTCCTTTGAATTGTCATCGATCCACAGTATCCTTTGAAGATCTTGATCCTCCTCGTGAATCTTGACTTGACGATACATTTTTGTCACGTCTGTGGCAAAAATGTACTTGTGCTGGCGTATCCACAGCAGCACGTCGGTGATGTTAAGGAGTAGATTTGCACCCGTATGCATCAAATCGTTGACAGAATACCCAGTTGAAGTAGGGCTTGATCCATTGAAGACGACTCTCAATTTTGTCGTCTGGCTGTCAGGCTTCAATACTCCATGATGTGGAAGATAAAACACAGAGTGAGTGTTAGGTGAAAGGGATGGTGCTCTTACCATGTGACGGAGCTCCTCGTACTCTTGCATGAAGCCTTGATAGAGGTTGCGATACTCGTCGTTCCTATTGAGTTTGACGAGCATACGCTTCAAGCAAGCGTGAGCTGCTTGATAAGAATTACCCAGCAGCTTCGGAGTCTCCTTCAGAGGGATGCGCACTGTGTATCGTCCTGTAGAATCACGAGTGTGTGTCGCTCGAAAGTGATCCTCACATTCTTGTTCTTCAGGTGTGAGCTTCATGGGTGTAGCTGTTGGGAGCTCTTCTTGAATCCAAAATCGTGTCAGCATGTCTTGTAAGGAGTTGTCGACATGCTGCACGACTGCAGAATGGTGTGCTGTGACCGTGCGCCGGTCCACTGTAACTGGTCCAAGAATGAGCCACCCAAAAATGGACAGCTGTCCAATTGGCATTGAAGAATCACCCTTCTTGAGGGTGGGCTTGATCACTTGTCCATACACGTCTGCACCAATCACTATGTCTATCGGTCTTGATTTGAGAAAGTCTGGATCGGCCAACGGAAGGCCATTCAAATGTGGCCATTCTTGACGTGGCGGTTCCACCGATGGTAAACTTGACGTCAGTGCTCGCAGAACGTGTGCTTGAAAGTGCACTGTTGACATATCGTAGTTGGAGCGCAGAGTTAGTAGTGCGACTCCTCTGGTTTGAATTGATGTGTTACCCCCAATGCCAGTGATCATGATGGTTGCATGGATGCGTTGAATCCTAAGTCGGTTGATGAGCTCTTCGGTGACAAATGTCAGTTCCGAGCCCGAATCAATCAATAATCTGACTGGTGTAGATGACACTGAAGTGATCAGCTGGGCGTTGGCTGTTGCCAACAAGGTGACTGAACAGTAGGGTGTGAGCACTGGCGATGATTGGTTGAGCCTCCTTCGTTCTGTTGAGCATGCTGTGTGAGTCTGCGTTGTGCGCTGTTGTGTGATTGATGTTGTTGATGGGACGACTGCACCGATACTTCAATGGGTTGCGCCACTTGTCGATGGTTCCTCTTCTGCGCGAGGCTTGGAAAGAGCAGCAGTGTGAGCTGAAGGCTTGGTCAAGTGCAGCATCGTGTGGTGGTTTGCTGCACAAGTTTTGCACCGACGCGTAGAATTGCAGTCTTCGGTGCGATGCCTTCCACAACAATTCCGGCACAATTTATTAACGGTGATCACTTTCCGCCTGTCTTCCACCGACAGCTCCCTAAATCTGGGACACATTACAACGTAATGGTCCTCCTTGCAGTAATCACAAGGGTAGCTGTAGGGTGACGCAGATGGTTGTGCCTTCGGCTTCGGCTTCGATGCCGTGTGAGCAGTGCCCCTGCTGGGGTATGATCTGCTCGGTTGAGCTACAGGCGGTTGAGTGCTCGATGCAGCTGATGCACGCTGCTGCATCGCCAACACATCTCCTCGAAGGCGGTTGAGCTTAATTTTCGTGTTCAAGTACAGTTGAGATTCCTGTACTGTGTAGTTTGACTCAAAGTATGGATGGTTGAGAAATTTAATCGGCCACGTCTCTTCGAAATGCGCGTGTTCGCGGCAGAACGCGAGATGCAGCTCCTCTGCGTGGGCGGCAATTAGCTCCACCTCGTCGATGGACGTAGCATGAGCTTGGGAGGGCATATGCATTTGCAAGGCCTGAAGAGACTCAAAGCGGCCTACTTGAGTCTTGGCCTTGTTCACCAGCTGCGAGGGCAACGTTGTTGGTGATGTCGCCCTCGGTGGTTTTTTGTCCCCACTCGTCCCCAGAGCTTCGGTGGGGATGGTGAGCACAATCGGTGTTGGGGAGGGCGCCCTTGATGAGCCCGCCGACTTGACGACCTTTTGTTCGTCTTGATCCGCCATCACGCACAGGAGTCGAGGTTGTGAGCCTTCTAACTGAACTACACAGCACTGTGGTGCACAATCACCGCTCCGGCTCGAAGGACCAAACTGTAAAATTCTTAGGTTAGGGTGAGCACGAGGAGGCTGGTGAGGTTAGGATCGGCGATGAGCCACACAGACACTGTTTTGCACAAAAGAATGTGATGTCTTTATTTTAAAAAACGTGTGCCAACTTATGGTCGTTGTGCCCACGTGAAAACAAAGGGTTGAGCCCCCGTACACTCTATCGTACAATATTCCACCGGTTCTCCGCGTGGACGCGTGAACACGCACACCGCGAATCCACAAAACAATTGTTATTGTACACGCGAGATGTGTCGCGAACTCCGCGTTGAGTCTGATAACTATGAGAGAGTGATTTGCACACTGAATCTGCTTGATGAGCACGCTTTTATGCAATGAACAAAATACGTATTACGTTGCGCACGGTTGTGAACAGAGTGATAGGAAGATGGATGCGCATTTCCGCCGCGGCGTGTTCTCGAACATTCTAGAGCGTCGATCGACAAGACGGACGCTGATTGGTTGTTCGATCGCGGATCGACCGCGACTTCCGCTGCCCAGGAGGTGCTGCGGTGATCGAGAGTGCGGCGGCGCAGAGAACTATTCATTCCCAAACAACAACAAAAATCAAATCCTTAAGTCGAAATTAAACGTAAATAATTACTTTATATATTAATACTCAAGTTTAATTGAAACCAAAATAGAGGTAAATTATTGTTAATAATTTCAATGATTATTAAATCCAATTAAATTGAAATAACTTATAGAACTTCTAATTCTAACTAAAATGTTTAATCATTTATATTTCTTTAATTTATATAGTTTAAAAAAAACATTATATTTCCAATATAAAGTTAATTCATAATTTATAAATTCTATTTAAAAATAAATCTATTACCTTAATATTTTCAATATTATGCGCTTAATTAAGCTACTGTGACCACAGACGAGGTATAGAATAGACCTATCACCTTATGGGACTTCGTGTCACCACCCAAACTGTGTTACCGACCCATAACTCGAGGACTGAATCTAGCGGCCTCTGTTCATGAACAGTGTCCAACTCCGGAACTACTCTGAAATGTGTTGAAATGCTGAATGATGTGTGCGTGCTTGGATACGTGTGACTTGTTTAGAGCGAGAGTTTGACATAGAGGGCGTGCTTTCGCTACGCTACGCTTTAGCTCAGTTGTCAACGACACACACCAATTTCTTTTTGAAAGTCTATTTCGGGGATCAGGAGACTATATGGCGCGAAAATATGGCTCTTCTTCAGAGCTTATACAAGCTATAAATTGTAAGATGACATTAATTGTTAATATTTTACGTGTAGTGGAGCACGTAACCAGAGATGGGCAAAAATTTATCTAAAAGTTTTAAGGAAAGATAACTTTCGGTTATCCTTTATTCGTACTTGTTTTTCTGAAGAATATATTCAACCTAGTTTATCTGTGAGATTTTATATCAGGAAATACATTCGTCACGTACAGTTTATTCGAAGCTCGATGTAACGCGTATCCGTATTCGACGCCTCTATAGCGGCGAGACGGTATTCGAGAGGCATTATCCGTGGCAGTGTATCCGAGAGTTTCAGCTTATCTTTTACCATTATTCGACAGTCGAAGGCAGCGCCATCATGTATCTTACGGTTGTATCCGTCAGGATTTGGCTACGGAAGTTTATCTGTGAGATTTCAATAGAACGAGTTCCTTCTTAACCCTTATACGTTATTCGAAGCTCGATATAACAAGATAATTTATGCGACGCTTTTATTCGTAACGAGTTACTCGGAAAGGATAAAATCACATGTTATCTTGATTCGTAATTTTTATTCGTTGGCTTCGAATAACTGGACATTGCGATCCTACGTTGCCAGATCGTAATACATACATATGTATAAATGAACGGTTTAAAAACTATGAAGCTCGAGAATGTTGTAGCTGCTAGAAAGGAAAATTGTAGAAACTGGCCATTTTTGGATCTGTGTGGCAACGAGACATTTTTACAGCATGGGTACAGATCGCGCGAGATAAGTTTGCCTCCGAGGGGCCACTGAGTAGGCCGTGAGTTTGCCGTGCGTGCGGGAGAGTCCGACCGTCGCGTCGTCGTTCTTTTAATTCGATTCGGAAAACATACGATCGCACACGCATGAGTATCACGCCTAACCTGTTACTTTGTATGATACTCGTCCGTGTGCGATCGCACGTTTTTCCAAACGAATTAAAAGAACGCCGACGGTCAGACTCTCTCGCACGCACGGCCTACTCAGTGGTCACTCGGAGGCAAAGTTATATTGCGCATCTGTACTACGAACAAGCAAATCGGCATGCATCGAAGAAAACCGCGCAAAATAACAAATAAAAAAGACGTAACATACAAAATCGAATTTTTTATCATGTTTTGGTTGTCATTTAAAGTGAATAATTAATAAAGGATACCTAAATTGAGAAAAATCATGTCAAACTTAAAAAGACGAATACAGTGTTTTTTTTACAACAGAGTCGAAAATAATAATTATTTGAAGTGAGAGGATAAGAAATACGCAAATTTCCTTTTTAACCAATTTCAAAAAGGAGGAGGTTATAGATTCGACCCGTTTGTTTTTTTCTTTATATGCTTGTCGCCGCATAACTCCTCAGCATATGGACCGATTTTGATGATCTTATTTTTATTTGAAAGAGGGCGATGCCCCGGGGATCCCATCCTACACTGCACCAATATTGGCCGAATATTTTGTCACTTCTGGTTAATAATAAAGACTATTGTCACCTAATTATTATTATTTTATGTACGTACCGCGCATATCTCCTCAGCATGTGATGTCAATATATATAAAACTAAAAAGTTAAAAATAAGCAAACATTATAAAAAATTTAAAACCGACTTCAAAAAATAAAATTGCACTAAAAAGTAAAAAAAATCATTTTTTCCCTTATTTAATCTACGAATCTCATATTATTTAAGTCGGAGCCTCATCATTTACACTGTGTAAATCTGGAGACGACTTAAAAAATATGACAGTCGTAGATTAAATAAGGGAAAAAATTATTTTTTTACTTTTTAGTGCAATTTTATTTTTTTGAACTCGATTTTAATTTTTATTAATTTTTTTTGTTAATATCGTACAGACGCTATCTTACGACAACAAACGCGAGACTCTAGGGCACTCACAAGGGAAGATCGGCGAGTGACACGCCGATTTACGAAAATGAAACAAAATATTTTTTCGAAAATTGTTTTCGGCAGATATATACACCTTCAGAAACGGTATAACATTTATTTGCATGTTCTTTTTATATCTTTCGTAATTTACGAGTTATCTTATCTTATACTATAAAGCGGAAAGTGTGTGTTTGTCTGTCGCCGAAAAACTTTCTAACGGTAAAGTCTGGGGTCACGAAAGGTATCTCGGCTCATTATGCCTGGCTAATCCAGATGAATGTGACTATTTTCAGCTCGCCACGTCCTTCCCTTCTCGAGTTATTAGTTAAAATAAACGAATAGTGTCTACGATTCCAAGCCGCCGATGGCTCGCGAGAGAGAGACAGAGCGTAGGCACGTGAAAGCCGAAAGGAGACAGAGTATCTCTCTACGTAGCAAACGGTAACGCCGCGCGACTCATTCGTCACCTCTCGCTCGCTCTCGGGTACCTCGGGTTCTCTCACTCTCGACCGAATGATTCCAAGAAGTGGTGGAGATAGCAACAACCGCTTAACGCATACATTGTTGAGAATGTTGGGATGATCCCAGAGCAAGAGATTCTCAATAAATAATTTGTGGATGACTGAATTAGTAAAATTGATTTGTTTTGAAGTTTCTTTCTTGCAAGCATCAACTTTTTTTCAGAGAAATATTATTTGGGACGGTAAAATTAGAATCTAAATTCCGGGCGAAGCCGGGTAATAAAGCTAGTAAGCGCATAAGTAAAAGAGGCGACTCGGATAAAAGGGGTAATTTCTCCCTTGAAGGGCGAAAGTAGCACGAATCGAATACAGCAAAGTTTTTAGGTTGGTCCTACAAACAATCCAGAAAATTTGCATGAAAATCGTCGTGTATTTGACTGGAGGGTCACATTTTCCCGTAAGAGATTAACGAAAAAGAAGTTGCGTTGATGAGAAACAAAACCCTGCGAGTTAAAGAATTATGCATTTTGGATTTCCTAACACCTGTAGAAACATAAACATCGCGCAATATACTTAACTTTGCCTCCGAGTGACCACTGAGTAGGCCGTGCGTGCGAGAGAGTCTGACCGTCGGCGTTCTTTTAATTCGTTTGGAAAAACGTGCGATCGCACACGGACGAGTATCATACAAAGTAACAGGTTAGGCGTGATACTCATGCGTGTGCGATCGTATGTTTTCCGAATCGAATTAAAAGAACGACGACGCGACGGTCGGACTCTCCCGCACGCACGGCAAACTCACGGCCTACTCAGTGGCCCCTCGGAGGCAAACTTATCTCGCGCGATCTGTACCCATGCTGTAAAAATGTCTCGTTGCCACACAGATCCAAAAATGGCCAGTTTCTACAATTTTCCTTTCTAGCAGCTACAACATTCTCGAGCTTCATAGTTTTTAAACCGTTCATTTATACATATGTATGTATTACGATCTGGCAACGTAGGATCGCAATGTCCAGTTATTCGAAGCCAACGAATAAAAATTACGAATCAAGATAACATGTGATTTTATCCTTTCCGAGTAACTCGTTACGAATAAAAGCGTCGCATAAATTATCTTGTTATATCGAGCTTCGAATAACGTATAAGGGTTAAGAAGGAACTCGTTCTATTGAAATCTCACAGATAAACTTCCGTAGCCAAATGGCGCTGCCTTCGACTGTCGAATAATGGTAAAAGATAAGCTGAAACTCTCGGCTACACTGTCACGGATAATGCCTCTCGAATACCGTCTCGCCGCTATAGAGGCGTCGAATACGGATACGCGTTACATCGAGCTTCGAATAAACTGTACGTGACGAATGTATTTCCTGATATAAAATCTCACAGATAAACTAGGTTGAATATATTCTTCAGAAAAACAAGTACGAATAAAGGATAACCGAAAGTTATCTTTCCTTAAAACTTTTAGATAAATTTTTGCCCATCTCTGCTTTGTTCTTAGGCCACTAGTCTAGTGTTTATGACCCCCGAGCCGCGTCGTTCGAAAGCTTCTACCTAAGAACCCAGGGTCGTAAAAAAGGAGAAACCGAGAATGCGTGAAACAGCGCACCAACAAAAGACGCTCAGCCGATGGTGGGGCAAAGTGGGGATTTTTAATTATAAATACAACATTAGAATTACAGGGATCCCCGGGTTGAGCGAAAAGCGCGCTTCTGTCAATAATGCAGTTGAAACGCGTGCCGCTTCACGTGATTCTTTGCAAACATTTATACAGGAACATCCGTTAAAACGAAAATGTCAACACCGCCTCACGGACGCCGTCCACTACAACCATTCACCGGCCCGGCGTTCGGAGGGTTTCCAGCGACCGCTGGACAGCGGTGATGACCGAGCTTCGAAAATTTTAGGATGGTCCCTTTCAAATTAACGTCGCAAAGAGCTGTGCAGAATTTTTCGGCCCAGGTAAGCGAGCCGAACGCTCCGCTTTTATGATCGGTTTACCACTCGCACCCCAGATTACTGTAATGAGGTTTGAAAACAATGTCGACTGGTCTCGTACCCGTCTAAATTTAAAAAATTTTAGCTATGACAGGGTTGACCGCGGCGCTATACCCCTGTACGGAGAGATTTTTCGCCACCTGCGTGTATAAGCTACAATAATGGCGCATCGTTGCAAAAAATGACATTAACTTATATTATAAATTATAAAAAAAAAACAGAACAAATGATTCTGAGGTTTGCAGAATTAACACATAATTGAATAAAAATATAATTTCTCAA
Source organism: Andrena fulva (assembly GCA_946251845.1). Lineage (NCBI taxonomy): Eukaryota > Metazoa > Arthropoda > Insecta > Hymenoptera > Andrenidae > Andrena > Andrena fulva. Next base: position 40,952,603 of record OX276328.1, on the reverse strand, counting down.
TTTATGAAAGTAATGATACAGAAACAACTAAGTAGCCTGTTGTTTATCAACACCATGAATTTTAAAAAGAGCATTAAATACAGTATCAAATAAACAGTTTGCAAAAGCTTTTCACAACAATATGATGGTTAAAAAATGGATAGAAGAAAAAATAAGTAAACGTAAAATATTTTAAATTATCCATCATTAGAAGGGAATAATTTTTCCACATTTTTCGGCGCAAATTGCATTCCGATATCTTTTATTGTTCAAAAGTTATACGAAAAAGGCCCCAAATTCTTCAACCCGGGCCGGGAAATTTCAAATAGCTCTTTGCGACGTTAATTTGAAAGAGACCATCCTAAAATTTTCGAAGCTCGGTCATCACCGCTGTCCAGCGGTCGCTGGAAACCCTCCGAACGCCGGGCCGGTGAATGGTTGTAGTGGACTGCGTCCGTGAGGCGGTGTTGTCATTTTCGTTTGTTCGCGAGCGCGTAGGTTCCAGTTTTAACGGATGATCCTGTAGACCTTCTATACCTGTTATTGCGGAGATTAGTACCGCGCCACATTTAGACCTAGTGTACCTATGCTGGCTATTCAGAGGACATCTTAGCGCCGTATGCCACAATGCAATTACCCAAAACATCATAATAATTTATAACATCTTCGACGACATATTCTCGAAGACGCGATTTTGCACAGGAGAGGAGTAAACTACGCATATAATAATAGTTATTATACGGCTAAAAGTAAAAAATCCAAAATATCTGCATTTGTTATACTGGTCCATAATTTACTTGAAATTTGCCACCAATGTTCATAAAGATATCCGGATAAATGATTGTTCAAACATGCGCTCCATACACATCGTTGAGCGCGTTTTGAAATGCATAACAAAAAATATATAATAGTTCCATTTAGAAAAAATTACGTTGATATTGAAATCTCTGTAAAGAATAGTTTAAACGTAAATCCTAATATTCTATTCAGTTTCCTCCATCAAATAAAAAAAAACTTTAATATGAAACATTTTTTTTGCTTTTTCAATAGTTAGAAAAAGAATAGCGTGTATACGAACAAATCGGACATACTGTATACACTTATTGAAACATCAGTTAACATTTCGCCAGAAAAATGGACAAATAAATGTTAATTGTTAGTATATAGTTTAAACAAATAAATTTTTCTAATAGCTATGGAGGAGAATGAATTCCTTTTTCAAAAAATATCTATCGAATATTTTTGGCTACTCTACAGACTTGCGAAGTTGCACCAAAATCGGTGTATACGGGTTTGATATGTTCCTTTTAAATAATATTGTACAGTAGAAGGATATTATTATTATTATTATTGTTATTACTATATGTCTGTATTATATCGTATAGACCATCATTAATGTATGCGCAAACACATGATGAATGGGTGCGGTTCAGCAATAGGTGCTCTTAAAGAAAAAACATTAAAGCACTCTTTTTACAAATTACGTTATTGCGAGCGAATAAAATTTGTTTTGCGTTAAATAAACCCGAATAGGACAGCAAGGTTAAAAGGCGAATGTGATATCGCTTTATTTTGATCCTCCTTTCTCTTCCGTATAACGGAATATGTTCATAAGACGATCTTTAACTTGTTACTCTAACAGAATCATTTGTAAATCGCGGGCTTCGACTCTCAAAAAATGACCTAGTTGTACCCGTGCTGAATTCTAATTCCTACCACGCGTATCGTTACAATCTGTTTCGGGACTTCACCGGTAACGTTGCATGCGACACTAAAATGGTAAGGGGGTCCTAGGACCCCCCAAACCGGTGACAGAAAATTACATTGGGTGATAGGTCTATTCTATACCTGGTCTGTGCTGTGACGTTTGTCACTCCGGCGGGCAAGGTAGGGAAGGATGGTCTCAGTCGGTTAACTAGGGTTCGATTGAATCCTTCCGTTGAGTGGATAAATTAGGTTTATTTACTATGTCTATTATTTACACTATTTACAGCAGAGTATACTCGGGATACTCCGTACTATTCGCGGTTCGCGGTACGGCGCGCGGCGTTCGGTACACGTCGGGTGCGTTCTCTTATCGGAACGGTTCGGTCGCTTCGCGCAGGGGGTGGAAACTCCAGCAAAACTTTCGGTTTAGTATTTGCACGCCCTCTAAATTATGAAAGATTCTGTTTGAACTAAAATTCAATATGGCGGCTCATGCCGGGAAAATTAAATACGCTCAGAATCTGCGTACTGTAATATGTAGAATAAGAAATACATTTGTTGACGCGTTAAGAAGATTTGGATATGAAATTCAGGTGTAATAGAAAAATATTTAATTAAATTTGCAGTAATTGAATTTAATTAAATATTTAACATGCACCTGAAGTTTCTTATCTAAATCTTCCCCATCTTTTCAATTATTATTGGCATAATTGGACATTATTTTGCCAACAATAATTGATAACGCCAACAAATGTATCACTTACCCTACATTTTGTATAATATACTTAATTGTAAAAATACAAGTAGAGGTAAGGATTAGTGAGTGGCACATATTTTTCAATTGAAAATATTCCTTTTATTTATCTTGTATCTAGTTAAATATAACATATAATGTAAAAATATAGAAGTATATATAAGAAATATAGGAGAAGAACTATGATCTACTTTTTTCTATAATTCTTGGTGTGGTAGTTGCAAGCTTGGTTTGCTAAATATGCTTGAACTGTAGCACTGGAATCTTTACCTTTTAACAGTCTGTTAACATTCCTGCACCAATGAACTTCTTGTCCTCTCCCTGCAAAATCAAAAATTCATTTTTGTGCCTTTTGATAGTATTTGACGAGTACAATCCAAACATACAAGTTTTATGTTTAGCAAATGACTCTTAATATATTTTCTTCTGAATTTAGTAAATACAGTAAACTGAAAGTATTTGCTAATAGAATTTATAATGTAAAACTAAACAAACATCACGAGGATTCAAATAAACGCTGTGTATTCTAACCTTAAACCGTACATGAAACTTTCTTACCTGCCACTCTCGTTGCAGTTGCTCCATTCTTCTTCACATTTATTTTAAACTTATTCGATACTATTGTATGCTTCAGAATATTCTGAATAATACACTTAAAAGTATAAATAACCGTTGAAAATGGTTGAAGCGTCCAGAAGCGTCGATGAACTTCAGTAAGTGTTCAGTAAACGTGATAAACGTGGTAAACATTTGGTAAACGTTGGTAAACGGCGGCAAGCGTAAGCTGCAGAAGTGTGCGTAAGCCAACGTGTATGTACAGATACAAACACAACTATACCGCGACAGCAACGCCACCTAAATTATGAAAGCCTGCTGCTTCCTGTCTAAACGCTATTCCAGAAGTTCCTATCTTAGTTTCTGCCCCCTGGCTTCGCGTCTGGTGTGTCTCCGTATCGGGACGGTATGGGAGCGAGAGAGACCGGGCAACTTCCAGCGTCTCTTTAACGGGACAGGAGTTGGAAGAGACCGGGCAGCATCCGGGCGTCTCTGTCCAAAACCAGGAGCGGGAAAGAGACCGGGCAACTTCCAGCGGCTCTTTAACGGGTCGGTAGTAGGATTAAGGAGTGCGATCAGATGATCGACGGTTACACGGATTTACACACCAACGTTTGCACCGGGCAACATCCAGGCAGGTCTGGTGGTGGGGGTCCGTCTCCCCACTGGAACTGCCTTGCCTCGGTATCGTTGCGGCATATGTCCCGATTCTCGGAAATTCCCAGCAGCGAGAAATCGACGCGATCTAGCGGCGTGGTGGGGAGTGAGCATCATAGCGCTGACGCGTCGCGGGACCGGTGTGCTTCGGGCGGGTTCGGTCATGTTCGGTCGCGGTCGCCCGTGTGCGCTCGGCCTCTCGCTCACTCCCGGTCGTACCGCCGCGCGCTCGATCCCTCGCGCTGGGACGCTACGTCACACTACTTAAATTAATAAATAATCATTAACAACAAATACAGATAAATATAAATCTTCACAATCAAAATAAAACTAAATCGTTTAATATCCAAAGAATTAATCAAATACATTATCTTATAAATACTTAACCCTCTAAGAGATTCATACCACCCCTTTTCAAATCAACTCTCATAATTATAGACCCCTAAAATAAAATTCTTAAAAGCAAACTTAAAAAAAACATTAAAAAAATACATGGAAGTAAAAAAATAAAAATATTTAAGATAATTAAACATATTATTTAAATAGAAAACTCATCCCAAAAATATCCCATATAGATACATCTTCAAAATTAACATCTTATCAACATCTCCTAGCATAAAAAAATACTTTATATAAATTAAACTTATAAAAAAAACTCCATAAAAAATTGATATTAATATAAGAATTAATATTCTAACTCTAATTAAACTACTCTCCTTCAACCTAGAAAACGGAGAAAAATTATAACAATCCAAAAATAATCAAATTACCAATCTAACTGTATAACTAACCGTAAAAATTATAGACAAATAAAACACCAAAATTAAAATTATATTTATTGAACTAACTAAAAAATACTCAAAAATGAAATCCTTAGAATAAAATCCACATAAAAATGGAACACCACATAAACAGAATAAATAAATAATTATAATCATACTCTTCAAAGGATAAATATAAAATATACCCCCATAATTACGAATATCTTGATTATCATTTATAGAATGAATGAATCCGCCCACACAAATAAATATTAAAGATTTAAATATCGCATGAATAATTAAGTGAAAGAAAGCTAAATCATTTAAACCAAAGAATATAATTCTCATCATAAATCTCAACTGTCTTAAAGTTGATAAAGCAACAATTTTCTTTAAATCAAACTCAAAATTAGCAATTAATCCAGACATCATCATTGTAAATACAGAAATAAAAATCAAGCCCCTTATATTAAAGATTCTTAAAACTTCGTTATATCGAATCATTAAATAAACACCAGCCGTCACCAAAGTTGAAGAATGAACAAGTGAAGATACAGGAGTTGGTGCAGTTAAAAGCTACCCCTCACGGCGCACTCGCTGTCGTATAGCTGCGCGATTTCGCGTGAGTGCTAGCACTAGCCGGCTGCAACTTCGCGCACGCACTTGCAGATTCACGAGTGCCGAGCATCCCGACTGCGAACGCGAGTGCGCCGGACACCGCACCCAGGGGCTCCAAGGGACGCTGTAGAGAAGTAAGCTGTACTATCAGCTGTCAGATGTACTGCTTTGAAACTGTGATGCTGGGCGGCTAGAGTGATTTAGCTGCGTGTACCAGATTGGTCGATCCATACGGAGTGACGCCAAGTATCGATGCTCGTGCCATATATGGGCATAAGAATGATGTCATGCTCTTGTGGCTGTCGCACGTTCGCTCGCTGTAGCTGGAGTCTCGGCGCGGCTCGCTCGGGCGCTTGGCAGATTTAGCGTCAGTGCAGCCGCGCAGTCGTGAAAGATAGTGCGGAAATCTCGAGTGCGCGAATCGGCACTGAGGAATTGTCGAGTTCGGAGCCGGTGTGGCAAGGGCTACTTCAGGGGTCGACTGCGAACGCGAGTACGTGACAGCACTGACCGAAATTGACGTGTCCGCCATCTGAGATCACAGTTTCAGTGGCCCCCGCACGGCCCCGCACTGCGAGCGAGCGGAGGAACTATTGCGCACTAAGGTTTTTCGCGAGTGCGTGAAGTTTCTCCGGCCGAAATCCTGTCACTCGCGAAGTTTTTGCCTCTTCGCAGCCAGTCGAGTGCAAAGGGCGAGTACTGAAGGGCCTAGGGGCACGCGGGGCTTGTTCTCACGGCCGAAGTCTACATTTTAATTCTTCCAGGATTTGGACTAATTTCACACATTATCTACAATGAAAGTGGTAAAAAAGAAACATTCGGAAATATTGGCATAGTATATGCTATACTAGGAATTGGATTTCTAGGATTTATTGTATGAGCACACTGTTTATACGGATGCCTGGTGGAGGCGTGGTGGAGTACCGCTGGTGTGGCCAGGGAAGGGATGCACTCCAACGAGTCACTTATGGTCTCCTTTATTTCAGCTCGTGGGCGTCGTTTACAATCAACACGAGCACTCCACGGACAGATAACACGAACAAACACGACTCACAAAACACGCAACGGAAACTATGTACAAAATTATGTACAATGGGCGCTGGGCGCGAATGGCTCGAAGGGCCGTTTTAAATCGTCTCAAAAACAGTGGGTCGCGGGGCGACAAAGAGCGATGTTGTTGGTGCGTGCGAGAGCGTGTGTATCTTAGGCAGGTGTTCTGAAGACTAACTGTCGAATTCTAAGAAATCGAACGCTCGAGAGGTGCAAAAACGTGTGACGCGCGTAACCGTTCTTGACGAACGGTGCGTCACCGGGTTTACACGCTCTCGCACGCACCTTTAAATCACCGCGAAGCGGCGCGTTTAACCGCGGCTGCAACACACACCATATATTCACTGTAGGTCTCGAGCCTACTTTACTTCTGCAACTATAATCATTGCCATTCCCACTGGAATCAAAGTCTTTAGATGACTAGCCACCTACCATGGAACAAAAATAATTATAAATCCTCAAATTTTATGATCATTAGGATTCATCTTCTTATTCACAGTTGGAGGTTAAACCGGTATTATACTATCAAATTCTTCAATTGATATAATTTTACATGATACATACTATGTTGTAGGCCATTTTCACTATATTCTATCAATAGGAGCAGTATTTTCAATTATTGCAAGAATTGTTCACTGAGTCCCAACAGTAACTGGATTCTCAATAAATAATAAATGATTAAAAATCCAATTCTACATAATATTTATTGGAGTAAATTTAACATTTTTCCCTCAGCATTTCTTAGGATTAATAGGAATACCACGTCGATATTCAGAATATCCAGATGCTTTTTATTGCTGAAATTTACTATCTTCGATAGGAGCAATTATTTCACTATTCTATATTTTTATCTATATTTTTATAGAAATAAATATTTCAATACCAATAAATATTTTATTCAAAATACTTGGCGTTGCGCCTCGAATTGGGGTTGCTAAATTGAATAAATATGTATAAATTGCGTTAATCTTTTTCTTTTTTTTTCTTGTGCGTGCGTTCGTAATGTGTTTTAGATTGTAAGTGAGTTATTCTGCCCACCTTAGTTAAACTGTCCTACCTAGCATTTTTTCATTTTTTGAGATATGTTGAAATATTTGAAGTAGCACACGTCTTTTACCTTTTAAGTAATGTTAGAAAACTGTAAGTGCTTCGTAAAGATTTATAAACATTCTAATGTATTTAACCTAACTTCTTTCCAAATGGTTATAATATCCTATCTAAAGCAATTAATTAATTGGTACGTTAATAATACATTACCTACCGGTACACCTATTACAAAAAAATATATTAGGCTGTTACGAAATAAGGACAACATGTTTTAATTTGAATACAGGAAAATAAGGACGGTACAAAGTAAATGATAAAACTTCAGTTTTCTCGGTTGTTTCATAATGCTAGATAGGACATTTTAACTAAAGAAGGCAGTATTGTAAATCATTAATTTACTATTAATAAGACAATTAAGTTACTTTCTCTTTCAGCTGTGAAAATAATTCTTTTCGTCTGCATCGTTAACTGAAATAGGACACAGTTACTAATTATTTATAAATTATCATACGTGCTCATATGTCAAGATAAGTGAATAAATAATTGCGTATGCAAAACCCTACCTTCAAATTTGTGCGTACATAGTCTGACGTACATCACACTACATCATCTTCTGCTTCGATTATCTGTAAATATATGAAAGCCACATTTTTTTTAGTTATACGACTTAACGTAGAATTTATATAGAAATATAGAAATAGAGTGGCCTTTTGCTATAGTAAGTGTAGAGACTACATAATGTGTCCGAAGTTGGTGAGAGCGTATGGCAGAAAGTCTTGTTGCAGGAAATTTAAATTAAATGCTAATGGTAATAATTCAGCGAAAATGAACGAAGCGATCCAATATTTTTAACGCACAATTTATTGGTGTTGGAATAATATTAATTTAGTATGTTTTTTGGTGAATTGAAATATTGTTAATAGGAATCTAAAACATTAATGAATTAATGAATAGCGTGGCAACTACTGTGGATTTTATATATTAAAGTATTATGAATGTCTTTCACAAAAGATTGAAAAGCATCAAGGGAGATGTGTTTTCAGCGTACTTTCTTCACTAATGTGACTTTCTCTACATTGCAAGCAGTCCACCATAATCTATTTTCTTAATAATTTTTAATGCTACGTCGTTTGACAAATTTTGTAGATTTACCTTATTTGACAAATTTCCAGAGACTTGTGCGAAACAAGATGCTCTGTCTATCTATCTAATCTTCTCCGGACAACCTCCAAGCCTGTGCGTCCCCTTCAATTTTATATCCAAGTCCTGTGCGTCCCCTTGATTTCTATAATATATATAATAAGCTTTACATAAAAACTCTAAATTGCTGGTATACAAATAAATATCTGGCAATTTAAATGCAAGATGCAATGCAATTTTTTGTTACTACAATATTTATTTTGTACATGCATGGTACCTACAAATTTCCAGAAATTTTTGCGAAAGAAGATGCTTCTCTGTCGAACCTTCTCCGGACAACTTCCAAGTCTGCGAGTCTACATAAAAAATCTATTAAAAAATTTTGGCGACCCACCTTGTTAATTGAGACAATAATTCAGTCTCCCATGTAGTGTAAAAACTTGTGACATTTCAAATTTGGACAACTTACCTTATTTGACACTTGGCAGGTTATGATGAATTGACACTTGGTAGGTTATAAAGCGATGACACTTGGTAGGTTATAATTCAATAGTATGACGGACGCCGATCCCTGCCGAACAGGGTGCGTCGCTAGCCGGTTGATCTGTAGCAATTTTGCCTAATAGAGAGTGGGGGTAGATCCCCCACCATTATACCCCCACCCGACCGTCTAACCAATCAACGCCAAGATGAAAATTTGCCGACGCCAGCGCCAACTAGTGAGACCGCGGCCAATCAGCGTCGACAACAGATTCCCCAGCGATGGTTAGCCGCGGTCCCACTAGTTGGCGCTGGCGTCGGCAAATTTTCATCTTGGCGTTGTTACGTATTTTGGCGGTGATTTTAATAACAGAACGCAGGTTGGTGCCCGTGGAGCGCTGAACCGCTCTGCTCGTCGGAGTGCGTGGGAGTTTTAAATAAAATATAAGTACTATTTGCAAGTTTAACTCTGGAATTTATTCGGACTGTTCAGGAGGCTGGTTAGAGACAGAATGCCTGAAGCGTTCAAGAATCAGCTCCGAGCTCGTCGACGAAGCCGATGACAAGATCCTCCTGGTCCCCCCATAGATCCCTGTTGTCCAACCAGAACGATGCCATCCCTCAAGCTTCGTCAGTGGGTTGTCCTCTAGCCGTCTCTCCCTCTTTCGCGCTTCCCTCCACTCTTGGCTGATGGTCGAGGCGCGCTTTCCGAGTACATACTTAGTTTACATAAACTACATACATTACATACATATCCGGAAGGTAGGTAAGCGCAACCCTCAGGGTCAAGAAGACGTCGCCCGAGCAAGGTTTATGACTTTATGACTCGGCCTCCCCCGACCGGAGTTTTTACCCTTACAAGACATCGGCAGTCGTTGAAAGGAAGGTCAGAATTTTAAGTGCTTTTATGAGGCGCGTAGCTGCCCGCTCGACGAAACTTGGCACGCAGATGTGCAAGGAAAAGTTAAGCTATTTACTACCCTCGCCTGGCCTAACTGTAATTTGAAAGCTATTTAATTATAAGGACACGTTCAAAAATAGTAAGGAAGAACCCCCGAGAAATACAACATGCTCCACGTATTTACGTTCCCTGGCAATAAACTCTTCCTTGTCCTCCGTTTCAAATCTCGCTCCTACATACTTATCGATTATACATAATTCCCCAGCTACGTTCAAGCGATAGCGTAACAGCGTTGATTGGTTCGACGGTCGTATGGGGGTATAATGGTGGGGGATCTACCCCCACTCTCTATTAGGCAAAATTGCTACGATCAACCGGCTAGCGACGCACCCTGCTGCCGAATGATCCCGAGAGTCGACGAACGAAACATACACTAGTTTCTTTTGGCTGAAGGTGTGCGTTAGTGATGGGCGATACATACCAATTGTATCGATACATATTGATGGTCAAAGTATCGATACAGATAAAATATCGAAAGCGAAGTATCGATATCGTCAGTATCGATACGTTTACCCATAATTACTGCTGCTACTACCCACACAGCACACAGCCGTCCTAAAAGCGTCCCAGGGACGTCTGTCCCAGTCGTACCGGACGTCCCAGGGACGTCCCGAATTTCCCACGAACGGCTTATATACGTCCCCTGAACAACGAATGTTACCAAAAAAGTGGTCCCGGGTACGTCTCGCACACAGCATACAGCCGTCCTAAAAGCGTCCCAGGGACGTCCATCCCAGTCGTTCGGGACGTCCCGAATTTCCCACGAACGGCTTATATACGTCCTCTGAACGACGAATATTACAAAAAAAGTGGTCCTGGGGGGTACCACCACCACCCGTCTTTTAAGCGCATGGATTAGGACTGAACACAGGCGTTCGAAACGTAATTAAGACCTAATTTTTATCGATGAATTAAGCCTTTCGCCCGCGTCCCCCACAGGACTTTCGTCAGTAAGGCTTACCTGGCGGAACCCTGCCTTAGACAAGCTGTATATCAGGACTGGGACAGAACTCTTATATATACCAACCAGAGGGCGATGGAACACCAGCGAGAAACTCTCGAGCCGGGTAGCCCTCTGGTGGCATATGTTGATGAACCTTATCGGATCCCTACAATAGCACACGACGTCCTCAAAGCGTCCCAAGGCCGTCCCAAAGACGTATTTAACACGTCCCAAACGCGTCCCAAATGCGTCCCAAGGACGTCTTTAGGACTTTGTACAGATGGCGCCACTGTATTTACCGACGTCCCAAAAGCGTCCCAAAGCCGTCTATAGACGTCCCAAAGCCGTCTATAGACGTCCCAAAGCCGTCTATAGACGTCCCACAGACGTCTTGTTACCAATCGGGACATTCAGACCTAAAGTCCTAGAAGGGACCTAAAACAGACGTCCTCGGGACGTCGTGTGCTGTGTGGGTACTGATAATCGATGACCATTTTTTTTGTTGGCCATGTTAACGATTCATCACTATTAGGAGTAAAATTCCAAAATGGAAGTAAATAATTTATTCCATTGTTTACAATAAAAATATATAAAAAATATTTACATCACACATTTCAATCAAAATGCCAATCCTCAATAGACAAGGAACCTAAAAATAGTAATTGTTGTAAATGCTCCCCAGTTAACCGAGTTCTAGCTTGAAAATATATAACATCAGTATGCCGTGTAGTTTAGAAACAAAGCGAGATGGCAATTCATGATGTGCCAAAGTTTTTGTTGGGCATTGCCCACTACTGAAGACGCTGCAGAATTCGAAAACCTAGAAGACTTTGAGGATGAAATTAAAGAAAATTTTTAAAAAATTAATCTCCACACCTTTCCGTAGAAAAATAGTTACTATTATTAATTCCCTGTCTTAAGTTACCTACTACTTCCATATTTCATTAATATTTTGATTAAAGTTTCTTAATGGATGACTAAAGAAATGAAAATTAATTTTTCACAGCTGGAAAAACTTTAAACGCCCGCTCAGTATTTTCGGCCCGCTCGGTTTCCTTTGAGCCGCTCGAAAAAATTCGAGTTCTCGGTTCTATTCGAGTTCTCGGTTCTATTCGAGTAATCGGCTCGGCTCGGAAACCGAATCTCGGCTCGGTCCGAATTTCAAGCTACTCGAATATTCGAGTACTCGAACAGCCCTACTTCTGACGCATCTTACAGCCTCTGTAACGCATGCGCAATGGTGCGCGATGACGTCAAACCAATCACGCTACGCATATCACGCACACATATACTGCGCTGCTGTAGGTGTGTTCCCCCCCTCCACAATCTGCCAGATTTCCAGCCAACGCTGGTGTCGAAGCAGCGGTTATATCGATATTTGGGTTGGTCGGTATCGATACAGCATACAAAATATCGATATTTGGACCCAAAAGTATCGATATTCCAAATATCGATTCTGTATCGCCCATCACTAGTGTGCGTGTAACGCATATACGTATTATGTTGACGAAAATTTGGCTTGGAGAAGGATAAGGAAAAGAAAATCTTACCGTTTCTGACAGATCCACGAGACGATATTATGATATCTCTGTTATGCGTGGACAGATTTTATTGAAATTTGGTCTTATTCGAAAGCTTATATGCGGTTTACATAAGGAAAATGCCTTTAAATTTAGAAAATATTGCAGGCGTGATGAGATATTAATGAAATAAGTTTCAGGTTAGGTTGGATTAGCCCGGCGACAAGTAAATGATAGCGGTAGCGACAGTCGACATATACAGGGTGTCTTTCCTGTACTTGGCGTCGAGACGCTACCGCGTCTCTAGATACTGAAACAAACGAACAAACAGGTAAGAAACTCTTCTGTGTAAATTGCAGAGCAGAGCCCTGCTGGAACTGCCAGTTAGAACCGCATAAAAAATTTTTTAATCCGGATTGATGCGGTTTTCTTCCCGTAAAATCCAGATTGAACCAGATGAAATATTTTCTATCAGTTTCAAACCGGATATGCATGTAGAAATCTTGATGGTATCTATCTGTATTTCCTAGCACAATTTGCCATCGGTTCTGCTCGGAACCGTAATCGATATCGTAAATGCATGTTCAAACACACATATTTCTGGATGAAATCGACTCAAATTTTTAGTTCTTTCTAAGTAGAATCTAGAAGTGTAGATCAAAATTCAGATGATACTCATCATCAGTTTTTCCAAGGCATTTACTACCTGGTTTTATTTGTATTCGCGACACATTTATGGTCCCTCGACTGATTTACTCGGGTTATCAAGGAGTCATCGAATAACCGTTACCACTTACACCGTGAGTTGAGGTTTGATATAATTTTATTCTTAAACCTACTATATCAAGAGATTCTGCCGTATCAATCTTGCATCGAAGTCTTGATCACGGAGCAAGCTGCCTCGTTAGCTCGCGGCGCCGATTTTATGTCTCGCGGCGCACATCGCTGCCGCGAGAGGAGTTACCAGTATCGCGGCCACCTAGCGGTGTTCGAACCAAATCAATTATTTCGAAGTATATGAGTTTCGTAAAACCGGAAGGAACCGCATTAATTTTCTATCCGCCAATCCATTGGAAACCGGGCTAAATTTGTTCTCTTCGAACCCCATAAGCATTCCGTGAATTATTTGCTCTGCCAATCCGGATCGCGACGGACTCGGAAGAGCTTGTGGATTTTCAGATTGAATCCGAAAGATTTTTGATCCGCAATTTCAGATACGAACCTTCCGATTTTATACAAATGGCAATTGCTGATAGAAACTGATCAATTTTGGACCTGCAAATCCTGTTTCATCCATCGATCTGGATATCCGCATTGAACCGGATTCTTTTATGAACTGCCAAAAATCACTGCTTGGAAATCCAGGTAGTACCGCATTGAACCAGATAGATCCAGTTCAAAATTCAATGCGGTTCTAACTGGCAGCTCCAGCAGGGAGGGCCACCCTGCTTCTTACAAAGGCTGCCCAAAATATAAAGAACACAAGTTAAATAGCAAAAACACAAATCTACGTAACAAAACAAATGTACCAAGAACAATAGTGAACCCAACCTTTGCAAGAACAGGTAATTCATTTGCAAACATAGTATAAGGGGTGAACCAGAACACGCTCCCAGGCACAGAACCAGCCAACACAATCAATATAGGGATTCCACAGCTCATAACACAAATGCAAGCCAACATACATAACCTACAATCTAGAACAGACAGGATAGAAAGAGTAATAGAAACTATAGCAACAAAACTAGATGCAATGCATACACAATTAAATCAAATAACACAGGTTATACCTAACAGCCATTACATTCAATAATACATACAGAAACATACACAAAATAAAGCTGATATCAGCTAATATAAACTCAATAACACAGTCCAACAAAATGAAACTTTTTTTCTGTTCCGCAATATCCACTGGGTGATTCTTGTAGAGTTTTGCGCCCTGAACACGAATCCGCAAACCGTTTATCGCCATCACCCTCAGTTTTTGAGGAATTCGATTTTGAAAAAAACTGCAAATTTTCAACTTTGAACATTTTTTGTGTCGAAACGGTAATAGTTATTCGGTTCCTCGTTGCGTCAAATTATTCTACGAACCCTCCCGAATACAACGATATGAGTTATTATTGCATTATGATCATTTAAATTTGTTTAAACAACGATCAAAGGGAAAATGACACCCGAAATGCACCCATTTTTGAAGTTATCTTTCAATTTATTTCCAAAACTAAGGGTCTTAGAAAAAATCTGACTACTCCACGCAATGCAGCAGACATTTTTCCTCTGGAAAGCATCAACAGAAGTGGTAAGTCACGTTTTGTTTTCAATACAGAAGCGAAATAGTTTGGCAAAACGCGCGGTGCCAACAGTGGTACTCAAGCGCGTTAAGCGATTGTGTTACGTTGAGCGGCAGTGTACCGCGCGCCGCCGTTGACTACCACAGTCGACACCGCGCGTTTTGCCAAACTCTTTTGCTTCTGTATTGAAAACAAAACGTGACTTGCCAGTTTTGTTGATGAGTTCCGAAGGAAAAATGTCTGCTGCATCGCGTGGAATGGTCAGATTTTTTCCTGGACTCTTAGTTTTGAAAATAAATTGAAAGATATCTTCAAAAATGGGTGCATTTCGGGTGTCATTTTCCCTTTGGTCGTTGTTTAAACAAATTTAAATGATCATAATGCAATAATAACTTATATCTTTGTATTCGGGAGGGTTCGTAGAATAATTTGAGGCAACGAGCAACGGAATAACTATTACCGTTTCAACACAAAAAATGTTCAAAGTTGAAAATTTGCAGTTTTTTTCAAAATCGATTTTCTCAAAAACTGAGTGTGATATAGCATTTCTGCTTGCGGATTCGTGTTCAGGGCGAAAAACTATAAGAATCACCCAGCGGATATTGCAGACCAAAAATCGTGTTGGACAGTGTAATCAGTAATACGAAAAGAATAGCCCTCACACTTTTACTAGAAAAACAAAACCCAGATATAGTATTCCTAAACGAAACACACCTTAATGAAAAACACACATTATATTTCAAAAATTACAAAATTATAAGAAATGACAGACGACACAATAGAGGAGGAGGGAACAGCAATTCTAATAAAAAATTATATAAAATTTGAAGTAAACGAAAACATAGAAAACGAATTGATAGAAACAACAACAGTAAAACTGACCATGACGAACAACAGCAATCTAGTATTAGTTTCTATATATGCAAAAAAAGGACGAACATCAATGTTTAGAGCAGAATTAGATCAATTATTTCGTAAATTAAACCTAGAGTCACAAAACAATTACTACATTATTGCAGGAGATTTCAACGCGAAACACGAGGAATGGTGGAATAGAAATAACGATGAACGAGGAATAAATTTGTTAGACTGGATAAACAACAACGACATTAGATACAGAATAAATCTATTCCATTCAAACACCCCATCATATCCACGAAATGGATCCTTTATAGACTTACTCATGATGGACGCAAGACTGGAGTGTACTAACGCAAACCACAATAGACTCTCCACCATACAAATCACAAGCGATCATGTAGCAATAAAAACAGAAATAAAAATACCAGTTCAGAATTTAATCCTAAGAAATAACGTAGACAACACGGCGTACAACTATAAAAAAGCGAAATGGGAAAAATTTCAAAGTATACTCCAGTCTTGCAACCTGAATATAAAATC
This sequence comes from Andrena fulva, assembly GCA_946251845.1. Taxonomy (NCBI): domain Eukaryota; kingdom Metazoa; phylum Arthropoda; class Insecta; order Hymenoptera; family Andrenidae; genus Andrena; species Andrena fulva. Next base: position 40,936,733 of record OX276328.1, on the reverse strand, counting down.
AGACACAAATCTCACAATATCACCCACAATATTACAAACGCCATGGAGCGAACAATACCGAAAGTCAAGACACAAAATTCTGTAGACAAATACGTAACGCGCAAAATTAAACAACTAATGCACGAAGAAAAACAAGCTATCTCGACAGTTCGCGAAATACGCAGAGCAGGTAACTACGGACCACACATTAAGATGTATGGATAATAAAATAAAGGCAATAAGGAGAAAAATAAAAATAGAAGTAGACAGAGAGGTAAATAACTACGGGTACACCAGAATAAACCAAATTAACACCAAACAATCCGATAAAATGTTTTACGAAATTAATAAAATTTTCAGAAAGAAAGACCCGCTGCAATTGCCAACACTTAAAATACCACAATCTAAAGAAAACCTATTACGTCGAGCTAACATAGATCCGGCTACCCTCAACACAGACATTAATAATAACTTTTTAATAAGCAATTGCGGCAATAAATTAAATTACCTCGGCATACAATATGCAACCATAAACGATCAAAACAATAACTTAAATAATCCAAAATTTAGAAACATAATAGAAAAAAAATACATCCAAATAATAGAAGACATTACAAACAATATTCCGGACGCCATATGTAAATTCTCGGTAGAAAACAATGCAATAGCGCCAATCGAGATAGACTCGTTACCAAATTATTTTACAAACTGCGCTCAAGTAAAACAGAAATTTAGAACACTAAATAACAAAACATCGACGGGTAACGACTCAATACCTAACATAGTTTTAAAGAAATTACCGCTTAACATAATAGTTGGTTACACGATAATATTTAACAATCTCATAAATCATGGCCACATTCCAACTTTCTGGAAGAAGGCAAAAACATTACCGATCCAAAAAAAAAAGGTAAAGATAAGAGCGATCCCAGCGGTTATAGACCAATCAGTCTACTTTCGAACATAGGCAAGGTTTTCGAAAGAATGATAAATGATACAATTCAAGCAAAGTGTAAATTAGGTAACATAATCCCAGAGAACCAATACGGCTTTAGACATCGCCACTCAACAATTCATGCGATAAATAAGCTATCATCAGATGTGAACTGGGCACTAAACGAAGGTAAGTGCCTGGGAGCGTGCCTGGTTGACTTAGAAAAAGCGTTCGATAGGGTATGGCTCAATGGCCTAATAGTAAAACTGAGGAAAAAAGAATTCCCACTAGCCTTAATTAAGTTCATTCATAGCATGATATACGAAAGAAGTTTCCAAATATGTTGGGGGAAAGAATTATCATCACAATCCTTTAAAATAGAAAACGGTTTACAACAGAGGACAATAAACTCCCCCATATTATTTAGTATATACACAAGTGATATACTACAATTATTCGGTCCAGAAAACACCAATTGCAATATGATAGCGTTCGCAGACGATTTAATAATATATAGAGCGGACAAATCACCAAAAGAGCTACAGTTAACGCTACAAAAAGGATTAAACAAAATATTCGCGTATTATAAGGAGTGGAAACTCAGAGTCAATACAGATAAGTGCCAAACTATCCTTATCAGGCCCTCCTGCAGAACAGCTAGTGGTATTATCACGAAAAACTACAAACACTTCTCCCTAAAAAGCGATGAAAAGAATAATATAAGTATTATACATAAACGAGAGGTAAGATATTTGGGCTTATTGATAGATGATAGATTTTTATTCAACAAACACATAGAAAACCAATTAAAAAAAGCAAAGAAAATTTTTATCGCAAGTGCTAGATTATTTTACTCTTAAAGATTAAATAGTAAAGTAAAACTTACCTCCTATCAGCTGTTGATAAGACCCATAATAACGTACGGGTGCGAGATGTGGTACAACATGGGAGCATCCATAATGGAGGAATTACGCATATTCGAAAGGAGATGTTTGAGAGCGTGCCTCAATCTATACAGATCTCGTGAATCGAATTACCAGAAGTACATAAGCAACGAAATAATATACAACAAAGCAGGAATCAATAGAATAGATAATTTTATCGTAAAACTCACTAGAAATTACTTTGCATCAGCAGCGAAAGTAACCACAAATAGCTTAATTTTCCCAATAGCATATCCAGATGAAAATTACATAAAGACTACATTAACAACAGGTTACATACCGCCAGAAGCTTTTGTACTTCTGGATAAATATGGATACATACAAAACAAGAAGGCTGTCCCTAGGTTGTACCACATCCCGCGCCACAAAGCGGATAAAAAGATTCTCTATCATCCGAAACGGTTAGAGGAGCGGAGCGACGAAAGATACCTTAAATATAGCACAGCGATCCCGCGAAGGGATATATTAGAGTATAAAGATATAGATAGGAAAAGATGGCTCAATAGCACTTAAACAGCGGTATTAGTAAGTAACTAGTAATACGAAACGCGGAGTGTAATATAGATTAAGAATTAAAGCAAGAGTGCAAATTGCCTTTAGTAATGTACCTGATTATCAAAAATAAGAAGTGATCAACAAAACTGTAAATAGTAGAATGAAACAGAATGGAAGAATGAATGGGAACAGTATGAGTCAGGATGGTATGAATGTGTGAATGCGTAATTATACTCAATATAAACGAAAAGTGGTTTCGGCGCACTAGTTCGGTCAGTTAAAACAGAAAAAAAGCTAATTTGCAATTTTAAAAATTATAAATTCCGACGTTTCGGTCTGTGGTTTAGACCATTTTCAAGGAAAGATATAAAGAATACTGCGTTCGCTTTAAAGTAAGTCACACGTTTGCTACGACGTGTAACCCGCGAGTCGGTTAGAACGTGACTGAAGTAAACAGTATACCATGGGGACATTTTAAAGGTGAAACAAACTGTGGCTAGAACGAAGTCGAGTGCAAGACCGTTGACTATTAAACACATGTTCAAAAATTATTATTGACGGAAAACGACATTTTAAACCTTACGACACACTGTCAAAAATACCACTGGTTGTTATTCATGTGGTAAAAGCCCAAAACACTCATGGATATATGAAAATACAATTACATAATGTTGTTGTATTATGTAGGGGAGACCGGGGATAGTTTGGACACGGGGATACATTGGACAGTTTGAAAATTGCCTCCATAGTGTCATGATGATTGCAATTTTTTTTGTAGCTTGTGCCTATATGCACACCAAATCAACTGATATTCAATATGGCGTGTTGCATTCACGAATGACAAGGTATGTCACACTTTTCAATTCTTGTATGTTACTGTATAATATTTTCGTCTACTTTTTGTTGTGATTCGGATACTTCATTATGGAAAAATTTTATTGTAACTTTTTTGAGGCATTGCTGAATGTGTTTAGAATAAAGTAATGCTATGCAAAAATCAAAGTATCCTTTTTGAGGAAAGGCACGAATAATTTTGTTTTGATATGATATGAGGGGTTACATTGGACAGATAACACGTAAGATAGGCTTGAATGACTGGAATTCTTAGGGGCCCCAGTGCTGTCACTGGCCCAAGAGGCCAGTTATTTCAGCCTATGAATACGAGCTTGCAATCGCACACTCTTACAGTTTTTCTTATCCGATGTACACCCGCGGTATCATTGGCTTCGAGTTCCCCTTTCGCGCGGCTCTGGAAAACACCATGGAGGTCGGGCTCCTTAATGGCCCAACAGGCTATTTGTCATTTTAAATAAATTATATATTCATTGGATTATTCATTATCAGTTCTTTCCATCTGTCCAAACTATCCCCGTGCTATGTCCAATGTAACCCCACCAATGGGGATACTTTGGACAATATGCATCTCTGCACTTTTTTCATCTCAAAGTAATACTAGGGAATGTAAGGCCCGTTTCTCAGGTTCAAATGAATAGCGCACATTCTGAGCTATCGAATGGTGTATAATTTATAGCCGTAAGGCATCTTACAGGCCCGCTAAAGACTATTAATAAAAAATTGTCCAAACTATCCCCGGTCTCCCCTATCGATGATCTGATTATAAAAATTAAATCAAAGCAAAATTTCCATTGGAAGAATTACATCATAAAGCCTTATTGCTTCAATAAAGTTGCATAGTACTCTTGTATTTTAGGTGTTTCATACCTAAGGTTTACGCTCGGTTGTTGAATCATATGTAAGTTCCCAACAGAATTCTGCGATTCCAATTGGCCTCTCTATCAACAATTTCAACCTTGTTGAAGTCAAATCTATGATCAAATTCCAATGCGTGTTTCGTTAGGGCAGTATGTTGGAGGCGAGGTAGAAAAATGTTATTTTTGTGTTCATAAATCCGTCTTTCCAACAGTCTAGAAGTTTGTCCAATGTAAACTTTGTTGCAACCCATGCAAGGGATTGAGTAAATTATATTTGAATTTTTTAACAGCGGTATTTTATCTTTAATTGGAGGAAACAAGTTTTTAGTGTAAATTGGGAGTTTAAAAATGGTGTGCATTCCTATTTTTCTGAACATTCTTTTAATATCATTAGACACGTTATTACTAAATGGTATGACCACAGTATTCCTCCAACTAACTGGTCCTATTTTTTTGGCTTTCTCTTCCTTACGTTTTTCCATTAATGCTGGGTGGTAAATTTAAAAAATGCGGTCACGGACGATTGTTGAGACCATCTCAATGGGATAACCATTACGTTTCAACGTATTTTTAATGAGAAGCAGGTTAGCTGGTCGGAATACAGGGTCAGAGAGCAAAATGGCGCGATCTATTAATCCCTTTATTAATCCCACTTTGTGTTGCATGGGGTGAGCCGAAAAAAAGTTTATGTAATTTATGTATGTATGTTAACCTTGGGACCTAAATATGCTCTATCAGTTTCAAAGAATGTTATCACCTCTCCTAAATTCATATCTGCCATCGAGGCAGGTTTAATGAAAATTAATGATGATAACTTACAAACTACAACTAGAATAAGAATAGTTAACAAAATTATAAATTATACCACTAATTTAGTGAAGCCTAATAATGAGTTATTGTCTAAATCAGAAATTATTGAAACAAAAAAGTTTTTTAAAGAAAACAGTAATTTGTTGGTTTTAAAATCAGATAAAGGAAACACCACGGTTTTAGTTGAGAGAGAGTTTTACATATCGGAGGTATTGAAATTATTGAATGATGTAACCACATACACTGTTAGTAAACATGAATACACATGTACTTTTGAGAGAAGATCAAACTCTATCATTTCTAATATGATTAAAAAGAAACAGATAAATGAACAGACAGGGAAGCTCCTAAAGACTAACAATGCTATTATACCCAGAGCGTACGCGCTTCCAAAAACGCATAAGGAAAACTTGGCGTGGAGAATTATCGTTTCCTCTATTGGGGGTCCCACGTATAAATTATCTGGTTTCTTAGCCGGCGTACTTTCTAAGATAGTGGGTAAATCTACACATCACACCATAGATAGTTGGCAATTTTTAAACGAAATTAGAAAAATACACATTGAAGATTCAATGCGATTGGTGTCTCTAGATGCTGTATCTCTTTTTACAAATGTGCCTGTTGATCTGGCTCTGCAGGTATTACACCACCGTTGGACAGAAATTGCACAACACACCAAGATTAACCTCGGTTATCGTCGCCTATAGATATATATATTTTTTTATATTGTATATTTTAATTGTATATATATACCTAAGACCCTTGATTCATGTATTTTGCTCAGCGGTGTAACAGTTTCACCGATAAATAAAACCGTATTTTCACCAACGACCATACTGCGTCTGCAAAACACCAGTTCCCGTCTGATCACTGCAGTTAAGCGACACTAGGCGCGGTTAGTACTTGGATGGGTGACCGCTTGGGAATACCGCGTGTTGTTGGTAATTTTTTTTTTCTTGACAGCTTATTTTTATATTTACCAAGGTCCCGATCTTTTCGGAGCGGGTGACAAAACCTCGGTTATCGTCGCATATACATGTATATCTTTTAATATATAAAGCAGAAAGCTTCTATATGTTGTGTGTTTGTCTGTCGCGTAAAAACTTTGGACGATAAACTCTAGAATGACGAAATGTGCCTCAGCTCATTATGCCTGACTAATCAAATGAATGTGACCATTTTCAAAAAAAAAAAATTTTATATAAACAGAATCTAAATTTCGGGCGAAGCCGAGTAGTAAAGGTTGTAGATAGTAAATAATAATAATAGAGTAATAAATATAATAATTATGACGATATTCCACTGCCGTTATAATAATGACTGCAATCATTAATGATGAAGCTGAAATAAGGTAATATGTGCGTGAATGTGCATGCTCAAACCACGTGCACATGTGTTATGTACTGAATAAGCTGGTCGGTGAAACCTACAATATCGTGCGCACCCGGATAGATATGGGTATAAAGTTGAGCTCTCACTATCCTGATATCCTAATATTCGAAATACTCATTATTTGTATCTGGAACTTGGTTTCGAAATTTGGATCTGAGTACTCGAATAACTGGATTTGAATCAGAGTACCCAAATAGATTCGGATTGTTTTTCTTAATTACTCGAATGTAAAGCTTTTCTTACCTGGATTAAGATTAAAGATTGAAGTTTCAAGTAAAAGATTAAAATTAAAGAATAAGAAATGTAGTAAGAATATAATATTTTGATTACAATTATGCACAGTTACCCTGATAGCAATCTCCCTGCAGTCTGCCAGCAGATTGACAGCAGAGTCTGCCAGGAGAGCGCAGGATCTGCCAGCAGCTGCGGTGCAGCCTACGTCCGCATTCAGCTACGGTTCTGCCGAAATTAATATTTACATTTCTGTAGAAGTAAATTGTGTTTAATGAATAGGTCAGCAAATTGCAGAGGGACAGAAGTAAATGGACACATAATAAAGTACATAATAAAGTTAATACTTGGTATAGCCGCTTTTTTCTTGAATTACTGCTTCCAAACGGCGTGGAATACTGTTTATTGAATTTCCAATATAGGTAATCTTTACTAATATTTTCGAGGACTTCCGTTTCCGGTCGCGAGAGTGGCAGAAGTGTGCGTCTGGTGGTGAAAGTTGTGAGAAGGAAGTGTGAGTGGAGGGAGATACGAGAGGATAGGGAGTGAGTGGAGAAGGTAGGGGGGAGGTGAGGAAGAGGGGAGACTAAAGGGAAAAGGGCAGGAATAGTGGGTGGCGAAGTGTGAGGCAGGACAAGGGAGCGGTTTGGAGGTTAGGTAGGAGGATAGGTTGCAGGTAGTGATGGGACTGATACCAATACTATTGATGATATTCAATCAATTCGATACCAAAGTACTCAATAGGAAATATCGATACGCATCGAAATGTTATGTACTTGGTATCAATCATCGATACCAATTCTTCTTCAACCGATACCATATCAATACTATACCGAATCAAAACCGGTTTGATACTTTACGATATTATCGATACTTATTTGATACTTACGAAATTATCGATACTTGTCTGATACTGTACGAAATTATCGTTTTTTATTTGATAATTCTGTGATCAGATGGCAAACCTGTTATGATATCTATTTGATACGAAAGTATCGGTTTCGATTTGCAATTTACTAATTCACGAAAATAGTATTTATTACCAATCATGATTTGATAATATAACTAATGAAGTAGGAGTTGGAATCAGTATCATGAACTACGTATATAATTGAATTTTAATTAATAAATGATGTACATATACATTATTCTACAGGGTGTCCGCGGGAAGACTGGACAGCTGAATATCTCCTAAAGTATTGGAGATAAAAAATTAAAAAAAATATGTAAATTAATGGTACGATGGGGCTGCTTAATTAGCCGCGACGGATTTTTTTTTCGATTATTATTTTAAAAGATACGATGGTCAAGTTCGGTTCTTCAAATGGCACTAACTTTTCTGAAGTCCTGAGTTGATAGTGCGTTCCAAGACGAATTCAATAAGCTTTAATGTATACACTTGATTTCCACTGGTTTTTGAGATATTGCGCTTGCAAATTTGCTGATTTTCACTTGAAAAAAAACCTCTGGAATAGCAAGGACCGGGGTCGGTCTTGCTGGCCCCACGGGTGGCAGTGCCTGCTGAAATAGATACCTACCTGCCAAAGGTCTACGCAGACCCAGGCTGGACAATTCTTTTCCGTCAGAAATGCTACTTAGGTAGGTACATCTGCGGTATCGAGAAGCGCGCCGTTACTTTTATTTCGCACTTGCTTCTACGCTCGGATGGCCGGTTATTTTGGGAGGGGTGCAAGTTCGATTGGTTAGGTTAGGAGGTGTGAAAGTTGCTAGAATAAATTTCAACCATAGGGAGCAGATTGTATTAGAACCAATCGGATTTGCATCCCTCACAAACGGCTGCTCTCTTGAAGAGGCCCTCTTCACAGCAATGCCCACCTTCTCTCGCGCGGAATACGTCAACGCATGCTTTAGGTTTTGATATTGAAGCCTGTAGGCGTTTCCCCCTCCATCAGCGGTAGTTGGAGTCCGCCGATCCCTGGGCGGGATACAGCAGTCATATTTATATCTGGGTTTAGCGTCTTATTATATAGGATAAATCGTTTTGTATTTGTATTATTATTTTATCTAATACGTATATATATTCTTATTCAAGCTGCACTTCTGATGATAAAGAAACATCACATGATGCAAAAACGGAGATAACAAGTCTTCGAAAAAAAAATAAAAGTTTACAGATGAGACTGTATCGCTGGAAGAAATGTGTAGAAAAATTGGGAACAAAACATCGAAATTTCGTAGGTGAAGATATACACGGTATACTTAAAGTGAGTAGTGCTAAAATGGTAGGATTCATATATCTAGTAGATATATCTGATTTTGCAATTGGTTCATATTTATATTTTATTTTACACACAATCGTTGTATGTAATATTTGTAAGATTTATTTATGGATATTAATAAAGAATATTATGTTTATATTATTAATAATATTTTTTTTTCCTTATCCTTATCCTTATCCTTACAGTAGATGTATATTTTCATTCTAGGGATCTGTGCCCCCTCGTGCTTCTTATATTTTTAAAAGACTCCTATGCAAACCGAACTCAAAAGTTCCATTCCACCCTGCCTTAAAATCGTTTGCGACTACTCTCCATTTTTATTCACCAAAAGCTTATAACTATGTTCGAAATACTTGTCTAAAGTGCTTACCACACCCTATGACTATTAGCAAATGGTATTCAAAAATAAAGTGTCCGTCTGGAATAAATAAAGCAAGCATTGAAGCTGTAAAAAGAAAAGTTCAGTCCCAGATACAATTTAATAGAAATGTCCCTATTTTATGTAATTTTGTAATGGATGAAATGAAAATAAAAAGACATGTCGATGTTATAAATGGAGAAGAGTATGGATATATCGACATTGGAAAAGGCATTGATTGTGATTCCACTCCAGAAGCAGAAAATGTACTTGTCCTTATGTTGGTATGTGTAAATGATAAATGGAAAATACCTTTGTATTATTATTTTGTGAATGCTCTAAGTGGGAAAGACAAAGCTGATATTGTTATTAAAAACCTATCAGAACTTAATGAGACAGGAGTTGAAGTTACATCTATAACTTTTGACGGATTACAATCAAATTTTAATATGTGCAAAGAACTAGGAGCAAAAATTTCAGATGATAATCCAACAGAGGCACACTTTTATCATCCTATATCCAAAAAACCAATATATATAATTTGTGATGGTTGTCATGTCCTAAAATTAATCCGAAATACTGTAGCTAAACAAGATATGTACGATGCCAATAATAATTTAATTTCATGGAGGTTTTTAGAATGTCTAGTTGATTTTCAAGAACAAGGTGGAGTTCATCCAGGCACGAAAATCAGAAGAGAACACCTTAATTTTCAACAAAATATAATGAATGTACGTTTAGCCACGCAAACTTTGAGCGAGAGTGTTAGCATCGCTTTGCGATATTTGAGAGATGATGAGCACCTTCTTGAATTGGAAAATGTTGAAGGGACAGCAAAATTTTGTTCTATTATTAACGATGCTTTCGATCTTTTAAATTCGCGGGAGCACTATAACAAAAATAAATCTAAAAATGGAATAGATCATGATAATATAACTGATATTACAAAAAGAGTTAATTATATTGTTGAATATATCAAAAATTTAAAAACAGAAGATGGTACGCTAGTGATAAAGTCTCGAAGAAAGACTGGCTTTCTAGGCACTATAATTTCATTACAAAATATTTTGAGACTATATAATACTTACGTCCAAACATTTAATGGTTACTTGCTAACATATAAATTGTCACAAGACCATCTGGAAAATTTCTTTAGTGCTGTCAGGAGCAAAGGAGGCTACAGTAACAACCCAACCTGCTATCAATTTGTTAGTATTTTCAAGAAGCTATTGGTGCATGCTGATGTTAAGGAATCTGCCACTGCCAACTGCGTATCATTAGATGATACAAACATTTTACATGTATTACCGGAAAAATCAGAAACTTCCAACTCTTTAAACAATGATGTCAACTTAGTTGGACTATATAACAATTTATCTAATCATGAAGATTTTTATGGCATAGGAACAAAAAAAAAGTATATAGATAACGTGGTTGTATATCTTGCAGGTTTTGTAACAAGATCAGTTTTAAAAAAAACCAGATGTTATGTGTGTCCTGTGCTATTAACTTCCGACGAAAATTATTCTACTTTATTGGCGAGGAAAAACAGAGGAAACTTAATTAAACCTTGTTTAGACATTATTAAAATTTGTAAACTAGTAGAAAAAAATTTTAGGGCTTTTTATAAATCCAGAAAAGATATATTTAAAAAATTATGCAACAGTATTGTACAAAATATACCAGATTCCCTTTTGCCAATTAAACATTCAGATGATCCCCATGAACATAGAATATTAATACTAAAACAAATCGTATTTAAATATTTAAGGATAAGAGTAAATTATTATGAAACACAGAAAAGGCAAAAAACTAAGAAAATTAGAAGAGTATTTACAAAAATGATATTGTTTCGCAACGAATAAAAAATAGTTTTAATTTTATATGTACAAGAATAAACAATTAATTATTTCACTTGCATTAAATTTTTTCTTCTCATGTATAAAGTACACTTAACACTTCTTATTCTTCTGAACAGTGAACGCATTAAAATAATAATAATTTAAGTATATTTTTATTTATTTATTTTTATTATAGCAATACAACTTTGAAAATCCAAAATTATAAAAATTAAAAAGATTAATTTAACCAGGGTTAAAATATGATGCAAAAGCGAAATGTACACCGTACTTAGCTTGTACGACCATCACAAAACATATTTTCTGTTTAACACTCGAAATGATACACGGTCACCGATGCCCGTTAGGTTATACTTTATTTATTATGATAGTTTATATTAAGATTTATTCATTATTCATACTTTTATGCTTCCAAAAACATGCTAAGCAGTTCTGAACTTTATGTGTCATTTGTAATTAAATAGTATTTTGGTGGTAACCACAACCTCTCGGGTACTTAGGGTTATATTGTATTGTATTTACTTTGAGTTAAATTTTCTTAGGGTTCCATTATGGACCTTCAATAAAAAGCGCTGCCGCCCCTGGCGCTAGAAAGAGAGGGGGTGTCCCACATGTATTTCTTTCTCTTTCTATCGCCCTCTACATTTTCGCCTATTGCATGCTTCCTCCATGTTTATATGCTCTAAGTATGTAAGTATCAAAGAAGCATCGATTCCTTTTGATGCCTTTGACTTTGATATGTATTGTTGCGACTCCCGTCTAGCGGCGCGTAGTATAAGCTTCAGAAGCGCGAAGTTCGAATCGGATCACACGACTGTAATACTTAGAGCATATACTACCCCCCCCCATAAACATGACTCATGTATGAAAGAAGCTAATTCCCTTTAATTCACGAAAAAAATTAAAAAAAGTTCACATGCAAAGATTGTGAAATCAACTTTGCTAATTCCAATTGTACCTTTAATTCAGGAAAAAAATTAAAAAAGTTCTCACGCAAAGATTGTGAAATCAACTTTGCTAATTCCAATTGTATTCTCGTTCTCCGCTCGAACACTGATTCCTCTGTCACTTTTTATACTTGACATTCCTTTATTGGCCACAAATCAATTCAGTGCTCAGATTTTCAGCTTCGGTTTTAAGGAATTAGCGGGCCGTTGTGTTTAAGTTCGCATTCAGTGCGCACTAGTGCAGGTTGCCGAATGTGCTATTAATCTATTACCGACTTTGATTCGTTTAAATTAGTCTCTACCAAGATTTTATTATCTTCCATCGTAAAATGATCTTCATACGACGTTTTTAACAGAAGATGTCTCTCTTGTAAATGTTTTTGTGTCAACTACAGGCCTCTCGCCCGCTAATTCCTTAAAACCGAAGCTGAAAATCTGAGCACTGAATTGATTTGTGGCCAATAAAGGAATGTCAAGTATAAAAAGTGACAGAGGAATCAGTGTTCGAGCGGAGAACGAGAATACAATTGGAATTAGCAAAGTTGATTTCACAATCTTTGCGTGAGAACTTTTTTAATTTTTTTCCTGAATTAAAGGTACAATTGGAATTAGCAAAGTTGATTTCACAATCTTTGCATGTGAACTTTTTTTAATTTTTTTCGTGAATTAAAGGGAATTAGCTTCTTTCATACATGAGTCATGTTTATGGGGGGGGGGGTTTCATCACTTTTTTCATAATTTGTGAATTTTTGTTGTGTTGATCTTATCAAGTCTTCTGTACCATCGCCTTTTGGTTACGCCGCCAGCCTTATTTATTCGGATCATACATACAGCTAAATATAACGTAGAAGTACAAATAATACTGTTTTTTGTCCTCGGCTTTTTCATGTATTTGAGGGGGGTAGGGCAGAGGAGTGACATTATTTCTGGAAAAGGTTGACGGAAAGAATCCCGTGGAGGTGAAAATTGTACCCAGTCAGCAATAATCAATAAAAATATTACCCATAACCACAAATCCAAACGACTTAAAATCAGTCACTCGCGGTTTTACGAAAAAGACAAAAAGCCGCTGCATTCGGGTCGCTAGTCGCATCACGAGTTCCGTAAATACACAATGTATATCGAGAAATGATTCGTTACGAGCGAATAGAAAAAAAAATAAAACATTGAAGGTGTTCTCAAACAAGAAAGTATGACTTTTGGCAGCATTAAAGATTGCAAAGGAAAAATGAATAATTTCAAGGAGAAAAAAAATTGGAACATAGTATTATATTATTATAAATTAAACGATTTTAAATTAGGTATATATTAATTATAATTTTAATGGAACTATTTATTTACAATTGTTTATTTACAAAATAGGCCGCCGCGGCCGCGGCCACGGCTCTGGGTCTTCACTAAATCTCGCAGGGTACTCGCCTGCGAGCGGAGGCTGACGGCTTGTGCCCGTACCGCCTGGAGGGTGGCCCAATGCTCTTGACGGGCCCGCACCCTCCAGCCGCTCCTCTTATGGCGCTTCGACGTGTATACCCTGTAATTAGTTAGTAATAAACGTCAGCAATTATATTATAATAATTTATACATTTTTGGCACGCGCAGATAAAAATGTTCGCCTCCCCTGATATAGGCTAAACCGAACAATATTTATATTGTAAAAACATAAAAAGGTATTTAATTAAAGTATTACGAAATAATACCATGTGCCGTGGCCGGGCCCTGTGGTGGTGGTGGTGGTGGCGGCGGCGGCGCCGTAGTTGCGGCTGCCAGCGACAGCGAACCGGCCTGGACTCCCCTGATATAAGCTAAAGTCAACAATTTTTATTATATTGTTAAAAGATAAAAAGTATTAATTAATATTATTAAGAATTAATACCGTTTGTCGCCGGCTGCTGTGTTTAGTATTTCGGCATCATTCGAGACTGGAAAAATGAATTTGAATAAATGTATATATAATTTTTTTTTATTATTATTTAATTCTTCTGTAAGCTTATCGTTAATAAAACTCACCATCAAGTAGGGCGGCCTCCCGCATTTTCTACAAAAATTAATAAACAATTAATTAACCAAAAAATCATCCAGAGTTCATAAAAGTGGCGTAAGATAGAAGAAAGTCATACGTTAAGTATCAGTGGACATAGACCGTGACTGTATAACAAATAATACAACAAAAACATATTTGTATCAAGGGAGATGTGTTTTCAGCGTACTTTCTTCAATAATGTGACTGATAATGTGTTGTCGATTTACCTTATTTGACAAGTTTCTAGAAACTTGCACGTAAGAAAATGCTTCTCTGTCGAACCTTCTCCGGACAAGTTCCAAGTCTGTACGTCTCCTTCGTTTCTATCAGCTCTACATAAAAAGTCTATTAAATAATTTGGGTTCTATAAGCTGAACAAAAAAGTCTATTAAAAAATTTTACCGACTTACCTTGTTAATTGAGGCAATTAATAATTGAGGCAGTGTCCTATATGATCGAAAAACTCGTGATCGTGATATTTCTAACATTTTGATAACTGTCACATGGCAGGTTATAATTGAGTGACAGCTAGGTGACATTTACTAGAGATCCGAACGCAGCGACTTTTTGCATTTTTCGTCAACTGCGCAACCGCATTTTCAGCAAAACCATTCCGGATAACTTCAGGAAGCTATCTAGGCGACATCTACCTGCGTCAATTGTAAAAGTAAAACGTGACGTCACGAAACGTCTTAATAAAAAAAGTATCATTTTGATAACTATTAATTCAGAATAAATCTTATATCTTTTAGACAAATAGCTTGATACATTAAGTAAAACGATATATGGGTTCGAAAAAAATAAATGATTCGCTTAATCATGTAAAAACACCGGGACTATGTCATAAAATAAGATAATAAGGCTAAAATAGCTCCGACGACCTGTCAATTTCACTATCTTTCGTGTATAGAGACATGGTCGCTCAGTGTGCCTATGGGTAGAGGGGGGAGGGGAATTAGCTTCCAGACGCGACCGCGTCTGTTGATGGAGGTCTCATTGAAAGCTTGAAACTGTCCGCAACATGGTGCGAGAGAGAAAGACATGTGCGAGCGAGAGAAGTATATGTCCCATTCGACCGATATGCGCATGCGCCGATATCGTGCGAGAGAGAAACACATCTTGCGAGCGAGAGAAGTATAGTAACCGCGGTTCGTCGCCGGCGATATCGACCAGATATCGATGACGGTCGATTAGGACATATACTTCTCTCGCTCGCAAGATGTGTTTCTCTCTCGCACGATATCGGCGCATGCGCATATCGGTCGAATGGGACATATACTTCTCTCGCTCGCACCAGTGGCACATGTCTTTCTCTCTCGCGTGATGTTGCCGACAGTTTCGAGGCAGTCACTCTACGGCAATGATACCTCCATGTATATATGCTCTAAGCTGTAATAGGAAAGGGAGACAAGGTGAAGTTCGCGCAAGCCCGAGGTGTTTGAAAATAGTTAGATTCTTTTAATGAGGGAACTTCAAGATTATAAAAGAAATCGATACCCTCTTGGAAACGGGTGTTTGAATAAATGAATCTCACTGTTACGTCCCTACTGCCTATCAGGGGGACGCGATTTTGCGGGAGTTTATATTTCCGATCCGCTTTTGAGCTAGTCCCGGGACTTACGCTCTGGGATAGTTGAGAGAGGTGAGAGGGTAGTTTAAAATATATTGTATTCCTTATTTACCTTAGTTTTCGGTTGGGGGCTGGTCCAAAGGGATTAATCTCCACTCGATGGGGCTACTGGGAATCCCGTTGATCTCAGGCGCCTGGTTTACTTTGGGGTTTGCCCAATCGCCGCAAGTTTTCACTGTGTTGTTGATGGATTGGGTGCTCGTGATTCCTAATATGTCAAGGCTTTCGGCCGGTGCACTTGCGTAGGCCGCCGCTAAACGGCGTAACTGGACTCGGCGCCCCGCGCGATGGTTTCGTGGCATTCGTCCTTTAGAAATTATTAATTATTTATTTGATCAATAAATCACTCTTCAACTTCCACGCCAGGCGCTACCGCGGGCAACGTTCTGCTCTTCGGTGGCACCATCGGGGAAGGGGAGCGTGATTTTTAGGTATTCGTAACATTTATTGGCTAGATCTCAAGCTACGCTCAATTTCTGATTAAACCTTGGGCAACGTTCTGCTCGTAGGTATAACCGTCAATCGGCGCGACCCATGATCTGTCACTATATTTGGTATAGATTTTAACATGATCGCGTTGCTCGTGTTTTACGCTTAATTTCTGATTAAACCTTGGGCAACGTTCTGCTCGTAGGTAAAACCGTCAATTAACGCAACCCACGAACTGTCAATGCACATTTTGTTCACTTTGCAAAATAAAAGACGAATGCACGGTTAAGGAGATGGGTAGTTAGGAAAAGGAAACACTTCACTCACTGATTTTAACAATAACAAAAATCACCTTTATTTTCCTTTTGATGAATACACCGCTTTAGAGTTTTTAACACTGAGTTCGACAATTTAAAACAGTAATAAAGCTATATGATGTGTAATTATAACTGTAATGTTGAAACGGTAATTGAGGCAATTAATACAATGTAATGCCATGCAATTTTAATACTGAGTAAATGAATAGTAATGAATCTCTGCGGGTGGTCAGTCCCTTTTTATAGGGCACTTGGTCACTCCTTCTCTAGGATTTGTCACATGACAAATCCTAGGTGGGAGGACCTCATCCCACAGTTTCTGCCTGGGATCGTCCAGAAAGAATCTTCCCATCGTTCTTATCTGCGAATGCGTTTACTAGTTAGTCACGTACTTTCTGCACCCTTTAGGTGTTTTCTCACGACTAATGCGCGTCAATCTGTTTAATTCGCAGTGGTGACGATAGTAAGATTCTTATATTAATTTGTATTTCATTTTTCTACGCTATTGCTCTGTACGATCGGCTTCGTACAGTTTACTTGCTAAGGGTCGAAGTTAAATCTGTTGGATGGTATCGGTGATCGATTTGCGTGGAATAACGGGAGGGCAATCTTCTGGCGAGGATCAGGGGCACAGCTCTGCTAAGGTGTCGACTCCACTGGCGGATGGGGCCTCTGACCCATCAGCTGGTGTCCACTGGTTTCCTTAGTGTGAGTGCGGTTGGCTATCTGGTGTGCGGCTGGCTGGCCGCTACCTCCTTGATGCTGGCTCTCCTGTTCGCTGTTGCAGTCCGTGTTCACTTCGCTCGATCTCTTCTTATCGTTGTTTGTGAGATAATGCCTTATCGGCGATACTTTGTGTAATGTTTTATATATGTTTTTCATACGAGGTGGTTATAATACCTCAGGGTATGAAATAGTAAATATTGTACGTTTTAATGGGTTAATTAGTTGTAGACTCCACGTCGCGGGACGTGACACTCACCTTCCTCTCTTCTCCTAAGTGTGAAATCCAGCGCAATGTTGTTAAACGCTTGTTTTACAAAAATCGATAACCGAAAGGAATCGGATCGACTAATAGGAAATTAGCTAGTTAATTAGTAAATTTGCGATTGGCTCTTAGAATCTAAGACATTTTGTAAATAACAAAAGGTGTAAAACCGACGGACTTTTCTGGTAGCACCATTCAAGCCTTGATAGTCAAAGCTAACTGACGTATCCTCACAAACTCTGAAAATATAATTTTCTGTTTCGTATTGTTCAAATAAACTCATTGAAGTTACAAGTTACCAGTGTTTCAAACGTTTTATTATTCTTTCATCAATATTATTATTATAATTATCTCTGAAAAATCCACGTCCAAGGAGCAGAGTGCCTTAGCACTCCACGGGCGTCGACCCTCGCCGAATTCCCTACCAAGGATCCAGAGGATCCAAACGGCCACGCAACAGTATCAATACCAGATTGAAATTTGTAGAAGGGTATCGATATGTATCGATACGGTATCAGTCCCATCACTAGTTGCAGGTGGCGGGAAGAGGTAGGTAGAGGCGTAGGTAGAGGAATCTGGCGGACAGGTGAGGAAGTAAGAAGAGCGAAACAGAAGGCGGGAAATTTGAACGGGGCAAAAGGGAAAAGGAGATAAGATAGTCGTAGGAAGATAAAGGGAAGAGTTGAGAAGACGGCGAAAAGTG
Organism: Andrena fulva; assembly: GCA_946251845.1. Classification (NCBI taxonomy): domain Eukaryota; kingdom Metazoa; phylum Arthropoda; class Insecta; order Hymenoptera; family Andrenidae; genus Andrena; species Andrena fulva. Next base: position 40,918,745 of record OX276328.1, on the reverse strand, counting down.
TGGACTCGAGAGGAGGAAGGTAAATGGCGGATGTTAAGGGAAACGAGGGGAGGGGGGATGGAACAGGAAAGGAAAAAGGAAAGCTGATGAGTGAGGGAAGGCAAAGGAATGACAGTGGGAGTAGCGTGGGCAGCTATGCGGGTAGTGTGGATAGCTGCGGGGGGAAAAAGAGGAAGGAGAGGGAGGAGGAAGAAGGGTCGGGGGAGGAAAAGAGGAGAGAAGGGTTCAAAAGGAGTGGGAAGACTATGAGATCGCCGAAGGGAGGGGAGAAAGGGGGGGGCGAAGAAAGAGAGGAGCTAGGGAATGTGGTGGGAATGTTGAAGGAGTTGATGAAGGAGATGAGGGAGGAGAAAGAGGAAATGAGAAAGGAGTTGAGGGAGTTGAAGGAAGAGATGAGAAAGGAAAGGGAGGAGAGAAGAAAGTAGATGGAGGAATGGAGAGAGGAAAGGAGGAAATGGGAGGAGGGAAGGAGGGAGGAGAGGAGGAGGAGGGAAAAGATAGAAGAAAGGTTAGAGAGGATGGCAGAGAGGGATGGGAGGGTGGAGGAAATGATAGGGAAGATAGAGAAGTGGGAGAAGGAAAAGGAAGGGAGGGGTAGTATGGAGAGGGGGGAGGGGGGAGAAGTGGAGAGCTGTTTGTTAGGAGTAAGAAGGATGGAGTTAAAACAGGACAGGAAGGAGAGGGAGGAAAGAAGGAATAATGTGGTGGTAAGGGGGCTGGGGGTAGAGGGAGGGGAGGAGGAGAAGGAGGTGAAGAAGTTGTGGGCAGCGATGGGATTGAAGGAGGGGGGGGATAAGGGAGGTGAGAGGGGTAGGGAAAAGGAAGGCAGCGGCTTGATTTTAGTGAAGCTGACGGGGAGGGAAGAAAAAATAAAGGTGATGGAAGCGAGCAGAAAACTGAGGGGAAGGAAGGAGAGGATAGATGATGATTTGACGGAGGAGGAAAGAAAGACGAGATGGAAGGTGGAAAGGGAGGCGGTGAGGGAGAGGGAAGGGGGAAAGAAGGTACAGGTGGGATACATGAAGATGTGGGTGAACGGAAAGATGAGAAGATGGGATGAATTGAGTGAAGGATGGGTGGAGGAACAGGGAAACGAAAGATAAGGGAAAGGGGGGAGGGAGGGGAGATTAAGGTGGAGGAAGGGGAAGGAAGGCGGAGTGTGTACAGGATTGCGTTCTGGAACGTGGCGGGGTTGAGAAACAAAGACGACGAATTCTGGAAAGACTTGGAGGAGTGGGACGTTATAGTGATGTGTGAGACGTGGTTGGAGGAGGGGGGGGGGTGGGGAAATATAGAAAGGAGGATGCCCAGGGGGTATGTGTGGTTTAGGCAGTGGGCAAGGAGGGAGAAGAAGAAGGGTAGGGCAATAGGAGGAATGTTGATGGGGGTGAGGAAGGGGTTGGAAATGGGAGCGGAGGAGGAAGGAGGAAGGGAAGGGATCATGACGAAAAAGGTGAAGATGGGGGGGGGGGGAGTGGTAGAGGATAGTGGGGGTGTATGTGAATGGAGACCTACAAAGGAAGTTGGGAGACATAGGAGGGGAAGATGATGAGGGAGGGGGAGGGGGGAGTAGGAGATCGAAAGATAAGGAGGTAAGTGGTGATGGGAGGAGGTTGTGCGACTACTTGGAAGAAAAGGGATGGAGTATCCTAAACGGGGGTGTGGAAGGGGATGAGCAGGGGGAGTGGACTTTTACCGGAGGGAGAGCTAGTACGGTGATAGACTATATGATTGGGAATGAAGAGACGTGGGAGAAGGTGGAAAGATTAGAAGTGGGAGAGAGAGTGGACTCGGACCATCAACCGTTGGTGGTCTGGGTGAGGGGAGAGGAAGAGGGTGGTGTAGAAAGGAAGAAAGGTGGTAGGAAAAGGGGAGAGGGAAGAGGGAATTGGACAGAGGAGGGGAGAAAGGAATTTATGAAGAGTTTTGGGAGGAGGGGGGAGGGGGAGTGGGGAGTGGAGGAGGAGTGGAGAGAGTTGAGTGAAAGGATAAAGGTAGCGGTGGGGAAGTCAGAAGTGGGGGGGGAGAGGAAAAGGAAGGGAGGCTGGTGGGATGAGGGGTGTAGGGAGGAGAAGAATAAGGTGAGGAAGGAGTTGAGAAAATGGAGAAGGGAGGGAGGAAACGGGATGGAGTACAGAGAGAGGAAGAAGGCATATGGAAGGATGTGGGAGGAAAAGAAGAAGGAGAGGGAGAGATGGGAAAGGGAATTGGAGGGGGTGAGGACGGAAGGACAGGTATGGAAGGTGGTGAATAGAGAGAGGGGAAGGAGAAGGAGGGTGAATGAAAAAATAAAAATGGAGGAATGGGACGAGTATTTTAGGGGGCTATTAGGGGGGGTGGAGTGGAGGGTGTTGAAAGGTGAAGGGAGTGTGAGGGAGAGGGACGGAGAGAGAGAGATAGGAAGGGAGGAAATAAGAAGAGTGGTGAAGAGTCTAAAGGACGGGAAGGCGGGGGGAAGGGAGGGGATACAGAATGAGGTATGGAAGTACGGGGGGGAGGAGGTGGAAAAGTGGTTGTGGATAATATGCAACAGGGTATGGAGGGGGGAAGGATGGCCGGAGGGCTGGAAGGAAGGGGTGGTGGTGCCGGTGATGAAGAAAGGGGCCGGGGAAAGAGTGGAAGATTATAGGGGGATTACCCTAACGCAGACGGCGTATAAAATATACGCGTCGGTACTGGCGGAGGGGTTGAGGGGAGAGGTGGAGGAAAAGAAGCTGCTGCCGCCGAGTCAAACGGGGTTTAGGAGGGGGGTGGGATGTATCGATAATGTATATACACTGAATTACATAATAAACAGGCAAATAGGGAGGAAGGAGAGGAGGTTAGTGGTTTTATTTGTCGATATGAAGGCCGCGTTTGACTCGGTGGACAGAGAGGTATTAGTCAAGGCTATGAGGGAAAGGGGGGTGAGGGAAGGGCTGGTGGTGAGGTGTGAGGAGGTGTTGGATGGAAACGATAGGAAGGGTTAGGGTGGGGGAGGAGGAGGGGGAGAGGTTCTGGACGGCAAGGGGGGTAAGGCAGGGGTGCCCGCTAAGCCCAATTTTGTTCACCCTTCTGACCGCGGACATGGACGAAGAGCTGGGGAGGGGAGGGTGGGGGGGAGTGAAGCTGGGGGAGAGGAAAATTTATACGCTAGCGTACGCGGACGATGTGGCGGTACTGGCAGAGGATGTAGAGGGGATGAAGGGGATGATGGGGAAACTTGAAAAGTACGTAGAGGGGAAAGGGCTGCAAGTAAATGTGGGGAAAACGAAGGTGATGAGGTGTAGAAGGGGGGGGGGAGGCAGGTGGAGTAAGGTGGTGTGGAGGTGGAAGGGAAAGGAGTTGGAGGAGGTAAGGAGTTTTAGGTATTTAGGGTACACGATAATGGGAAATGGAGGACAGGAGGAACACGTGAAGGAAAGGGTAAGAAAGGGGGCTGCGGTGATGGGGCAGGTGTGGGGGATAGGGAAAAGGAAATTTGGGAAGAATTGGGGGAGAAGGCTTTGGCTTTTTGACAAGCTGGTGTGGGCGGTTATTAGTCATGGGGTAGAGGTGTGGGGATGGAAAGGTAGGGAAAAGGTGGAAGGGCTACAGGAGAGGTACTTGAAGTGGGTGTTGGGGGTGGACCGGAATACCCCAGGGTATATAGTAAGGGAAGAATTGCAGAGGGGGATGATGAAAGGAGGGGCGGGAATGAGGGCATGGGGATACGAGAGGAAGCTAGAGGAGGGGAAGGGGGGGGGGAGTTGGCAAGAGAGTGCTGGGAGGAAATGAAGAGGAGGATGAGGAGAGGAAGGGTTTTGCAAGGGTGGGAGGAGGAATGGGAGCAGTACTATAAGGACAGGGGGTGGACGGTGGAGGAGGTGGAGAGGGTGAGGGATAAGGGGGGGATAAGGGGGGAGGAGTTGGTGGAGAGGGAGAGAAGGTTACAAGAAGAGGAGAGGTGGAGGAGGATAAGAGAGGCGAAGTATAATAAGTGGTACGGGAGGGTAAAAGGGATGGGGGTACCGGGGTATCTAAAGAAAGGGTGGGGGGAGGATAGGTGGAAGAGGGTAGCAAGATTTAGGCTAGGGAATGAGATGAAGGGGGGGAGATATTGGGAGGAAGAGGAGAAAAGGAGGTGTAGGATGTGTGGGCAGGAGGAGGAATCGTGGGAACACGTGTGGGAGGTATGTACAGGATGGGGGATTGAGAGGGGATGGCAGGAGGTGGTGACGGAGGTGTTAGGGGATGAGGGGGAGGGGGAGGGGTGGATGAAAAAATTAGAGGAGAGAAGAGCGGTGTGTGGGGGGGGGGTCGATGGTGAGAGTGGAGGAATGGGAGTGAGAGGGGAAGCGAGCGGAAGCGGAGGTCCGGGAGACGGGGGAGAGAGAGCGAGCGAGAGAGCGAGAATGTAGGGAATTAGATTAAGATAAGATAAGATTAGTTAAGATTAGGTTAAGTTAGTTTTTAAGTTAATGATAAGGTAGATATAAGGAAAAGATGTAAAGGAGCGGGATTATGGGAGATTGTAACCCCTAGGGGAACAATAAAAACATTACTACTACTTACTACTACTAATATTTTCGAATGCTGACTGCAAACTTTTGAAAAAATGCTTATTGTTTCGCTTATCCAATGGAACTTTCGCGTGCAGTAAACTCCATAAGTTCTTTATAGGATTCAAGTCGGGGCTCTGTGCCGGCCATTCAAGCAATTTAATATTGGAATCCTTAAAAAATTTCTCACTTTTCTCACATATAAATTATTACACATTTCATGGTGGCCGTGGGGTTTCAGTGGGTAAAAATCCCACACTATCCTGGCCACCTGGGGGATTCCCCTCTGGAGGCGTCGGGATAGCTTTTGAAGATTTCCCCAATTAAAAAAAAAGTTAATTATATTTATAATTGAAATGAAGCGAATGTTTGCTGGATTGTCGGTTTTGCCTATTGCTTCTGCATAATCTTCAATTGAAATTTCTTCTTTTGCATCTGATACGATGGCTTCATCATTTTGAGGGAATGTAACATTCTATGCTGCTTTGGCATAACTCTTTGGGGCTGCTGGAGAGGCAGCATTCGCTGTTCCGTTCTCCATAATATCGGTTGTTTTTATAAATAATATACTGCACAATATTTTACGTATATTTATTGTAACTAGGTTTTCACTATGACTAGTGTTGCATCCGTTGCAACACATTCTGTGAATCACCAGGATTCTATGTAAACACTCGGGACACTCGTGTCTGTTACATACGACAGTCGAGACTCCAAGAACCATCGTTCATTTTGTCTTGCAACATTAACGAAAAATTAAGTAAAACATGTCGCTTAGAGAAATGTCATTCGACGGAGATTGAAACCATCTCAGAATAAATTCAGTCTATGCGAAACTAAATGAAAGAATTGGTCCTTGATTTTGATACCTACTTGTAGTTTGTTTCAGGGATCGAAAAAGTTCTGGAACTTTTTAATTAGGTTCCATTTGAAACATGTACCGCAGAACTTTTTTAAAAATGTTCTCACATTATAAATTCCCAAGAAGAACCGATAAAATAAAAGTTCTTGAAAATAAAAGTTCTAGTTGGAATGGAACTTATAAAATATAAAAATAAAAATTTCTCTACAACAGGAACAGAGATTTTGTTCACCAATATTAAAAAAGTTCTCAATCGTTGTAACAAATACTGAATACTATTCAATGGATAGTACTACAACAATATTAAATAATTCTTACACTTAAATTCATATTCTGAATATGTTATTTATTTTTAATACTTACCTACGTAGATATTTCAGAATCTGTATAATAAATAGTCTTATGAAAACTTTTTTAATAAATGTTCTAATGTAACTTGTTTCCATGCAACTTTTATTATATAGGTTCTAAAATATCCGTTCAATGCGAACACTTTTTAAAAAAGTTCCAAAAAGTAACATTTTTTTCAATAAAAATTCCACAGGAACAGATATTTTCTTAAAAGAAATATATAAGTTTTAACAGAATTTTTTTAAAAATAAGAGTTCCAGAACTTTTTCGATCCCTGGTTTGTTTACGGTTCGGGCAAATTATTAATTGTTCGCCCCGTATTTTTATACATCAATGGACTGTTTCAATTTTTATATTAGACCACTAGGTAGTTTGTCACGTTTTAGTCCTATATTCTTTCATACACTTTTACAAAAACGATCACACTTTCACCGCAACCAAGACGTGATCTATAGCACGAATGTTTCTTCTAGATTGGTACACCACGGGAAAATGTACATTGAGTAAGTTATAGCGAAATATATACAAGGTGCTCGTTTTAACACGACCATGCAAATCTTGTCATTGTTTCTAACGATATAAAAAAAATTCTACTTCTTTCAGAGGGGTGAATGTTAGTGTTTTATACGAGATTTTGTTCAGGGTAATATTTATCGAAATTTCAATGGCATTTATGTTTATTTAAATGAGACTGTGCTCAGTTGCTGGAAAATAGCGGAATTTCCATTTATTGCAATAATCTCAAATTTCACTTAATATCTTTTAATGCAGTCCATTAACGTTATTTCTTTGTAGGTATATAAAATAAATTTCAATTATCCTCATATTTAGGCTAACGCACCTTTATGGTCAGTGACTATACAATAACGTTGCAAAATAGATTTTTCATTCCAACCTTGAAGAGAAACGAAACGTATGATGTGAAAATAATGATTATAATAATACTATTTTTTATTACTATACAGGGCGAACCACCCCTAAAATTAGAACTTGAAATATCCCGATTATTTGATGATAGATATTCACTGGAAAATATTCTTTCTCTCATGGAGACAAGTGATATTTTTATGAACACAGTTCCGAGATTTCAGATAGCAATATTATATTTTAAATAAAACTACATGTTTTCGTCATTGGAGTATAGTAATTAAGAAAACGGGAGATTCCGTTTTCATTATAAGATCATGGCTTATTGTATGTTTATGATACGGTAGGAGTGTTTTACTATATTTTGGAAAATCATTAAGTATATTATCTTTTGTTTAACAATTCGCTATCGTTTAATGTACAATAGGAGAACAGAAAGAGCATGTTTGAAATTACACCTATGAACCTTTAAATTTTTGTAATCGAATTTTTAATGAATACTCTATGTACAGGGTGTATAAAAAGTAACGGTCACTGCTTTCAAGGGGGAATTTACATCTTGCCGTAAAATTGTTTATAACATTGAAAATTAATGTTAAATCTTGTGTTTACGCGAATGTGCCCTGCTCAATGAGAAGGAGAAAAGTTACACTGTGTAGTGTTTAGTGTGGAGCGACTCACATAAGCAGTGTGGGACGATTAGCTATAATCCAGAATTTAATTCTTCTTCCCCTCCTGTTTCTTCTCGAGGAATGAAGTGTGAATTCATAATCTCATTTCGCGGTTCTTTATGCGTCTAGCTAGAACGCCGCTAAAATGTTCCTATCAAGATTTCCTGGCTGTAATCCAGGGAGAATATAGGGTAGGTATCGCGCGATTCCTGTTTTCACGTAAAATGCCAATACCACTGGCGTCCTCTTCGATATTGTATTTCTTGTTTTTGGAATTAGCGATTTCATTGTTGATTAGTGGGACTGACTCAAGGGGTTACATTTACCCAAAAGCCCGGAAAATTTTGAAAATTTAGAATTTTTTTCAGAAAAAGGTATAGGTGAATATTAAATATATCAGCCTTTTGTTCACTGAGAAGTGTATTTATTAATTAAATTTTTCCAAATTTTTATTGAAAAATTATAACTACAAGAACTATCGCTGCCTAATAAAAGACTTGTGTTTTCGGCGCGTTCTGCAGTGGAACACCCCACAATTCACGTAGCGAAGCATAAACAAAAATATAAATCTTCGGTGTTTTCATTTTTTTAAATTTCAATCTTAATTTTCTGATTACAAAATATGACGATTTCTTCACTGGGAACTTCATGTTTGAAGAAAATACAATTATTAAAAATTGGTGAACGTCAAGGATGTTCACTTTTAATCTATTTTTAAAATTCATTCGAGTTTGTGTCTTCAGGTAAACATAGTTTTACAAATATTTTACTATCTATTCAAAGATCCAGCGGAACTCAATGCATTGATTTTACATACAGGTAATCGCATATTATCTAAGGTTAATACTACAAGTTTCTTGCAATCAAAGAATCATTATTACCTATTAAATTATTCTACTCGAAGCAGATTTTTAAATGCTAATTCCATGGTTTAACCAGATTGAATATTACAACTGCTGACTTCAAAATTGTCAGAATCTGAATTAACGAAGAAGTTTCGCGTTGTTCTAAACACAGCAGTTCTCTTAAAACGGAAATGCAGAAATAAACTTATTCAGAAACCGCGGCTAGTCCGCGACGTCCATAGTTCGCATTCTGCGAAGCTGCCAGCTTGAAATGAATTTAAATGGTTTTCATTAATAGAAAGTCATGTCACGTTTTCTCAGCACAAGCTAGGGTTTGTCGGTTTTTAAAAACCGGGTTTAAAAACCAATTTTTTTTATAAATTTGTAAAGTTGTAAAGTTTTAATTTAAAAAAAACCGGTTTTATGTACTAGAATTAATATGTAAAAATGAATTAATTATATAATTAAAAACGTTAACATTTTGACTTGAAATCGCTTCGCACACAAGCATATTGTAGTAAGTAACAGTTTACTGTAAAACTAATTTTCATGAGTTCATATTTTTGGAAGTAAAATGCTAAATGAAATTAAGAATTATAAATTATATTTTGTACGGATTTTAGTTATTTTAGTTTTTTTCATTTGGTTTTAAATGCAGTGTATTTTATTGTGTTATATTTTTGTGGATCCATAAATATTAAATGAACTCAAAAATTGTACGGATTTGTACGGATTTTAGTTACCTACTGTAATTTTTTTTTTCTTTGGTTTTGTATAGATAGAGAATATTTTATTTTCTTATACTTTTGTAATTCAATAAATATTAAAAGAACTGAAAATTTTAAAATAAGTATAAATATTTATTTCCCATTTTAAATATATTTTTGTGTGAAAATTCGAAAACCGGTTTGACCAGTATTTTGGGAATAGAGTTTTCTAGGGTTTTTCTATAAACCCTAGCACAAGCACAGCATTATCTACCTTTCGTATCGAATGTTATTTACACTCTGATTTACATAGAATTTTAGTATGCATTAGTACAACAAATCTATCACAAAGTTGTAAAAGTGAGTGTTTGCACGAAAAATGCGAAAGTATGGAAGCACAAAAATTAACAGTGGGTAACGATTGAAGTGTAGTTCCTATATCCACCGGAAGTGAATTGAGGGCGTTCCTGTTCCCCTCGTCTTCGTCTATTTTCCGCTACGCCATGCAAGTGTGAACACGTGCAATATCATCATCGCGTGTAATCGAAGTATTCGTTTTTCTGTTTGCATCCAACGTTTATCATATTAATAAAAAGTGGAGAATAGACACCGCGGACATTTATTTCCAAACCACGCTGTGGTACTCGTACAATGATTAATGATCTGATGAGATAAAAGAAGTAATATAATAATGCGCTTAAAAGTGTAAAAGCAGGCAGTTGAAGAAAATAACAGATCCGAGGAAAGTATTTTCTTGCAGATTCTGATGACAAATTCATTATGGATCAAGTTCGACCCATATAATTAACAATGGAAAAACTGTGGATACCGTAATAACCTAGTACAGATATCAAAGCCTATTAAAATATTACTTACAACTTTTCGTATCACCATTTTCGAGAAAGCTAAAGCTAATTTACTTGAAGCTATCGTTTATCTTAAAACTATTGTATCATCAATTTTCATTGCAATGCAAATTCCTTTAAGGGGTAACACCACTCTAGAGGCAGAAAAAAATACCTAAATTTGACAATTTATTTTGGGAGTATGACAAACGGAATAGAATTTCTTTTCAGAGGGTTTATTTAACACACATTGAAGTACGAAAAACAATTTTTTTTATTGTCATTTTCATACAAAATGGCGGCGACAGAGCCCGTTGTCGAAGCCACATCTTTGAAACTGGGAGGACGGATTTCTCGGAGACTATTGCATGGATCGATTTGAAATTTTTACAGTAGCTTCACAACAATATTCTCGTTGGAAGTACGTAGCCGTTTTTTGATTGAATGTAAACTCTTTTTTTTATAAACAATTTAATGCTCATGTTTAGGGCAAAAAATCAATTCATTTCTTAAAAAGTGCACCACTTCCACAAAAATTGATTAAAAAAAAAAACTCTACGTACTTCCAAAGCCAATTGTATATAGATTATAAATTTTTTTTATTTTTTGTTCCCGGACTCATACATGCCGAGAAATCCGTCCTCCCGTGGCGGTGTTTTCAAAAAAGCTGTTTTCGGCGACAGGCTCTGTCGCCGCCATTTTGTATGAAAATGACAATAAAAGAATTGTTTTTCCTACTTCAATATGTGTTAAATAAACCCTCTGAAAAGAAATTTTATTCCGTTCGTCATACTCCCAAAATAAATTGTCAAATTTAGGTATTTTTTTCTGCCTCTAGAGTGGTGTTACCACTTAAAGGAAATTTAACCCTTCTCTTTAAATTTACCTTTTTCCCATAAATATGAGAAATTTAAATACTGCATATTGAAGGAGATAAATGATACCAGAGAGGAAACTAGCATTTTTGATAACATCAGTCGCTTAGCACTTGAATAGCGTCGACGTGTTTTGAGTGAAAACTTTTGACACCAAGGAATTTCCGCTCTGTGCACGGCTTTGGCGTATTTTCACGTCGATATTTTCTGAAAGCCATTGAAAGTTTGCCCGAGGGTCCACGAATGTTTGCTTTGAAAATAAACCAAACATGAACAATGGAACAAAAAAAAAAAACAGCGAAGGTAATAAAGTGTATAATGTGAAAGATCCAACAATGTGTTGCTGTTAAATGCAACCTATAAAAAACAAGAAATAAAAAAAGATACGTATGTACATATAATATTCTGTACGTAAGTAAAACCCAGCTTCAAGCATGAAAAATCATGATGTTTAAAGAGATTCGTCGATCGGCAGTGGTTTATCGATTTCCCAGCTGTCCCAGTGTAGGTCCGAGTATTTCTTTCCTGGCGCGTTCGATCACGGCCGAAATGCAAAAACGCTTATCGAGGTTACACGGACGGGCTGCTTAAGCGCGAATTAGACGAATCTCAGTCTCCGTCGGGCTGGTGAATAAGAAAGTGTGCAGCATTGTGTTCTGAGGTGAGCCAGCACTTGCGCCTCTCTAACTATCGCGCACACGATGATTCGTTAGGTGATCTAGATATATTGATATAAATCATATCGCGTACGACCATAACACTAGTAATTAAGGCCAGTTTCTAAACCGCTGCGTACTTTACCGACGCTGTTATCTGAAACTGATGACTCGATTCTCGAAAGACAGTTCTAACGTAACGTGTGAAGTACTATATATATAACGGACTGGATGCATTACATTGTATATAAAACTTTTATATAATTATACAGACTGATAATAGTTGTACGTGTTAGAAATTATGTTGTGATCGTGTTACGATATAGTGTGTCCTAACTGATGAGTAAGTATTCATTCTAATACGCTATTTAAAATAATTAGAACGTGACTCATTTGGGTAAAATGAGCTATATTTTTGAGGTTACTCATACCACAAAGAATAAGCGTTCAGTGAATATCAGGCAGGGGATATTAAATACACAGTATTTATATTATACATGTATGTATTTGTATGTATGTATTGGCATTAATAAATATACATATACACTAGGGTGGCTGTTATTTACTCTTGGTGAAATTGTTTTTCAAGATTTTCTTCGCGGCCCATCCCAGAATAGTTACAAATAATAAAAAAAAAATCGTGTAAAGTTTGACCCCGATGGGATAACGGGAAAAGGGACCCCCGGGCCTATAAACATTTACATAATTATTTAACACCTCACAAAGTCGATTTTGTACAATATCTTCCAAGTTATTGATTACATAAAAAAGTATGTCAAACAAAAGGTGTAAATCCAGACAAGGAGCATCTTTTATGTTGTGTTATCTTTTCTCGTGCGACAAACGGTTTTCGAGCAAAACCCGAAAAACTAAAAAAAAAAAGCATTAAGGCGGAAAAAAATTGTAATTTTTATTTTCGAGGGCTATTTTTTAAACATTTAAGGGGGCATATACCGGGATACGCTAAAAGGATGAAAAAGTTTTTTTCATGTTTTCAGTGTTTGATATGTCATGAATGTTTCCTGAAAATTAGGAACCGAAATTTGCAAAAATTTCGAAGATATAAACATTAGAAGCGAAGTATGCTCATTGATGACAGATACGTAAAAGGATTAACCTTTAAAAATAAAAAATACACATTTCTTTTAGCCTTCATAAATAAGAAATGTTCCAGATACATTTATATTTTCGAAATTTTAAAAGGCAATAAAAGATTTTTAGGCAATAAAAAAGAAACTGTGAATCAAATAAAAATCCGCTCTGTCAAAAAACTGAGTAATAGTGTCTCATATAGCCATGCAAAATTCGAAGTAAATTGGTTGAATAGTTTTTGAGTAATCGTGGGTAACATGTTTGAAAATCATGGTTTTGATGTCTATATCTTCGATATTTTTGACTCGATATTCATGACATATGAAACACTGAAAATATGGGGAAAAATTTCAAACTTTTTGACATATCTCGGTAAATGCTCCCCCCCCCCCCCCTTAAATGTTTGAAAATTAGTCTTCGAAAACAAAAAGCAAAATATTTTTATTCGCCTTCATAAATAAAAAGTGTTCGAGATGGATTTAAACTTTCAAAATTTGGAAAAAGAAAAGTTTTATCCCAAGTTTTTCGGACCTTTTTCGAAAACCGTTTGCCACTCGAGAAAAAGTAATAAACATAAAAAATGCTCCTTGTCTAGATCTATAACTTTTGTTTGGAATATTTTTTTATATAATCAATAACATGGAGGATATTATATAAAATCGACTTTGTGAGCTGTTAAATAATTATTTAAATGTTCAAGGGCCCAGGGGCACCTTTTTCCGTTACCCGATCGGGCTCAAACTTTACACAGTTTTCTTTTTTATTATTTGGAAATATTCTGGGGGTGCCGCGAAGAAAATTCAAAAGTCGAAAATAAGAGCCACCCTAATATGCACTGTGCAGGGTGAATCATAGAAACAAAACACCCAAATATCTTTATTAGGGTTGGAGATAGAAGAAAATATTATAGATTCTAGAGCAAAGTTGCAGTTCAAGGGAGCAAATATACTGATAAATATAAAATTTTCCTCTGGCGTCATTTTCTACGACCTACGACATTTTAGAAGCATGAATATTTTCTAAACGGTAGCATATGTGTTTAACTTTGTAACAGCGTAGTCTGTATCAAAAGAAGTTCAATGGCATATGAGAGCGTGACCGTCAAGTGACCTTGGGCTCAGAAATTTCGGATCAAAGAATGGAAACTCTAATGTGATGCACGATATTCACTGCGAGCCATCAACCATTCCAGAAACTACGAAAAACAAACTACCTAACTGGAACTTCAGCATACATTACATCGGAAATGATTGAAAACGTACTTTTAAGACTTACTGAATGCTCAAATACTTATATTGCCGAGAAATTTATTTTTACCAACATATTTGCCCCCTTCAACAGTGCAGTTCTGCTCTATAATATTTTCGTTAATCTCCAACCCTAACACAGATATTTGCGTATCTAGTATGTATATTTTTTAATATCATATTGCAAAAATTGTATATTCAGTAAAAATTCTGTAAAGAATAAAATTTATACGTATTTAATATTGCAGAATTATATACCTATATAATTTCTGTAATACTTATCTCTGTTAGAGCCGGAGATAAACGAAAACATGACAGAACAAAAGTGCACCTTCGAAAGAGGCAAATATGTTGGTGAAAATAAATTTCTCCTTTGGCGTCATCTTCAAGATTATTTAAACGTGGTGGATACTCCTAAACGTCATTACATATTTTTTAAACTATTTAACAGTTTCATAATAATAATTATTGGCTGTAATATATTAACTATATAATATATATTATGCCTTATTAAATGTAACTAATAGCATATTTTATAACATATGTGACAATATGTAGAGTTGTACACTAAAAAGAAATCATAAAAGAAACTTATGCTTAATTAATTACATGAAAAATTATTTAAAAAATAACAACTTTCCACTGAAGAAAAATTAAAGCTTCTTTCCTTAATTCAAAATTTGTACAATCTTTGAAAATTGATTTATACCATCGCATTCATTGAGTTCAGTTACACAGTATAATTCGAGATGGAAACTACAATCTACATCAAAATGAAAAAAATATTCCGTACAATTATATTTGAAATGTTAAATACATCTGTAAATTTTAGAACACTTTTTCTCAATTTTAATAAACTAGATGTTCCAAATTTTTATAGTACAATGTAAACAAAAGAATTGGTTAAAACAGAAAATATTGCGATATTCTATTTCTCATCTAGCACCCTGTATTATTCGATTAAAATAATAGTAGCAGATAATTTCGAAAAGCACTTTTTTTTAACCATAATTAATGGTATTATTTACGTCGGAATGTCTACTTCAAAATGCATACACGTGCATACAAACGCGTAAATACTTAAAACGAACTTATTACAAATATTTAACCTTAACGAATTTATTACATTAAACTTTTTTACATTAAAGTTTTTTACATTAAATTCAAATTGTAGTCATTGCTTCGTCAACCAAACTTCGTCATTTCTAAACTCTCTCGGCGCTAACCGCGAATCACATTTACAAACGAAATACATCGTGAAATGCGTTTAAAAATTCATGTTTTGTAAAAAGACGAAATGTCTTCAGAAAATAATTAATTAACTGAACGAAGTATACATACAATGATCTGGCCGTGGTGCAAAATAACACCGTTGTCAATAATTTTCTATCCACTTAAAAAAAAAAAAAAAAGTTATCATTATAGGTACACGATGTCAATATTTTGGTTGTTGATTTTTTTGCATTCACTACATGCTTTAACAGAAATTGGGACACATACAGTTTACGAATCAATTAAGTTACGAATCAACACGTCGGACGCGATCGACCATGTTTACAGGAAACAATCGATTATATACAGTGTGGAAAGTGAAATTGGCTACATTTACTTCACTCGCTGTTTTCTAACACTCCGAGTGGCGCAAGATTTGGAGAAATGCCTCTCCAAGTTATTTAGTTAAGTACGCCTTTCGGAGTGATCGCTCCTGCTGGGAAAGTTTTGTCCAAATCGCCCCAAGAAAATTTAAACGTCTATATTGTTTATTATATCTTCAGGAAAGTACATATTACCAATGGATAGACAAGATTTTTTCCAATGAAAAAAGAGTATTTTAATTACATATAATTTGAATCGCTCCCGCATTCCGTAGACCACTTAATTTATTTATTATACACCACGCGTGATTAAAGATTACTTAACAAGGTCGAGTTTAGACTTATTTTCATTGGGAGAATCTCGCCGATCCATTATTAATATTTTTACGAAGATCTAATAGAACACATAGAAATTAAAAATTTCATTACTAGGCTACAAAATGGAGAACGAAGTTCGAAATTTGTTTATTATAAAGGTGAACATTCGTGGACTGTCGGGCAATATTTTTAATTCTTTCTGGAAAATATCTGTGTGAATGCACACCAAAACCGTGTACAGGATACAATCCCTCGGCGTGAAAATACATCGTCAGGAGCCATCAAATTGTTACGACTGAACAAACCAATAAAAAAATTTAAAAAAAATTAAAACCGACTTCAAAATAACAAAATTGCACTAAAAACTAAAAAATAATTTTTCCCTTATTTAATCTACGACTCTCATATTTTTTAAGCCGGCGCCAGATTTACACAGTGCAAATGATGAGGCACCGACTTAAAAAATATGAGAGTCGTAGTTTAAATAGGGGAAAAAATTATTTTTTACTTTTTAGTGCAATTATATTTTTTTGTAGTCGGTTTTAATTTTTTTAAAAATTTTTTATTTTTAACTTTTTAGTTTTATATATATATTGACACAACATGCTGAGGAGATATGCGCGTACGTACATAAAATAATAATAATTAGGTGATAATAGTCTTTATTATTAACCATAAGTAACAAAATATTGGGCCAATATTGATTTAGTTTAGGATGGGACCACCGGGGCATCGCCCTCTTTCGAATAAAAAAAAGATCATGAAAATCGGTCCATATGCTGAGGAGTTATGCGGGGACAAACATAAAAATTATTATTATTAACCATAAGTGGCAAAATATTGAGCCAATGTTGATTTAGTTTAGGATGGGACCACCGGGGCATCGCCCTCTTTCGAATAAAAAAAAGATCATGAAAATCGGTCCATATGCTGAGGAGTTATGCGGGGACAAACATAAAAATTATTATTATTAACCATAAGTGGCAAAATATTGAGCCAATGTTGATTTAGTTTAGGATGGGACCACCGGGGCATCGCCCTCTTTCGAATAAAAAAAAGATCATCAAAATCGGTCCATATGCTGAGGAGTTATGAGGGAAAACACATAAAAAAAACATCCAAACGGGTCGAATGTATAACCTCCTCCTTTTTGAAGTCGGTTAAAAATAGAGCAGGCAGAGCGGTAACATCTCAAGATTAAACCCTGCTTTAATGGCGGCCTTTGGAATGGATTGCTATTGAATGAAAACCTTCTGTTCCCAATTTGCAACTGTAAAAAACCAATTCACCTTGCGTCGCAAGTAAAAGTAAATAAGTATACATAAGGCCTAACTCAGCCGGACCACTTTACAAGCCCACCGCAACCACAAAACGGTTGGGCGTTGTGTCAACCACCGACAGCGACAATTTCGTGGTGCAGTTTTTTGCCGTCGATACGGACTTGAAACGTGGTTGATTCCAGCGACAGCCCAATCACTGTTTCGTAGTTGTGGTGGGCTTCTGAAAGTGGTCCGTCTGAGTTAGGTCTATGATATACATAGCGTGACATAACCTCGTTTTTAGGTAAACATTTGAATTCGGTTAAGCGCATAGACATATATAGACGGAGCGTGTCTGAGGGGGGTTGTAAGATTCGCGGTAAGGGGACTGTCATACAGGCAAATCGGGTAACTCCGTTCCTCCTCGGGGCTATTCGGAAATTCAATGACGTTATACAGGGTGTCCCAAAAATGCTGCGGTTCCTTAAAGGGGGTGATTCGGGGGGTGATTGCAAACAACTTTTTCCTTTGCGAAAATGCCCTCCGAGGTTTCGTTAACGAGATATTAATAAAAAGCACCGACCAATCAGAGCGCGAGCCTTCCGCTGAAGGTCCCGCGCTAGCGTGGCCGCGCGCCGGGCCGCGCTGCGACTACGAACAAGCAAGGCGGCATGCATCGAAGGAAATTGCGTAGAATGGCAAATGAAAAAGACGTAACAAAAAAATCCAACCTTTTGCCATGGTTTGTTTGCCATTTAAAGTGAATAATGAATAAAGGATAAATGGATGAAAATCACGTGTAACGTAAAAAGACGAATACACATTTTTTTTAGAAGATTCGAAAATAATAATTATTTGAAGTGGGAGGATAAGGAATACGTAAAATTCCTTGTGTTAATAACATATCCACGAAAAGGTAATGTAACAGGAAATTAACGAAAAGTGATCGTAGTTCGTTATTGTGATAAAAATCCGTAACTCAATAACGGCCAGCACTGTTGCTGATAACGAATAAGTCTGTTTAAAAAGCCCGAATAAATATTTTCGTACGAGAATTTTGAGAATTATCGCCGGAAATAAGCCATAGCTTGCGTTAAATTTAAAAATGAATGATCACCATTAAAGTAACTAAAACTCACCCTTGTAGAAAATTCACCTGCAACTTGAAAACTTGTGTCACTGGGTCACTGAACCGATCCTGGTCATCGATGGACGAGCCCAGTGCACAGCTGATCCCAGGTATACAACACTACCCAAAGTTAAGGGTCGCAATGTCAGGTGCGTCCAGGTCAACGTACCGAATATTCACTTCACTGCACGGCTACTAACACTGGTCACTTAATTTATTTTTCATGGAACGTGTTGTTGCTACGTTCTAAAAATTGGTGGAAATGAATTTTTACTTGGCGTTCGGAGCCGTGGGTAATTCCCGCGCAAATTCTCACGCTGCAGCACTTGCGTCCTCGTTGTTCGGGGGGTACACCCAGAACATCGCGTAATACTCTTGAGCAGAGAACATTTGTCTGCGACGCGATTGCTGACTGCTGACTGACAAGATTTTTTCCAAGCGACTTCTTCTACCCTCAAATAGTTTCTCTCGTTCCATTATGAGTTGACCCCCACCAGGCCAAGAGGCTTCAGGTAAAAAGAAGCCAGCACATTTTCGGAACACACGTGTTTTGCAGAAGTGCAACGAAAACTTTCACAAAAGCCCGCGCTCCGTCCTTCTACTGCCAATGTACCCATTGCTTCGAGATAGAAAACAGACACCACGTGTATCGGTTCGAAAGGGTCCGAAGAGAAGAGAAACAGAAAGTCTTCGAGTTGCTATAAAGAAAAAAATCCTGCTTCCTGTTTCCCTTTTCCGATACCCTGAGTTCACGTCTGCTACGAGGCGGAACCAAGTAAGTCATAAATTATCCGAAACTGTAGGAAACCGTTCTCTACCGCCGACTTGCGGGACAATACGGTCCTAAACCGCGACCCTGGCGAAATGCTCTGGCTGATCAGCCTGATTAATTTTGGAGAACTAGAAATTACAGAGTATTATCCAGCATCAATACGTCTCGCGGAGAGACACAGGAAAAGAAGGGACAGTCCGCTGACTGCGCGTAGTCCCGCCTGCTTCATCCCACCCTCAAATTAAAGACGGATCCCTTATCTGTCGAGTATAAACACGTGCTCGAATTTCAAAACACAAGCACGCATCGACGTATTCGGTGCGAGAGACTGTGGGCTTGAGGTCCGATTGGCCCCAAACTAACCAATCTGCCCTGCATCCCTCCCAAACGGCCACTGTCCTGAAGAGGCCCTCTTCACAGCGATATCTCCTCCACAAGGCCCACCTTCTCTCGCACGGAATACGTCGACGCATGCTTTTGTTTGGAAATTCGAGCGCGTGTTTAGACACGAGAGATAAGCAGGCCCGATTGGTTAGTTCAGGACCAATCGAACTTCAAACCCGCCTTCTCTCCAACGGAATACGTCGACGCGTGCTTTTGTTTGAAAATTCGAGCGCGTGTTTAGACACGAGAGATAAGGGATCTGTCTTTAATTTGAGGGTAGGACGAAGCAGGCGGGACTACGCGCAGTCAGCGGACTATCCCTTCTTTTCCTGTGTCTCTCCGCGAGACGTATTGATGCTGGATAATACTCTGTAATTTCTAGTTCTCCAAAATTAATCAGGCTGATCAGCCAGAGCATTTCGCCAGGGTCGCGGTTTAGGACCGTATTGTCCCGCAAGTCGGCGGTAGAGAACGGTTTCCTACAGTTTCGGATAATTTATGACTTACTTGGTTCCGCCTCGTAGCAGACGTGAACTCAGGGTATCGGAAAAGGGAAACAGGAAGCAGGATTTTTTTCTTTATAGCAACTCGAAGACTTTCTGTTTCTCTTCTCTTCGGACCCTTTCGAACCGATACACGTGGTGTCTGTTTTCTATCTCGAAGCAATGGGTACATTGGCAGTAGAAGGACGGAGCGCGGGCTTTTGTGAAAGTTTTCGTTGCACTTCTGCAAAACACGTGTGTTCCGAAAATGTGCTGGCTTCTTTTTACCTGAAGCCTCTTGGCCTGGTGGGGGTCAACTCATAATGGAACGAGAGAAACTATTTGGGGGTAGAAGAAGTCGCTTGGAAAAATCTTGTCAGTCAGCAGTCAGCAATCGCGTCGCAGACAAATGTTCTCTGCTCGAGAGTATTACGCGATGTTCTGGGTGTACCCCCCGAACAACGAGGACGCAAGTGCTGCAGCGTGAGAATTTGCGCGGGAATTACCCACGGCTCCGAACGCCAAGTAAAAATTCATTTCCACCAATTTTTAGAACGTAGCAACAACACGTTCCATGAAAAATAAATTAAGTGACCAGTGTTAGTAGCCGTGCAGTGAAGTGAATATTCGGTACGTTGACCTGGACGCACCTGACATTGCAACCTTAACTTTGGGTAGTGTCGTATACCTGGGATCAGCTGTGCACTGGGCTCGTCCATCGATGACCAGGATCGGTTCAGTGACCCAGTGACACAAGTTTTCAAGTTGCAGGTGAATTTTCTACAAGGGTGAGTTTTAGTTACTTTAATGGTGATCATTCATTTTTAAATTTAACGCAAGCTATGGCTTATTTCCGGCGATAATTCTCAAAATTCTCGTACGAAAATATTTATTCGGGCTTTTTAAACAGACTTATTCGTTATCAGCAACAGTGCTGGCCTTTATTGAGTTACAGATTTTTATCACAATAACGAACTACGATCACTTTTCGTTAATTTCCTGTTACATTACCTTTTCGTGGATATGTTATTAACACAAGGAATTTTACGTATTCCTTATCCTCCCACTTCAAATAATTATTATTTTCGAATCTTCTAAAAAAAATGTGTATTCGTCTTTTTACGTTACACGTGATTTTCATCCATTTATCCTTTATTCATTATTCACTTTAAATGGCAAACAAACCATGGCAAAAGGTTGGATTTTTTTGTTACGTCTTTTTCATTTGCCATTCTACGCAATTTCCTTCGATGCATGCCGCCTTGCTTGTTCGTAGTCGCAGCGCGGCCCGGCGCGCGGCCACGCTAGCGCGGGACCTCCAGCGGAAGGCTCGCGCTCTGATTGGTCGGTGCTTTTTATTAATATCTCGTTAACGAAACCTCGGAGGGCATTTTCGCAAAGGAAAAAGTTGTTTGCAATCACCCCCCGAATCACCCCCTTTAAGGAACCGCAGCATTTTTGGGACACCCTGTATATATCTATGAGGGATACTTAGTCGAAAAGGTTAGGTATACTTATACATAATTCAAAATTTCGTATATCATGTAAGTTATATATATAACAAAATTAGTAAATAGAATGAAGCTTTTTTTAAATAAAATCGTACTTATAGATATATGCAATAATAGTTATATTTTTAAAGATTTTGTAAGCTTAAAAGTTCACAAACATAATTAATATGCATAAATAATTATATAGTATAATAGATATATATCGCTCATTTGCTGCGACATAACTGATGAAAAAAAAAAAAAATTTTATTATAAACATATTATCTATTCGATAATCAAGCAACACATTTGAATTTCTAAGATTATATATATAATATATAAATTGTTGGTTATGTATGTATATTTATTTATTTACATGTGAAATCGAATACTATCATTATTTATATTTTCTTTCTCCAACTGTTCGCAGTTTTTATTTTTCCTGCGATTTGCACAACCGATTACTACGCAATAAGTCATTATTACACTCAATTAATATATGATTATATACAACGACCACTACGACGCTTTAGAACAGTAATAGTTGAGCAACAGTGGTTATGTTTCGAACATAGCCATTAATGCCGAACCGACAAGAACCGAATACATCCGAACCTAACTACCGAATTGCCTGTATGGTTTCTGCCTTTTCCCCTCCGATCTTACAGTCCCCTCGCCTAAAGTCCTCTCTTCCGCTCCGTCTATATAAGTCTATGGTTAAGCGGCGCAACACGTGTCAGTCGTGAAATTGTATGCCTTGGAACTAGAGGTCCTTATTTCACGTGTATTTAAATACACGTGTACACGTGTATGTACTAAACGTATCCGTACCTCAATCCGTGTATCTTTTAGTACACGGGTACCCGTACACAATTTCACGTGTATTTAAATACGCGTGAATTTAGATACACGTGAATTTAGATACACGTGTTTTGACTTTTGATTCGTCAGATTTTTAATATCTATGGATATCCCAGAACTCTGAGTTGAGGTACGGATACGTTTAGTACACGTGTATTTAAATACACGTGTATCTAAATTCACGCGTATTTAAATACACGTGAAATTGTGCACGGGTATCCGTGTACTAAAAGCTTAGAGCATATATACATGGAGGTATCATTGCCTTAGAGTGACTGCCTCGAAACTGTCGGCAACATCACGCGAGAGAGAAAGACATGTGCCAGTGGTGCGAGCGAGAGAAGTACATCTTGCGAGCGAGAGAAGTATATGTCCCATTCGACCGATATGCGCATGCGCCGATATCGTGCGAGAGAGAAACACGTCTTGCGAGCGAGAGAAGTATATGTCCTAATCGACCGTCATCGATATCTGGTCGATATCGCCGGCGACGAACCGCGGTTACTATGAATATCGTTGTTTACGGTCGATTAGGACATATACTTCTCTCGCTCGCAAGATGTGTTTCTCTCTCGCACGATATCGGCGCATGCGCATATCGGTCGAATGGGACATATACTTCTCTCGCTCGCACATGTCTTTCTCTCTCGCACCATGTTGCGGACAGTTTCAAGCTTTCAATGAGACCTCCATAGTATATGCTCTAAGACTAAAAGATACACGGATTGAGGTACGGATACGTTTAGTACACGTGTCTTTTTACTACACGTACTATACCATGGCCTCTATTTGGAACAGTGGAAATTTGTCAGGAGTGAATAAAAGAAATCGATCGACGCTACCAAAAATGGAAATGCGTGTGAATTGCGCATGAAACGAGCAGATTTGAATGAACACACAATTAACGAACATCGTGGAACGTCTGCCACGCGTGTGCAATTACTAATACTGTTTAGATAGTACTTAGCGTGTCAGATATGGGGTGTTCAACGCGATTAGAACAAGTTGTATCTTTTATTCGGTTAGAGACAGAAAAAATGTCACAAAACAAAATTAAATACTATGGGATACAGCAGATCCCTATATTACCTTCACAATTTTATACGTCATCGCGTCTGAAAAGTGCCATTCCACCTTTTTTTAAATAGAATCACATACCTTCGAATACACCAATTAACACAGTTTTGCACCTTCTATACACAAATATTAAGGCACATAGGGTAGATGTCCCGATTACTGCCACTTGATTGATTATATGTAATAAAAACGTAACGTATAAAAAGAAATGTACAAAAAATAGTTATTATTAAATGGAGATTCTGATTTACTGTAAAATAAAAAGATATATGTACCTAGGACAAGATGATTTTTTAGGTGACAGTTATAGGTACACTAGGATCGCTCGCGAATTTTAATTACTTATTAATAAATTCTTCAGATTTAATTCATAAAACTATTTTTTTTTAATGGAAGAGATGTTAAATAATATTATGTTTCAAAGTGAAACAATTTTTAGGTTACACAACACGCGAAATGATTAAATGAAGTTCGGTTATAATCTTAAGGTGGCAATAATTGGGACATCTACCCTATGTCATAAAACTATTACTTTAAAAGTTATTTTGATTGTAAGTTCACTGAATTATTTCGGTATATCAACATATTTATCGGATACTTATTCTACAAGAGACGTTCGCATGATCCTTGAATGATACTGATTGATAAAAATACGTTCATGTTTCCAGCCTTCTGATTGCATTTCGCAAACATGAACAACACATCCACTTTATCGCTACTTGTAAACGTGATAATTTTATCACAGTGAATGAAAGTAGCAGTTTTAAGATATTAATACCTCGATACTTTCTGAGGATGTAAAAAATGTGCGATCAGAACACCCAAAAGTCTGAGATTCTATTTAAAAAAGGTGCAATGGCACTTTACACACACACTGATGCATAAGAGTAATAAAAAAATATACAGTAACCCATTCAATTTTTCCTTATGATATTTTATTTTTCTCTATGTGTAACCGATTTATGATACAGCTTGTTCCAGTTGCGTGAGACACGTTATACAAGGTGTTCGACTGCTGGGAGAAAATTTAAGGAGTGATTCTAGACACCAAAATTAGACAAAAATCAAGAATAACGATATTGCCGTGGCGGCTTCGTTTGTTAGTTATAAGTGTTTAAAGATACGCCTAGAAGCAGGCAACTCGCGTGCAGCGGCACACGCGGGACAACTCAGGCGAGGGGTCGGGCAGCGGTGCTCATAGCCGCTGTCATCCATAGTTAATCCAGGCAGTTAATCCATAGAAATCGCACCACCCAAAAAAATAAATGAAAGATCAGATCTCCTGCACTAAAACGTGTAAACTTTTTTAAAAAGGAACACAAATTTACCTGCACTGACACACGCAAAAGAATTAAAAACAATACATCAGATTGATACTCATTCAGATAAGTTATCATCGGCGGAGCTGTGTTGAATATGAGGAGCACCAAAACGAAATGAGCGTTTATGAAGAGCGGCTGACCTGAACGAGCCGTGCCGCGAGCAGACACGCCCAAATTGCTCTTGTATAACCACACATGTGGCAGGTAGTTCGGAGTTGCTTTCTTTTCCGTTTATTACCGTTTCAAAGTACTTGAACTTTCTCTGCAGCAGTGCAGGGGAACTCTTTTGTGTTCACCGACGAAGACATCAGTTTTACCAAATTCTTCGAACGCAGTACATCAACTAAGCAAGCATACAAATAAACTCGTTCGACTGTTTTGTTTTGGTGATCCTCGTATTCAACCTAGTTCCGCCGTATTAATTTAGTTCAACGAAGCAATCATAATAAGATTTTGCAGTTTCAATTGTCTGGGTGCGTATAAATCTATTTTTTTTTTTCGTTTTCAGTGAGGGTGAATTTGTGTTATTTTTTAATTTTTTTACACATTTTAGTGTAGGAGTTCTGATATTTTTTATTTTTGGGTGGTGTGGTTCCGTGTTTTGGACTACAGTGGATATAGTGAAAGCAATGGATTTTAACGTGTAGGTAAGCAGGTCTGGTGTAATTCAACGATAACCTTCAATTTTGGGTGAAGTGTCGCAGAATCTTGTGTTCCTGCCGATTGTCGTTTTCGTCGGAGCTTCTCTGAGATAAGGGACCCCGTGCGACAGTGGCTTTGACTACCACTGCTCGACGCCTTGCCTGTAGTAGCCTCGCGTCCACCGCTGCACACAGATTGCCTGCTTTTAGGCGTATCTTTAAACATTTATATCTCTAGATATTTAAATCATCGTTGAATTACGCCAGACCTGCCTACTCGCTGAAATCCATTGTTTCCATTATATCCATTGTAATCCATTGTGCTATCGAGACAAACATGCGCAGAAATCACACCACCCAAAAAAAAAAAAAAATATATCAGATCTCGTGCACATTGGTGCGATGTGAATATTGGTTACGTGCGAAACATCAAATGGGACACCCTGCAGTACTGATTCGAAACCCGCGATTTACAAATGATTCTGTTAGTGTAACAATTTAAACATCGTTTTATAAACGTATTCCGTGCAACGACAGAGAAAGAAGGATCACAACGAAACAAGACCACATACGCCTTTTAACCTTGCTGTCCTATTCGGGTTTATTTAACGCAAAACAAATTTATTTAACATACAAATTTATGTAAACAACAACATTACTTGTGGAAGACATGCTTTCGTGATGTAACGTGGAATACCTCGCCAAGGAATTGTAACTTGGTATATTTCAACCCCACAAAATTACCTTTTTTAAAAAAAGGTACAAAAAAGAGCGCCAAGTATATAACCCATTCAAAAAGAATCATATTTGAAAACATTGTCGTAAATTAATATAAATTTATTAATGTGCTATATTTTTTAACTTTACAAAAGTAATGATATACTATAATTGCGCCAATTATCACAATGACTATTTATACAAAGACAAAATGTATTAAATAATATTAAGCAGATATATTTTTATACAAATAAATATTTTAATACGAATAAATATTTTATTCAAAATACTTGGCGCTGCTCTCCGAATTGATGTTGCTAAACTGAATAAATATGTATAAATTGCATTAAAATCTTTTTCTTTCTTTCTTGTCTCAGTGGTGTCTTGTCTTGTTTTATATTTATTAACCAAGACAATTAACATTTTTTTCGGAGAGCAGCGCCAAGTATTTTGAATAAAATATTTATTCGTATTAAAATATTTATTTGTATAAAAATATATCTGCTTAATATTATTTAATACATTTTGTCTTTGTATAAATATAGCAGGGAGTCGAGACCGAAGCAGAAACCGAAATTCTGACCGGTCTTGACCGGTCTAGCGACCAGTAACCGAAGCGAAAAGGGACCGATATTGCGACCGTAACAGTGAGAGGTTGCGAAAAGAAACCGAAACTCCAGACCGATTGCCTCTCGGTCGGGAATCTCAGACCGAAGGCCTGACCGCTCTGGCGACTGGTCGGAGTGGTCGGTTGACCGGTCGAGTTAATTTATGGAGAGGTTTCTGTTCCTCTCCATAAATTACGAGTCGGAACGGTTCGGAGCGGTTCGGAGCGGTTCGGTTCTGTTCGGATCGGTTCAACCTAGCTAAATAAGCCGGGAAGGTATGGATGCTGTTCCTGTCGCTCACACTGTTTGTCACTCTCGTCACGGGTTTGTTGATAGCAGACTTTTGCAGTTATTTGTTACTGTAACACTGTCCATTTCAAACTATGTCGATTTGCCGAGATATTATTGTATTTCAAACACTAGTTATGCATTATTTTAACAGAAGTAGTTAATATAAATAAATTATTGTTAATATAGAAATAAGAAGAAAATGATTGAATTTATAATTTTTCGTATGGATATTTTAAAAGTATGTCCAAGTGTCGAAAAAAAACAGAAGACAGGAATGTAATAAAATGTAAATATATATTTAACAATAGCATAAATAACAAATTTTACATCAAAATTTATTACAATGTTTCAATTTTTATCTCTCGGAATAACATATGAAAACATTATTTAACATCTTATGAATCAGTTGTATAAGCGTTACATATTCAATTTTTATTACGATATACATGTATAAGAAAGGAGTGTGGTACATCGGAAAATACTCCTGTGATGCGGATGCGAGTAGTACATCTAACGTAAGACAAAGATGGCCCCGTCATGATTGTACGTTGCCATTCTTTAGTACCTGTAGAAGAATGAATATTGGTTTCTGAGCAAAACAATTAGTGGTGAAAGTAAATTGTGCTTAATAAAAATGGAACTTATCTTTCGATGAGTGGTGAAGAAGCCATAATGCCCATATCTCGGTCGTCGCTTCAAGTCCTTCACGTGTCAGGTCGCTGTTCCTTTTCCGTTTCGATCCAATGGGGAGATGATTGCTATTCTGTATTTCCTGTAAAAGAATCAATATTAGTGTGTCAGCAAAACAATTAGTGGTGAAAGTAAATTGTGCTTAATAAATATGGAACTTATCTTTCGATGAGTGGTGAAGAAGCCATAATGTCCATATCTCGGTCGTCGCTTGAAGTCCTTCACGTGTCAGGTCGCTGTTCCTTTTCCGTTTCGATCCAATGGGGAGATGATTGCAGTTGTCCGTAGTTGATACCCGCCATCGAAGTCCCTCGATGACGATGTTGTTCCTTCTTGTTGTGATTGCAGCTGTTATACACAATAATGCACTGCACTGCACTACAGTAAAGTACACTGCACTACACCGCACTACACTACACGGCACTGCACTGCACTGCACTGCACTACACAGCTACTCACGCTTAGACTAATTAATAATATCACGACTTAAATAATGTGTTGGGTGAACGTTAGTTCGCCCGTGCGGCCACGAGGGCGCGCCTGGGTGCCGGCACGCAGGTCTTGCGTGCACGGGCGTGCGAGGTCAGTTCCATCTTGGCACGACCGGATTTAGACACTTAACCTATATTCGATATCTCTGTAACAATATACTACAGTACTAAGCTTATGTGTCGTCACTTACTTTTCCCACACAACGCGCGGGCATAACAACTGGCGCTGCGGCTAAGTGATATACAAATTGAACCCGGATTCGAGGAAAAAGAAAGTTATGTCTGAACCAATGGACGCCATAAAAGCCCTCACGGCTACCATCAACGCGCTTCTCCAGCAACAACTTCGTCCCGAAGGCGCCGGAGAACCAACCGCTGGTCCATCAACGGCAGGGTCTACGTCACATTTCGACCTCTACAATCAACTAATTGCTCGCATGGAAAAGTATACTTTCGGTACTGGGGACGAGACGAGGCCATTTGCAAAATGGCTGCAACGGCATGGCTACACCGTCGTCACCGAAGCAAGTCCACTGCCACCGGAAATGAGGACTCGGTTAGTTTTAGACAGACTCGGTCAAGTCGAGTTTGATCGACTGGTCGATCACGTCGCACCCGTCGATCCGTCGTCGATGGAGCAGAAAGACGTGATAGAGACTCTCAAGGAACTGTTTCGGGATAGAGTGCCAATTACCCGCCGCCGTGTCGAGATATTGAATCACCGTTACGACAAGTCAATGCCAATCACGGAGCATATCGACCGAATAAACCGCCACGCGTCGGATTTCGAACGTGCAAATTTTTCGGACGACAATTTACGGGTTTTATTGTTGCTACAGTCTTTCTGCTACTCAAGCGAAAATGAGGACCTCAAGCGAGTGGCGCTACGCGTGGTGGAGAAGAATCCAGACGCATCACTGAAGATTATCGCTGCGGAACTCGAGGCTCGCTTGAACGTTTCAACGGGTTTGAAGATGTTAGAGAATCCAACGGGAAGCTCTTCCAAAGTAACGGCAAATGTCCTTCACTCGAAACAAAAAAAGAAGAAGCCAGGTAAGGACGCCACGAAAAAATCAGGTGAGGAAACCACGAAGAAGTCGGGTGGGGAAACCGGAAATTCCCAGACACCTGCGCAAGCGGACCTCAAATGCAAAGGTTGTGGCGGTGCTCACTACCGCTCCAAGTGTATGTTCCGCGAAGCAGTGTGCCATACATGTGCTAAGAAGGGGCATATTGCTAAAGTGTGTCGTGAGGCCCAGACGCAACCGAATAGTGCGTGCAAAAATAACAGTTTGATGACGCAATCCATCACTGCGGTCGGTAAACGTCGCCGAAAATTCGTCGCGATCTCAGCGCTCGGTAAAACAGTGCGCCTGCAGCTCGATTCGGGGTCCGACATTACCTTAATCGGTAATGATGAGTGGGTTCGGCTCGGTTCGCCAAAACTCACGAAAAGTGAAGTCGTCGAGCATGCCGGTGGTAACGTGCTAGAGATTATTGGTAGATTTCGCTGCGCCGTTCGCGTTCTCGATCGTGAAGCCGAAATAGACATTGACGTCGCGAAACGTGGCGGCATGAATCTTTTCGGGCTGAATGCGATTGATGACCTTAGTTTGTGGTCGGTGCCGTTGTCTGCGTATCAGAAACCAGACGATTCGCGGGACGCAATGAGCAACGAACGCGCGGGGTCCGTGCGTGCGATGCATCGAGCTGCGCATGCGTCGTGCAGTCGGCCGTGCTCAAACGCGATTTGCGGCGACAAGCAGTCCGGCACCACAGCCACTGACTTGGCTAGGAGCACAATAGAAGATTTTCCTGATCTATTCTCCGATGAATTGGGTACGTGCCGCGACTACAAGGTCGAATTTGCGCTAGTGAGGGACACTCAACCGGTTCGGATCCCATCTCGGTCGATTCCGTACGCCATGGAGGCCTTACTGGAAGCGGAGTTGCAACGACTAGAATCTAAGGGAATAATCGAACGTGTCGAGTTCTCTAGCTGGACAAGTCCGATCGTCATTGTGCGAAAGAGTGACGGCAAAATACGCGTGTGCGCCGATTTTTCCACGGGCGTAAACGCGGCTCTGGTCGACAACCGCCACCCTTTGCCTTGCGTCGAGAGTGTCATGACTAGGCTTAATGGCAGTTGTGTTTTTAGCGTGTTGGATCTCAGCGATGCATTTTTCCAACTGGAAATTGCTGAGGATCACCGTGAGATCACCACGATCGCGACTCCTAAAGGTCTTTTTAGATTTAGGAGGTTGCCGTTTGGCATCAAAACGGCACCTGCAATGTTCCAGCAGGCGATGGACGCCACGCTGACTGGATTGGAGGGTGTCTACGCCTACCTGGACGATGTCGTCGTCACCGGCGCTAACCGGCAGGAACACGACTCCCGTCTTCGAAGAACACTGCAACGTCTTGAAGATCGGGGGTGGAGACTGCGGATCGACAAATGCAAGTTCGGCTTGGAGGAGATCAAGTTCCTTGGTTTAATTGTAAATTCTAGGGGGATATCAGCGGATCCAGCGGCTACCAGGGCCGTAGCAAATCTTCCCAATCCGAAAAACGTGCCGCAGATCCAGAGTTTGTTGGGCATGGTCAACCATTATGGGAAATTCGTTCCACACTTGCACCAGTTAAAGCAACCCCTGGAGGAGCTCACACGGAAGAACCACTCCTGGGAGTGGGGTCATCGGCATGACCTCGCCGTGGAGAGAATTAAGAAGACTATGTTGAGTCCTCTACTGCTGGAGCATTACGACCCCAGGAAATCTCTGGTCGTAGCGGCTGACGCCTGTTCAACCGGAATAGGTGGCGCACTGCTCCAGCGCGATGCGAACGGCCGCGAAAGAGCTGTGTACCACATGTCGCAGAGCTTAACGGACTCCCAAAGAAACTATTCTCAGCTGGAGAAAGAGGCTCTGGCGCTCGTCACCGCGGTCGAACGTTTCCACAAGTTCGTGTGGGGACGGAAGTTTATCCTGCAGACGGACCACAAGCCGCTGGTTGCGTTGTTGCGGACTGACGACACCAAGGGTCTTAAACCTACAACCGCTGCGCGTCTCAAGCGCTGGGCCATAAGGTTGTTGGGTTACGACTTCAAAATCGAGCATGTCCGAACTCAAGACTTTGGACAAGCAGATGCATTGTCGCGGTTGGTGGAGGAATTTCGCCGTGACAATAGCGAGGAACTCCAGGTGTCGTGTGTACGGGCAGTGGAAACAGAAGTGGAGGAAATCAGAAACTTCTCCATTGACTCGTTCGGAGCAGGCCTAAGGGAGAAGCTGAAGTCTGCGACCAAGGGAGACAAGGAGCTTGCCGCCGTAATGTCCGCTTTGAGGAATGGCTGGGCCGAATCTACAGAAAAATCGGCAACCGTTCAGCACTTCAAGACGCGTCGCGACAACTTGAGCATCGTCGACGGAACTCTGATGCTTGGCGACAGAGTAGTCATTCCTCGACAAATGACACCTGGAATTTTAACCGCTCTACACAAGGGTCATCCGGGAGTCAGGCGGATGAAGCAGTTGGCCCGAGAGTACGTTTATTGGCCAGGTATTTCGGCGGAAATAGAACGTCTCGTCCAACAGTGCGATCCTTGTACACTTACAAAAAAATTGCCGATCAAGGTTCCACTGAATCCTTGGCCCATCGCAACTAAGCCGATGGAGCGTATGCATATTGATTATGCAGGCCCAGTGGATGGCCATTATATTTTAGTGTTTGTGGACGCGTACTCCAAGTTTCTTGACGTGGGAATCACACCGACGATTTCCGCGAATAGAACTGTGGACATATGCCGGGAGATCTTCGCAAGATACGGTCCGCCCGAGGTACTTATAAGCGACCATGGCACGCAGTTCACTTCTGCACAATTTGCAGGTCTGTGTGCGGACATGCAGATCACCCACCTGCTGTCACCAGTGAATCATCCGCAATCGAACGGACAGGCGGAGCGAATGGTGGACACAATCAAAAGGGCGATCGCAAAGGATCCGAGCAACTGGAGGAAACAGCTATTTCAGTTTTTACATAGCTACCGCTACACGCCCTGCACATCTGCTCCAAATGGAAAATCGCCGGCAGAGCTGTTCTTCGGTAGGCAGATGAATTCTCCATTTTCCAAGTTGGCGCCAAAACTGCATAGGGAGGAGACCACTCCGTCTGACGCTGCTACAAAGAGGAAGAACATGGAGGATCAGTTTGCGAGTCACCATGGCGCTCGACAGCGACACTTCGCAATTGGAGATCGAGTGGTGGTACTACTAAGGAAAAACGTGCGACAAAAGGGTAAGATCGCGAAGATTTTGTCCGCAGCTCGCTACGCGGTACTACTGGTTGGTGGCACGGAAATCGTGAGGCACGTCAACCACATTTGGAAAGGTGGTTCCAACACGCCTCACCCAACTTCTGGAGACGACGGTTCGTTGTCCTGCTATGATGACGACCCGATCCTCGACCCAGGCCCCAGTGTAGGGGAGTCTCGCCAGGAAATTCACGAGGTTCAACCTTCAACCACTGAAGACCATCGCCAACCTCATCGCGAGGACCCTCCTGAGGATCACCGCCATGGTACGCCCAGGAGATCAACGCGACATCGGGTCCCACCTCGCAGACTGGTACTGGACCCAAGAGCGACTACATATTCCCGATGGTGACTTTCCAAGGAGGGAGATGTTGGGTGAACGTTAGTTCGCCCGTGCGGCCACGAGGGCGCGCCTGGGTGCCGGCACGCAGGTCTTGCGTGCACGGGCGTGCGAGGTCAGTTCCATCTTGGCACGACCGGATTTAGACACTTAACCTATATTCGATATCTCTGTAACAATATACTACAGTACTAAGCTTATGTGTCGTCACTTACTTTTCCCACACAACGCGCGGGCATAACATAATGTATTACATCTAACAACCATTATGTCGTCAATGACATGCATTTGTAAATTGTAACGCAGATTCGACACTACATGCTTCACACCAGAAAATAATCTCTCCACGCTGACTTGTGTAGCAGGCGCACTCTGAACTACACACGCTAATTTATATAGTTCTGGTTCCGCGGTTTTCATTGATTCCCAATATAACAACAAATCGGTATCTTTGGAAACACGCTTCCACGAAAGATACGAACATAAAATATTTTTTATATTTACTACGGTTTGGGAAGGGGATGAATTTATTTCTGTTTCCGATTTTAACAACAACTGCTCGATATCGTCACATTCATTCTCGCACTCATCGACCCTACTCGCTGCCACATTCTCGCTATTCTCTCCTGTAAGATCATGCAATCTTTTCCATAATGAAACTAATTGTTCTTTCGCCGCTGTTTTATCACTCTCACTCAATAATACATTATATCGTGGATCCATAAAGATCGCCGCACGAAACACATCATTCTTAAATAAGTCACGCTCGCGGTTTTCCATACTCACTAACAATGCGTTTGACGCGACCGTACCGAGCTTCTTAACACTAATTTTGCACATGAGCCATGCTCTGAAAAAATCGCCCATTAAAAGTTGCTCCTCTTGCAACTGTTTCGTCGCAATTTTCGCGGGTTCTAACGCGTTTACAATTTCTTCTATTTGCTGCCAGGTCGCTTCGGTGAATTCCTCGGAATGCGGAATAATTTCGCGGCACAAATCTCGCTTATCGTACACAGACTTACACATGTCGTAAGTCGAATTCCAACGCGTTGGGCAGTCGATCGGCGGTTTTAGTATACTCAGGGTCTTTAGGGTCAACGACATTGAGGGGAGGCGCAACTGTTTACAAATTTCCCTAACCTTTTCGATAATCCCTATGTATGGATCCTTCTTAATTACTGCACACACTGCGAGTTGCAGAGTGTGCGCAGCGCATCTCACACCTTTAATTTCTAAATTGTCTTCGGAATCCCATAACGACAAGTTCTCCGTGGTATCCTCTTCGTCGCCGTCCTCTTCCAATTCACTGGGTTGTTCCTCTTGAATTTCCTCGGCCATAAGTTGCACACACTTCACCATATTACTTGCATTGTCTGTTGTCACTGAATACACACTACGCAAAGTCAGTCCATACATCGTTAATACACGCTTAATTTCTACTTTCAAATTTGCCGCTGTGTGAGACCCGAGTATCTCTTTCGCGCATAATGTACGCAACACTACTTTACCGTCCTTAATGTACTGCATATTTAATCCGAGGAAGGATCGTCCCAGACGCGACGCGGTGTCAACTTTTAAGCATACTAACCGGCCTATAATTTCGTTCTGAATATCGCGCCGAATACACTGTGCCCGCACCGTTATTTCCGACCTAATGTTCTCCGCGTTTATAACAATTTTATTTTCCAATCCTGCGATGATTGGATTTAATAATTTTCTAAAACCACTGTCTTCCATTAAGGTAAATGGACGAGCGTTGACAGTTACTAATTCTACACACGCGTCCATCACATCACTATCACTTAACCGCACTACACACACACTTTGTTTTTTTTTTTTTTTTTGCGCCGTAGTCCACCGTATCACTGTTGCACCTTCTTCTTTTCTCACACACTTTTACACTACTTATTTCACAGTATTCATTTGGATGCTTCAATGAAATATGCCGCTCCAAGTTTGTGGCATGGTCGCCCTTACATTTGTAACCGCAAATTTCACTACCGACTTTGATATTACATTCCGATGTATTATCTTCCTCGATATACGAATAATACGCACGAACCGGATGACATTGCTTTCTACCACGAAATGCCATATCGCAATCACAATTAAAAAACTTATGAAACTTACGAAATATAACGAAATATAATTACTCTAAACTCGGAGCTCTAAAATAACTAAAATTAAGTTGGGCTTGAAAAAGTCCGATGTAATATTCAAACACGACAGGATCGTATCCAAGAGATTTTGGGTGTTCACTTTAGCGTTGCCAAAGTGACTCTGCCCTTGCCGCTCGAATTTCCTCAATATATAGGTAAACTCAGAACTTTTCAATAACCAATAGAAAACGTTCTGGAGGACAAGTAAGGGTATGCCACCCTTCCGAAGAAGGAAGTAAGGTGGGTGATAGTTTTATGACATGTACGACTCCATGGCCCGCGGTTAATGAGCCCGCCGGTAGACGCTCCACTTAGGCTCATATACCTGGTCCTCGTTTGAACTTCGACAGGGAAAACCATAGCGAGGGAAATGTGAATTTAATTCACATTAATTCACTTTAATTCTAAAGAGCACTTTCTTCCCTAGTTTTGGTAGAGGGAATTCCACGCCAAATCGATCACTGTTTGCACTCGATGTCAGGGATTTTGTTGAAGGGATCACATACACCGAGAGCCGTGAGAACAGGGGACATTTTATGAATTTTTTTACGAGTTTACCAATTTCATTAGTTTTTCAGTTATTAAACCAAACTGTGGCTATTGCAAAAAAAACCATATGATAAGGACTATATATTAATGTGAGAAGTAATTGTGCTAACTTTCATTCCAATCGCTTGAGTAGTTTTTGAGATATCATTGGCACGGATTTGAAGAATGTAGTTTCGAGAAAATAGCATTTTTTCAATAGGTATCTACATGAAAATGGGTGTTTTATACGCCTGCTGAGCGGGAGCAAAATGGCCAATTTCAGACGTTTCGGATTTTTTACTTTTCTCGCAAGGGAAAAAGTCTTTGCACGCATGCGTATTCGTATTTTTTACTTTACTCCCAAGGGGGAGTCATTCCGGGGGTTTTGTGGTCGCAGACTCTGATTCCGAGGTAAAAATTGTTATTATAGGGTCATTCCACGCGAAGATGGACACTTTTCGGAGTAACATTTCGGATTTTGGTGCAACTTGGATATGTTGTAGTCTTTAGGGGTATATAAACATGTCTCGAAGGATTTTTCGAAATGTCAAAAATTGTGGATGTTACAGCTCTTTGAAATATAGTGTTTACTATTTTTCAAAAAATTATAACTGTTGAACTAATAAACTGATAAAAATGACCTTTTGGGTGCTTACAGTGCAGATATAAGAGTACCTAATAAAAATTATTTCACTTAATAAAAACGAATATTTGACCATTTATTTAGCAATTGTTCTTAACAAATGCAATTTTATAGTTGAAGGCAGCTTTTTAAAATTTTGGAAAAATAGGAGGATAAAGCCCTGTTTTTCCTCTTTACGGACATGTTTTGAAAAACGTGGACGTTTTAAAATTGGCCAAATGAAAATTAATTGAATGTAACGCTGCGTCGCCCAGCACCGGCTCGACTGGTCGGGCCGTGCGGTACTCGCAGCGGCCAAGCGGCTATATCTGCTATTCTTATACAGTGTTCTCGTAAATGGTAAGTATTTGTAAAAAAAATGAAAGAGGAAAACTTTTACTGTTTTTTATACCCAACGTAATACAGTATCTCAATTTTTGGTGTTCGCAATATTTTCCTTGAAACGAGGGTGACCATCAGTTTTTTAAATGGAATGCTATATACTTGATTACCCAAAATGAAAGTGACTGTCAAGACAAATTCACCCATATGGTATACTATGACCTTCAAGGCCACACAAGGTTAGGAATGAAAGAAAGAAACTCAATCTACTATTTCAATATATTTATAACCTTGTGTGGCTTTGAAGGTCATAGTATACCATATGGGTGAATTTGTCTTGACAGTCACTTTCATTTTGGGTAATCAAGTATATAGCATTCCATTTAAAAAACTGAAGGTCACCCTCGTTTCAAGGAAAATATTGCGAACACCAAAAATTGAGACACTGTATTATGTTGGGTATAAAAAATAGTAAAAGTTTTCCTCTTTCATTTTTTTACAAATACTTACCATTTACGAGAACACTGTATAAGAATAGCAGATATAGCCGCTTGGCCGCTGCGAGTACCGCACGGCCCGACCAGTCGAGCCGGTGCTGGGCGACGCAGCGCTACATTCAATTAATTTTCATTTGGCCAATTTTAAAACGTCCACGTTTTTCAAAACATGTCCGTAAAGAGGAAAAACAGGGCTTTATCCTCCTATTTTTCCAAATTTTTAAAAAGCTGCCTTCAACTATAAAATTGCATTTGTTAAGAACAATTGCTAAATAAATGGTCAAATATTCGTTTTTATTAAGTGAAATAATTTTTATTAGGTACTCTTATATCTGCATTGTAAGCACCCAAAAGGTCATTTTTATCAGTTTATTAGTTCAACAGTTATAATTTTTTGAAAAATAGTAAACACTATATTTCAAAGAGCTGTAACATCCACAATTTTTGACATTTCGAAAAATCCTTCGAGATATGTTTATACACCCCTAAAGTCTACAACATATCCATGTTGCACCAAAATCCGAAATGTTACTCCGAAAAGTGTCCGACTTCGCGTGGAGTGACCCTATATTAAAAATAAGCACTGTAGGGGGGGGGGGGGTAATATCGATAAAATAATGTTATGTTTTGTTTAAGAGTACTGTTTGATTTGATTACGTTATTTGATGTTAATTACGGCATCAAATTTCGAAAATTAACAGAGATAGCGTTTTTATGAGCCCCTCTACAGAGCTTAGCTTTTATCTAATACAAATTTTGGTTTCAGAATCAGATTCTGCGACCCCCCCCCCCCCCCCCCCAAAAGAATAGCCATTTTCATAATGATAAATGGTGAAATGTGAACGTTACGATTTTTTATCACGTTTTCGACGACTCGGACCACTGCAAAGGCGATTGAAAAAAATTTGCTGCCGTCGAAATCGAAAGAAAAGTAGACGATATACAACAAATTTATGGAGCGTTGAGATAACCAAAAACTGGAGTCTTTATCGCAAGCAGTGTTTTTAGTTTCTTGCTTAGCAGGCTTTCCAAAACACACAGAATTGACCTTCCTCTGATGTTGCAGCTTCTGCGACTACTTCATTGAAAAAATTGATTGTTTCAACCATCCTACGTGTACGTAACCTCTTAAAGTGAGGTATGATGCAGTCCACACGAAATCATGGGAGGAGGGCGGGATTAATTCACCATTTTGCTGTTTTCGAATTTATTTAAAGAATATGGGCCGTCAAAGTTTACAATTTTTACAGCGTGAAACCAAGCTGTGCTTAAGAATTGTTTTGTTCGAAACTGATTTATCGTATTGGGTTCATTATTCTCTTATTGTCATCTAGAAGGTTTGGCGCATTTGATTAATACTTTTTCAAACTGAAAAAAACATTTTTGTAACATAGTAAATTACAAAACAAATTATTATTTTGCAAAATTCTTCTCGAAGGTTGGGAATCTAAAACTTGGAAGAAATATTACCAAATGCCTTGAAATTCTACCTACAAAATAAGCACCTTTTAAAGAGGGAGTTTTTAAAATTGGCGTCGTAATCAGCCATCGAAGGCAGCCGTGCGCCCCGTTTCAGGTAAGCGAGCCGCGCGCTGCATTATTGCGGACGGTTTACAATACCACTCGCACCCCGTATTACTTCAATCAGGACGAAACATAAAATCGACTGGTCCCGTATCCGCCTTAATGGTGTCATTTATGCCAGCGAAAGAGTTTCTTTGGCTGCTTTTGTTTGAAATTCAATAGGGATTATACCCAAAAGTTCCTGTTCCATATAATGTTATGGTTCAAGGCAAATACAGGGTGTTTTCTCCTCGCCTTAGAGAAACTTAAGCCTTGAAATGATCTATGGACAAAATCTCGCGATGCGTCCTTTCGTTAGCGAATGAGGGTCTATAGGTATAACAATAAAGTGCAGTTTACTCCTTCCATCAGTCGAGAATAATGATGGGTGAGGGAGGATGGCATGGATAAGGTCATTTCGACTTGAAATTTTCGAGTGACGGGGTTATGGGTTGCGAGTAAAAAAGCATTATTGCTAGCTTAGAGGCTCGCTTTGCAGCAGCATAAGTACCTACCTATCACTGGCACTGAACTATAACAGTACATGGAACAGGGACTTTTGGGTATAACCCCTATCTTTATTCTCGAGTGATGGAAGGAGCCCACCACCTTCTCGTGCTTAACCCCCCTCCCATGATTTCATGTCGACTGCATCATATTTCACCTTAAACAAAATCCCTTGCATCGAGTGAAAAAAGTAATCGAGTTGTAGTGGAATTACTCCTAGAAAAGAATCCCTGTCCAAGTTAGGAATTATCTGTAACTCAGGAACCAATTTCGCTTTTTAAAGGGAGTACACGGTGCGTTTATGAAAGATGTTTAAAACGCTTTTTATTCGCCAACGCTTGAGCTGTAAGAGGGAGGAAAAGCTCTGTTTTCGAGAACGCCCAATCCTACAATAAAAGCAACTCGTCGTAGTTTACCACACCACTCTCAACATGGAAAATGTAGTCCCAGCTTGTTAAAGGTTTCAAATTGTTTTTAGTAATTGCTATTTTACTCAGGGCTTCATGGTCGGGATTTAGCCACTCGTAAACTGCATTTTATTGCTATACCTATAGACCCTCATTCGCTAACGAAAGGACGCATCAAGGCTTAAGTTTCTCTAAGGCGAGGAGAAAACAGCCTGTATTTGTCTTGAATCATAACATTATATGGAACAGGAACTTTTGGGTATAATCTCTATTGAAATTCAAACAAAAGCAGTCAAAGAAACTCTTTCGCTGGCATAAATGACACCATTAAGGCGGATACGGGACCAGTCGATTTTATGTTTCGTCCTGATTGAAGTAATACGGGGTGCGAGTGGTATTGTAAACCGTCCGCAATAATGCAGCGCGCGGCTCGCTTACCTGAAACGGGGCGCACGGCTGCCTTCGATGGTTAATTACGACGCTAATTTAAAAAACTCCCTCTTTAAAAGGTGCTTATTTTGTAGGTAGAATTTCAAGCCATTTGGTAATACTTTTTTCAAGCTTTAGATTTCCAACCTTCGAGGAGAATTTGTAAAATAAGAATTTGTTTTGTAATTTACCATGTTACAAAAATGATTTTTCAGTTTGAAAAAGTCTTAATCAAATAGGTCAAACCTTCTAGATTCCCCAAAATGGTAGAATAACTTTGGTGCTGATTTTAACGAAATTTATGAACATTGTTAAAAATGTAACATAATGTTCTTATGATAATGTATGTATAAAGAAGATCAAAAACTTTTTTTCGGATTTTATAAACAAAAAATGTCGGCACAATAGCCTTACACCCGATACATATTTTCTATTTGAATCATTCCACGGTGGAATTTATCACGTCCTCATTTTTGTTTTACGTTAGATGTGCTACTCGCATCCCAGAAGATATCTACTCTGTGTTAAGCAAAGATTGTACCTTATATTTTTGGTCACTCTACATGACTGTATTTTCCGATGTACCACTCTCCTTTCTTATACATATATCTTGTAATAAAAATTGAAGAAGTAACGCTTATACAGCAACTGATTTAAAAGATATAAAATAATATTTTCGCATCTTATCCCACGAGATAAAAATTGAAACATTGTAATAAAGTTTGCTATGAAAATTTGTTATTTATGCTATTGTTAAATATATATTTACATTTTATTACATTCCTATCTTCTGTTTTTTCCACACTTGGAGTAACAAATAATTGCAACAATGTGCTTTAAAAAATCCCGTCACGAGAGAGATAAACAATGTGAGCGCTAGGAATAGCATACATAGCTTCCCGACCTATTCAGCTAGGTGGAACCGAACCGCTCCGAACCACTCCGAACCGCTCCGACTCGTAATTTATGGAGAGGAACAGAAACCTCTCCATAAATTAACCTGACCGTTTGCGACCGGTCAAGACTTTTGGTCGACCGAAAGTCAGAGAAAAATTTTCTCTCAGTTTTGGTCGAGAGAAAACTCCTGACCGCTCGTCGCTCTCCAGTTCGGTCGAGAGAACCGTAAATGCCATATTGGTCGCTCTCACTGACCGCGACCGCGACCGAAACCGAAATTCTATCGGTCTCGATTCCCTGATAAATAGTCATTGTGATAATTGGCGCAATTATAGTATATCATTACTTTTGTAAAGTTAAAAAATATAGCACATTAATAAATTTATATTAATTTACGACAATGTTTTTAAATGCGATTCTTTTTGAATGGGTTATATACTTGGCGCTCTTTTTTGTACCTTTTTTTAAAAAAGGTAATTTTGTGGGGATTTCACACATTTTGTAGTTTTATTGATGACCAATTATCTAATTGGCGCAATTGGCTTATTTATTTATTATCATTTTTTTGTAAGAACAAAATATAAAGATCTTTAGCGCCTCTGGGCCATTGCCTTTTTTTAATTTGCACGTCATCAGCTTCAATCCAACTACTAGTCATTCCTTCTTCTTTACATATGCTGGTGTAATGGCCATCCTCAATACATGAACCACTATGAAATATAACATTCATAACTAGCTATCAATACTTTGGTTGTGGGAATAGTACATATATTAAATTTACGTATTGCTTTGACTATTTTATCACCTTGCAATGAAAATAATAGTAAACGATTAATAACTATATCTTTCGTCAATATTAATTCATTCTTAAACATAATATAATTTCCTGTACACTGTTCACATGATCCGTTATCTGATTCATGCCAATGTGATGAAAATCATACCAAATATCATATAAATCGGACTACTTTTACACAAGCAATTTGTATTCCTAATGTAAAAGTAGTCCGATTTACATGACATTTGGTATGATTTTCATCAGAAAAACATAAGGAATCTATTGGTGTAACTTCCATTTCGATACGATAAAGAATAAAGAATTTTTTAATACGCTGAAATGAATATTTCACGTTTTCACCTTCAACTACGGGGGGGAGGGGGGGTAGACCACGATTTGCCGGGGTCGACCAAGGATTCCATACCTGTTTCAGAAAAAAATAATTCTTTATTCTTTCTCGTATCGATATGGAAGTGATGCCGATGGATTCCATACGTTTTTCCGATGAAAATCATACAAAATTTCTTGTAAATCGGACTATTATTAACGAAGTTAGCTTGAGGTTATGGAAATTAATTTTTCATGGAATTTCCTTCATTATTTTCCGAATTACGTCGTTCTTGGTGTCAGTTTCATCGGCGAAACATAAGGAATCAACTGGCGTCGTTTTCGCAAAGATCTGATGAGAAATGCGGAAGTTGAAGATTTCTCACTTCTTAATAGGCACGCCAGGGTCGAATAGGCTTCGAGGGTCGAAAGCCCTAAAATTCGGTGGGGCACTGCGGGGGCTTG
Source organism: Andrena fulva (assembly GCA_946251845.1). NCBI lineage: Eukaryota > Metazoa > Arthropoda > Insecta > Hymenoptera > Andrenidae > Andrena > Andrena fulva. Next base: position 40,876,910 of record OX276328.1, on the reverse strand, counting down.
ACCTCGCCACGGGGTACCAGGACGCATCCATTGTCGGGCGGAGCTCCAGAATCATCCTGTATAAACTCTAAATTAAAAATAGCTTACTGGTATAAAAATATCTGGCAATTTAAATGCAATTTGTTACAATATATTATTATTTTGTACATGCCTGGTATAATAGAAACTTGTGCGTAAGAAGATATTTCTCTATCGAACCTTATCCGGGCAATGTCCAAGCTGTGCGCCCCCTTCGTTTCTAGAAGCTCAACAAAAAAATGTATTAAAAAAATTTAGCGACTTACCTTGTTAATTGAGACAATAATTCAATGTCCTATATGGAGTAAAAACTCGTGACATAAAATTCGGCAAATTGCAACTTTGCATCGGAATATCTCAGCTCATAAGGCACGTAGGAACAAAACGAAGACACTTTTCTGATGTAAATCAAACCCAAGCTATCCATTAAGACAATTCAAAACTTAATCGGATCTGCCGTTATTGAGATTCGGTAATCTCAGGGTTCTTCCAAAAACCGCTCGGCGTTATATAGCCACGAGTGACTCGCGCTGCGCATATACCTATATATACTTGGCGCGAGACACTACCGTGTCTCTTGATAAGGTGCTGAAGCAGAGAGGACTTTAAAAATGGTCAAATAGCGAATTCGGTACCTCGCACTGACTCTGCACTGGTGCCAGAAAATGACTTGCATTGGTTGATTCTTATAGAGCTATCTTCGTTTCTATCAGAAACAACCAATCCAAGTTATTTTCTGGTACCAGTGCAGAATCAGCGCGAGGCACCGAATTCGCTAAAAAAACACATCAGTTCCAGTATCTCGCTGAAATATTCCAACTTGCACTTATCCTTCTATCTTAACACTATACTCGTGTTGTGGGGTCGGGTAGGAACAATGGAACAACATTTCAAGTTACATATTTTATTCTTACATTCTACCATAGTATTGCAAGTTAAAGAAATTCTTATATCCGACTAGAATATTTGACAATCGCAGCCATCGGCTCGGTTCTCACCGATTACCAGGTCGCACCACGAGGAGGTTGCTGCGCTTCGAGACCCGTAGAGAGATAGATGGAATCAATGTTCCATCGATCTCCCTGTATATGAAACCCTTAGCCTACTAAGCCAAGGAGATGGATGGAAACAAAGTTCCATCGATCTCTTCGGTTTAGATACAGAATCTAGGGAACTGCCAAGCAATCACCCGATTAAAAGAAGTTCAGCAAAGAAGGAAAGACGGAAGGTAAGCATGAAGCGAATATTGGGCGGACCAAAAGGTACACCCCCTACGTCCGAAACTTTTCCCTTTCGACAAGAACACCAGGGGATGAAACCGATCCACCCATACCAATTCCATGCTCAGTCACTTGCTTCCGACAACGGAAGCAGCGGTGACCTCCTCATCGCGGATGAGGAGCCAGCAAACGAGCAACAAAGTTAATAAAATTCAGTGACTACTTGGCAATTTTACATGGGGCCCTAAATACTTCATGCTATAATAAATTAACCTAGGCTTCCTTAGATGTCTTCTTTCACTAACACTTTGCACTATCACTTTTTCACTATCACTTTTCACTATTTTCTTTTAAGTATATTATTTCACTGTCTCCCTTCCCCGTGGAAGAGTGAACCGGAAAAGCTGAAACAATCCACTGCGTTATGTTAGTAATGGTCGGCCTGGAAGGAAATTACGGAAAAATTTATAGAGTTGGTGTCGATCGAGATAATTTCGACCTATAGCCGAGCACGCACGAGCATGCAAAACCATCGTAGAGATAAGTACACGAAGGAGAGAGCAGAGAATGTAGACACATCGATGAGATGCATGACAGAGTAACAGAAGTCACGCAAAACCATCGAAGAAATCGACGAGATCAAATAAATCATGCAAAACCATCGAAGAAATCCACGAAATGAAATAAACCATGCAAACCCATCGAAGAAATGCATAAAATAGAATAAATCATGCAATCCCATCGTAGAGATACATACCTACATGAAAGAGAGCATGGAATGGAAACACATTAGTGAGATGCATGACAGGGAAGGAGTCTTGCAAAACCATCGAAGAAATGCACGAAGTAGAAGAAACTCTGCCAAACCATTGTTGAGATACATGAAGGAGAGCAGTGAATGTAGACCTCCTGATGAGACGCATGACAAAGTAACAGAAGTCATACAAAACCAACGAAGAAATCGACGAGATCAAATAAATCATGCAAAACCATCGAAGAAATGCAACAAATAAAATAAATCATGTAAACCCATCGAAGAAATGCATCGAATAAAATAAATCATGTAAATCGATCGAAAAAATGCATGAACTAGAACAGATCATGCAAACCCATGGCAGAAATCAGTTAGAAACGAAGAGCAATTAGTTTTGACCTTGGCAGAACAATAAAATTTTGAATGGCTTGTAACGAACCCCAAAAGTTCATCGGCACCAACCGTATACGCTAACCCAGGCCAGGGGGCCGCGAGGTTGGAGGAAGGACCAGGGTTGATACCCTGACCAGGTCCCCAGCAAGTCCGGCAAGTCCAGCCAGTGCAGTAGATCCAGGTGGTTCGGGAGCTCCAGGGGGTGGAAGAAGATCCCCAGGAAGTCCAGGAAGTCCAGTAGGTCCGAATGTTCCAGGTGGCTCGGGAGCTCCGAGGGGTGGAGGAAGGACCAGGGTTGAAACCCTGACCAGGTCCCCAGTAAGTCCAGGAAGTCCAGTAGGTCCAGGTGGCTCGGGAACTCCAGGGTCCCCGAAGGTCCTCCAGGCCCGGAGGACCGACGACGACTGAGTACATGGAGCCCCGTCAACTACCCACCTAAACTTCAGGAAACGATGTCCCCCGATCAAAACAAGGTCGACGGTTAATTACAATTGCGAAATCCACCGAATTCTTCGGCAAAAATGGGTTTTCCGCTAAAATATCCATTCCAGTGGCTATTGCTATGACAAATAATGTTAACAACATTTACACTAACTGCCAAGTAAAAAATTATTAATAACTATGATCGATACAATTCGAAATATCAAGCAATTAGTAACATTTGGCCTTGGATTTGCGAATGATTTTCTACGCCAAATGAATTTTCTTTTATTCTCAATGTTTAATCGTTCGATAAATTAATGTTAATCCTTACACATATCACATAGTATTCTTTATAATGTATAAATACATTTTAGTATTTATACTTTTTCAAACAGCGTATTAGTCAAAAACAATTTTTTAACAGAAAGCTTATTATTCGTGACTGAAAATAAAAGTGTCAACTATTGGTACACTGTCAACTACGAGTATAGTTACCCTAATATGTTAAATAATTTAATTTCGAAAGCATCCAAAACTGTCAGGTCTGACATAAAATCTATATAAAAGAATGAGAAATAATATTGTTATAGTACTAATTTAACTGAAATACAGAATACTTATTAAATGTGCCGATAACTTGGAATGAGAAAACAATTTTTTTTATGGAATAATTATTTGTCGTAATTATTCTGAAACGCCACAGTTTCTCCGAGAACGATTGAAATCGTTATTTGCGTGTATGCAGATCATATAAAGCAACTATCACGCTTTGCTAAATACTTTCCTTTTTTTTTTGTTCTTGGAAGGAAATCTACATAACAAGAATGTGCGTTAATGATGTTACATGCGTACAACTGAGTTTTTTTTCCAAGATCGTTTCCTTTTAATCAACCGCTCTACTTACAATCAGTTTTCTAGTAATTTCGCTTCGACTGAATGCCTCATTTTCAAGTAGTGGAAACGTCTATCGAACTTGGTTAATTCCACAATATATTAGGTGTATCTTAAATTATCCACATAGTTTTTACCAAAATTTAGAAATTAGTAGTACATAGTAACGAAATGTGTCACGCTTCCCGAGGATTTAGCGTGGACTTTTACAATAAATATATATAGCATTACTGTCGTAAATAATATAAGAAATATCGAGTAACTTTAATTTAAGTGAATGCGAGGTGTATTTAACTATTTACAGAACAATATTCATTTATAGGAAGAAAAACATGAGATACAAGAAAGGTATACATATTAAAATACAGTGATAAATAGGCACAGGTACAAGTAAGAGAGAAGAAAAAATACGAAAAATAGAAAACATGAAATAAATAAAAATTGAGAACAATGACGTACCTATATTTATTTAAATGCAAGCAAAGCAATTTGAATGTTGGCGGATGTATATGTGTATAAGCTATTAGAGAAGAAATATAGTATTGTTTATAGTCGAATTAACGAAAGAAGGCGCCTTGGAACTGGGGCCAGAATTTGCGACGTTGCCGGTACTCCAGGCTCGCGACTGGTGCTTCCCCTACACGGCTCCCTACGCCTTGGCCAATTGCGGCCTTTACACGGACGTTCTTGCGTGGCACTTTTGCGCGCCACACGCCAGCGCGGCACGCATTTGGCGTGGCGTGCCGGAACGTCGGAAGGAGCGCGCTCCTTCTCGCAGGCCAGAAGATCGTACCCGTCACTACTGTTACATGGGCCCTTCAGGTCCATCCCGTGCTTGCTGTCCACGCGTCGCTTTTATTCCGCAAAGGCGATTCAGTGGAATCGCGTGTAGCAATCGCGCGGTGCTGAGCCCGCGAAAGCAGCGAGGAGGACAACGACCGCGCTCGGCCCGGGCCCCGATTATTGGGAAATAATCGGGGAATTCGTGTGGCAATCGGCAGCTGCCGACGGGGCAGTTCTCCCCATTCGCGGGGACCGTGCGAGGTTCGGCCCGCGATCGAGGGCCGAAAAATAGGATTCGTATTCGAGAGCTCGAGCTAGGGAGTCGCGACGGATCAGGGGACCGTCTAGATACCGTAACCAAGTCTCCGCGTAGATTCCGCGAAGCGCGATCGGCCGATAGTAATTTGCGAAAAGGGTAACTCCTTCCGACATACAGGAAACGGTCTAGCCGGGAGTGCCCTCGAGTGTAAATCGTGACCGACGTAGGACCGCGACGAGATACGACGGATAGAGTCAGTGCGGTACGACGGGCATCAGGCCGCCGACACCCGAGCGACGAACGAGCGACCACGACCTACCCTTGGGTCAGCGACACGGCGAGCGTCCGAAACGCGAGACGGCAAGCGTGCCGCGCGACACAGCGAGCGACAGCCGAGACGAAGCGCTGTCTCGAGGTATGATAAGCTAATCTTGTAACAATATATTTATTTCTCGTTTCCCCTTATATCCTTTCTACTTTATTATTTCAACCCCTTTCTTCCTTTCTACCCCCGGTAAGTATAGTCAAGGTGGGCCTTAGCCCTTAGACAGAGCAAGAACCCGGTAAGTCACTCCAGCCGCTCGGGGTGATTTACAGGCTGTCCCTTCAGGACGTAACACTACTTAGAGACAGCGAGTTCGGGCTCCCATTTCTACGTCGACTCCACATGCTTTTTCCAGGGACCAGCGCAGTCTTGTATTGTGTACTACCTGTTCCATGTATATTATCGATCTGCGAAACGATCGGCAAGACACGATCGCGATATACGTAGGTTTGCGAAAAGTATACGAATTCCTCGATATACCTGGCTTATAGAGGATATCATAAATTCTGTTACTGTAGGGCACACTGAAACATCTGTTTTTACGAAGCTACATTTGGTTTACCTGAAGGTGCTATAAATTATGGAAATGGTTTATTACTCAGTTATAACGACTGTATTGCGATCTGCATTCTCCTTGCGGACGAAAAGTTTCCACCTCATCGGACGTTCTTGCTAGCATCTTGTGCGTGGTTAGAAGTGTGGCGCGCCGAAATTCCACGTTCTTGCGTGCGAGTAGAACCGTTGTCAGGCGTGTCGCGTCCAAAAGTGTGGCGCGCAAGAATTTTCGCCGCAAGCAAACCTCGACTCAAGAGGCAACGCTACCGATAAGCCGTGTCTCGATGGGTTTCAAGGACTTCGACCCTCGAGTCCAGGGGGGCCTTACAATGTTGCCCCTTAAGAAGTGACGAATTAAAAATTCTACATTTTTCATCGGATCTTGGCCAAAGTGGTGTGAATCGTTTCCTTATGTGTTCCCGATGAAAATGGTCAAAAAACGACACAAATCGGATCGTAATTAAGGAATCTTCATAATAAATTGATATCCACAACTTCGTTAAAAATAGTTCGATTTACTTGAAATTTGGTATAATTTTCATTTGAAAAACATAAGAAATGCATCGGTATCACTTCCATATCGATACAATAAAGAATAAAGAATACAGTTTTTCTGAAACAGGTATGTATTCTCGGCCGACCGCTGCGAATCGAGGTCGGCGACCCGCAGTCGAGGGTGAAATATTCATTACAGCGTGTTAAGAGATTCATTATTCGTCATCGTATCGATATGAAAATAACACTAATGGATTCCTGGCGTTCTCCCAATTAAAATTATCACAAATATCATGGAAATCGGACTACTTTTACAGAAGCAATACAAATTATAAAAGGAGTAGGCATTTCTTAAACGCACTCTCTTATCGTATCGATATGGAAGTGACATCAATGGTTTCCTGGCTCATCCTGGAGTCCAACGAGAGTGTAACTTATCCAAAAGTATGGTTAGATCGATGTAGACTCTGTGATCCGTAGGGTGATCAAAATAATTGTGAAAACTTTGTTTTATATCCATATTTAATTTTTTAACTAACTATCCGAATGTTTAGATTTTACGCAAATAATTTGCGATAGGTAGGTACAGACACAATTTACTAGGTTGCAGATGAAAATAAATAACATCATGATTTTGGTTAATAAAGTTTAATCTATTAATCGTATATTAATCTATTTCAGACAACTACAACAACTGATTTTATGCTAACAGTGCGCATATGAGTTTTGTAAGGCGCTCTATTTGAAGCACTATAACGCCGGATATAACCACTATTTTTGCATACAATTTTTTTTCATATTCCCTAAAGATTGACAAATGAAGCCACAAAGCTGCAAGTAAATATGTTTAATTTTTTGGTTTGAAAAAATTCTCGTTTACTTCCTACCGCTTGTAGCGGCTCGCAGAGTCTTGACTGCCAGGCGCGCCGCGTGCCTCAGAATTTTCCGCACTGTCGGAAAGTCCACACGCCACGCCAAACCCTTGTCTTCAAGTGCCGCTTTCCTTTTCTAACTACCTTTTCTGTCTCTTATGTAAACTTTTCTGAAGTCGAGGTTTGCGCGCCACACTTTTGGACGCGACACGCCTGACAACGGTTCTACTCGCACGCAAGAACGTGGAATTTCGGCGCGCCACACTTCTAACCACGCACAAGATGCTAGCAAGAACGTCCGATGAGGTGGAAACTTTTCGTCCGCAAGGAGAATGCAGATCGCAATACAGTCGTTATAACTGAGTAATAAACCATTTCCATAATTTATAGCACCTTCAGGTAAACCAAATGTAGCTTCGTAAAAACAGATGTTTCAGTGTGCCCTACAGTAACAGAATTTATGATATCCTCTATAAGCCAGGTATATCGAGGAATTCGTATACTTTTCGCAAACCTACGTATATCGCGATCGTGTCTTGCCGATCGTTTCGCAGATCGATAATATACATGGAACAGGTAGTACACAATACAAGACTGCGCTGGTCCCTGGAAAAAGCATGTGGAGTCGACGTAGAAATGGGAGCCCGAACTCGCTGTCTCTAAGTAGTGTTACGTCCTGAAGGGACAGCCTGTAAATCACCCCGAGCGGCTGGAGTGACTTACCGGGTTCTTGCTCTGTCTAAGGGCTAAGGCCCACCTTCACTATACTTACCGGGGGTAGAAAGGAAGAAAGGGGTTGAAATAATAAAGTAGAAAGGATATAAGGGGAAACGAGAAATAAATATATTGTTACAAGATTAGCTTATCATACCTCGAGACAGCGCTTCGTCTCGGCTGTCGCTCGCTGTGTCGCGCGGCACGCTTGCCGTCTCGCGTTTCGGACGCTCGCCGTGTCGCTGACCCAAGGGTAGGTCGTGGTCGCTCGTTCGTCGCTCGGGTGTCGGCGGCCTGATGCCCGTCGTACCGCACTGACTCTATCCGTCGTATCTCGTCGCGGTCCTACGTCGGTCACGATTTACACTCGAGGGCACTCCCGGCTAGGCCGTTTCCTGTATGTCGGAAGGAGTTACCCTTTTCGCGAATTACTATCGGCCGATCGCGCTTCGCGGAATCTACGCGGAGACTTGGTTACGGTATCTAGACGGTCCCCTGATCCGTCGCGACTCCCTAGCTCGAGCTCTCGAATACGAATCCTATTTTTCGGCCCTCGATCGCGGGCCGAACCTCGCACGGTCCCCGCGAATGGGGAGAACTGCCCCGTCGGCAGCTGCCGATTGCCACACGAATTCCCCGATTATTTCCCAATAATCGGGGCCCGGGCCGAGCGCGGTCGTTGTCCTCCTCGCTGCTTTCGCGGGCTCAGCACCGCGCGATTGCTACACGCGATTCCACTGAATCGCCTTTGCGGAATAAAAGCGACGCGTGGACAGCAAGCACGGGATGGACCTGAAGGGCCCATGTAACAGTAGTGACGGGTACGATCTTCTGGCCTGCGAGAAGGAGCGCGCTCCTTCCGACGTTCCGGCACGCCACGCCAAATGCGTGCCGCGCTGGCGTGTGGCGCGCAAAAGTGCCACGCAAGAACGTCCGTGTAAAGGCCGCAAATGACTTTCGACTACTCAGCTGTGGGCCTAGAGTAATCGTTGTCCTTGTCGGGCGAAAGAGACGTCCAATCTGCTACACAACGTGGCAACGTCGCACGAAGTACGGAGTAGGCATTGGGTCTCTCCCGAGCCACGCGCGCCGGCCTACGGGCCGCCCAAGTGCCTTCTTTCGTAAATTCGACTATAAACATCGTGAGAAGAAAGAATGCAACACTGTATACCTTGAGACATTATACACATCTGATCATCATAACATTCCTTTCATTTCTCTTAGGAGAATTTATTATAACCCCTAACCATCACGTTATGGATTAAACAATTATACGTTCCGGATTGCTAGGAACATACAGGTGCATGTGCTATAACAATTATTCTTATTTTCCACTGCGGTCCGAAATCGACCAAAAAGTGGTATTGTTCTTTACAAATTGTGCATACTAAATAAACTTTACTACAATCAGAATTCACAGAATAACATTTATTCGTCAGAATAAACAGAATTAATTTTACTTTTCCAACAAAGATTTATTTTCAACCGCTTGGCACCGCATGTCTTTTCCGGTCAGGAACGTCAATCTCCTCGACAAATACCAATACATGGTCTGCCGATCCGAAGCCCACGAAATTATTTTCTTCGGGCGCGCTACTGGAAACCGCTGGTATCGCTGGAACTTTTCGCGCTCCGCTCCTTCTTCTTCCTCCCCCAGAACAGCACTTTCGTTATGCTCCAGATCCTCCCTTCGCTCCCCGCCACTGCCCCGGCGGAAAATCCGAGGTGATAATAAACCAACGCATCCCGAGTTTCCCAGTCAGTCGGTTCTCGCGTTGCCGATGGGGAGTCGAACAGCTGATCTTTTCCGCCCCTATCCGAGGAAAGATGTTTCTCGGTCGTAAACGCAAAAAATGGAGGACCTACCGGGAATAATATGGTACACGATGATTCTTCTCTTGCTTCACCAATGTAAGGAACATTTTTATTCAACGACGCATTTCGTTCATTGCGTGCAACTTATACCTACGCGAATCGGAATATTTTTACGAACACGGGGTGGTCAAGTGCGTTCCGACTTGAGATGTAGAAATTGATAAATGCTGATAATTTGTTAAATATTTTAAGTCGCCAATGATTGGTAATATCCAATAATTGTTTGGCGAAATTCATTGAAATTTAAACGGTTTTTAAATGGTACAAGAGCTGCAAGATTTCAGATTGTAATACAGGGGTTGTAAAGGATCATTATTTTCTTTAATTTTCTGGTTTTATGTGGAGATCAAGGCTTTAAACAACAACTTGTAGCATTGGACATTTCTGATTTTTTCATGGGGAAGAAACACTAAATAATTTCACTTTCGGTAATTAAATATGAACGTAAGGAAATAAAGTATTTTGAATGATCACATAAGAATGCTATTCTGTCAATTTCTAAATCTGATTTTTTCTGTACGAGGATATTAAATCGAAAAGGAAAATAAAATGAGGAGAAATTGATTATTATTGTCTGCGATTATCAGCAGTATTTTGTTATTATTTTCAGGGTTGGACTTAAGAGTAGCATATTTACCGAATCTCGCCTATTAAATCTCCTCGTGCAAATAGGCTCATATTTCATTTAATTTGCTCGATTTCATTTAAAAAAAAACGCGTCTAGGAGGTGACATCCTATTACAAAAACTATAATCTTTTACAGCGATTACAGTTTGATCACTATCGTCTGTAATATCGAGATCTGATTCTTCAAATGATCAGGGCCCGACCTAGCTCTTCCACCGCCCCGGGCAAGGATGATGTTTGCCGGCCTTTATATTTAATTATAAATAATTTTTAAATAATTTTTAATTTTTAATAATTCTAAAATATAATTTTTGACAGTGAGTGAAATTTGTTGTAGGTGTTTGTTGAAAAACAAAAGCCTTTTGTTTACAAAAAAGTTAATGTTCATACAACAAGCAGTAACAAAACAAAATTCAAGTTTGATACTAAAATTTCAACTTGAAAATTTCGTGTGATTGATGTCTCACCATAAGGTATAGTTTGGTATAAAATTCAGTTCCAAAATCGTGGGACCAAAAAGAGGCGAAAAAAGGCCCCATTTTTGGGTTACTCTTTGGGGGTGGCAAAATTGATAGAAAGAGAAATTATTTTAGAAACTAATTGTCACCACAGCTTGAAAAATTGTTGTGATTGATGTCTCATCATAAGCTATCATTTGGCACAAAATTCAGTTCCAAAATCATGGGACCAAAAAGAGGCGATTTCTTGGGTCACTCTTTGCAGCTCTGGGCAGCTACCCTACTTGCGGCCCCCTAGATCGGGCCCTGCAAGTGTTACATATCCTTACTGCAACTACAGGGTGTTCCTCAAGCTACAACTACTAACATAAATTATTTAAATGAAAATTTAGTTTAACTAAAAAATTTCACAGTTAGGTACCTTCGCAAGACATCACAGTAGGTACACGATATAGTTTATAATTACAGTGTTCGACTACGTGAACATTAAGAAAAATTATCTCGGCAGAAAAGATCCATGTCTGTCACACGATTAATAATTCATAGCAAGCAAACTTATTCTTGTTATCCTATTGAATGATCATTGGTCACTATCCTTCAACTTTTTAGAAATCACGAAAGTATGTATGCAAGAATTTATCATCCAGTAAAAGTGGAGCTAAAAAATCGAATAAATGAAATTTTGTCGTACTACATAATTGTCGAACATTTTAATATCATATATCAATCTGAGTCAAGGGGACCAAAAGATAGGTGATCTTTAGGAATTAATTAAAGGAAAACTACTATATATAATATAATGGGACTTTTTGCATTGTATTAAGGATCCCTCTAGTGCAGCGCTGCACAAGGAGCTGTTTTCGGCGCCTAGCGGCGAGCAACCCTCCTATCTCGTTGCTAAGGTTAGAATCGGTGAGGAGAACTGCAGTAGCGTATGTGCGTGAACGTAGGCTCGTAGCATCAGTAAATATGGCTGGGTTCAAGTCATACCAAATGCACGTACACTACTGCAGTTCTCCTCACCGATTCTAACCTTAGCAACGAGATAGGTGGGTTGCTCGCCGCTAGGCGCCGAAAACAGCTCCTTGTGCAGCGCTGCTCTAGTGCATAGATTTTGAATTCAATTGGAAAAATTAGAATACTCTAATTAGGGGGTGAAAAGACCGAATCCGATGTCTGTTTTGAATCTGGAGGAAATAATAATAATAATAATAATAATAATAATTTTCGCAGCGTGCGTAGCCCGAAAATGCATTTCAAACTAGATTTCTGTGAAATCGAAATGTCAGATTGACATGTTTCTTAGACCAATATGTGCGCTGTGTTGTGGAAAGCGCCTGGGTCGAGATTCTCCCTGAGAATCTCGCGGTGTTCCTAGGTCGTCCTTCGCTGTTGTCGTCCGACGGGCTCCGAATACTCGGGTGAGGATGCCGGGACGGATATACTCGGTTATAAACCGAGGGTAGTAGGATCCTTGGCCGGTTAAAGAGTTGGAACTCACCGTAGGTTAAACAAGATTTATTCTATCCCGATCTGGGTTACATGGACACTGTGACAATCCGCGTGAGTCTCGTATAGAGTCTATAACAAGTCTGAGCTCGCATTGCTCGTACATGGTTCTTATACTTTAATCGGGGCGAAGCGGGGACCATCGGGGTCTCCGTCTTTGGCCCGCTTTTGGGTGTTTCACCATAAGCTGACGATTCTCGGTACGCTTCTGAAAACCCTTACTCAGTTGTGCCGGATTTCGACTGTTCGGTTGGAGCAATCGGAATGTGGCGTGATGTCGTTACGCTGGGTGTCGGTTGGGTTACAACAGCTGTGGTACTACTTTTAGGGCTGGCAAATGAGAATTCCCAACCCCTGGATTAAACAGATGCCCGCCTTAAGGCAGGCGTATGCACTAGAGGGTTAAAATATAGAAATCTATTTTTTGTTTTATAATTAATCATTGCAGACGGCACTGGAGAGTCGTTAAAGTCGAGACGTCAAAAAATTGATCCAAATCGGTGGGACCTGTATCTCCAAAAGTTATTATCCGATTCGACTGAAACTTTTTTTATTTTGAAGAATATACTTCTGGCTAGGGGGGAAACCAGAAAAATCACAAAAATGGCATGTTTTTAGAAAATAACGACACTTGAAGTTTGAAATCACTTTTTCCCTATATTTTTCATCCTTTCAACAGCTTTGAAATTTTTAAATTTTTAATTTTTTGTAATTTTTTCTGGTTTACCCCCTAGCCAGAAGTATATTCTAAAATAAAAAATGTTTCAGTCGATTCGGATAACAACTTTTGGAGATACAGGTCCCACCGATTTTGAGAACACTGTTTCGGGACAAACGCGTTTAAAGTTTTACGTGAGCGCCGAGTGGCCGGTTGTGACCCATGCATTTGCCAACTTCGGGAATTTTACGAATTTCAACAAATCCTTTTAAACACGTATTCCTAAAAAGTTGGACTTTCGAAAAGTGAAATAAAAAAAATCGACTTTTAGACCGGAAGGTCCCCTTAATGGCTTAAAGGTACATGGCTACATTATCATTAGTTTTGTTTCTGTTTTTGCAGGCCGCTCCGAGATGAATGTCAGGCTGATAGCACGGCTGTTTTCCGTGCTGTGTCTCTCAGAATTCCTGCTAATGAGAGTAACTGCATTCTTCTTCTCGTCGCTTGTGTCGCCACAAACGTCGAAGGCAAATTTCCCAGCGTTTGTCAAATTCAGGAACGAAAATGCGAATTTTGAAGACAACGCATATCGTTATCCTCAGCAAGGGAAACGGAAACCTCATATCATCATCATTCTTGCTGACGATATGGTGAGCGAGTATCTTATGTTTCTTATGGATGTTGAATAAGTTCTCGCTGTTTTTCAACAGATGACGTTACCCGAACTGCGTGCGTGTAGTTTAAGACGGTAGCGCATCTATAAAGAAGTACTATAAGCAAGGTTCAAATTCAGCGTATGTCATTTCCGCCGAAGTGTAAACAACTTTTTTTTCAATACTGTTAAATATGTCGAATTTTGTGCCAAAAAAAAAGAGTATTTGCGGGGGATTTTACTGCACTACTTTATTAAAAAAAAATCTGCAGCTGAAGCACACAGAATTCTTGTTGACACTTACGGCGACCATGCTCTGTCGCAAACAACATGCAGAGATTGGTTTAGACGCTTTAAAAATAATGATTTTGATCTTCAAGATAAAGAACGCTCTGGCGCACCGCAAAAGTTTGAAGACGAAGAATTGGATGCACTACTTGATGAAGACCCATGTCAGACACTAGCGGAAGTTGCAGGATCATTAGGAGTTGATCACACAACAGTTTCAAAACGTTTGAAAGCATTAGGAATGATTCAGAAGGAAGGACATTGGGTGCCGTACGAGTTGAAGCCGAGAGACGTCGAACGGCGTCTTTTCACGTGCGAGCAGCTGCTTCAACGGCAGAAAAGGAAAGGTTTTTTGCATCGTATCGTGACTGGCGATGAAAAGTGGATACGCTACGATAACCCTAAGCGTAAAAAATCGTGGGGTAAGCCGGGCCATGCACCAACATCGTCGGCAAAGCCGAATATCCATGGTTCCAAGCATCTACTCTGCATTTGGTGGGATCAGCTGGGTGTACTTTATTATGAGCTACTCAAACCGAAGGAAACCATCACGGGCGATCGCTATCGACTACAATTGATGCGTTTGAGCCGAGCATTGAAGGAAAAACGGCCGCTATACGAGCAGAGACACGACAAAGTGATTTTGCAGCATGACAACGCTCGGCCACATGTTGCAAAACCGGTGAAAACCTACTTGCAAACGCTTAAATGGGAAGTTCTACCCCACCCGCCGTATTCACCAGACATTGCCCCCTCGGATTATTATTTGTTCCGATCGATGGCACATGGCCTGGCTGAGCAGCACTTCCATTCTTATGAATGTAGGAGCCGGAAAAAGGAAAGCCACTCGCCGGGACTCGAACCCGGGCCATCCGCGTGCTGGCCAGCCGCCTTACCGATTCCGCCACTGCGGCTTCCCCTCGATCTCTTAGATCCCGAACTCCTACTTTAACTGACGCCACCTATGGGGCCACTCTCGCACCATTAGGCCGTCTTCCGAGCGCCAAGCGCCTACAGCTCGGCCATTCTGACAATTGCGGCCGTCCCCGGCCGCGTTCCTCAAAATTCCTAAACGATACGGAACCGGACACGTCAGCACGAGGAGGCAACCTCAAACAATACAATATCAAACGCCGGAGCGCTGTCGATCCCACTTCTGAACTGTAGGAGCCGGAAAAAGGAATGCCACTCGCCGGGACTCGAACCCGGGCCCATCCGCGTGCTGGCCAGCCGCCTTACCGATTCCGCCACTGCGGCTTCCCCTCGATCTCTTAGATCCCGAACTCCTACTTTAACTGACGCCACCTATGGGGCC
Organism: Andrena fulva; assembly: GCA_946251845.1. Classification (NCBI taxonomy): domain Eukaryota; kingdom Metazoa; phylum Arthropoda; class Insecta; order Hymenoptera; family Andrenidae; genus Andrena; species Andrena fulva. The sequence goes on along the minus strand of OX276328.1, from coordinate 40,861,826 downwards.
ACTCTCGCACCATTAGGCCGTCTTCCGAGCGCCAAGCGCCTACATGAAGATGCCAAAAAATGGATCGACTCTTGGATAGCCTCAAAAGACGTATCGTTTTTCCGACGTGGAATTCAAATGCTGCCAGAAAGATGGGAAAAAGTAGTGGCCAGCGATGGACAATATTTTCAATGACATGTTTTTTACTAATTTTTTAAAATAAAGCATTAATTTAATAAAAAAAAAACCAGCGAGAACTTATTCAACATCCTAATACAATATATTGTACATGTAGCTTTCGATATAACATTTAGGATTTAAAAATCATCTGGAAATCCTAGAAATTCTCGAGAAATTTTTCGATAAATATCCTATAAAATTTGTAAAGTAAAAGATAGAAGATTGGAGGCAACTTTGATTATAGGCATCAACAGTGTAGGATGCAAAAGAGAGAGAGAGAGGGGGGGAGAGAGTGAGAACGATTGAGTGCGTGGTTTCAATACTACACTCCTCAAATTAATTAATTGGATCACCTCTAGGAATCCGAAAAATAGGGCCAAGTTCACATGGTCATAACTCCGGCAACAGCAGTCGTATCGATATTTTGAAAGTATCGTTTGAAAGAGTGGAATCTCTAATTTCAGCTGTTTTCTTCTGAGATTTTAGCTGTATTGCTTTTCGGCAAAGTTATAGCGATATAAAGACCACTTTGTCAATTTTAAAGAATTTTCTTCAACTTTGCGATGTTCCACGGGAAGAATGAAATTTTTTACACGGATTCCATTTACACCAGTTGAAAGCGACCACTTCCCTGTGTAAAAACAGAGCAATAAATTTCTTGTGCGATTTTTTTGGCCGAGTTATTTAACTGTGAAGCAAAAATAGTTGTTTTTTTTACTTTAGTTGCTTCTAATAAGCGATGCAATCGTTGTAGAACGCTCATGAAAATGGCAATAGAAAGATTAGTTTTTCCTCTTTAAAATGCATATTTTTCGTTTTCGATTCCGTTAACATTTCGGTGGTCCATGTCCTTTCGAAAATATGCTTAAAAATTGTACAAATTCCATTTTTCCTTCAACTCGCTGTATCTCCGCGAGGTAAACATCATTATCTTAAGCTCATTTTAAAGCTCATTTTAATTTCGGAAAAATAAGGCTACAACGGTAATGTGCTGCACTGTCGGTTGTTCCAGCGGAAGCGAGCGCTATTGCGCGTATCCCTACATGACACATACTTAACTGAAGTATTATACTAACAATAAGAATATCATCTTACTGTAAAGTTAGGTTAGTAACTCTATTCTTGTGTTATTTTCGTTGTAAAAATTTTGCGCCGGCTCCTTTTTCTATTCTTCTCGCGAATAATTATTCATACAGATTATTCAATTCTTTTCACTACTACAAAAAAAGAATATACATGCATATAGTACAAAGTTGTCACGCATACTTACTTATGCGCAAACGTACACTCAGCTCGAACATTCTACAGCATTTCATGAACATGGTGAGGACACTGCCAAGCCACAGGTTCCCGTCTAGAACAGTGATGCCAGAATCGGGACCGGAGTTCTCGAGAATTTCCCCCACCACGCATGCACACTACGCCGGAACTGCGTGTCCGTGAGCTCGGCGCTTCGGACAACGTCGGGAAGACGAGAGAGAAAACGAATGTGTGTCTTTCTCTCTCGCTCTTGAAACGCTGTGATCCAAGGAGAGGTGCAAGCGACACGCGGCCGTGCGCGATCTTCTCGAGTGCCTCGAGATCAGGGATTGTAACCGCCGCCTAACCCTAACCCGAACCCGGTTAACCGAGCGAAGGTTACTGTAACCCGTAGTAACCCCGAAGGAACGGCTCCCAAAGAGTACAGAGAGCCGGTTAACCCGCTCGGAGCGGGTTACAAGTGACATACGACATTCTACGTCCAAAATCCGACTATGGTCGCTCCGCGCTCGTCCACCGCTGCGATGCAACTGCAATTTTAACAAGAACCGGGTTACATGCAATGACGTCAATCACTTGCAGGGTTTTGTTTCTCGATCTAATTTGTAATCTCTCGAGGAAAAATGTGATGAATTTTCTTGAATTATACCCACGACATTACATGCAAATCGTTTCTTGGTCAAATTGCATCACCGTGGTGGATGAATGGCCTATAATAAATGTAACAATCCTGTAGAAGTTCGAAAGGTAATTTATTTATTTATAATAAAAATAATATTTTGTAACACAACTATTATATACGAAATTTACTGATTTGTAAGAAAATAGTATGCAAGTGTTAAAATGATAACACAATGTTTATACTATACGGTCATGGAATATATTAAGTACATTTTTCAACTTTAGAAACATGTCACCCTCGAGGAGAAATTTGCAAAATAAAAATTTGTTTATAATTTGACGTTACATAAATAATTTTACAATTTCAAAAAAATATTATTCAAATAGACAAAATCTTCTGCATTAAAATAAAAAAAGGATGAACCTAATGCGATAGATAGTTTTTAAAATAAAAATTCATAAGTACAGGTCGATTTCACAAAAATAGGGAAACACTACGCCCTCTACCGGATTAGGGTAACCCGCTCCGAGAGCGGGTTAACCGGGTAACTCTGTGCCTAGATGCCTCGGGTTACCCGGTTATGTAAATTAGTCTACGGTACTGAGAACCGAACCGGCCTAGGGTTACGGTTACAATCCCTGCTCGAGATACACTTTTCACTTTCTGACATATGTATAATACTCTTGTAATGAAAAAAATTGAAAAAAATTTTGTTACGGAAATCACGTTTTAAGACCTCCTGATCGCGTTTTGACTATTTAGAAAAGAGCTTTTTTTTAAATATCTCATATATTTGTTAACACGATTACGTTTAAACGGCAAAATGGATTTCAATGAAACTTTATATTTAAATGGTTCTTCGATTTTTCAGATATAAGAACTAAATTCTACATAAAAAAAGTTAAATAAAGTTCTTCTGTAACTTCTTTAACAAAGAAAAATGTACATTCAAATTTTCTTGTCTTCATTTTAAAGGGTCTAGCAGGGTAAGCATGGGCAAACGGCCCTCATGCCGATTCTTGGAGTTGTTATTTTTTAAACAATGCTCCTTGCATGAAACACCATTATGTAAAGTTTTAGATCGCTACCCCCCCGTTTAAGGGTAATACGGGGGTAAACGCCCCTAACGTTATTATTCTTTTTCTCGGTTACTACTTAAGATATTTGAATGAAAAAAAAACGAAAACATAGCTACATCCTAACTGTACTTCATATATTTTTCTCTAAATTATAAATCAATTATTAAGGGTAGAAAAAAAATGATTAATTATTTGGGGGTGGTTTTTGGAAACAACCCTTTGAGTGACCACCTCCAAAAAAATCCAGAATAATGCTTTGCTATCGAGCTATTATATAAAAAAACCCCGAAGTTGATCGAGATGGTGGAACATAGTTAAATAATTAAAAGAAGATCATTATATTATAAATATGTGGGGTTTTGTGACGAGAAAGAGTATTTGTCGCGAGCCTGAGTACGTGTTATTTAAATGCGAATGGACGAAACGATTGAGGTTCGTTTGGGTGATCGAAGTGTGAATGAAGAGTGTTTGGGATTTATTGTTTATGTATAGTGTCGGGCAAAGAAGCGAGTCGCGAAGCGTGTCGTGAGAGTAATCAGTGGGAGTTCGAAAATCATAGGTAATAACGAGAAAGGTTGATATCATTATTGATTATTATTTATTAATCCTCGTCGCTATTTACGTCAATAACTGCCGTTGTGTCAGTTCCATCAAATATATTTGTTAATATTTCGGACGGTTTAACTATTTTGGATTTAAAACGCCCGTGTGATAAATAATAAATAATCGCAGCGACATCCGAACAGCAACCCACTGTCCTGTTGCCATTCGCACAATCGCACGTACATATATCGTTGTATTGCCGTGTAGCTGGTAGAATTTGGTATACATATTCGATATAACATTTGTAAGTTTTGCGATTGATATGTCGCGAGCGGACCTTCATCCTTATAATGTTAGTGGTTTCCTTTAAGTACTCCACGGTCAAATAATTTTCGTTATTCATGAGTTCAGCAAGATTCTGAAAATGGCAACAGGACAGTGGGTTGCTGTTCGCATGTCGCTGCGATTATTTATTATTTATCACACGGACGTTTTAAATCCATAATAGTTCAACCGTCCGAAATATTAACAAATATATTTGATGGAACTGACACAACGGCAGTTATTGACGTAAATAGCGACGAGGATTAATAAATAATAATCAATAATGATATCAACCTTTCTCGTTATTACCTATGATTTTCGAACTCCCACTGATTACTCTCACGACACGCTTCGCGACTCGCTTCTTTGCCCGACACTATACATAAACAATAAATCCCAAACACTCTTCATTCACACTTCGATCACCCAAACGAACCTCAATCGTTTCGTCCATTCGCATTTAAATAACACGTACTCAGGCTCGCGACAAATACTCTTTCTCGTCACAAAACCCCACATATTTATAATATAATGATCTTCTTTTAATTATTTAACTATGTTCCACCATCTCGATCAACTTCGGGGTTTTTTTATATAATAGCTCGATAGCAAAGCATTATTCTGGATTTTTTTGGAGGTGGTCACTCAAAGGGTTGTTTCCAAAAACCACCCCCAAATAATTAATCATTTTTTTTCTACCCTTAATAATTGATTTATAATTTAGAGAAAAATATATGAAGTACAGTTAGGATGTAGCTATGTTTTCGTTTTTTTTTCATTCAAATATCTTAAGTAGTAACCGAGAAAAAGAATAATAACGTTAGGGGCGTTTACCCCCGTATTACCCTTAAACGGGGGGGTAGCGATCTAAAACTTTACATAATGGTGTTTCATGCAAGGAGCATTGTTTAAAAAATAACAACTCCAAGAATCGGCATGAGGGCCGTTTGCCCATGCTTACCCTGCTAGACCCTTTCCGTACTTTTTATTTGAGCTGTTTCTATTTTTCAAACCTTAAAATGAATTTTTTTATTAAAAGATGAATATTTTAATACTGTAAATTAGTGAACTTTGTTGAAATTAGAATCCACTCTTGGCCAGTACCATGCACGCTGTAGCAGCCTTCGATAAAAAATATTTTTTCAGGGTTTGATCTAAAATCTAAAATCTATACGTAATCACATTTCTCGCTAGATTTTTCGATAATCATATCAAGTTGCGACAAAGAATCACGCACTGTTTACAAATTAATTACGCGCAGCGTGCACGGTACCGCTCGATGGAAACTACGGGAAAGTGGTGGTCTCTTCCATCGGGAGCGAAATGTAAACAATTGGTTATACAAAGCTAACATCGCGATACATGTTGTACACTAAAATGTATAAAAACATTACTAAAATAGAAAAGAAAGGTAGCACGTAAATATATCAATTGGGTTCGATATATTGACGAAATGTAAGACTGAAATAATGCTACAATTGTTTACATTTCCAAAGGATAGAAAGCAAGCAGAGGAATTTACTATAATATATGCGACAGAATTTCGAGATAATTGTTACATATAAAATGAATATAATTAAGAATATACATTTATTTGTACAATTATCTCGAAGTTTTCTCTATAAATCATATGTACAGCAAGCAAGCGAATTTATTGCAAGGATAGAAAAAGAATTGCGTGAGGTAAATCGAACAACTATTTACATATTCGCGATGTCCAAAAATCGAAAAGTCGCAAAATTTTAAAATTGTGTACTACGCGATGGTTATCGCGTTACTCATCCGTAGTTACACTTTTAGAAAATTGGGACAGTGTGCTGCACTTTCTGCAAGAATTGGTCGTAGATGAGAAAACAAAGTCTGGGGAATATGTGCTTATCATCATGCAAAATCCAGAAGCGAAAACATATATTCTGTTTTTGAAATACGTTCTAGAGTATTTTGATGACTTTAGTTTATTCTTTCAATCGCAACAAACCAGAATCCATTTGCTTCAAAATACTGCCAAAACACTTTTGTATAATATTTTACGTAATTTTTTGAAACCGCAGCTTTTGAAGCACATGGATTTAGTAAAATTAATAGATTTTTCAAGAGGCGATAATCAAATCGCATTTAATAGTACTATTCATTTAGGTCCGGATTGTGACACTTTTCTTTGTCAATTAGTTGCAGAAGGCAAACCCGATGTTGTCCAAACCGTTCGAGAAAATTGTATTAAGTTTTACATAACGGCTGCAAACGAAATTCGTAATCGATTGCCAATCGATGACGAATTTCTGAGCAAGTTATGTGTTTTTGAGCCTCATTTGGCATTAGTAGATAATGACAGAGACACTTCCTTTAAAAGTGTTCTCTTTATTGCTCAGAAATTGGGCGGTTTCGACGAAGACGGTTTGCAAAACGAATGGTCGACATTGCACCTGAATTTTGCAAATGCAGACAAGCAGATGCTTTGTACATTAGCTTTCGATGATGTTTGGAAAACGGTGTTGTTAACGCGAAACGATCAAGGCTCATTTAAATATCCATGTTTGCAGGAATTATTAAATTCCATTAGAAGTCTTCCAAATTCAAACGCCGATGCTGAAAGATCGTTTTCCATGCTTCCCGACATAAAGAACAAGAAACGAAACCGACTTTGTTCGACCATCGTCAATGCCATTTGCGTAACGAAATCGGCATTAAAGGCGCACGGGGAAACAGCTCAGACCATGGAGGTAGATGACAAACATCTATCTCTCATGTCATCTGAGAATTTATATGCAACTTTTGCGAAGACGCAAAAGAGTAGTTTACGTTTATATGCCGTTGATGGCGTCGCGGATTTTCCTTCTACGTCGGGTAATGCAAATTGGTGATGTCCAGAATATTATCAATTTCATCCATTTTCTATTTCATTCGATTTTTGGACATCGCGAATATGTAAATAGTTGTTCGATTTACCTCACGCAATTCTTGTTCTATCCTTGCAATAAATTCGCTTGCTTGCTGTACATATGATTTATAGAGAGAACTTCGAGATAATTGTACAAATAAATGTATATTCTTAATTATATTCATTTTATATGTAACAATTATCTCGAAATTCTGTCGCATGTATTATAGTAAATTCCTCTCCTTGCTTTCTATCCTCAGGAAATGTAAACAATTGTAGCATTATTTCAGTCTTACATTTCGTCAATATATCGAACCCAATTGATATATTTACGTGCTGCCTTTCTTTTCTATTTTAGTAATGTTTTTATACATTTTAGTGTACAACATGTATCGCGATGTTAGCTTTGCATAACCAATTGGGTGCATTCAGCGCAACCAACTGTTGGCCAACCGCTCACTTGCGCTCACTGATCTTTCGCTGAACGCTGCCGCTCAGTTGCGCTCTTTCCAACACGTTCGGTGAGCTTTCGCCATTTTTTCGACCGGAGATAAATTCTGCTCACTTTACCCAACATGTTGGGAACTGCTAAAATATCCCCACCCTCCCAAGTGTCGTTCAGCGGAACTGAGCGGAACGATGGCTGCTCACCGATCGTTCCCAACGGTTGGGTCCAACAGTTGGTTGCGCTGAACGCACCCATTGTTTACATTTCGCTCCCGATGGAAGAGACCACCACTTTCCCGTAGTTTCCATCGAGCGGTACCGTGCACGCTGCGCGTAATTAATTTGTAAACAGTGCGTGATTCTTTGTCGCAACTTGATATGATTATCGAAAAATCTAGCGAGAAATGTGATTACGTATAGATTTTAGATTTTAGATCAAACCCTGAAAAAATATTTTTTATCGAAGGCTGCTACAGCGTGCATGGTACTGGCCAAGAGTGGATTCTAATTTCAACAAAGTTCACTAATTTACAGTATTAAAATATTCATCTTTTAATAAAAAAATTCATTTTAAGGTTTGAAAAATAGAAACAGCTAAAATAAAAAGTACGGAAATTTAAAATGAAAACAAGAAATTTTGAATGTACATTTTTCTTTGTTAAAGAAGTTACAGAAGAACTTTATTTAACTTTTTTTTATGTAGAATTTAGTTCGTATATCTGAAAAATCGAAGAACCATTTAAATATAAAGTTTCATTGAAATCCATTTTGCCGTTTAAACGTAATCGTGTTAACAAATATATGAGATATTTAAAAAAAAGCTCTTTTCTAAATAGTCAAAACGTGATCAGGAGGTCTTAAAACGTGATTTCCGTAACAAAATTTTTTTCAATTTTTTTTCATTACAAGAGTATTATACACATGTCAGAAAGTGAAAAGTGTATCTCGAGGCACTCGAGAAGATCGCGCACGGCCGCGTGTCGCTTGCACCCAGGGATTGTAACCGTAACCCTAGGCCGGTTCGGTTCTCAGTACCGTAGACTAATTTACATAACCGGGTAACCCGAGGCATCTAGGCACAGAGTTACCCGGTTAACCCGCTCTCGGAGCGGGTTACCCTAATCCGGTAGAGGGCGTAGTGTTTCCCTATTTTTGTGAAATCGACCTGTACTTATGAATTTTTATTTTAAAAACTATCTATCGCATTAGGTTCATCCTTTTTTTATTTTAATGCAGAAGATTTTGTCTATTTGAATAATATTTTTTTGAAATTGTAAAATTATTTATGTAACGTCAAATTATAAACAAATTTTTATTTTGCAAATTTCTCCTCGAGGGTGACATGTTTCTAAAGTTGAAAAATGTACTTAATATATTCCATGACCGTATAGTATAAACATTGTGTTATCATTTTAACACTTGCATACTATTTTCTTACAAATCAGTAAATTTCGTATATAATAGTTGTGTTACAAAATATTATTTTTATTATAAATAAATAAATTACCTTTCGAACTTCTACAGGATTGTTACATTTATTATAGGCCATTCATCCACCACGGTGATGCAATTTGACCAAGAAACGATTTGCATGTAATGTCGTGGGTATAATTCAAGAAAATTCATCACATTTTTCCTCGAGAGATTACAAATTAGATCGAGAAACAAAACCCTGCAAGTGATTGACGTCATTGCATGTAACCCGGTTCTTGTTAAAATTGCAGTTGCATCGCAGCGGTGGACGAGCGCGGAGCGACCATAGTCGGATTTTGGACGTAGAATGTCGTATGTCACTTGTAACCCGCTCCGAGCGGGTTAACCGGCTCTCTGTACTCTTTGGGAGCCGTTCCTTCGGGGTTACTACGGGTTACAGTAACCTTCGCTCGGTTAACCGGGTTCGGGTTAGGGTTAGGCGGCGGTTACAATCCCTGCTTGCACCTCTCCTTGGATCACAGCGTTTCAAGAGCGAGAGAGAAAGACACATTCGTTTTCTCTCTCGTCTTCCCGACGTTGTCCGAAGCGCCGAGCTCACGGACACGCAGCTCCGGCGTAGTGTGCATGCGTGGTGGGGGAAATTCTCGAGAACTCCCGTCCCGAATCTGGCATCACTGGTCTAGAACACTTCTAATTCATGTTGAAACACCACTGTGGCGCCATCTGCCTACGATTGCCATAATTATATAAATCTCCGCGATCTGCTCTGTTCGCGATGCTGTAGCGTAAATCAGCGCTGTCCAGCGTAGGGGCCCCTCACGCGTCTACTTCCCCTTCCAACCTGCCTTTCGAGCAGCGTGACTTGTCGTCAAGGAGACCGCGCGACGCTGAAAAGGAGACTTTTGACATATTGTTTAAAACTACCAAATAAAGGCCCATATAAAAATTTACCTTGCTGGGATTTATTCCGAAGACATATCCTAATTTCACTGGACTAATATAATTATCAGTATTTATATGTATAGACATGTTGTGAAAAACGAGTGTTTTTAAATTTTTTCGAACACTAAATTTTTACTTATTCGATTAATAAATACTTATTCGGAATGATTGGTGGGATCCAGCCTACTATCAATAGTTTGCCAACTTACCACCGCAGCGCTAAAATCTAAGCCACGCCTCCACTTGGTTTCCCAATATGATCAACTTTTCTGAATACTTTGCGTATGAAAGTGTTAGGGTAAAGTATTACAAAAATGAATGTTTGTGAACCAAGGATACTAAAGAGTTTTAAGAGGGAACACCACTGTGACGGCCGGGAAAGTAAGGCTGTGGTTACAGTGGACGCGTTTTCGCGCGAACAGAGCATCGCGCGAAAATTTGTTTTTCAGAAATACGTGGCTGTAATAAATATATATTTTTACTCGTATATGCCGATAGCCAAAATGAATACATCGTTTTTTAGAGGGCATTTCGACAGAAGAAAGACCTGCCATTACATTTTTAGCCAAGTGCATACTTTATTTCCTTTTTAATTTATGTTTGTATTGTAAAAATAAAAGGATTTTTTTTTAAGTGTTGCTGAAATACATTAAAGAATTAAATGAAAAATGTAATAAGAATGAAACAATAAAATAATATTATTTATTATGTTTGTCTCTTTTTTATTATTTACTATTTTTTATTATTCAAAATATTTGTTTGACAGCTGCATCAGATAGTGCGAGGTTAGACATTGTATATGTGTATGTAGTGTGACGTCGTAGATATTGTAGATGTATTGCTGTACAGAGATTGTCGCCGAACTTCGCGCGACCAGAAACAAATTGATTTGATATTGCCAGCGAAAATCGCCTATCGTCGCTAGGCATTTGAAATCAATTTCTGATCTAAATGTGACGTTTGTGATGTGTGTGCGTGTGTGTGTGGAACACATTCATTTTCAGACGTATCTTCAAACTCATTGTATAAATTTAATTCATCTGTCTGGTCTGCCTGGGGAATTATTATTTCTGGAGAGGTGGGTGGTGCTGGTGCGGGGATATTCCCAGTGGGGGAGTCGTGGTGTGGTCAATTCCTTTAAAAAATTTAGGCTTTGGAAATATACCCATGTCGAAGAATTTTTTTCCCCTCCAGGAGCGCCTGAACGGATTTTAGATTTTAATTTGTTTCTTTCCCGTTGGTATGTATCACGGAGGCCCTTCCACTTTTTTTTAGCCACTTCACCTGGAAGTCACACAGAAACTGTTTCTTTACAATACAGTTTATTATATGTGTACCCGCGCTATATGAAATAATCTTATTATTTTACTTACGTGGTACATTTAATTCTTTCGCCACTTCATCCCACAATCTTTGGCCTGTATCTCGGTTGTGGTATTTCTTTGAAGATTGATCCCACAAGGGCTTTCGTAGGAACACCGCATTAATTAATTCGTCGAGGTCCATAGTTTTTTTATCTATACGCGATCAGAAATTGATTTCAAATGCCTAGCGACGATAGGCGATTTTCGCTGGCAATATCAAATCAATTTGTTTCTGGTCGCGCGAAGTTCGGCGACAATCTCTGTACAGCAATACATCTACAATATCTACGACGTCACACTACATACACATATACAATGTCTAATCTCGCACTATCTGATGCAGCTGTCAAACAAATATTTTGAATAATAAAAAATAGTAAATAATAAAAAAGAGACAAACATAATAATTAATATTATTTTATTGTTTCATTCTTATTTCATTTTTCATTTAATTCTTTAATGTATTTCAGCAACACTTAAAAAAATCCTTTTATTTTTAAAATACAAACATAAATTAAAAAGGAAATAAAGTATGCACTTGGCTAAAAATGTAATGGCAGGTCTTTCTTCTGACGAAATGCCCTTTAAAAAACGATGTATTCATTTTGGCTATCGTCATATACGAGTAAAAATATATATTTATTACAGCCACGTATTTCTGAACAACAAATTTTCGCGCGAAAACGCGTCCACTGCCTAAGCCGTTTTCAAGATATTTCTTCGCGAATAATTTACAGTTTTCATATAAATTTTTTATTACCTAGCTTTAGTAAAATGTCTTAAGAGACTATAAAAAAAACTGAGTAGAAAAACATGCATAAATTTTAATACGTTAATTAATCTTCTGGACCCCTCACGCACGCTGGTAGGATGTGTAACTATGGAACCGCAGGTCCGAAATCAAATCTCTCTTTTTTTTTATAAACTATACATTAGGGTGTTTCATATTATAGGGTTGAAATTAAAATATTACAATTTTTTTAACTTTGCTCATGCCCTGATTCCTATTAATATAAAAAGAATATCTGACAAATTTTAGGAAGATTGAGTAATATTTAGAGGTTGCACACTTTGCACACTAAATAATATGTAGCAAGCTAAGGAAACACTATTTCCAATGATAATTATTTTTATTCTCAAGTCCTTGAAAAAGAAACTAAACTTCAAAGAAGACTTAGACTTGGATAAATTTACATTTTATTATTATTATTATTGTTCACATCTATAAAAATTCTGTACCTTATTATTTTACCCACATTTTTAAAACCTGACAAAGCGAAAATATGTAGGGTAGAACGGAGTCGGTAGTAACAGGTAACAGGGGGTGAATGTAGCACGCTAATATCTCAAAACATATAATGGATATTAACAACAATTTTAGATATATGATAAACAATGACATTTGGAATCCATGTCCTAGCAGTATAGATACGCAACAGACATGGATAGTGAAGAAAATAACTTTTCGATACCCTACAGTAACTTTTCCTTACTGACTTATGATTGTAATGTAAGCACACCCTTTGCAAGTATGTGCTTTTTTTAATCTGTAATTTGCCTTTTTTTAAAGTAATACTGATCGTTACTTAGCACTTTTAACTGTCTCGTTAGTCACAATTTATAATTGAAGTTCAAAAGCATGGTCGAGGGCGATTGTAACATCGGCAGTCGGCGTCGGTTGTACCGCAACAGAACCGAATAGTGTCAAAGAAGCCGAATAATATTGTCTTGTTCGCATATAATTCATGCAGTGTTACAACCGATCCGGGGTCAGAGACGGTTGCAACACTTTACACTGTAACGTGTAGACTGTTTAGTCTAGTATGCCGCCTGCTTGGGCCTGTGAGATAGTGCAGACGCCTTTTGCGTCGTAGGACTGTTAAGTGCGTGACGAATTCAACCCATCCGACTAGGTCACGTATTGTAAGCAAGCCAGGCTCTGCTTATCCTGGGAGCCTGCGTGGAGGCTCAGTTCGTCGTTTGTCTCCTGACTGTAACCAGTCCACATCTAGCTCTAATAAACGTTCATAGCTATTGTTACTTCTTTGAGTTTTATTGAGACCACCTCCTACAAATCTTCAGAAGTGGGATTCGTACGGGTTTTGGATAGTGAGTGAAATTTTGTTTGTTCGCGACTATCAACTTTAGACAGGTAACCGCTGTGAACGTGGTACTTTTGTTTCGATCGCGAAGCCACCAGTGTGCTCGTGATATTTAGTGGGTTAGGAGGTGATTCTTTTTGTGGTGAACGTTTATCTTTTGTGTGTGGACGAACTCATTAGACCAGTCACAATGGCTGGAGGAAGGAAGACGTTACACGACCTCACTATGGGTGAGTTGAAGGAGCTGCTACGCGCTAGGAATTTGACTGTATCCGGCAGCAAGAATGAGTTGATTGCCCGTTTGATGACCGCCGATTCGGTGATCGAGGATGAAATTCAGCAACTATCCGATACCGAGGGGTTTCACGATGTACAGCTTGATGATCAGCCTTCAGGTGAACCTTCAACGGCTCATACGGTTGATGCGCCGGTTGAGAGAAGAGAGATAGAGCTTCTTCGACGTGAACGAGATTTGCTTCAGCGCGAATTAGATTTTGAGCGGCGCTCAAGAGGTTCGTCAGCGACACCGCGATCCGCTGACAGCTGTGCCAGCTCGCGGTCCAGAGTCGGCCTTAAAACAATCGCTGATCTGTTGACCGAGTTTTCTGGGGCCGAAAACGATTTTGAACCTTGGAAAAAGCAGGTGCAACTTTTAAAAAGAATGTACCAGTTAGATGATGAAGCTACCATAACCTTGATGGTACTGCGCCTCCGCGGTAAGGCTTTAAAGTGGTTTCATTCAAAACCGGGTCTCATCGAATTGCCTGTTTTGTTGTTGTGGGAAGAAATGCGGAAGATGTTTAACAATCGACCGAACAAACAGGCGGCTAGAAAAGAATTCGAGGACCGTGTTTGGCAGAAAACCGAATCGTTTGGCGACTATTTTCATGATAAAATGACGCTCGCAAACAGGGTTTTGATTGATCCGGAGGAACTCGTCGATTACGTAATCGATGGAATTCCCGATGTTTGGCTAAGAGACCAAGCACGAATGCAGCGTCTCAACACAGCGGACGAACTTTTAGACGCGTTGGGAAAACTTTCGCTAAGGGACGACCCGAGGAATGATCGCGAGCGTAAGGATTCAAGGAAGACGGCACCGGCGAAACCGCTGCCTAAAGACGACGGGCAAAGCAGGGAGACTCGTTGTTTCAATTGCAATGAGACGGGGCACCGGAGGATGGATTGTGGCAAACCAAAGCGAGAGTGGGACTCCTGCTTCAAGTGTGGGGTCACGGGGCACCTGGCGAGGCGTTGTCCGCAAGATGATTCCACATCAAAGTCGGGGCGGAGACAACAGGAGCCGCTGACGCCGATGACGACGCCGATGACGACGCCGATGACGACGCCGATGACGACGCCGACGTCGGGGCGATCCACGAATTTGGTTCAGCCGGACTCCCCAGAAACCCCATTTGCAGTGCCGATAAGGTTCTCAGTTCGCGACGGTGATGGTATTGTATCCAATGTGGCCGTTACAGCAATGATTGATTCTGGTTCACCCGTCAGCTTGCTTAAATCTAGCTTATTACCGCCTAATTTTCGTTTCGATCCGACACCAAAGGGTAGTAGCTATCATGGCATCAATGGTTCGCCCTTAACCATTTTGGGCGTTTTCTCAAGCGGGGTTTATGTTAATGATTTATGTGTAACGGTTAAGTTTTTTGTTGTGTCAGACGAGACGATGTCCTCTTTTGCACTGCTTGGAAGGGATTTTATTTTGTCGCCTTCCGTTCGGGTTGTTATGGGTAGCACTTTCGAAGTGACTAAAAACGGTGAGATGAGTCATACGCCGGAGACGGATGATTTCGTCGGGGAAATATTGCGGATAGATTATGTAGAAGATCCAATTTCCGTGAGCCGTGATTTAAACGTTGATCCTCAGCTGGATTTAGAGACAACGAGGCAACTAAAACGATTGTATTTCGACGGCAGTGATTATCTTGGTAATGACGATTATGTTCCGTGTTCCGTTGAGGCGGTTATTGCACTTAAAACGGAACAACCGATTAGTTTTCGACCACGACGATTAGCTTTTTCGGACAAGGAAAAACTACGGGGTATTCTTGACGATTTGGTCAAGCAGAATGTTATCAGGCCAAGTAATTCTCCGTACGCGAGTCCAATCGTGCTTGTACGGAAAAAGAATGGGGAAATTCGTTTGTGCGTGGATTATCGCGAAGTCAACAAAATAACGATTAAAGACAATTTTCCTGTACCATTAATTGACGATTATTTGGACCTATTACGTGACAAAATATATTTTACGAAACTGGATTTAAAGAACGGGTTTCACCACGTCAAGGTGCACGAGTCTTCCGTTAAGTACACCTCTTTTATAACACCATTAGGACAATTTGAATACTTACGAATGCCTTTTGGATTGACCAACGCACCCCGCATTTTTCAGAGGTATCTGAACGAAATTTTTAATGACTTAGTTAGGAGAAACGAAGTTTTGCTTTATCTGGATGATTTTCTAATAGCCACGCAAACTGTTGAAGAACATCTTAAGATTTTACAAAAGGTGTTCAGGTTAGCTAGACGATATAATCTACAGTTTAGGTTAGATAAGTGTTTCTTTTTATATCGTCAAATTACTTATTTGGGCTATTCAATAACAGATAATGGCATTGCACCCGCCAAGGAAAACGTAGAGTCGGTTATTGGTTATCCTGTTCCAAGAAATGTTAAGGAGGTACAGCGTTTCGTGGGGCTGGCTAGCTACTTCCGGCGATTTATCGAGAATTTTTCATTTATTGCGAAGCCGTTATATGACTTGTTGCGGAAAGACGCGGTTTTTTGTTTTGGGCCAGAACAGAACCAGGCGTTTGTTGCGCTTAAAGACTATTTGATAAGCGACCCAGTTTTAGCGATTTACTCCCCAAAATTGAAGACCGAACTTCACTGCGATGCGAGTTGTAACGGGTTTGGTGCAATTTTGTTGCAAAAACAGCCGGACGGAATTTTCCGACCAGTTTTTTATTTTAGTAAAAGAACGACAGTCCAGGAATCAAGGTACCATAGTTTCGAGCTCGAGTGTCTAGCAGCTATTTACGCGATTAAACGGTTCCACGTATATTTGTTCGGCATACCATTCAAAATCATTACAGATTGTGACAGTTTTAGACTAACGTTGAGTAAACAAAATGTTAACCCACGAATTTCTCGTTGGGCGATGTTTTTGCAGAATTATGATTATGAAATTGAACATCGAAGTGGCAGTAAGATGTCACATGTTGATGCGTTAAGCCGTTGTCATAGTATACTTATACTTGAGCCAAATACGTTTGAACAGATATTGTCGATGAAGCAGTGTCAAGATCCTACAATCTGTGAAGTGCGGGACAAGTTGGAAGTAATGGAAAATAAATTCTATGAATTGAGAGACGGGTTAGTGTACAAAAAAGTTAAGAATGACAAGTTGTTGTTTTATGTACCTGCATGTTTGGAAAATAATGTGATTCGTGCGTGTCACGATGATTTAGGACATCTCGGAGTAGACAAAGTCGTCGACAATATAACTAAAGTTTACTGGTTTCCGCAAATTCGTCGGAAAACCAAGGTTTATATAGGGAATTGCTTAAAGTGCATAGAATTTTCCACTTCTAGCGGGAAGGTCGAGGGGTTTTTACACAGTTTAGGTAAAGGTAACCTGCCCTTCCGGACGATCCATATCGATCATTACGGTCCTTTGGAAAAGTGTGATAGTGGTAGGATAAGTGTAGTAATTAGTGACAAATAATATTTTATAACGTTTGTGTTTATTTTAAATCTTGTGTGTGTGTGTGTGTGTGTGTGTGTGTGTGTGTGTGTGTGTGTGTGTGTGTGTGTGTGTGTGTGGAGAAGTGTTATTGTATCTCAAAATATTGTATTTTTCTTTCTGCTATATGTATATTTGTAAGACTTGGCAAGTAACACGCCGTGACCGGGGACGGTCACCATTGTCAGGTTTGGCCGAACTGTAGACTGTTTAGTCTAGTATGCCGCCTGCTTGGGCCTGTGAGATAGTGCAGACGCCTTTTGCGTCGTAGGACTGTTAAGTGCGTGACGAATTCAACCCATCCGACTAGGTCACGTATTGTAAGCAAGCCAGGCTCTGCTTATCCTGGGAGCCTGCGTGGAGGCTCAGTTCGTCGTTTGTCTCCTGACTGTAACCAGTCCACATCTAGCTCTAATAAACGTTCATAGCTATTGTTACTTCTTTGAGTTTTATTGAGACCACCTCCTACAAACGTTAGGGCTATAACACTCCGCTTCTCATTTTTTATTAATAACTTCGATATTACTTGACATACAGTGAGACTGTTGTGACTCAATGATGTCAGATAAATAAGTAACATTTCCGTATAAGAGTTTTGTTGTAAATGTGATAGTTCTTGCGCAATCGTATTCAAAAGTCAAAGTGTTACTACCGCCCCAGGCCTACCTTAGTGATAAAACTGTGCAACCCCTAAATATTATTAAATTTGTCTGAAATTTGGCATACAGATCACTTAGATGAATAGAACTTTGGTGGAGGTTATCCACCAACGATAAAGGAGAAAAGGAAGGAGCGTTTCGTCCCGGGTCCGCCAGAGGACTCGTCAGTAAGGCTGCCTGGCGGACCCTGCCTTAGACGCTGGGTGAAGGACTGGGACGGAAACTTGTATATATATGAACGGAGGACGACTGAGAGTAGCAGCGAGAGAAGTGGCCCTCTGGTGGAGATAGTCTACCACGCGTCGTCTGCTCGAGGCCGCCACATCTACTCCCCCCCCCCCCCCCAGAGGCCGACGAGGGGGCGAGGAGGAATCGAGAATATACCGATGGTTTTGGTGGCGGTTACTCGGAGTCCGTAGGACGAACTTGTGCCCGGAGAGAAGGCGAGCTTGTTGTGCTCGGGAGAAGGCGAGCTTGTTGTACTCGAGCCTTGTTGAGAAGGTCGAGGGCCAGCGTACCGCATAGCCTCGAGGCAGGCGAGCTTGTTGTACTCGAGCCTGTTGAGAGATGGGGGGGGGGGGGGGGGGCGAGCGGTGTTGCGCTTCAAGCCCGTTTGGAGATGAGGCGAGCGATGTTGCTTCGAGCCTGATTGAGAAGATGGGGCGAGCGTTGTTGCTTCGAGCCCGGTAGGGAAGATGGGGCGAGCGTTGTTGCTTCGAGCCCGGTAGGGAAGATGGGGCGAGCGTTGTTGCTTCGAGCCCGCTGGTGAGGTCAGCGTACCGCATAACCTCGGACGGGAAGCGTCGAGAGGCTTCGGCCGTCCAGAAGGGAGAGAGAAGGCGAGCGAGCTGTGTCGCTACGTGGGCCTTGGAAAGAGAAGGGTGGCGCGAGCACACTGCTCAAGCCGTAGAAGGGTGATGCGACGGCGAGCACACTGCTCAAACCGTCGATCACGTCGGGGTCACCACTTTGGTGGAGGTTATCCACCAACGATAAAGGAGAAAAGGAAGGAGCGTTTCGTCCCGGGTCCGCCAGAGGACTCGTCAGTAAGGCTGCCTGGCGGACCCTGGCTTAGACGCTGGGTGAAGGACTGGGACGGAAACTTGTATATATATGAACGGAGGACGACTGAGAGTAGCAGCGAGAGAAGTGGCCCTCTGGTGGAGATAGTCTACCACGCGTCGTCTGCTCGAGGCCGCCACAGAACCAAGAGGGCGAGCAAAGTTACGTGAAAATAGCACCTTTGGAAAATTGAAACACCCTACTATACATAAATATGAGTGTAGTTTTCGTTGCACGTGCCGATTTTTTTATCAAAAACAAATTTTTTGAAATACGCTCGAAAAACTGTCCATCTAATTCGGGGATTTTCGAAAATTTTTCTTCTAAAGCACGCAATTTTTACAAAAATAATTTGTTTCAGAAATCGGTACGTGCAACGGAAACTATTAAATGGTTTACTTTTCCGGCCGTCACAGTGGTGTTCCCTCTTAAGGGGCCACATATTTGACAAACCCGCAAACGCGGGAATTTGTTCGAAAAAGATATATCTATCACTCTTCTCCCTCACTTCCTTTTATCTTCAATAAAACAAGAGTGTTTTGACCTATCCCAAATCCATAACCCACCCGGTATGATGGTATTATCGTATCGGATATGAGCAGGGCCGTTCCTGGCGGGGGTGCAGAAGGTGCCCCCGCACCTGGGCGGCCAAACCTAGGGGCGGCCGCAAGCCGTTTATAATATGTAAAATTATTATTAATAAGGATAATAATCGAAACTTGTTTGCATGGTAACTGTCTAAAATTATGTCTGAATAGATATAAACGTAAACACTGCATATTAAATTCTTAATTAAAGAATATTGAATTAATAAGGGCGGCAATATTGTTTTTGCACCTGGGCGGCCAAAACCCAGGAACGGCCCTGGATATGAGTCTAACGAAGCAAAGTAATTATAAAATTATGCACAGGGATGGAACGACGTGAGCTTTCACGGATCTGATCAAATCCCCACGCCGAACATCGATGCCCTTGCGTACAACGGTATCATCTTAAATAGTCACTACGTTCCCGCGTTGTGCACGCCAAGCAGATCCGCCTTAATGACAGGAAAAAATCCAATTCATCTTGGCATGCAACACTCGGTTATTTTCCCAGCTGAACCGCGGGGGCTTCCGCTGAACGAGAAGCTGCTGCCTGAGGTACGTTTCCAAATGGATGGTATCACGCGACAGAATTATTCTAAACTTAAAATATTTTCTCTAATACGTATATGTATAAAGGGGGTATTCTGGTGTAGAAGGTTTGAAAAATCGATTTTTGGATTATTTTATTTTCTTCGAGTTTAGTAAAATTGGTGGAGTTACAAAAGGTGTAAAAGCAGCGTCGTCCAAATGGAATTTAGTTGCCGCGCGGGTTATCTTCACAGGGTGTTTCGTATCTAGTGTGTACAAGTGGGAGGATGATGAAACTATGTGTATGAAAAAATAAGAGGAAAATAGGGGAATAGAATTAGTCTCACTTTCCAGAACCACTCTGTATAATTCTACAATCTACAGGATGATCTGTAACTGGTGATAAATGCAGAAACGTGGTAATTCTGCATGAAAGGATAAATGGAAAATGTAGAAAATGTATTTCTGGAGGTATCATTTTTAAAAATAGTGACATTGAATATCCATTAAAGGGGGGATCCCACCCTGAAGCTACTAACAAAAGACAATGTTAGGGATTTTTTTGATCGTATAAATAAAAATACAGGGATTGTATTTTTTATATGTATAGTTTTAAAGCAATATTTATTTCGCGAGAAAATGTTTTTTTATGAGAAATTGTACAAAATGGCGGCGTACAAAATGGCTTACCGGAGCACTGCGAAAAACTGACACACACTCCTGGGAATGACTGGATCATCTGAGGAGGAAATACGAAAAAGATATACATATAAACTGGAATGTATTATCTTTCGTGTAGCGTAGGATTTTTACAAAATTCGAATTATTTTGGAAATTATAGGAGTTCGAAGAATTGACTTTAATTTTTCACATAAAAATTTGCACTGAAATGCCTTTAAAAATTTGAATAATTGAAATATCAAAAAAATCCTACGCTACATATTCCAGTTTATATATATTTCTTATATTTCCTTCTCAGATGGCCCAATCGCTCTCCGGAGTGCGAGCCAATTTTTTGCAGTGCTCCGGGAATCCATTTTGTTCGCCGCCATTTTCTACACTTTTTCAGAAAAAAAAAATTTTCTAGCAAAATAAAGATTGCTTTAAAACTATCTAAAAAATCCAGGCTCTATATTTTTATTTACACGAACCAAAAAATCCCTTACCTTGTCTTTTGCTAGTGGCTTCAGGGTGGGATCCCCCATTAAACACGTATTCAACTGATCGATAATAATTGGCAGAATGCAGTAGAAAATACAGCACAACTGCGAATGTAATGAACCCCGGTGCAAACATGAGTCGAAATTGTAGTGTAACATTTTTTCGAACAAAGTTTTATTTTTTAAAAAATCGGCATTGAAAATGGAACCAATTCATACATAATACATTACTCGCATTTACACGTACGCCCTAGATTGTCAAAATCGACTTCTTCAAAACAAAGCCTCGTTCAAAAAGAAGTCTCCAATTTCGACTCATTTTTGTTTAAGAATTCGTTTTATTCGTAGTCGTACTTATTTATTAGCGCATTCTACAAATTCTCGATCACTCTAAAATGCCATACTTAACGGAAATTCAATGTCACGTTTTTCGAAAACGAAGTGTGAAAAAGTGTTACTTCACATTTCGACTTATTTCTTCATTTAGAATCATCTTTTGGCTTGCACCGGTAGTTACAGAACCCCCTGTATGTAGGGCTGCGAAATATGAATTCCCTCGAACGAAACTATGCTTACAGTACTTGAAGGAAGTAGGCTACAAGACTCACGCTGTGGGCAAGTGGCATCTGGGATTCTTCAGAAAAGAGTACACCCCGACGTACCGTGGGTTTGATTCCCATTTTGGTTACTGGAATGGTCTTCAAGATTACTATACACACATTACTCAGGAACTGGTAAATATGCGATAAACTAATCTCATGAAAGGTTGGTTCAATCAATTTTAAATTGCACATTGCAAATGTACTATAATATTTATGAACATTTAGGCATTGTACAAGATAGAGATAAATTCGTAATACATACAATCAAGAGAGGAGCGATTTTTTTTATAAAAATAAGTTAAAAATTTCTTTTTGGTGGTCAAAGCCAACGTGGCACGGGGCCGCTCACCTCAGAGAATCTACAACGACATCTACGACACTCAATATGGCCACACGATTCTACGACATTTCATCCAAAAGAGTCACCCAAAAATGAGGCCTTTTTCGCCTGTTTTTGGTCCCACGATTTTTTAACTGAATTTTATGCCAAATGATACCTTATTATGAGACATCAATCACGCGATATTTTCAAGTTGAGGGGACAATTAGTTTTCTGAAATATGGGAGGTCAAAGAAGCGAAAATTCATTAACGTTGTCAGCCAATACGCTTCGATGTACGTACTTTTATGTCAGTCCGATAATTTCAACAATTATTCCCAGCAGTTTTGATGACTGCTAACAACGAATTTGAATATTATAATCTATTATAAAATTTTAGTCGACGGCGACAAGAAGATGATTGTGTTAGTAACGTCTGTAGATATAGCCGCTTGGCTGACCAGTCGAGCCAGTGCTGGGCGACGCAGCGTCACATTCAATTAATTTTCATTTGGCCAATTTTAAAGAGTCCATATTTTTGAAAATTGGTCCATCAAGGGGAAGGATAGAACTATATTCTCCTTTTTTTTCAGATTCTTAAAATCGCGCCCGCTGTTAAAAACCTGCATTTGTTTAAAATAATTGCACAAAAATGGTTCAAATTTTTCTTTTTCAAAACTGAAATAATTTTTTCTTAAAACTTCAATGTCTTCTCTACAAATCACCGCAAACCTCATCTCCATCCATTTACTACTTCCATAGTTATAATTTATTGAAAAAAGTTAGCATTTACCTTCAAACAGCTGTAAAATCTACATTTTTCAAAATTTTCAAAAATCCTTCGAGATATGTTTATACATCCCTAAAGACTACAACATATTCAAATTTGAGCCACATCCGAAATGTTACTCCAAAAAGAGTCCGATTTGGCGTGGAATGTCCCTATAGTCAGATTTCAATGTATTATGCTGAAAGTTTTTATTAATATCTTCGAAACTAACAAATACCCGGAGCTAAAATTTTATATTAGAGGTCCTCTCCCCCTCCCGCCCACCTACTCAAAATTTAGGTTCATTACGGTGGTTGCGTCGTACCGTAGTACAGCCAAATAAGTTTGTTCCGTACTTTTTCACTTATTTTTGCACAAAGAATCCCTCTTTTTCGAGTTTCATTAAGAATGCCGTATAAATTAGAGCTGGGACTATTTGTTGAATTTTTTGGTACTCGAATATTCGAATACTTCAGTTGCTCAATTATTTGGCGAATACTATTCGAATATCCAAGTATTCGAATATCCAAGTATTCGAATATCCGAGTATTCGAATATCCGAGTATTCGAATATCCAAGTATTCGAATACTATTCGAATGTTTAAGTATTCGAATACCGATGTATTCGAATAGTATGGTGTGAATTATAAATCAAGTTCTTTAGGTTCATTTGTCAGGGTGAAATCTTGGGTGCGTTCCGATTTTCGCAGTGAGTGCATGAAATTGGTGGCATCGTATTGGTGGCATCGTACGATTCCCTAGAATTTCTCTCACTTTCCACCAATACGATGCTACTTCCGGTACAGCGAGCGTGCAGCAAACGCAGAATTTCAGAGGTGAAGCAGTCACTGCGCGCGCGCATGCGTATTTGTTTTTCCAATCTTTGATTATTTGAATTTCTCTATTGGAAATAGCTGATACAATTTAATGAAAAGTAATAAAAACAATTAATTCTCTCATGATTACAATGCCACTTTTTTACGTTATTATTCCGAAGAAACTTCATGTGATGTTTTTTTTTAATACAAATGTATAATTACATACTTACCCTAGTAGCATTTTCGGTTGGCATACAGTTGGGCCACGCACATAATATTAGTTGGCCAACAGTTAGATTTGCCACTTTTTTTTCAGGTTGGGCCATCAACAGATGGCCAAGGTAGGCTTTCCTACTGTTGCCCAACCATTTATAAGGCCTACCGTACTATATGTAATAGTAATCCAACGGTAAGCAAACGGTTGGATTTTAAATTATACTTATTATTTATAGGTAACGGGAAAATGTTAGAATTTCAACTGGCAATATTAAAAAGTTAGGTGGACTCATTTTAAACTAGTTCTCTTCGTATATGCTGTGACCGTCTCCGGTTTGCGAGACGGTTACCGGTGGACGGAGAAGGAATCAGATGCCGGGTTCGTCAAATGAGTAATTCTATAGGGCGCGGAGACACCTCACAGGCAAGGGTAGAGCGCAAGATTGCTCCCTCGGCCTATTTCGGAAAGATGTTGGTTTTCGGCACAGCGTGACGATGGTCGACGCGTGCACACCTTCACGAAGTTAAAAAGAGCGTCTCGGGTGTTAGGTCCGGCAGTGTGACCCACTAATACGTACGGTACGAGAGCTATCAGTTTCGATCGCCGCGGCCTTAAATCGGGAGGCCGTACATCTTCGCTCGCGAGAGAGTTCGCGGCTTCGCGGCCGCCTAGCGGCCGCGGCGCGAACTCGGCTTATCGGCTCGGCGCCGTACTCTTGCGCGGCGCGTGACGTGACTTCATCACAATGCTCTAAGATCCAGTATTGCCGTAGGGCATTATTAGTTGGCCCAGAATTGGTTATTCGTAGACAAATCACCGGAAGATGAGTGCAATATTAAACAGTTGGCCCAATAGATGGGGTTTGTAGGCGAAACTACTAACCACCTCCCAATTTTTCCCAACCGTAGTCAAATTGTCGGGATGCAAATGCAACATTCAACGGTTGGGCCCTGTAAAGAAGGTTTGTAGGCGAAACTACTAACCACCTCCCAACTGATTCCCAACTGTTGGCTACCGTTGGCCAACAAAAATGCTACTAGGGTATTATCGAATATCCCGGAATAACCTCCACAATGTTCTCCATAATCTGTCATTTTTAGGAAAACATAATCTGTCCGAGTGTTTTGTTTACAATTAATGATAATATGTATATTAATTCTGATTCTAAATGGCAAGTTAATATCATCTTCATTTTCACTTTCATCAGACGAATCACAGCTGCTGATTTCATTATCACTATTATTTAATAGTATCGAGGTTATTGTAAACAACGTCTCTTTTTCCATAGTAGCATTTTTAAATTTCAAGACCGCATGAACCGCTGCGATTTCTGCACTCACTGCGAAAATCGGAACGCACCCCTTGTAAGCTAATTTTGACCCACTTCACACCATACTATTCGAATACATCAGTATTCGAATAGTATTCGAATAATAACATTCGAATACTCAAATATTCGAAGTTTATTCGTAGCATTCGAGTACTTGTAAAATATTCGAATAGTCCCAGCCCTAGTGTAAATGCTGTATAAATCGATGTTTTTAGTCTGAAAGTAGCACTTTCAAGGATTCACAATTCAAGGAGTTCAGTGGCTTCGATATGAGACGGAACTTCACAGTCGCTTGGGATACTATGGGAAAGTATTCGACAGATCTCTTCACAGCTGAAGCGGTACAATCGATCAAAGAGCACGACACAAAACAACCACTGTTCCTGTACTTGGCTCATCTTGCGCCCCATAAAGGAAACGAAAATCAAATTCTGCGCGCACCTGACGAAGAGATCGCTAAGTTTGCGTATATCCGCAATCCTGAGAGGAGAATTCAAGCTGGTAAATGCCAAATTATCTATGCAAATTAAGTAGCGGAAACCTAAAAAGGCTACTCAAATGAGTCGGGTCATCGTTGATTTCTATCCACCCGAGGCACCCGAGGCGCCCGAGAGTGTTTTATACGCGTGGTGACGTCATGACGCCTCGGGCGCCTCGGGCGGATAGAAATCAAAAATGACCCGACTCATCCGCCGCGGGCACTTGCGGGTCGGGTGAATCGAAATATACCCGGGTTGACCCGCGATATACCCGCCCGTTGCAGGGCTCTGTCACACCTACGGAGGCAGAAAATACTTTAGTAAATCGTATCTTCAGAAATCGCAACACTTT
Organism: Andrena fulva; assembly: GCA_946251845.1. Classification (NCBI taxonomy): domain Eukaryota; kingdom Metazoa; phylum Arthropoda; class Insecta; order Hymenoptera; family Andrenidae; genus Andrena; species Andrena fulva. The sequence goes on along the minus strand of OX276328.1, from coordinate 40,836,027 downwards.
CGGTTGTTAGGACGAGTTAATTCGAGTTTCATCATCTCCCAAAGTGCATTTCAAAGCACAAGGAACGTTTCTGGTCGAAAGACGGTCTGATCAACAGGTTGATCAAAATTCATTTCACACCCAGAAGCATGAATATGAACGTAATTTCTGAGGAACATTGTAACGTAGAAAATAAAGACCTTGTTGAAACGCTCACGCTTGCCCATTTACAGCCGTTGTTTCGAAGCTGGATCAGAGTGTGGGTGAAGTGATGGACGCCCTGAGAAGTCGTGAGATGCTGGAGAACGCTATAGTGCTTTTCATGAGTGACAATGGTGCACCGACCGAAGGTATCCTGAGCAATCAGGGCAGCAATTATCCCCTCCGAGGCGTAAGTCCACTCTGCATATTTTCTAGGAACCTCGTGTACAGGTATTATATCTGAAGTTTTTATAATTTTATAGATAAAAGACAGTCCATGGGAAGGTGGAACTAGAGGAGTGGCGGCTATCTGGAGTCCATTGATCAAGAAACAAAAGAGAGTCTCAAATCAGATGATGTTTGTGTCTGATTGGCTTCCCACGTTGCTGTCCGCGGCAGGTCGGTTATAAATTTGAAAATGAATCGATCTGTATTGGGAAACCTAGAATTTCAATACGCCAACTAGTGACAGAAAATTGAACTACTGAGAGTAGGTCGAAATCCGTCGAAGTCCATATGATTATCAGTGTTTATATAGACATGTTGTGAAAAACGAGTGTTTTTAAATTTCTTTGAACACCAAATTTTTACTTATTCGATTAATGAATACTTATTCGGAATGTTTGGTGGGAGCCGGACCTACTTTCAATAGTTTGCCAACTTACCACCAGAGGACTGAAATTTAGGCCACGTCTCTACTAAGGCCGGTATTCATAGTCGCTACTTATTCTTAAGCAAATGCTTAAGCATGCGGCATTATCTACTAACCTAGTAGCTAGTAAAGGATGCCGAATGCTTAAGCATCTGCTTAAGAATAAGTAGCGTCTATGAATACCGGCCTAAGTTTCCCAATTCATTTTGAAAAATAGCACGTACAGAGCGTTCGATAACAGATAGTAGAAAATGAAACGGGTAATTCTACGTGGCAAAATAAGACGAAAATCAAGAGTAACGAAATTGCGGCGAAGGTTTCGTTTTTCCGTTATTAATGTTTGAAAATTCAAGTGAGAAACGCCTGAAGAACAGCAATTCGGTTATCTGCAGTAGGGCTGGGACTATTTGCCGAATTTTTCGGTATTCGATTATTCGAATACTTCAGTTGCTCAATTATTTGGCGAATATAATTCGAATATCCAAGTATTTGAATACTATTCGAATGTTTAAGTATTCGAATACTATTCGAATGTTTAAGTATTCGAATATAATTCGAATGTTTAAGTATCCGAATACCATTCGAATATTTAAGTATTCGAATACCGATGTATTCGAATAGTATGGTGTGAATTATAAATCAAGTTCTTTAGGTTCATTTGTCAGGGTGAAATCTTGTAAGCTAATTTTGACCCACTTCACACCATACTATTCGAATACATCAGTATTCGAATAATAACATTCAAATACTCAAATATTTGTAGCATTCGAATACTTGTAAAATATTCGAATATTAAATTATTCGAATAGTCCCAGCTCTAATCTGCAGTTCTTGTTGCGTAGAACAGTCGGGGGTGCGTAAGTCGCCGTCAAAAAGCAAGGAAGCACAAATATCGGCTTACCTCGTAGAAGTAGATATTGTTGCGTCGGGGCGTTTTCAGTACCGGCCACCCCGACGCAAAGGGTAGAATAAATACACGGGCACACACTAAACGACCGTTGTCTATATTTGCGATACAATTATGTGTCCCGATTATAGTACTCGTACGTCCGAACGCTCGGACGTACGGTAACCGACTCTTTTCTTGTCGGCCTCCTGATCATCCTCTTGACGGAGGCCGACCTTCTTCTCTCCCGCTGCGAGCACCAGTAGGCTATGCACGGGCCTATACCCGGTGCTCGCAACACTGCTTCCCCCTCTTGAAAAGCGGTCGTCCCGACCGCGGTGGTTCCTCTTCGGGATCTTCGTACCCCGGTCTGAAGAAGTGGTCGTGTCGGCTCAGTGGCTCCTTCAGACTTCCGCCTCGGCATTTGCCTTCTCGCTCAGGGGAAAACCACTACAAAAACCCTGAGCAAGGCGTGGGTACAACGGGACTCTTAGGGGTAGACCTGCTTCCTCTTCGACATGTCCAGCGCCGAATCTGTCTGCGAATGTCCCTCGATGAGACTTGTCTTGCGGCGTTCCTGGGCCTCCGCTCCTTGTCCTGCGGCGTTCCTGGGACTCTGCTCCGGAACGTCCCACGACGATCTCCACCGCGTCGTGTTGGAGAGCTCCCCCGGTGTTTCCAGCGACGAAACTCCTCCGGAATTCCCACGGTGTCCTCGTCCTCTCCCGTGGGTCCCGCGACGTCTCCGGGCCTCCGTTCTGGATTGTCCCACGACGATCCTACCGCTCCGCCGTCACCTCTTCTCGTCCCAGCCACAGTCACGAACAGCCTCAGGGGTTCGTCCTCGGCATCCTTCCTGTGGCCCTGCTCGGAACTCCAATCCTTCGGTGACTCCGGAGTTCCTTTGCAAAAGAGACAAGAAACGTTAACGTCCTGTTTCTTTCGGGAGACTCTGGTGGAGCCGGACAGAACCGAGAAGACGGAAAGGCGAGACGAGCACGAAGCAGAGGATCGCGGCTAGTCACAACCGTGCTACGGCTCGTTCCCCGAACAATCCGCTCGGAACTCTCTGCTCGTCTTCTCTCTTCTCTCTTCTTCGCCTCCAGTTTTCTCATCCTTGACTTCCTGATGGCCCCATTCCTCTTCTTGGCCTCTGGTGCTGCCCCAGGGGACCGTCTCGGTGCAGCTCGTCAGCGGCCCCGTCTCCGCGATGCCCCCTCCGACATATCCGTGCGTCGCACGTCCGCTCGGTGGTTGGGGACACCATTTCCCGTCTGCTGTCCACCTCGTAGGAAGGGACCCCTCAATAGTAATTTCCCGGCCAGGATCCCGACCAGGAGGGTAGCGGGGTGGTTCCACGTATGTCCGCACCCCGCTGCGGACTACCACGCTGTTGTGGCACATTCGGGGAATTCGGGACCGTATCCAAGCTGCGGCAGCAGTCCCCCGACACCTTGTCCCTCGTCGTGGGGTATCGTGTTCTCTGAAACATTGTAAGAGAGCGGGGGCTGGACTGCGAATGCAGCCCAGTCCACCAGATTAGCTTATAACTAATCCTCTGTCTTCGTTTCCACTCTTCTCGCGTCTCAGGCTTTCTTTAATCGATGAACGGCTCATCTCGATTGAACGGCTCAACTCTCGGGCTCTGTCTTCGTGGGTTTTCAGTGTTCGCGCGACGGTATTCGTCCTCGAACTCCCTCCGTCGCGACTTATATACCACTCGGCCTCCCTGCGACGATGTTCGTCCCCGAACTCCCTTCGTCGCAGCTTAGCAGCAACTCCACGCCTTTACCGGCGCCTCCACGTTGCTCCGGTGGTGCCGCGCTCCTGGGGACGCCGCTCGCCAGCAACACAACTGCGTGGATCCCTGGCCGTCACCCAGAGCCGTCCACCCACCAATCCTTGGTGTGGTCCGTGCACTCCTGGACGTCCCCGCGTCCCTGTCGGAGTCGCACCCTCCACCACCAATGCTCCGACGCTCCCTCTATAGCGTCCTGATTCGGCCTCTTGTGATGGCGATTCCCCGACTCCGACGAGCCCCTCGATTCTTCTTGCCGCTCCAAGTCGAATCGGCATTGCTGAGCGTTGTGTCCGGATGGCGTTCGACGACTCACACTTCTCCACGGAAACTGTTCTTCCCGTCTCAGGAGAAGTCGAAGCGTCAATCTTTGGTTATACAAAACCGTGTCAATTAAGCACAGAGACATTACCCAGTGGTAAAAGGGGTGAGAATCGTACAGTGGGGAACAGATTACATATGGGAACAGTGGGGAACATATGGGGAAACAGGGGGAAATATCTTGGGTGAACAGTGGGGAACATATGGGGAAACAGGGGGCACAGAAAGGCGACTTGCTCTTCCCAAACTCCTTACGTCCGACCGTCTCAATCTTCTTCGCAGGGACCGTGCTACTTTCTAGATTTTAGAAAGCCCCAAAGCCGTAGGTAATAAGAAAAGTAAACCAAGTACTATCACGTTAAAACCATGTCTATACAAGACGAGACAGCGATCCTGCGATATGTGGCTAACCTCGGGAGCCAACTTCAGAGCGCGCTGTCATTTCGCGTCTCTCTCGTCGCGTTTGTCGATAATCGTTTTCTACGTTACCCAATGCGGACTATACAACCAAAACTCCGGCTTCTTTTTCGGTGTTCAGCTTCTCGAGCTTCCAGAGCCGACCCAGCCATGGTCTCTTCCTTTGTAGCAGCTTCGTCGCCTAATCCTCGGAGTTGCTCGGATGTCGGCGGTTCTCAACCGCCGTCGCCATTCCCTGCGTTTATCCCTCGATGTCGGCGGGCCTCGACCGCCGTCGCTGCTCCTGTGTTCGTCCCTCGGCGTCGGCGGGCCTCGACCGTCGTCGCTGCTCCCGCTGTTCAGCCCGTCCCTCGCTGGTCAGCTGCTGAATCCTCTTCTGTCCTCAACGAGGAACTCGCGTTGTACGCAACGGCTCCTTGCGTATCGCACGCAACAGCTCCTTGCGTTTCTTCGGGATCCGTGGCTACAGATCCCACTTCTGACACCAGTGTTGCGTCGGGGCGTTTTCAGTACCGGCCACCCCGACGCAAAGGGTAGAATAAATACACGGGCACACACTAAACGACCGTTGTCTATATTTGCGATACAATTATGTGTCCCGATTATAGTACTCGTACGTCCGAACGCTCGGACGTACGGTAATCGACTCTTTCTTGTCGGCCTCCTGATCGTCCTCTTGACGGAGGCCGACCTTCTTCTCTCTTCGGCTGCGAGCACTAGCAGGCCATGCATATGCCTATACCCGGTGCTCACAATATAAACTCTGTCGATGCGTCGTTGTTTTTTGGCGGTGACTGTACAAGGCCTTATAGTCGCGATATGTACATATATCGCTGTCTGAAACCGGGCTTAAAGTTGTCGCGATTTTGTAATATAATTTCATTTTTCTTTTGGTATTGTGATAAAGCATAAAAAACTGAACAATTCGTATATTACAAGTTTTGTTAAATCTCGCACCGTTACAACTTTAAAGGCTGACCTTCAGAGTGCATTTCCGCGGAAAATAAATTGCTCCTTGCATACTCCAATATGCTTTACCAACATTCACACAAAGCTTCATTAAAATAACAATTTTTGGGTTCGGAACGTTTCGTTGTTAGCTATCTGACAGTGAGTTGTAGCACTTGCAGAACATACACTCCTAAAAAAATTAAGGGATCACAAACCCGAAAAATGTATTGGAATGCCAAATTCAATTCGTTTTGTCGAGAGTTTTATACTTCACAGGATTGGATAAGAGAACTTTTGGAAACATCGATGGGTTCGATCTCTGGCCGGCTTTAGTGTCAGACAAGATCAGTTCCAGGTCCGAGATAGTGATCAATATCGACGACCTTGACAATTACGCGGCTATCAGGCGGGGTGATTTTAAGTACGTTATCGGCCAGACAGAAACTGGAAGAGCTTGGGTTGGAGCGAGTGGCCAGCCCTTTGAGGGTATTTCTCCTGAATACGACCCTAAAAAAGTGCTGTATAGCAAAACGGGTGTCGCTATCTCCGGGATCATCACTGCCAGACAAGCGATGGAGCTGAATAGAAGAAGAAAGAGAAATCTGAAGAACGTGGACAAGGCTACTTTGAAAACAAATTTCCCAGAGAAGGTGCTGACGGTCGATAAGGTCTTGGAATTGCGACAAAAAGCGCAAATAAAATGTAACGTTAAAGAGAAGGACAAGGTTGGTAAAATAATATAGATCTATTAGACATCGAATAACTGCAGAACAAAAATAAGTACCTACATGGTTTAACAATTAAATTCCAATATCACGTTCTTTATGTATACTTCAAAGTAATGTAGGAATAGAGTGAATAAGAAATGCTGAAAAGCAGAGGATTTGAAAACAGAAAGTATTGAAAGAAGTGTGGCTACGAATTCTAAATGTATTTCCAATAACTTTACGAACCAACACAAAAGTATATGTATCTTCTTAACCCTCTAGGTACGGGGATGTTTTAAACTTAACGTAGAATTTTTTTGAGCGTTAAAATAGTCTATTTTATACTTCGGATTTGAAAGCTACTCGTTTTTTTTTATTTGTTTATAACAGAAAAAATTTTAATTTCGGGTTCTGATGGTACAAACAGTTTCTTCTCTGCCTATTAAAGGTCACTATACCTATCAAATCTCGATCTTATTGATGGAACGTAAATAAAAATGTGTTAGTCTGAATGGGACTCTGGAGTCTCACTACCCTGCTGGAACTGCCAGTTAGAACCGCATTGAATTTTGAACTGGATCTATCTGGTTCAATGCGGTACTATCTGGATTTCCAAGCAGTGATTTTTGGCAGTTCAAAAAAGAATCCGGTTCAATGCGGATATCCAGATCGATGGATGAAACAGGATTTGCAGGTCCAAAATTGATCAGTTTCTATTAGCAATTGCCATTTGTATAAAACCGGAAGGTTCGTATCTGAAATTGCGGATCAAAAATCTTACGGATTCAATCTGGAAATCCACAAGCTCTTTCGAGTCCGTCGCGATCCGGATTGGTAGAGCAAATAATTAACGGAATGCTTGTGGGGTTCGAAGAGAAAAAATTTAGCCCGGTTTCCAATGGATTGGCGGATAGAAAATTAATGCGGTTCCTTCCGGTTTTACGAAACTCATACTTCGAAATAATTGATTTGGTTCATACTGCTAACTCCTCTCGCGGCAGCGATGTGCGCCGCGAGACATAAAATCTGCGCCGCGAGCTAACGAGGCAGCTTGCTTCGTGATCAAGACTTCGATGCAAGATTGATACGGCAGAATCTCTTGATATAGTAGGTTTAAGAATAAAATTATATCAAACCTCAACTCACGGTGTAAGTGGTAACGGCTATTCGATGACTCCTTGATAACCTGAGTAAATCGGTCGAGGGACCATAAATGTGTCGCGAATACAAATAAAACCAGGTAGTAAAATGGCTTGGAAAAACTGATGAGATTCATCTGAATTTTGATCTACACTTCTAGATTCTACTTGGAAACAACTAAAAATTTGAGTCGATTTCATCCAGAAATATGTGTGTTTGAACATGCATTTACGATATGCAACTCTGTGTAAGAACTGGTAGCAAAATAACTTTAAAAGACCAATAGATTCCATTTTGGTTTGGATCTGGATTTCTAACTAGCTTACAAAATGAACAAAGTTACTCAAGAAGTTTAGTAGTAAATATGCGAGTTACTTCGTGTAAATCCGAGCAGAACCGATGACAAATTGTGCTAGGAAATACAGATAGATACCATCAAGATTTTTACATGCATATCCGGTTTGAAACTGATAGAAAATATTTCATCTGGTTCAATCTGGATTTTACGGGAAGAAAACCGCATCAATCCGGATTAAAAAATTTTTTATGCGGTTCTAACTGGCAGTTCCAGCAGGGTAGTCCCTACAGGGTTAAAGACATTATCTTGAAGAGTATTAAAGGGTACATCCGAGTTCAAATGTAGGTTTCTTAAAATTCATACAGTTTTGACTTTAATTGTCGAACCAGTCAGCCTAAAGGCAATGTTACAAACAATAGTGTGTAACATTTTTCATACAAGGGAAGATCCCGAATCCGAAAATTCAAAAAATTCTGAAACTCTGTGAATATGCTGGGGATTTCCTCCTGATTACAACGGAATTTTTATTTGCTGCCCAAATTCACTCGAAGAGGGTGAAATTAACCCCTGAAAATTCGGCTATTTTCCATTTTTGTGTTATAACTCGTGAACTATAGGAGATAGAAAAAAAGTTTCGAGACAAAAGTTACTTCTTTTAATTAGATCTATCATTTGATAAAAAAATTATTTTACAGTTCACGAGTTATATCACAAAATCGGAAAATAACCGCATTTTCAGGGGTCAATTCCACCCCGTCAGAGTGAATTTGGGGAGCAAACAAAAATTGCGTTGCAATCGGGGGGAAATTCCCTACATATTCACAAAGTTTCAGAATTTTTTAAATTTCCGGGTTCGGGATCTTCACTTGTTAGGCAGATACAATTGATAAAAAGTTTAAAGGACTATATTCAGTTTACGCATAAAATTACCCAATATGGATTTCCTTCTATTTTTGCAGGTTTGCAGTTTTATTGAAGCGTTATCAATATATATGTGACTTTTATTTTCTATTCTAGCTCCAAGGAAAATACGCAGGGAGCGGTGAAAGTTCTCATCGTGCAAAGTACAGAAAATATTATAATTTTTTAATGGTTGAAGATATTTCAATGATTCTTTTTCTAAAGAATATAAAAAAATTAGTCCTTTTAAATATGACGTATAATTTATCTATCTCATGATCATTATTTGTTAGATATGTCGATTTTTCTTATCATACCTTCTTGGAAAAATTCTGTATAGATAATCAAAATACCGAAAAAATACATAAAAGCATTTTAAAAATAAACTCCACTTTTATACTCCCATTCATGCTTGTTCAAACGAGATTCGTGTTACCTCGGGGAAATGTTTCGTTTTTGAATAATACTGAAATGAGTATCAAGCGCAAGACAAATACATCTCTAACTGCATAATTTCAAACTACCGAAAAATTACTTTCAGAACATATTACATGGTGTTCTTAATATTTTCTGAAAGAATCAAATTATCTGAAATTTGCATTTTCGCAAAAAGGTGTGATGGGGCTAAATTTTGATAAGTTTAATTTCTTTCGAAAATTCTTTATCTTCAATAGAACTACAAGCATGCAGAAGTAGAAGAAAATCCATCTGAATAATTTGATATGTAAACTGAATTACGTTTTCCAGTATCTAATACATAATAGGGTAGATGTCCCAATTACTGCCACCTTAAAATTATAACCCAACTTCATTTAATCATTTCGCGTGTTGTGTAACCTAAAAATTGTTTCAGTTTGAAACATAATATTATTTAACATCTCTTTTATTAAAAAAAAATAGTTTTATGAATTAAATATGAAGAATTTATTAATAATTAATTAAAATTCGCGAGCGATCCTAGTGTACCTATAACTGTCACTTCAAAAATCGTCTTGTCCGTATGACTGCCACCCAATAACTGTCGGTCCTAATAACTGTGACCACATAACTGACGGTTCCTATTATTGACAATGAGACCCGATTACAGTCGGTCCTTTTTACTAAGACTCGATTAGCTACTGCCAGTCCTTTTTACTGATTAATAGCCAGTATACGTACCTTATATGTCTTATATCTTATTATAATTTAATATATGTGTACATTTAATATATATCTATAATTTAATATCACAGCATCACACGCTACACGTGATTTTGCGGTTAAGAATTTGAACTTTGACAGATAACAGTTATGCGTACTTCACGTTTGTTTGTCCCGAATACTGCCAACAGTAATAGGGACAAGCCCAAAAATTTTGTCCCTAATGATGTCACCGTTAATTATTATAACTTAACAATAAATATTATGTATTTTATTCGTTACATCATTAAAGTAATTCTTCTAGACCGGAATAATTCATTTTATGCAATAGATAGAGGTTGAATAGTAAAATTGCGACCCTTTCTTTAGTACGATTTCGCCATCACTTCCTACTAACGTCGTCGCGTTTTTGACGCTCAAATGGCACTTTCATTTTTCAATATTATTTTTTAAGCACTAGGTACATATGAGTACATATATTTCTTTTATTTTTATGTAAATCAGAATCTCCGTTTCATAATAACATTTTTTTGTACATTTTGTTTCATATGTTACGTTTTTATTACATAAAATAAATAAAGTGGCAGTAATTGGGACACTGGCAGTAATTGGGACATCTACCCTAATTGATCACAAAAAATTGTTCATATCTGTTGGATTTTGAAGCATTGAAAATACATGATATTTGATAGATTTAATATGTATCCGATCTTTTAAATTATAAAATGTAATAACTTTCGTTGCATTGAAAACGGTTATTATTTAATAGTAGTAACTCTTGTCTGTACATATTCGTATATTGACAGCCACCTGAAATTATACACCTGTATAGTGTATATTTATACATATCTGATACTTTTGAAAGTACAAAAAAGAAGCAAAAATAAAGTTGCTCTGTTTAAAAGCGTAATTAGGCCAGTAAAAGCATCATTTTGCTTAACCCTTCGTGGTCACACCTTCTTATAATCACAAATTGGACACACGGGGTTCACTGTACCCCAGCGTCATTTTTTGAGTTACCATTTTCGTATTTTTGAATCATTTAACTTTTCAGTGATAATTGTACATTCGTAATACTTATACAGTAATGGTCTAATAGCCTTTTTCTAGAAATGTAAATTTTGATATATGATAAAATTTGCAGTTGAAAATGAGCGATTTTCCACGGTCGTGGGTTAAAACCGATTTTTCAAATTTTTTTTATTTTTTTTTTTTGCGATAAATCCCCTTTGGAAGTCGTAAAGGTGCGACATTTCAAATTGAAAATTGTTCTTGGGGTGCGCTACACCCCGTGTGACCACGAAGGGTTTAGATCATCTTTTCCCAGTTTTCAAGGTCACCGGTGTCTTTTAAAGTGGAACTGCATGTGTTCTTAATAGTAAAATGCAAATAAATTAAAGATAAATTTAAGAATATCTATTTATGCACTGCTTATGTAAACATAATAAGTTATTTAATACGAAAGATCATCTAATGTACGTAATAACTTTGCTGTTTTTATGTATGAGCTCGTAGAGAAGTCTCTAGAGAACTTTCAGTTTCTTCTACTCCGTTTCAAAATATTTTAAATGAAACATCTCTGGATTTATGCAAATAAATAACATAGAAATATCTAGAAATATGCAATTGAACTAGTTTTTAATTTTTCTTTAACTTATGCAATCGGAAAATGTATGATTTTTTCAAAAAAGGGTGATGATCTTAAAGACTCAGAAACACTGTAAGAAGAATGATCTTTCCATTATGTCTCTTGCTTTGAATTGCGCAGCTTTTTATTCTAGCCATTCTTCTATAAATGAAAATATATAGGCGCATACAATTAGGTGTTGCAGCCAACGTAAGTGTATAGTAGGAACATTTTACTTGTTACTGGCTAAAGTAGAAACAATAACTACATTTTGTACACGATTTCCAGGTTCCTTGCGATCCGATGAGAGCACCCTGCCTTTTTAACATACAAAAAGATCCTTGCGAAATGGTGAATCTCGCTGAAAAGAGACCACTGATCTTGGCCATATTAGAACGGATTCTAACGAGGCACAGACTAACTGCCATACCTCCTAGTAATCTAGGTGGAGATCCCAGAGCAGATCCATCATTTTGGAACGATACTTGGACCAGCTGGGACGAAGCTAATCCGTTAGCGCTCAGTTACACGAACACAAATGAATTTCCACCGCATTCTAGCTCAGCCATCGCGGTGATGTCTATCATTTTCGGTCTCTTTACTGTTGGGGTAATGACGATTTTTGCTTTGAAACGCGGAAAATCTGTTTCGAGTAACAAAAAGAATCTTGAGCACCGAGACGATCATGAAATGGCCACGTATCCTGCAAATAACCGGGATGGGTCGTTCCCCGTGTCTAAAATCGTAAATAATATTACACAAAGCGATGCGTCGAAACATGTAGAATTAAATTAACATATTCTAACGAGATACACGCGACCCAAATCTCTATTAATTACCGTAAAGATCTATTATAGCAGATGCAAATCAACGCAGAGGCTCTGATACTATTTCTTAAATGAAATTAATTCAACGATGAATTATACAATCACGATGTTGTAACAGAAATATTAATGTAATGTTAAGTACACACACCCTTCTCTCAAGATTTCTACCTCGTGTCGTCATCTCGTTTAATTCTCATTCACGAACTGTTATCCGCACGGTATACAATAGTAACGATACCAGTGGCAGGATAATTTAAATAGGATAAGAAAGATTCTAAACCACGAAGTACCTCTTGCTCGGTAAGTTTGTTGTACTTCTGCAAGGTGTATGGAATACATTGTAAGATTTGTAAATAATATACGGCATTCTTACAAATCCAACTATGTCGCGGACCTAGTGAAGCGTCCTCGGTACCTCTTGTAAATAATTATAATATATTGGTAGCACCTGTCAGGATGAAAAGTGCATTTGACCGCGTTCCGTCGCACCATATTCATAATGAAAACACTTTGATGAATAAATACATCGTCTTATAATTTATTTAGTCGCCAACGCTTTCTCTTTTCTGTACAAAATTTCGTGAAAATAGAAAGTTCGAATTGTTACGATGAAAAAGCAACAGATAATTACGGCACTTCCATGGGTGGGTGTAATTCTTTTAATTAACATTATTCTTTACGTACTGTGTGACTTACCCACTGTTTTATTCGATAAGTTAAGGCCGTCGGGGGTGTGTGCCGTATCTTCGTGAAATATAGCCGCAATGCATCGGCAACAATGCGATTTGCTTCATCAGGATTTGTTAACACACTTAAACCGATGTATCACTCGTGATATTCATCTGTTTGAAGTGTGAAAATTTTGCTGCATCTTTTTAAGTGTGTCATGCTTGTGGCGCGGGTTTGTCGGTGACAAGTTGCAGTAAATTCTCGTTGTAAGACCGTCAGAGTTGGTTTGTTGTGTGATCATCCCTATCCCTCCTGGAGGATCCCCCTCGGAACGCGGCAAGCGTAAAACCTCGGATAGACCGGGCAACAATGGCTCGGACACGAGTATCCGTAGAACTGGATATAAGGTGACAGTGGCAGCAACATTGTCCGAGTGTCTAGCGGCGTGACATGAAACATCGCTAAGTCTGTGTTTCTTGGCGACTTTGGAAAAATCAAAGGGTACATTAATTTGGTAATAATACCAAGCTGATAATGATCAGGTGGCAGTCGTGCTGTGCACGGGATTCGCGGCCAAATGAAACGATTTCTAAAAGACCGTTTGGAGTAAGGTTCTGAGGGGCCCACTTTTGGGGGAAAATGAAGAGGTAGTTTACTAAAAACGGGCTAAGTGTTACTACACGGAAAAAAATTTAGTGTTTGGTTAAAATCATAATTTTTTTAATATGGGGCCCTGCGGGGCCTTCTGTGCAGCGGCCTAGACGGTAACTGCTCATCAGCCGCCCTGTTAAATCCGCCACCGGATGTTGCCAACCCTTCTCCGCTGGATACATGGTATCCGGCGATTATTGCCCGGTCTATAATAGATACCTTTAAAAACGACGTTCATTCTTTCTCATTCGCACTCACTTCGTTCTCGCTCGCTGTCCTTTTCATCAACTGCCGACTGCCGCTATCGAGAAAGCATAATAAACACCAACTCGAACCGACATGTGGTGCTAATCACTGGCACTGTTCACGTTGTAAAGGCAGAGGCCCCAATTTAGCGAACTCGAGTCGGCAAGCCATGGGCGGTTCGACGACACGATTAGCCCGAACATGACGACTCCCACGGCGCGAAACTCGCGAGCCACCCCGCCATGGGATCGCACCTTTAGACTCCGCTCAGTTCCGAGTGGTGATCTTACAACAAGAATTTACTGTATACACCGTTTTAATCGCTATGCGACTAATTGCAGATCACAAGACATACACCAGCATAGACGCGTCAGATACCGATGAAACTAGGTTGCAATGCTAATCAAACGTCAGAGGTATATTCCAAAAGGACACAGCTCACCTGGAAGCCCTAACTGGTAGCAAGACAGGTCGTGAAAGCCTCGAATACCTTATTTGTTTTAATCGTCTCGATAAACATTATTTCTTTCTCCAAACATACTCAACGACAACTAGTAAGTCACGGGTAGTTTACATAAACATGTTTCAACTTAACAGTCATCAGAGCTATAAGGAATAATCATCGGAACAAACGCACTCCTTGGAGAAGCATCTCTTACGCTATTAACAGTTTCATAGCTAATAAAATAACTGAAATATACACTTCTTTTTCAAAGCAATATTTCGTTTGCAATGTACCTAAGAACGATGGCTATACAACGATTATAATACAATTAAGTCATCTCCTCGCACTCTCTTCTGCCCCGAAGAGGAGCGACTTTCTCTTTAGGATCCTCGAAACTCGCGAATTCGTTACCACCACTTTGAACTGTCAGATTAAAAATACAGACATCTCTAGACCCCTGGAATTGAGTAAGGACGCGCATAACTTCTCACAAGCACGGCGCTCTTACAGCGACAACAAACTAGCCGAAACATTACTAAAAAGTAATTGTATTTATCCTCTTCGGTCTAGTTTGATTACGGAATAGTCTTGGCAGTTGGCAGTTGGCACTTGGCAGGAATGTATCCAGAAGGCAAGGATGATTTCCACTTGGCTGTCACTAGTGTCCCATCACATATGTACAACCTTAGGCGTGCTGGAAGAGGATAACGCGCAAACAACATTAATAGATCTTTGATAACGGATATTTATAATGTCAAACTGAAATTACCTTTTTCCCCACAGCCAATTCAGTAGGACACTCGATTGACTCTGAACGTCTCTAGCTGTAAACACATGTATCATATTTATATTACTGCCAAACTGTGTTCTCAATTTCTTAATGTACTCCTCAAACTAATCGTAAGTAAAGTTTCTACTGCAATATTTTAATACAACTACAATTTGAAAAGCATAAATCGCGAATAACGAAAATACTTTGCAACATCTGAGATGATGCTAAAAAAGCCAAAAACAATTTTTAACACGAAATTAGATAAAGTTACAAGAAAATGGAAATATCCACCGAACACCAAATTTCTAGGATGATACATACAGAGTGTATAATTTGCATTGACAAGTCTGGCAGCTGCTTCGGGGGGTAAGGTACTTAAAACGTCTTTGTGCGCTAACAAAGACATTTGCTGCGTGTGCCTCAACTCTCGTTCATCCCGCAATCGCACATCTTTCGCGTGGCTCACTGTGTGCAACTGCGACAGCCTAGGGGGAAAACTAGCTTGTACAGTGAAATAACGAGCCTTACAAGCTACCAATAAAGCTTCAAGATATTCTGGACTACAAAAAATAAAGAATAATTCTTTCGTCGTATATAAACTATTCAGAAACACATTAACTACAGGATTCCAATGTTTACAGCTATTAGTAAGTTATACCCGCGTAATTGTTTAATCTACAAATATGTTAAGCAGATCTAATGTGTGTGGATTAACATGTCTGTAGAGCAGACAATTATAAGGGTATAAAAAGATGATATTTTGAATTTATTCAGGCTGGGAATTATTAAGTGTAACTAGAAACAAATAAATGTAAGAGGACGAACTTCTCCTGGAAGCGTAATGTTGGGATAAATGTTTATGAAACCTCTGAATGTATAAAAATTCAAGATTCTCACGTTCTCGGAACTCCAAAAATATGTTGTACATTTTCGGAACAAATTCATACCTAAGCGAGTTCAAGACATGTACATCTTGATCAGATAAATTCTTTCAGAGCTTCAAACAACATTTTGAAAGTGGATGGAGTTATGGTGGAAAGGTTGGATTAACTTGAAAAGCTTGTTTCTGGATCTTCTACACGCTAAGCAAAGTTAGCAGCTAAACAAATATTTCTTAATTAGCCAAATATGGGACGTTTTATCTTTAACCTAGAAAATCCTAAATATAATGACTATGAAGAAAAAAGTTAAGAGTGCATTGCGATATAAATTGTTTTTAACACAAAATCAATTGTATAATACTTATTGGGATTAGGGCTGGGACTAGACTATTTGTCGAATTTTTCGGTATTCGAATATTCGAATACTTCAGTTGCTTAATTATTTGGCGAATATAATTCCAATATCCAAGTATCCAAATACTATTCGAATATTTAAGTATTCGAATACTATTCGATGTATTCGAATAGTATGGTATGAATTATAAATCAAGTTCTTTAGATTCATTTTTTTACGAACCTTTATTTAGTTTCAGTTGTGAGTTCGTTAGTTTGTCAGGGTGAAATCTTATAAGTTAATTTTGACCCAATATTGAACTAGGATGTATGTGTGCAAAGTTTCAAGTCGATCGGATATGTTGAAGTGGCTCAGTATTCGAATGAATAGTATTCGAATACTGAAATATTCGAATACTGAAATCTTCGAGTACTGAAATCTTCGAATACTGAAATCTTCGAATACTGAAATATTCGAATACTGAAATATTCGAATACTGAAATATTCGAATACAGAAATATTCGAATACTGAAATATTCAAATAGTATTCGAATACTGAAATATTCGAATAATAACATTCGAATATTCAAATATTCGAATAATAACATTCGAATACTCAAATATTCGAAGTTTATTCGTAGCATTCGAATACTTGTAAAACATTCGAATATTAAATTCTTCGAATAGTCCCAGCCCTAATTGGGATTAGTATGTAGAATTTTGTAAATAGTAAAATAAATATGCACTACACAATGTAGTCCACAAGAAAGGTCCGACAGAAATATTGTTGTGTATTCTTAACTGTTATCATTAAAGAACATATTCAAATGCCGTGTTGCTGTCAAACCATCTATTATTTAAACTAATAATTGAAACAAATTTAATTAAAACTGAAAATGTATGTAATACGTACTTCAGAGCAAGAGTTTCTTTATCTTCTCCAATAGGCGCATCGATAGCTTCTTTAGCTATCTCAACTGGTCCTTCCGACCTTGAGGGTGAAGGATGTTCTACTAGCGGTTCTGCACCGCTAGAAGTAGAGGCCTCTTGTGGCGGACTAGGATCAGAGTTACCCACTTTTCTCAAGTCCTCGTTCACTCTGATCGCGTTAGATAGGCGCAACTGTAACGTATCACGTTCTTCGAGCAACTGCATCAACTCGTGTGTCAATTCTTCACACCTAACATCCCGTTGATGAAGCATATAAAGAGCAAGATCCAATTCTTGTAAAGTTGACGCGTTGCTTTCATCACCAGAAGCTTCTGAACTTTGAACCGTTGAGGTATCAACAATAGGAACATCTTTCTTCAGGACATTTTGGATTAATTCATACTCCTTCACTTTATCCTCCAGAAGTTTCTTTAATGAATTTATTTCCATCTCTCTGGCTTCCAAAGTATTCTTCAACTCGGATAGCTGCTTTTCCTCTTCGTCAGACAGAGCCAGGAGCTCCTCTATGCGAACTTCTTTGTCGTGAATTTGAACCTTCAAATTGTGAAGCTCTGTGTCTTTAGTAATACTTAACTCTGCTAACCTACGTTCTTTTTCTGCTAAATCTGTGCTGATTTGTATAAATTCACCCTCCTTCTGCTGTAATCTGTCATTCATTCTCTGCGTCGTCACAGAAGACTCTTCCAGCTGCTTCCTCAAATTCTCTATGTCTCTGTCTTTCAACTGTAATTCATCCAGGATATTCCTATTCTCCATAGACAGCCTTTGTTTTATTTCGCCTATCTCCATCTCTTTCTCCTTCAGCTTTGCTTCCAAGAATTCCTGTGCTTCCAGTCGAATCTGCTCCTTCTCCAAACTAAGTTTTTGTACGGCCACTCTGGTTTCCTCCGAAAGCCTCTCAAATCCCTGTAAACGCAACAGTTCTCTCTGCAATTCCGCGATACTCGCCTTTAAATATTGAATCTCCTGTTCTTTAGCATACAATTCGGAAGTTAATCTCTGCACCATTTCGCGCAACTCGAAATCATCTGATTGTGGCTCCATGCTGGCCTGAAGAGACAACTGGGAATCTTTCTCGGCTATAATATACTTCAAGTCATTTATTTCTTGTTCTTTGACGTGCAACTCATTCTGCAGCCTAACAATCTCCTCCTGGTCTGGAATAGATCTTCGATCCCTGGAAAGTAAATTTGCTTCCTCCTTAGAAGTAGATTCCTGATTGTGTGTCTCGATTTGTTGCTTTAAACTGTCTATCTGCTTCAGCTTCTCCTCGACTCTCGACGTGGCCACTTCTAAAGAAGATTCCAATTCAGCCTTCTCGTTGTAAAGACAATTGATCCTATCCTGCATTTCTTGAATCATGGTAGGATAAGTATTTTCATTCAAAATATATTTAAGGTGTTCAATTTCTTCATCTCTCGATTCTAGTTCTGCCTGCATAGTATCTATGGTCTGTTGAAGATTCTGATTATCATCGCCCATTCTAAAAAGGGGTAAACCATCTATTATAGAAGAGGAACTATGTTGGCGTTGATCGTGTTGCACAGTCGATAGCCTATTTAATTCCATTTGTTTTTCGCTCAGCATTTGATTGCTCTTCTCTAACAGAGACTCCTTCTCATTCAAATCCTGTTTAGTTTCTTCTAAAACCTTAGCGGTAGCTTGCAACTCTAAGTTCAATTGGTTTATCCGTTCAGTCTTCTCTAGCAATTCGCTTTTCAAGATATCAACATTTTGTAATTCCGTAAGAAGTTCGTTGATCTGAAGTTTACTGTTCTCCAGAATCATTTTATATTCTGTGGACTCTTGAACATGTCGTTCTAACACCGATTCCTTTTGTCCTAGAGAGCTTTTTACACTCCGAAGTTCTTGTTCCAAATTTTGAATACGTAAAACATGCTCGTGAACATGAATCGAAGTTACTTCCGATTCGTTTAAACGTCTCTGTAATTCCTCGATTAATTCCATGTAACCCTGATTTTCTGCTGAAAGTTTTCGAACTCTCTCCTCGTTCTCGGATAATTCTGATTCTTTTCCAGTTAATTGCTCTCTCATCAAAGTCAAGGTGGACTGCTGGGACTCTAAGATCGATTTGTTCTCCACCAAATTAAGCTTTAAAAGCTCAAGCTCCTGCTGTTGGGTATTAAACTGGGCAGCGCTGTGGAGTTTCTCTTGTAAATTCTCATTCACAATTTGTTCTAACGTCAACGCCTTTTCATTAAGTTGACGTATATCTTTCTCCTTTTCTTCAATTTCTATCGCGTGTTTCTGCATGAGTTCTTGCGTCGCTTGGCTTACAAGAGCGCTAACAGTTTCTACGCTCTGCTGCTGAATGAACTCGTTTTCTTTGTTACTCAGAGACTTCTTCAAGCTTTCCACTTGCTGTTTCCTTTCGCTAAGCTCCTGGCTCAACTGCTGCATGGTGTCCTGTAATTGGACTTTTTCCTCTTCACGATCCACGTACTGTTTTTGAAGTTCTTGCTTTAGATCTGCTACTTCTTGTATCCTAATATTTAGAAGGTCCGTCACTTCTGTCATCGACGCATTGATAGAAGACAGTTGTTTCTCGGAAGACGACGTTGAAGCAGTCAACTGTTCCTCTAGTGTCACTTTCTCTTGAACTACTTCCTGTAAATTCGCCTGCAATTCACTTGCATTCAGCGCAAAGATTTCAAGTTGCTGACGCAAGTCAGTTATTTCCATTTCCAATTTACTGGTTTTCTCGAATGCCTCTTCTTTCAGGAAATCAGCATTCTCCCTCATTGCTGACACGTGATCATTGGCATCCATCAAGCTCTGCTCGTATTGTTTCCTCAGTAAGTCGTATTCTTCCCGTGATTTACTTAGCACGCCTTGTAACTCCGAAATCTTTGCATTCAAATCATCTACAATTTGGATAGATTCATTTTCGTCTGCTGTTCGGTTTGTTTCTAAAGTGGACAACTTGACTTTTTGACCCTCCAAGAAGTGTTGGAGTTGTTCATTCTCTGTCGCGAGTACTTCCATTTCATCTTTGAGATCGTCAATCTCGTCTTTGTACTTTTTGCACAAGCTTTCAAAGTCTTCTCCTTCGACAGATCTTTTCTGACGATCGTCGCGCGCGATCGATTTGATCTCTTCGCTTGAGACGTTTCCAGGTTGAGTCATCTCGTTTCCCTCCGAATCAGGTGCATTTTCATGTAACCGTTTATCCAAAGCTTCAACTTTATCAGATAACTCTTTGTTTCGGATGTGCAACACTTCTATGTCCATGTCCTGTCTTTCTTTCATTTCCATGTATCTTTCGTTCGCAGAGACAACAACGTCCAAACGTTTCGTTAAGGCTTCCTTCTCGGCAATAATAGCTTTCTGCTCCTCCTTAGCATCATTCAAAGCTTTCTCGAATTTGCTAATTTGTAATTTCAATTCCTCCTCTATCGCAGAATCAAGTCCGTAAAAGTCGCTCGCGGATTTCTGCATTTTTAACTGTTGCTGAAGGCTCTCCACCTGCACCTTGTACTCTTTAAGCTTCTTTATCATTTTCCCACTTCTTAACTGAGTAGCTTTGTTCTCTTCGATCAGTTTCTCCTTTTCTTTTTCTAGGTCCTTAATTTGATCCTGAAGATCGCCTATGTTCGCTCGTAACTGCATTTCTACGCTAGGAACTAAAGAAGCAGTGAATTGTTCACCGACCAACTCTGAATCGTCTGCATTCCAATCCCAGGATTCTTCATCCAGATTGAATTTTTCGATAGACCCTACATCCCACGTAGCTTCAGTTCCTGTATCTGAGAGAACTGTTTGCTTCGCATCTTTACCGACGATCCGTGAAGTGGCTGGTTCCTCTGTGGACTCCTCCAAAGGCGTTGATTCTTTAGTAGATGAGTCTGTAGTGGCGGGTGTTTTATCGACAGCTTTACGAGCATCTTCTAAAACGCGTGTAAGGTTTGCGACGAGTTCCTTTGCGTCGTCCTTTTCCCGTAGAATTTTCTCCATTTCTATCCGCACATTTCGGCCATCTTCGATGGAATCATTCAACTCTCTCAGAGACCTGGACAAATCTCTTACCTGCAATTCCAGCAAATCCCTCTCTTTTCTAATACACGAAACGCGATGCTCCAAATCGTCCATGTACTCAGAATCTGTTGAGTTCTTCAATTTTTCTTCTAAGTCAGCGATCTGTAGTTTGTTCGACTCTAACAAAACATTTTGCTGGTCTCGCTCAATAATTAGTTTGTCCAAAGCTTCTTTTGTAGCATTCAAATTTATGCTTAATTCTTCTACCTGATTATCTTTAGCTGACACCAATTCCTTGAGTTCATTGCCTGTGTCGTTCTGCTGCTCCACCATTTGCAAGCTGAGGTTTTGCAACTCCGTGTTCAGGAAATCGATCTGTTTATCCTTTTCGATCAGAACCTGCTGTATCTTCTCCAAGCTTGCTTGCGATGGATGTAACTGCTTCTGCGAGGCTTCTAATTCTTCAACGCATTGACTGTAGTTCTGCGATAACTGTGACCTTTCGTCGATCATTAGTTTCTGCAAGTGAGCAATCTCTTGAGTGAGATTCGAACACTGCGCCTCTTTCTCGGCCAGCAAAGCCTGTAATCTTTTTACGTCTGTGTCGCCTAAAAGGTCAGAACTGGAAGCGAATGAGGTACCAAAAATTTTTGAAGCATCAAATAATTGAGGCACGTTATCGTGTTCGTCCTGCGCGCGCTCGAGAGTAGGCGCCTCTCTTTTAATTATCGTGGCTTTCTCCGCGGATTCTATACTTTGATTCTTGTATGTTTCCAACTCGATTTTTAAATCTTCTATTGTTTTTTTACTCGCATGTTTGTCAGCTTTCAGTGATTCGATTTCGCACCCTAAATTGTTTTTGGCGTCATGTAACAGTTTTTCTACCTCCATTCGCTGCTGTTCTTCAGAGTTCAGCAAAGCCGTCTGAGAAGTTAATTGCTGTTCAAGTTGATGGGCGCGTTCTTGAACGACTTGCATAACTTCTTGCATGTTCAAGAATTCCGTTTCTCGATCTTCGCATTTCTTTATCAGATCGGAATTTAATGACTGAACACCTTGCAACTTTTCTATACTTAGATTACTCTCTGCTAACGTTTGCTCCGTTACAGTAATCTTTTCCTCCAACGTAACGTTCGCGGATTGTAAACCTTCGATCTTTTCCAATAACTCCTTATTCTCCTTCAACGCTTCGTCTAGTTTCACTTTTATTTCTTCGCCGCTGGCTACTAATACGTTATACTGTAATAAAAGGTCGTTGTAAGGATCCTCCAAGGACCTATTCCTCATACTAGTCTGGTTCATCAAGTCGTTATACCTGAGAGATTCGCGCATTTGCACGAAATTGCCAATAGAATTAGCTAATTCGTTATCGAGATTCTCAATTTCTGCTTCGCGTTCCTCCACCTTCGCTTCTAACGCCTGCACTAGCGTTTGGCATTGTTCGCAATGATTGCAGTGTTGTACGCCAGTAATTTTCCCATCATCCTCGGCAAGAGCTTCATCCGTCTGCGTAGTTTCTGTCACAGTATTTACAACTTCCTTCCGCATCTGTTCGATCAACAACCTTCGGTCATCGGACTCTTTTTCTACATTCTCCAACTTCTCATTGACTTGCGCCTGTTTCGACTGTAACAAACCATTCTCAGCTCTAAGATTCTTTATCAACACCAGTTGCTCAACATATTCTGCCTCCATAACTTGCATTCGCACGCTGAGCTCTCTCGCCTTCTCCGCCACGTCCTCTAATTCCAATTGTTTGCGTTCGTTTTCTTCAGCAATTTGTTGCTTATACGCTTCGTAGTCCGAGGCTACAGTTTCTTTGATTTCTTGCTCAGCCGCAAGCTCCGCTAATGAAGATTGTTCCCTCGCCTGTAGCTTCACAATTTCCTCCTCCATCGCTGTAATTCGTTGTGTGAATAAAGCGAGTTTCTCTTTCGAACTGATTAGATCATTTGTAAGCTTGTCAATATTCTTAAAAGCTTCCGCGGCCTCGTCCCTTGCTTGCGTCAACTTCTCCTCTAAATCTGCTATTTTATTATCCTTTTCGCGCATCGAGATTTCCACGTCTTGAATCTGTTTGTTTTTGGCTTCCTTCTCGTCTTTCTCGGTCGTCCATTTTTCCTCGAGTTCGGCGACCCTGGTCTCGAGCTCCTGGCACATTACTGTCTTCTTCTTTAGGTTCGCCGCTATTTTCTTCATCTTTTCCAACTGCATTTGTATTTTATCCTCGGCATCTTTCAATTTCTGCTCCAACTCAGCAATTTTAGCCTCCAAAGCGAGTTTAATTTCCTCCGTTACATTCTGGCCGACGAGTCTTTCTTTCTCTTCCAGGTCAGCTCTCAGCGTCTCGCATTCCTGTGTCTTAGCATTTAATTCTTCCATCAGGCTCTCAAGTCTTTGATTCTGTAATTCCATGTCCTCTGTATGCTTCACCTTCAGCTGCTCTATTTGTCTGTATCCGCTTCTCAATTCCGCTTGTAAATCCTCGACCAACTTCGCATTGTTGTCTATAATGTTCTGTAGTTCCCAAGTTCGCCTTTTAGCTTCAGTCTTATCATTCTTCGATTCCGCGATCTGCGCATCTAAATGTTCCTTCACCGCTATAAAATCGACAAGCTCTTGTTGCTTCTCAGCCAATTGACTTTGAATGTCATTATTTTGCTGAGACAAGTTCTTCACCTTCTCCAGTAAATTACTATTTTCCTTTGTAGTAGCATTGATCCTATACTGAATTTCGTTAAGAATCCTGTCTTTAGCTTTCAGCTGTTCTAATAATTCGTTGTAATCTTTCAAGGGTTTCGATCCCTCTACTCTTTCGTTCAACTCAACAATATTGTTTCGTAACGAATGTATTTCTTCCTCTTGGCTTCTCACTGCGCTATTGCGATCTGCAACTTCGTTGGACATCGATGTCAATTGAGCATCCCTTTCTTCGATTAACAACTTACAATTATTAAATTCATCTTGCAAGCTATCTATCGTGATCATTTTATTTTGTAATTCCGTATATTTCGCGTGTAGCTCTTGATCTTTATCGTCGACAATTTCTTTCAAACTATCAATTTCGCGTTCTTTTTCCGACACCGCTGTAAGCTGCGCTTGAAGCTTTGCCTCGTACAACGCTGTGGTATCCTGCAACTGCTGCTTTAATAAATTATTTTCCACATCTTTGCCATTCTTCTCTTCGAGCAACATGTCACTTTCGCTTTGCAGCATTTTGAATCCTTCTTCGATAGAAGCTTTTCCTGCCTCTAGTCTCTCCATTTTCTCCTGCATCTCGCCGCACTTAAACTTCCACTCCTCCACAGTGCCGAACATTTCCTCCAATTCTTTTTCTAAACTCTGAATTTTCAGTCCAGATGCTTCGTGCTCCGTAATCTGTTTAGCCTTCTCTTGTAATTCTTCTTCTTTACTTTCGAGCTTAATTTTCATTTCCTCGATTAGATCAGCCTGCTCAGAGATCAATTTCTTACATTCTTGTATTTCGCGTTCCAGGGAAACAACCATCGCTCCCGCGTCACGGGACACAGATTCGTCCGACTGTGGCATCTCAGATATTTCCTGATCACATTTTTCTGTCAGAGCCTTAATTTCTTCGCGGAGTTCCTGATTTTCTCGAATAACGTCTGCTTTCTCTCGACTCGATTTCTCCAATTTTTCAAGAAGTTCTACTTTTTCGTTAGCAGGATCGTCGTGCGTTATTTGATTTATCTTTATTTGCATTTCTTCGTTCTCCCGTGCTACGTCAGCCAAATTTCCCTTCAATTTTTCATTGAGCTTTTCGAATTCCGACACTTTCGCGAGCAGCTGTTCATTTTCATTTAATAATTCCTCGATTCTCAGTTTCAAATTATTGGTTTCGAGATCCTGCGCGGTCGTGTGGCGCGATTGTTCCAAGGCGTTACGCAATTCTTGTGTTTCGTTTTCAAGAAGAGTTTTCTCCTCCTTTAGCACGTCCATCTGCGTCGTAATATCAACTTCCCTCTTCGCCCTGTCGGAAGAATCTTCCGATTTGACAGAAACCAGCTCAGCAGTTAAAGATTCCATTTGCTTTTGTAAGTTATTATTCTCTTCCGTAAGATCTGCCAATTGAATTATAAGTTTCGACAGTTCCAGAGATCGACTACTATTTTCTTCTAACAAAGTATCCACTTTTGCTTTGAAATCGACGCCTGACGTCGAGTCCATTCGACTGGATTCTATACACTCTAAGTGCTCTTCAAGCTTCGTAAGTTTAATAACAAGCTCGTTATTTTCTTGAGTAAGAAGCTCGATCTTGGTCGCATTTTCATTGTGCTCTGGAATACGTTCGAAAGATTCGGTCGAACCAGTGTCAGAAGATCCCTTCTCTTCTGTTCGACTCAACTTCATCGTCAAATCGGCGTTCTCTTGCGTCAATTGGTCAATTTTCTTTAACAACTCATTTTTGTCTGGATCGTTTATCGTCTCAAATGATTCCGTGGATCCAGCCTGCGAACTTTCTTTCTCGTGAGCTTTATTTAATTTAACGTTCAATTCGCTATTTTTCTGCGTCAAATCCTCGATCTTCTTCAACAAATCAGTTTTGTCTAACTCCCCGATGGCTTCGAACGACTCGGTGGACCCGGAGTCAGACGCTCCTTTCTCCTCCAGCTTCGATATTCTGTTATAAAGTTCGCTGTTCTCCTGCGTCAAGGCTTCTATTCGTTTAGTCAGATTCGCGTGATTAGCTTCTGGCGAAGATTCCAATTTATTCTCATTTTGCAATCTGTCCACAGCTTCTAACTGCTCTTCGAGATCGACAACTTTCAGCTCCGCGGTTACTCTGAGATTCTCTGATTCTGCGTTTTCCGCTTCTAACGCGGAAATTTCCTGCTTCGCCGCGTGAAGTTCTGAAACACAGACCACGCGCGGTAATTAATTCGTCTGAACGGTAAAATTCATTTTCAACAGGAATTTAATATAGGAGATAATAGAAAATACAGGCACAGAATGAATTACCTTGCATGAGGTCCAATTTCTGATTCTCCAAAGTGGCGATGGCTTCGATTTGTATTTGAATGTCTCTCGTTTGAGCGGAGACATTATTTTCGAGGTCAACAATGCATTCTTGCCAGTCTGCTGCTGAGGCTATGCAAATCGTATAACATGCCAATGATGTATGTGTAATTGACATTAACCGACAGTAAGCGCGAAGCAAGCAAGTCAAACGCTACACACAAACATCAACTTAGCAAATTTAAATTAGCAACTTTAAACGAAACACGTCGACGGTTCTCCAAAGATCGGTTATTCTGATCTGATATCAAGCACGATTACAAGCCGTAAAACCGTTAATTTAGCAGGCAATGGCCCATTCGTGAGAAGCATGTACAAATTGATTTGCTAATCCGTCGATTATTCGATCGTTAATGTCGCGAAGCGTTAATTATATTTCGAACTGCATCGATTATTATTCGAATCGTCTAACGGTGCACTGTGAATGATTTTGCGAAAATGAGAAAATCATTTGCCCACTTCTTCATGCAAACAAGTTAATTACGCTAGACATTATGTACACACCGTATAAGATATATAAATATAAATATTATATTCTAAGGAACAAGTCTACTTCTATAAGTCAGAGTATAGCGAACTTTGACAAGTAAAGTAGGTACCATGTTATATTAAAACAGTATAAGATATCTGACAGAATATAATTGATTAGTATTCTGAATACACATTTTTACAATTCAGATATCTATAACAAATCGTATAACAGGACTCCATCACCAGAAATCAATGTAATCGTAATTGTCTCGATGCTAATATTCCTTATTAAGAATAAAAAGAAATAGATCGACAATTTATTCTAAACAACTATTTTGTACAAAACGAATCTTCAAAATATACAACAGAAGTGCTTTGCATATATTACGAACCGTACAGGTTGTGGCGGAATAAGTGGGAAATATTTTAGGGCCGATCTTGGCACATCTGAATAATAAAAAAAAACGTTCATCTAAACTTATGTCCTGTTTGATTCTGTTCTCGAGTTACAGCGAATTCGAACGTCTTACCAACGACTCTCTAACTCTCCCCCTATGTCCAGCTGTTGCTCGGATGTGCTGGGAAGCTTATTCAATTCTTTCGCAACGCGTTTACACACTGGGCGATACAAAATTCGCTATAACTCGAGAACAAAGTCGAATGGCACGTATGTTTGTGTGAACCTTTTTTTTTATTATTTAGATGTAGCGAAGTCGCTCCTGAAATATTTCCCACTTATTCCGGGACACCCTGTATACACGGACATTGGATTCTTTCCACAGCAAGGAAACTAGGACTGCGGATAACACACTGTTTTCAGAATATAAACGGACAATGCATTGCACGTATAATCGGTAACAAAACTAGAACAATGGAAACAACGATGACAGAATTTCTGTCCTGGTTCCTACCTTTAAGCTCGTCAAAGTCTACCAGACTCAGCTGAAGGTTACCTTTCTCCTCCTCTAATAATGCCACTTGGTTCGCCAGTCTGACAAGCTCTGCATTCGTATCGGACACCTGAATCGTGAAATCGCATATACATATTTCGCGGCGTTGTCTTATAACATTCTTTACTCGTGTGTTTTCAATGAGATAGGCATGTAATGACAGAGTAAAGAGATCAACCATTACTGCTAATCTTAGTTCTGTGTTTGATAAATTAACCCCTTACTGTACGGTGTGCCATATGTGGCACACATAGACTTTCCTATTTTATTCTTCGTATATTTAGACACATGTATTGGGTATGCAAAATAAATTTGGGACTTTGCAAAATTTTGCAATAATTTCCGTAGTTGGCATGTTTGTTCGTTTACAAAAATTTTTGATTGTTATTATTTGTTTTTAAGATATTCACACTTCTTCGAGCTCCTACTATAATACAGTAGAGCGTCAATTACGCGAACTGCTTGGGACCGAGGTGGTTCGGAAATTCGAATTGTTCGGATAATCGAAGAGTTCGGAGAATGAAGCATGCGTGTACTTTACACAGTTTATAACCATAGGAATTACACCTAAAATTACTTATTAAATACAGGAGTACTACTGCGTTAATTTATATTATAGTCCAGCGAAATTAGACGGAAATCGAACTAAATTTTGGTATGGGCCTTTATTTGGTCGTTTTAAACAATGTGTCAAAAGTCCCCATCGATCCGATCCGACCGCCGCTAAAAACGACTGTTTTTCGCGAATATCTCGTTATCTAGCAGTTTTGCGACAAAAATAGTTATTATACAATTTGTAGCTTTAGAAATTCTCTACAAAAAAGGTCCTATGAGTTTTTTTGGTAGGAGTAACCATTTTCATGTATGTTGGGTTACCAAGTTCCAACCCCCATACTTTTGACAAGGGAAAATCCCGAACCCGGAAACTCAAAAAATTATGAAACTTTGTAAATATGTAAGGGAAGTCCTCCTTCGGATAATCGACCGTTCAGTTAATCGAGGTGCGGATAATTGACGCTCTACTGTACTTAGCGGAGAAGTGTTATTAAGGGGTAAAACCACTCTAGAGGCAGAAAAAAAGACCTAAATTTGACAATTTATTTTGGGAGTATGACAAACGGAATAGAATTTCTTTTCAGAGGGTTTATTTAACTCATATCGAAGTACGAAAAACCATTTTTTTATTGTCTATTCCGTTTGTCATACTCCCAAAATAAAATGTCACATTTAGGTCTTTTTTCTGCCTCTAGAGTCGTTTTACCCCTTAATATATAATATAATATTTTTATGTACTTTTATATTGGACAATTGTTTTATGCCATGTATAACACACTAACAAGGGAACACCGCGAACTCGGACTCAGGGATTGGAACGCAACTTTGTGTGTTTTTAGAGTGGCTCAAACAAGAACAACGGTGTGTTTCATTTGGGCCCTATCGCCCTTTAAGGGGGTGAAAACTAACCTCAAAGTCAAATTGGCACTTCCACTTTTTCGCGTATATCTCTCAAAGTGCAACAGACAGAAAAAAATGTTTCAAACAAAAATTGAATGGTGCTATAAGCGCTACAAACTTCCGTTAACAAAATATTTGATAAAGTTTTTGCCATCAGACATTTTTCTTTTTAAACTCTTTTCAAAATTTTGTTAACGCAAGTTTTGAGCGCTTATTGTACCATTAAACTTTTGTTTGAAAAATTTTCTTCCGTCTGTTGTACTTTGAGAGTTATACGCGAAAAAGTAGAAGTGCCAATTTGACTTTGAGGTTAGTTTTCACCCCCTTAAAGGGCGATAGGGCCCAAATGAAACACACCGTTATTCTTGTTTTAAGTCACTCTAAAAACCCACAAAGTTGCGTTCCAATCGGTGAGTCCGGATTCGCGGTGTTCCCTTGTAAGTAATTAGATAATTATTCATATTTACATATTTTTATATAAATCAATTAATGCAGAAATATAATATCATCACTGTACATATTTAAATGAACAATGATCGGAGATGATAAATTTATATTGGCCATTTTCACCAATTTCCTTTCCAAAGATCCGAAACTCTTTTTGTCCGAAACACTTGTCACTCGGATTTCATACATTAAAATTAGAAATTGCAAAATAGATGCAGGGAGCGACAGTGATGTACTAATTAAAGCATAGTAATTGAGGAATTGCACGAAAAGAAGAAAAGAACTGATAATCCCCTTTGGACGAATAGTAATTCAGTTGTTTCTGAAAACAATACTCTCTGTTGCAATTTTAAAGTACCACAAAAATTAGTGTTATTATTTATTTCACGTAGATCAATTTAGTTACGTTTCATACCAGAAACGCATGTCACAACTTCATATTGCGCCGTACATGCTCAAAATCATAATACAGGGTCATCAGTTTATCTTGCAACCCGCGCGCGCGATCAGGTAAAAGCGAAACGCCGCGTCACGCACGCATTCTACTCCAACCATACGTCGATACTTCCGATAGATCGCGAATATAGACAATAATTATTTAAGTACTTTTCTCCGAATTCCTCGGCCATTGTTCATATAACAAATATTTTCAAATTTATAAATAAATTCATGCAATAAGGGGTTAAGTATTCAAATCTCATACATATTAATTAAACATGAACAAATACAGATCAAGGAGCCTTACCCTTTTGAAATTTTCCAATTGTTTCTGCAAATTTTTCATTTTGCTTTTATGTTGTGCTTTAATCTTTATCATGCCTTTATTCAATTCTTCTAATTCCTTCGTAAGTTTTGCCACTCTATCATCATCTTTAATAGTACTTTCGTCTGGCAACCTTGCTGCGATGTCGCTTTTCTGTTCTTCGAGTGTATGCACAACATTTTCGAGATCCGTTATTTTATTCGCATATTCTTCATTTTTCAATGTTAAATCTGCCAATTGCTTCTGCAACTCAGCTTTCGATTCTTCTTCGAGGAGTTCATTAGATTGTTTCAGCTCTTCCACTAAATTTTCAAGCTCAACTATTCTATTATCTTTTTCT
The DNA here is from genome assembly GCA_946251845.1 of Andrena fulva. Taxonomy (NCBI): domain Eukaryota; kingdom Metazoa; phylum Arthropoda; class Insecta; order Hymenoptera; family Andrenidae; genus Andrena; species Andrena fulva. The sequence goes on along the minus strand of OX276328.1, from coordinate 40,805,775 downwards.
ATTATCGCCCCGTTACCATTCCCCGATATATTCACAATTTTGTCTTGCAGATCGACAATATTCTTTTGCAACTGATACTTCTCGTCTTGCAGCTGTTTATTGCTGCATTCCAATTTCTCTAATTTAAATTGCAAATCGCCGATTTTCGGATCCCTCTCTATCCCAATGCCAGATTCCAGTTTAAACACTCGTTCGTTAGATTCTGCCAATTTTAATTCGTAATCTCTCAACTGCTGAAGGAGATTGTCATTTTTCGCCTTAAGCGAGGATTCTATGAGTACAAAATTCTCCTGCATCGATCTCATCGCTTCTTTGGTCTCTACTAACGTATCCATCGTGGAACGAGAGAAGTCGGCGCTCGCCGCTTCGGACAGCTTCTGCTCGTCCACTTGTCGCTCAAACCTAAACAAACGTAAACAAATACACAGATATCTTCTCGAGAAAATATTCTTAAACTGAAATGTAAAAATTTACCGATCAACCGACTCCTCTAATTCTGCGATTCTGCCGTCCCTCTCTTGCAACTGCGTTAACAGACTTTTATTCTTGTCTTTCAGCGATGTCTCCAAAAGCACAAAGTGCTCTTGCATCGTTCGCATTTCGTCTTTCGTATCCTCGAGGGTGTCCAACGTCGTTTTACCTCTTTTCGACAGATCCGCGGACACGAGCGTGACCGCCTTTGTCTTCGATCGAATAACAGAATCTTTTTCTTTCAAATTTTCTCGCAGATCCACAACAGTGGCTTCCAGTTCTAAAATTCTGCCACCGAGCTCCGCGATTTTAGTCTCCTTCTCCCGAATATTCTCGATCTGTATCGGCGACATGACCTGCAATTAAAGTCCCATACCCATAAATTATCTCAGAATCGACTGAATAAAAAATTGAGAGAGAAGCTGACGATTACTGACGTCCGAAGTAATCATCACCGGCTTGACAGGCGTAACGGAGAGCTGATCCTTCTGCGAACCCATCATCGCCGGATCCGGGTTGGCCGCGTCCTTTTCCTCCAGCTGTTGCCTGATAGCCTCCACTTTCTCCTCGACCGCTCGCTTCGTTTCGGTTCGCTCCTTGTTGCGCTGCTCGAACACCTTCCTGTCCTCCGCCAGCTTCTTCTGGAGTAAAGTAGACTTCGCTTTCGCAGTTCTCGCCTGGCTGATGTCGTCGACGGTTCCCTCGGACGTGTTGGGTAAATTCGGATCGGACGTGCGCGATACAATCTTCTGAGGTAGATTTCCATCCTTACTTCGACGCGATAGCTTGGCTCTGGACTTTATTTTGGAGAGCCTCCTCGCGTATTCCTAAATTCCAAACGAAACTGGTATCAAGCAGGTGAGGAACGACTCCCGAATGCTTACGAAGCCAGCCCTATTACCTGAACCTCCTCTTCCTTCTTCAAGCTCGACTTACTCTTCAGCATCAGCTCTTTAAAGGACTCCGATTGGCTTCTACCCTGCTCGCACATCTCCGCCGTTCGCGCCGCAGGCTCGGGTAGCTCCTCTTCCGCGGTTCCGGGTGGCTCCTCCGACGTGTCCCACATCATGAACTGTAGGATTAATAACAATAGAAGCCACTTCATTACGATTCGGACGAGGCGAGCCGAAACTCTTCGGAGCAGGGAATTATGAAGTCAATGGCAGTGAAAATTTGTACAAAGTGATCAGACTGTGTCACCCACTGCTCTCATTTTCATAGACTAATTGGATGAGAGCATGACTGGGGTAAACTAATTATATTATCCCTACTGTATACGTACCGAATGTCATAATACCCACAGGCTACCTTGTGATATATATTCGACGCTTACGATATAACGCGTAAGCGGAAACCTTGTGCTTTTTTCAATGACGCTGTATTTATGATTAAGGCGAAACCACACGTGAAATTTACGACTGTTTAGTAGGACCTGTAGAAGTCATTTTTCGTCCGCGGCGAGGGCGAGTTTTAACGGAAGAAACGAAATCAAATGGGACTCTGAAATGTTTGGTAGTATAGGTGTCGTGGCGTTAATTATTTTTACGTACGAATCCGCACCGTTCGAAAGCGGAAAATTTCGAAAGTGCAGAAGTCGCGTCTATTTCATTTATTTCGAGGATATTGCAAAGCTATGACGTGGAAAATACGAGGAGAAGCTGGCAAGATTATATCGACGGCAGCGCAACGCAGATAAGAAGGGATATCGCGAAGTTAACCTCAAAGTGTTTTCAATCTCATTGAAAATTGCGGGTGCTGTGTTCGAATTGCAGAGTATGTTGTCAGTGTTGAAAAGCACGAGTGAAATTTGGAGAAATAATTTTGAATACGTAGCGAGGTGACGTAATCCACGTTATAAGGAGAAACATGTTTAGTAATGATTGGCGACATCGGGAAACAGATACTATGCGAAATCCAGCCAGCTCGTGAGCGGACGCGAATTAAGTATCAATTCGGATGAAGTAATTTTTTAGTACTGTTTACCTTTATTTATATTCCTGGAATTGTCAAGATGGAAACACGTCACTATTCGCGCACATATTTTACTAAAGCGCTTTCACCACTCACGTCTCTGCCCGGTCAAGCGAAATTCGGGCATGTACATATTTAATTGTAACTATACAATATTTACAGTGATTTTATTAACAATTATACATGAATATCAAACAATCCGTGAGTTCACACTTCAAAACGAAAAGTCTACATTACTCCTACAGCCGGAAACAGTTGGACGTTCCAAATGTGGCGACGTCTCTCTAATTTACCGCTAGAGGGCTACGAGCGACAATCATTTCTCACAAGTGCTTTGTAGCGGTAAGTTCCTTATTAAAAATATAAATTGTTTCAACTTTCAATGTTTTTGTGCTTAAATCATTACATTAATACATTTTTATTCTCGAATCCAGCTAACTCTTCGTTTCTTAATCCTTAATTTGAATTCCCTCTTTGTATGAGTGGGTACATACCTGCTACCACATTACAGAACGTTTTACGACTTCCAACAGGCGTGGAACGAAATATTTCCGACGATTTCAAATACGTGTTACTTAACATCAAATTCTCTTGCTTATTTTTATTTTCATTTTACTAGGAAAAACAGAGCTTACCTTGTATTTAAGAGCACATTACTGTACGATGTTATTGCAATTATTTAGTGGTTTTGAATTAAGAATTGTAAATTCTTTTTCTGCCTAACAAGAGTTTTCAATTTTTTTTAAATATAGGCCTTTGATAAAAGCGTAGACCAGAAATTTCTATAAATAGAATACTCCAAGCATAATTTGTTAAGGTAAATTGTAAAATAAAATTTTAAGTGTAAAAACGCTGTGGCTTGTTTGTAAATTATTCGTCAGTTTTATTCCACGGTCGCTTGTTTGCATGAAATTAAATTTGAAATTTCAGCTTTTCTTCTTTAATTGGAGCTTATTATTAGATTTAAATTTTAATGTAAATATTGATCTTTGTATTAATCGCTTTCGATTTTATTTTTTTATTTACGTACAGCAATTGAAAATTTTTATTGTACTTTACAAATTAATTATGTGTGTAGTATGTATGCATTCGACGACTGCTAAACAGCATAGAAAAATAATCTTATTGAAGCTTAGCGCGTGTGTATCAATGTAGGTTAGGTTAGGTTTATTTTTTCCTTAGTATAGGTACAAAATTACAATAAGTATCTACTACACTAAGAGTGGCATTTCAAGATATTTATCTTATATAGCCCAACGAACTCTAGTCATTCAGTGTATCAATGTAGATATGTATACATTGTGACACAACACAACAGGTGATAACAGCTGATCTCTATGTGACAGCTAGAAAGCAGTCAACACTTGCAGATCCTGTGCATATGATAAAGCAGATTATTTTTCGTGGCGTGCTTTCTTACACATGCATATATCGTGGGCTAATCGCAGGTGGACGTAGAGAAAAGTGTTGAACCATGCAATAATTGTGCGATTTATTCATAATTGTTAAAAATAAGATGAGACTTAAAAAAGGACAAACAATAAAGTGCCATGCTGTAATTAAATCCATACGTTCTGTTAAGTCCGTTATTGTCAACGTCAAAATTAATGGGGAAAAAATAGTATAGCCCTAACCTAAGGCGAATGCACGAAGCACACAACACTATATATAGACTGTATTGTGTATTTACTATACAACATATACAGGGTGTTCACATTATTAGCATCCAGTATTCTCCTTGCAAAAAATTTTCACAAGAAAGAAATGAAAGAGGAGAATCTCTTAGTATTTTCGTAAAGATAATTGGGTCAATCTTTCAAGTTCAACAGCAAATTCCGAATTTTGAGAGTGAACTTACAATAGCTTTTTCATCATATCGTATGAAAACGAATTCATTCAGTAGTCATACAATAGCATTTAAACTCGCGCATGGGGAAACCCAATCGATGAGCGCAAATTCATATGAAAATTTGTGATTTTGACGAATCGATATTTTTCTTCAAACTGCCGCGATTCTGTCAATTTTGTAGGTTTTCCTCCAAATCGAGGTTCATTACCTGCGTAATTTTTTTTAAACAAAAAGAATCTCTTTGGTGTTTTTATTTCAGATAAATTGAGCAGCCCAGAAACGGAGCGCTTGACAATTGTATGAATAATTCTATGAATTAATGTTTTTGCTAACTAATTGTTTCTTCTTTTGTTCCTAAGTGTAAAAAAAATACCCTCACAATTTAAAATGGATACTCTGCTCAGTTTCCGAAAAAAAAACGCCCACAAATTTTCATATGAATTTGCGCTTGTCGATTGGTGTTTCCCCTTAAAAGTTAGTGTACGACTCAAAGATGTAAATAATTTGAAAACAAAAATAGAATTATACGGCTCAATGCGCAGAACAATATTAGCAAAGTAGGATAAGAGTATAATTGGCAGAACTGATATGAGAATAACATCGCAAACACTATATGACTATCCATCAGGATCACCTACCGGACCTACCCGTTGGAAAAAGTATAACATACACGTATCTCGCGTTTAGAAAGTTTGCTTTCTTGAAACTTACAGTTTAAGCTTTCGTATTTGCTTATTAAAACAGAGTGGCATTTTTCTTTTTTCGTAACATAGTCACCACGAGAATGGTGGGTACTAATTAACACGAACACCCCGTATACGTGCGGAAACATGAAGCGCGGCGTATATATGTATGTTCCGAGCTGTAAGGTACGCGCTTGGTGCTACGGCGCATTTGCCAGTATCAACGGTTCGCGTTTATCGACTATCGTGTGTGCTGTGGCAAATGCGATCCATTGGCTCCAGATACAAGAATTTACGTGGCTTTTCCGTAAACACTACCGTCGTCAACCATGATGGGCGTGCAGAACCAGTACAAAGGTAGGAAAAGATATCTGGGTTCCCCCCTGTTGACAACTGAAAACAAAACACATCCGAACGACACGGCAAGCCCTGGCGACCACTGTGACAGTTGCCCGGAGCAAACCGCACAATTCGTTGAACTGCGTGTTGTCGTTCACCGTGCAGTTCATCAGCAGTTTATCGCGCTGATTTCTCGTTCGTTACGTATGTTTCGTTCCTGTCGTCTTGCGAACCGCAACGTAGCGTCGCGCTGTACATCGCCAGCCACTCGACTATTGGCGTGCACTTTTGGAGGGAAGAAAGTCGCAGGTGCGAATGTAAATAGAACGCCATACAAATTGATCGAGGCCGCGACTACTTGTTGTTCATTGCAGTTGAAATTGCTGACTTGGTCGCTGTAGGCTTGCGATATCACATAGAAACTAGAGGAAATTGCCTCTATTTTACCGACCCGCCTGTGGTCGCGATCCCGAGACGAGCGATATGAGTTTAATCAATAATGAAGTCTGTGTTTTCATCGGGACATCAACATGACCCCGTTTATCGTAGTGCGTGAAACGATAGGCACACGTTGCTCGAAAAAGCCGTCGCCCACCCGACGACACGGCATACGAACAGCAACAGCTCGTCATCGACACCTTCGCGGTTTCATATATAATCTTTAAATACGAATGCGCTCATTTACCGACAACAACACACCATCGACGCTCCTCCGCATCGGCAGCGGCAGGATTCGCGGCAACAATGTTCTGCCAGTCTAACGATTGATCCCGGGGCGATCAGCATACCGATAGTTTCTCTATCGGCGTGATCGCTTCTCTAAACGTGGTATTACGTTTCTTTCACGATGTTTTTAATTTCCATCAATAAAATCTGATACTGTGTGATAACGATATAGGAAAATGCTGATAAAACCTTTCCCCATTTTCAAGTACTTATCCACGTAGTATAGAAAATTCCCCTTTGGTTCCTTTTAATGCTACGCTCTTCTGTACCCAATATCTTCTTTTTCCTTTTTCACCTTCATCCAATAGTATGGCCGTCATAGCCATTTCTTCAACCGTAAAGTCTATTTTTACCATTTCACTGCAAAGCGAACGCAAAAGTTTGTTGAAAAGGGATGCACCGGTCGTCAAGTTGCATGCAGTGTACGAGTTGACGCTTTGTTGGCGTCGTACTGGTGCCAACATGTCATTCGTGTATGCGAAACAGCTTTGGTGCGTTGACAATTAGTCGTCGTCATTCACATGTTGTGTTATTAAATGGGTGACGACCTTAACTGTGCGATGTAAAAGGTGGCACGTGTCATTGTTAGTTATTTTCAAAGTAATGAAACTACTCGTCAAAGTGATTTACGTGTTTGTATTGTATGGACTTCACGGTTGACGATTCTACTTATCATAAGTTTTCTCTTTCGGTTAATAAATAGGAGTACAGTAGGTATTGTATTAAGAACTAATCTTAATATGATAAGATCATCGTCACTTTACGGTTGAAAAGTGAATATATAATGCGTAAGTAGTGGGAATAATTTGTGAGTATTTATGACGAGTATGAGTTTTGTTTGTATGTATGTTTCGAATAAACAAATTGTTTTTACAATTCAAAGTTCCACTGACGATATTAGTTTCATCTCTGCGCTATAATCGCCTTTAAATATTTTTACGCCTTTTTGAGGTTAGGTTCACTGAAAGACATGAACTGAACTTCAGATAAAATGTACGGAGATATATGTAGAAAAAAATAGTTAAAGTATGTTGCTTTAAATCAGTGCTGAACTGCGGGCCTAATTAAATAATAAAATCGAAAGTTTAAACTTAAAAAACTCGAGTGAGAAGAAGTGGAATTCTGTAGCATAAATGCATCGCGTCAAGTTCCGAGTTCGTTGACTTACATTTAAATTATACGTGTAACGCATTTCGTTGTCATGTATATTAATGTTTACGTTTCGTAAGTTGAACTCCTTTTCGGGCGAAAGTAAAATCCATTACTCGCATCGTGCGACGGATTACATTGCTGTTGTAAGTACGAGTCAAAATGAAACCGCACCGCGCCGTTTGGAAATAAATGCGATCGTGATGGGAGCGAATTATGCGAGGGCAATGTTTGACCTTAATGGGATTAAACTATCGCGTGTGGTGCAATCTTTGAATCAAGTCAGATGACACGCATCGTATGAAATTTCTTCGTCGAAAACGAGGTGTTATCGATAGAATAAGAATATATGGATGTCAGAATGTAACATCTTGTGTACAGGGTGATTCAGAACGAGCCTAAAAATCGTTGCCAGGCTGTTTGGAAAGCCATTGCGAATAAAAACTGTTGTACGAACATAGATCGTATTCTCAATACTTATGTATTTAGTTACAAGAGTTGAAAATTTTACTGCTGCCACAGTAAAATCACATGCTTCGTACGAAGTAACCTTTTAATAAATCAAAACAAAACAGTATGAGATACATACATTATATTGTTTTTATAATGAAAGTGTTTATATTGGAGCAACGAGCAGATCTACGTTTTCTAAGAGATTACCTACCAACGATAAAAGCGTCTGATCGACGCTTCTTTCATAGCTCAAACATAAACGTATCCTTACTCACAATTGAAAGTATAAAATAATTAACAATTAAGAATACTAATTGCTATTAATCAGTAATTTATTACTGCATCGAATGAGATTCGTATGACTAAATAATGTAGGTATTGTGTCGTGTATACGATTCGTTGATTCGTCGGTGTAATGCCTGCATCCGAGCACAGGAGGCACGTTTGGAGCATTTATTACAAAACTGAACTGTAAACAAATGATACAATTTCCTATTCTTCTATCATGTTTTAACACTTTGCGCGACACAAGATTTTGAAAAATGTTCTTTCTAGTCGGTTAGGCCTTTCTGCGCGATCGCTACTGCTGAGACTATTAGTGGCGGATTTAAGAAAAAGGCCCAGGTGGCAAACGTTCTCAGAGGTCCATTTTTTTGGAGGAAAATGAGGAGGTAGTTTACTAAAAACGGGCCAAGTGTAGTAGTACGAAAAAAATGTAATGTTTGGATACCTATACCTAATCATCATTTTTTTTTGTCATCGGGGCCTTCTGTGCAGGGCCCTAGGCGGCAACTGCTCATCAGCCGCCCCTGTTAAATCCGCCACTGGCTGGGACAGTTTAGCTTGACTTGATTTGCTGCAATTTGCTGCGTGCAAACATTTGGGAACACTTAGATAATACTTTCGAGGCTTTCCAGAAAATATGAACGTGAAAGCAAGCCATAGATAACTATCTACAGGATGCAAATCAGCCGGCGTGAAAACACGCCGATGCTAGTCGAAGTGTTAATATCTGAAAGATCTCTTTGTATCAAGCGTATGATTTTACAATAATAGCAATAAAATTTTAAACTCTTATAAGTACGTAAGTATCGAGAAAAGAAAGTAGAGAGTGTTTGGCAGAAGATAGTGGAAAATGAAATGGGCGATTCTTTGTGACAAGATAGGAGAGAAATCAAGAGTAAAGTAATTGCGGTGGACTTCGTTTGTTAGTCATTAGTCATAGTCGGATAAGGAACGCTTGACAAACGGCAATTCGTTGTCAGCAACGCGCGCTGCGTAGGTCAGTACAGGGCCTCGCCCAGTCGCCGTAAAGAACAATGACGTATTTTTATCACTACTCCTACGAGGGAAAGTTGCTACCCATGTGCTTTTTGTTTTCTGACAGCGAATGTACGCGCTTCTACTGACCTATGCAATGCGTTCTCATCGCGGTTCTTTAGGGCAGGGGCGTCCGCAGACTTTTTTCCAGGGGGGGGGGGGGGGGGCAACTTTGCGATGATAGTAAAAAAAATATACCCCTTTTGCTTTTTTTAACCCATTTTATAGTGCCAATTTAATTAAAAATTTAAAACCGAAATTTAAAAATATTTCCTTTTTTAGTATAAACTTAATAAAGATCAGTTTTGAAAAAGAAGCGATTTTTCTCAAAAGCCAGGGGGGCAACTGCCCCTTTCACACCCCCCCCCCCCCCCCCCGCGGACGCCCATGCTTTAGGGGTTTCTGATCCGAATTTTTCAACATTAATAATAACTAAAACACAAAGCCCCCGCCGCAATTCCGTTATGTACTCTTGATTTTCGGCTTGTTTTGTCGCGTGGCATCACTCATTTCATTTTTTACTCCCTATTGTAGAACAGCCAGTGGCAGATTTAAGAAAAAAGGCCCAAGTGGCAAACGGTCTGAGAGGCCCATTTTTTGAGGAAAATGAAGAGGTAGTTTACTAAAAACGTGCCAAGTGTAGTAGTGCGAAAAAAATGTTGTGTTTAGATACGTATACCTAATCATAATTCTTTTTTGGTCATGAGGCCCTGCCGGGGCCTTCTGTGCAGGGGCCTAAGGTCGGGGCCAGATATATTGGCCGGTGAGTTTCGTGAGGGGTATTCTCCCACCACACCGGTTGCCTGCCTCGGTGCTCCTTTTCTCAACGTTTTCTGACTCACTCTCGTTCCATCTCGCTCTCGCCTTCACAGAACAAGAGTGAGCCAGAAGTGGTGGGGATAGTGCCAGGCTTCTGTCGTGTAGGTCAAACCGAGCTGTCAGCGTAGAAATACACACATCAGAATAGGTGTGCGTTAGCTCCGAAAAAATTCAGGAGCTTTATTGGTCAGAACATTGATTCGTTCTCGATAGCTTCATCTCGTATTGGTAAACGCATAGCTTCGTAACGCACACAACAATTACGCTAAGAATAAATAACAGCCAAACAGCTAGGTTCAGGCGGAGCCGAGCAGCGTTCCCGTTACCCCACCATACCCTTCGGGGGCCACGAAACTCCAACTGACAAATCCACGATCGTCATATGGTGGTGGTTGATTTCTCCTCGATCGTTGCTCGCGAAAACGAATTCACCGGCCAATATATCTGGCCCCGACCTTAGGCGGCAACTGCTCTTTTCGCGCCCTGTTAAATCCGCCGTTGCGAACAGCCGTGTAGTTATGTTTGACATAAATATGACACTTTTTATTGAAAATCAGACTGACCGTTCAACCAATCTACTAAAGCGTTTTACGCTCGTTCTAAATCTTCCTGTATTTAATTTTCATGAATATTTGTCTATTGTACACCGTTTAAGTATGAATTATGCTGCTGACTTTACGCTTGCTCGAAACGTGTTATACAAATTACAATTAGTTGATTAGATGTATAAGGAAGAAATAAAAAGTATGTAGTTTTTTTTTCATGAGATAGTATAATACAGTAATGCATTACATAGTATGTAGTATACATATACATGTGTATAAGGTGCTAAAGAAATATGCAAAAAAAATCGACCCGAGCTTGAAATTCGAGTTTAAATTTTTTGCTACATATTTTAATAGAGAGATGGAGATTTAAAAAATAACCTCCTGTCGCATATGAACCGGTGTCTCAGTAAATGTTGTCAAACTTTCGGCCAATTAGATTCGTAAGGAGCTACGTGTGGGAGGAGCTTCCCTCACTTTGCCTCCTCTTATTTCCACGAGTGACTTTACACGATTTAAATATAGTACCCATAGAAATATAGCAAGATCGTAAACTACTGTAGCGCGTGTCGGTTTTTTGCACGTTTCAAGCTTCGGAACTAACGAATTGGCAGATAAGGGGCTCGGGCCGATCTCGGGGTTCAGGGTATGTGACCTGAGACTCACTTCCTACTTAAATTATATTTCCTTTAAAGTTAATACAATTTTTATTTACAGTATGCACAGTATATGGGGCATGTACCTCTGTTTACCTACTCGCGTAGTATGTAGGTAGACAATGGTAAAATAAATATTGTCATTCATCAATTGTAAGTAGTATCGGTTTTATTGCACTGAATCCAACAACAGCAGTGCCGGGGCCTGAAAGCCGTCGCTGCTCGAGTGTTTCATTTACGACCACGTTATATCTCGGCGCGTAGGTAGGGGAGACCGGAGCAGGTTGTAACACGGGGTAAATTGTAACATAAGTAAAATCTTTTGAACGACAAATCTGGTAATCCACAGCATGCGAGAGCTGCTTGACGATATTAGCACCGTCGGTTTTAGTGACACAAACGAGCGTTATGTATTCATTTTGTGGTAATAGCCCAGAATTTTAGTATTTAGAGCATGAAAGTAAATGTTGTCTTAGCACTTTTATTTCAATTAACCGTCATTAGGAACCGTTTGAATTTTTGTTTCTTTGTCGCAAACGAATCAGTACCCATTGGTTTATTATTATGTGTACGCATTTTAGTGATTTGATGTTTAGTGTCTCGTTTGCTGAGATAAAACGCAAAAATTCGACCTCGGGGTAAATTGTAACATGTTAGTATACTTACTCCGCTCCAAATGGTGATGAAGCAAGCTATTTGCTGACACACCGGAAAAGGATGCTCTAGACGAACAACAGAACAATCGAGAATCCAAAAAATATAAAAAAAGTATGAAGGCAAAAGTAAAGAAAGCACAGAAGAAGATTTTGATAGAATCAGATGAATAAGCAATGATTGCTTAACTCATGTATATCAAATGTTTAATAATGATCTGTGTTTTCATTTATATTGTTTAGAAATGGTTAGTTATGTTCATATTTGTATTTAAATAAGTAAAACAGATGTGTTACAATTTACCCCGGACTGGGGCAGATTGTAACAAAGGTTCAGATTTGTTTAAGATGAAGCTAGATGTCTAAGTATCCAAGATTTTGTCACCTACTTTCACGCAATTAGTTCACCACATATGTAAGTAGTAAATCACGCAAATTATTTCCTGATTGAGGAAAACACTTTCGAGAAAAAACTGTGAAAACTTTTTTTGTTACAATTTGCCCCGGTCTCCCCTACTGTAGGTGGAACTTTACTGATTTTTTTTAAGAAAATATTTCGTTTTTGATGTACCTGCTTTTTTATGTTTTTATTCGCCGAAGAATATTTGTCAAAAATTATCTTTGAAAATTGTCTTTTATGTACCTATAACTTTCATAGTACGCGATAACCATACAATATGTTATAGTTTCCCACGCTACTTTATACATATAAATGTTTCAGAAAAAGTTGCCTTTCTATCTGCCTCATTCGTAATTCATACATAGGTATCTTCTTATCAATCTGAATTATTCGGAAATTTTCATTAAAAAAACAAAGTACTGATATATGTATGTATACACACAAAGTAAAGAAGTATCTTTCGTGTTGATTTGCGTGTTATAATTGAATATATTTTATAATTCAGTTTTGCTTTCCAATGTCTTATGTTAATTGACTATTATGTATACAAAGAAAAAGGTGTACTTACCTATACCTGGTAATGAAATCATGTTTAATAAATAGACGAATGAATAGTAAGGATTGACTTCTGAAAATATTTTCTATTCATATTTGTACCTTACAGTCTAGTGAATATTATCAATAAAATATTGTACATACAGACGATAAACTGCACATATGTAGATACATAGAATTCACAATGTCGTCAGACTTCGTAACTGTTTTGAAATGTTTTTAACGTCTATTTGCTAATGCATTTCTTTATTTACCGTGTATTTTGCGGTTGAAGATGCAATGGTGGTAAATAATGTGATCTTTGTAATTCCGATCTAGCCATTTAATTCTAATCTGAATCGCCTTAGACCTCATATGGGTAGTAAAAAGAATAGTACAAAGGTCGTGGTTGTATTATCGCTGATGGTCACTGTCACTTTTCAAGTACACAGATATGTACTCTGCGAGGACTGTGTAAATAAATTATATTCAAACGACTCCGTGTAATCGTGCGATCAAGACATAAAAAAATATACTCAAAAATTCAAATGCTGTTGAAAAAATGCAAATAATACAATTATGACATTATAGGTCCTAGTTTACTCTTTTGGCACACTATTTTCAAGTATTTCATTTGTAACTAGAAAAATATGAGAGCTCGGCATTGCCGCTAAAAATGTTCGAAATTCTCTTCGTAATAATAATAATTCTAAAAGCCGCCTTTGTTTACATTGCCATGGATAAAGAATAAAGAATTGGAAAGTAATTAAACCTCACACAATTTTATTCTAACTAATGTCACTTGAAAAGATAAAATATATTCGTCAATTACGGAATGGTCAATGAAATCAAAAAAGTTTTAAATATTAATATCAATTGCTGTAGTTACTGTAGCATGTGCTATAATTACTTAATTATTACTATGTATATCGTTCGAACATAAAAATACGAGAAGTTCTTAATGTATAGGTAAGGTGACAATCTTGTGGGTTTCAACCCTAATGATGTGGGCTATTTCAACAAAGATATTGCAAAGTTGCTTGAACTATAAAGAAAAGTTTTAGCGTAAATTCAGGAGAGATGTCACCCGTTTTGGTTGAGAGCCAATAACAAATTTGGTTTCGTATTAATTAAAAAGATTTATTTCACATCTTCTCCCACATCTTGTAGGAGAGATGCGACACCCATGGGGTGAGATGCCAGTGGCACTAATTTTCCTTTCTTATATACTATTCTCTCACACAGTTGCAGTGTGAGGCATACATTGTGCAAGCCTCATGGAGCCATTTTTGATTCGACCTGTATGTATTTTTTATATGTTTGTTCCCGCATAACTCCTCAGCATATCGACCAATTTTGATAATTTTTTTTTTATTCGAAAGAGGGCATTGACCCGGCGCGGTGGTCCAATCCTACACTGCATCAACATTGGCCCAATATTTTGCCCGTTCTGGTTAAAAAAAAAGACTATTGTCACCTAATTATTATTATTTTATGTACGTACGCGCATATCTCCTCGGCATGGTGTATCAATATATATAAAACTAAAAAGTTAAAAAAAAATTAAACCGATTTCAAAGAAATAAAAATGCAGTAAAAAGTAAAAAATAATTTTTCCCTTATTTAATCTACGACTCTCACATTTTTTAAATCGGCGCAGCATCATTTGCACTGTGTAAATCTGGCGCCGACTTAAAAAATATGAGCGTCGTAGATTAAATAAGGAAAAAAAATATTTTTTACTTTTTAGTGCATTTTTATGTTTTTCAAGTCGGTTTTAATTTGTTTTTAATTTTTTTTATTCTATAGCCAGCTTCAGATTTTCCCCAGTCCATAGTCCTCTTGCATTATTATGTTGACAGATATATGTATGTATTTCCTCGGCATTCCAGAATGAAAAATATTCAGTCAATTAAAACACCTATCACTGTGTGTGGCGTCTGTCCTTACTTTGTGGGGAAAACAAACTAGAAATATATAATCTCAAAAATACTGTGTTTACTAATTAATAAGAAACTACATTAAACATTGAAATAGGTAGTTACTTTGTCCTGTCTCCGTTACGTTTTTAATAGGCATTAATGTCTCACATATGTACATAAAATTTTAACGTAATTTTTCGTACAATTGTTGTGTCAATGCTTCAAGGACACGGCACGCGCGGCGACAGCCGAGATGGAACTATCTTGTTTTCCTAGGCGAGCAGGCGTAGATAGAAAAAAAACGCAACATATATAGTATTATTTTTCCGATCGGAAGATCTTGAGGCTCAGCGAGTCTCGCGAGTCTCGCCCGTGGGATTGATCAGCTCGGGCTCGCTTGACTCGGCTTCGGCTTCCCGTTACTTGCCGGCTCGCCGACCCGCGCTAGCCAAACAAACTCGGCGAACCACGCGCCCTTGGAGTTCACCTTTGCTGCTTTGAGACGTGTGGCGTCTCTCCTGAATTTATCCTATATAGTCCGAACTAATCATGACACACACAGTTCGGATAATCGAAGGATTGTATTACTTTTTTTTTGATTATTTATTTAATGTCGCGTCAGCTTAGAGCTATTAAACAATTTTTCATTGATTTGCAAAGGCTTCTCACAGATAATCGGCTTTCCATTTCATCGTTTTTGACAAAACCATTTGAACACTGCCCTTTATTATCTTGATCTTTTGAATTTTCTTACTCGATGAACTTTGAAGACAGTCTGTAATTTCAATTCTTCGCTTTTTCACTCCACAAACAGTTGATTCATCAATTTTATATTAATCGGCTAATTCAGTTACTGTTTCACCAGGTTCTAATCTATTTATTATTTCATATTTCGTTTGTAGTGATAAGGCAACACGCTCTGGTTTCACTGCATTTCGATATTTGCTGCACAAATATCACTAACACAGTCTGATCTATAGATGCTAATTACTAACTCAAAGACATCGTATACGAGGATTCATAGAGAGAGAGAAAGCATAGGCGAAATGAAAACATTGAATGCTTGGATATTTGAATGTTCTGATAATCGAATGTTTCGTTAATCAATCTTCCGACAACATTGATCGTTCCGTTGATCGGTGTTCTGATAATCGAAGCTCTATTGTACCTGACAATGATTCACGCGTGCGATATTAAGTCACGCATATAATAATAGCGAGTTACATTAGTATGTTAATTACTTAATCGAAAAATCGATTTTTCGTTTTTTATATTATCTTGAAGTACAACATTTTGAAAATATTCCCTGAAAGTGTCAAGTTCATCCGACCAAAATTGACAGAGTTATACGCGTGTAAGTAAGTAGGTGTTCCTCGATGTAGCGCTCAGACCCAAAACTTTAAACGCGTTTTCCCCAAAATCATGTTTTCAAAGTCGGTGACTCACATAACTAAAAAATTAATGAACCGATTTATTCGAGGCTTTGCAGACTTATTTTAGGGTTAAAAATCTAAGCGCTATAGGGAGCTTTACCTTTTTTTTTTTTTGGGTAGACTTTTTTTGCACTCGAAAAACGAGCGTTTTTTGCCAAATATCGATGCTCCAACTTTGCACAACCGCCATTTTGTCTCGAAATAATTTTTCCAAAATCGAGCCTGATAGCGCCCAGATAATTTCATATATTATCTAAAAAAAATTGAATTTTCAATTTTCTAAAAAAAATGGCGTCTCGGGCATCGCCTACGACTCACAAACCTTTCGATAGTTTTTACCACAAAAGATACTGAAATATCCGTAAGCTATACTCTTTCCAATAAACTAATGTTTAATAATAAAGGTTCATCGGTTTTTCTAGAAGAAATTCCCAAAGAAGCATGTTGTTTTGACCGTTCTAGGTAGGCCTCCCCTTTAAATAAACACGTCCTCTACTCGCGCTCAATATTATGCATGCTGAGATTAAAAAAAAACACAGTAATATTCCGTGGAACTTGACGGAAATTCAAGAGAAACTGATATACTGCGACTAATTTTGCGAGTATGTCAGAAGAAAATATGAGGGAGTTGGAAGACGACGAGATTCGTATTAGTAAAGAATATATATAGATATTCTATTAACATTTTTGTCAAACTCGTCGAAGATTAGGACATAGCAGATTAAGAGTATGCGCTATAAATCGCCTGCCATCAGCCTTGAAATTACAGGAAAAACATGAGACGCATTTTTCTCAAAACGACGTTTTCCGAACAGGATTGCTTTGCGTTGTTAGATGCAAATGCTTAGAATACATTTAGCTATGCCCCCTAACACTTCTGACGCAATGCTTTAAGCACATACTTCTTTCTTTACAACTCGCGAAAATTGTAGAATTGATGCTAACTATAATTTAGCGGGCGCTGTTTTCCCCAAACATTATTTTATGTTATTTCGTTTGGTAAGGACGACAGCTACATACATTCATAATGATCAAAATACATAAATGTTGAATTACACTACCCGACAAGGTTTTCTAACCTTCCTGAAATATATCGTTTCCGATGAATTTTTGCTCGCTGAAAACGAATTTTTGTGAGGTTAAACATGCCAAAAAAGTCTATTTTGGCTAAGCCGATATATAAAAAGAACGGTAGGTCCTAACCAAAATCCGACTAAATACTCAAATTCAGCAAGAAAAAGTGTACAAAATGCATGTGTTACTTTAAGAGGTAAAATAAATTCTAATCAAGCTACCGCGTACAGAAGTTGCAAGAGACGAAATCTGTGGTTTACGAGATGGACTATAAGTATTGCGCATAAGAAACTGGGTAAATGCACGAAAAAGTTGTATATATTGTCAGTGGTTTTTACTGTAAAATTAATTTGTTTAAACAATTTGTCTATCTCGTAAATATAGTCTATCTCGTAAACCACAGATTTGTAGCTTGCTTAGAATTTATTTATATGTATTTTGTAAATTTTTTCTTTTTATATATTGGCTTGAATATGGCCAAAATAGGCTTTTTGGCATGTTTAACCTAACTTTTCCCAAAATCCTGCCGCACTACGCCATTTTTACAGAGAAATTCGTTTTCAGCGAGCAAAAATTCATTGGAAACGATATATTTCATGAAGGTTGTGCAAAAAGACTAGCAGGAGCCCATTTTAGGTTTACGCCACTATTGCGCTGATAGCTTCATTTATTATTAGTACTGTTGTTTGGGAAGAATCTTTCAAGTACGAAGCGCCCAGCGATGATCTGCAAGTCCTGAAATATTCTTGATATGGAGCTAAAATGTTGTAGTTTTATTCATTCTTAAATTGTTGAATCTGCTCGCCTATACGGCAATACCCCTTCGATGGAATAAAGAATCTTAAAGAAGTGTTCTTCTACATAACCTTACAGTTATACATATGTATATACTACAACGTTCGGTTGCGCGTGTATATATTTCCAAAACTGGAATTCCTACCTTATTATATTCACCACCGGTCGACTAGAATGTTTACAGCGATCTAATATTTGCATAAGCCCGCAAAAAATTAAGTGCCGCGAGCAAGAAGGCGAGTGGAGGGCTAGGGGGAGGGGGCGATTATTGTCTGAAGCGTAGACGGCGATCAAACATCATCGTTTGTGGCCGGTGTGTGTCACTTGACGATGGGATGCCGTTCGTAGCCAAACGAGCGTGAATCTCAAAACTGTGCTTCTCTCTGTTCGATCCTTGTGGGGACCTGTTTCGCAATGGCGCTGCTTGGGACGATGTTTCGGAGAAAAGGTATGAAACAACAAAGGCGACAATACCAAGAAGACCGCGCCGGGAAACGTGAGTTAAGCGTGCTCTCGTATTGTTTAAACCCGTTCTCAAATTCGTGCAGCCGCGAACCGTGCATCTCGCAGTGAAGAATTCCGACTCTTGTTGGTATATAAATGAATTCTCAACGTTCAACACTGGTGTACTTAATGATACAGTGGTTCCAACGTTCCGTTCATCAAGGATTAACATGACATTGAATATATTTAATCGGTGTGATTTGTTTTTGGTGGTTTATGTGAAGAAATTGGGGAGAAATTAAATAAGAAAATTAAATAAGGAAGTTGGGGATTTATGTAATTTGAAACACACGTGTCACGTTGTTTCTAGAGACTGATCTAGGTATGGTGAACTGGTCTAAATCATACTTGTCTATACCCATTCGGAACAAATGCTTATCACATGAAAAATAACAAGGAGAACGAAACGAAATTAGTAGTAGGTAATCAACTCTTTATTAACAAAATAAACAGTTTAATAAACTCAAACGACAAAGAATAATTATCTTCTACTCATAATAATGATTTATTTTTAATGTGGAAACAGTACGATTTAGGATTAATGTCTCCCAATTATAATTATTATTATTATTACTTATTATTATAGGGTACTGATCGTTTGTGTAGAAACAATAAATAAATTTGAGAATAGACATAGTTTCATGCAGAAGTTTGTTTCACTCATTCTGACAAATACGTAGGTATTGTACAAAATCGTTGAGAATTGTGCCAAAAATTTAATGAAAAGTACCTGAAAGACTTACCTTTTTTATATTTTTGCACGGAGTGATCGCATAGTGTTTCAGCTCATTAATAGCTGAATATTATCATACGCTTGGAGTGTTCCTGATTTCTCGATATCTTTCGTTTCTCGAGAAATGAGAAATCAGCTTATACATATATCTCGAGAATTATCGAGAAATTAAAAATATATTGCAGAATTGATATTATTGGAATAATGTTGATAATATTTATCAAAAACGCAAGAAAACTTTAACTAAATGTTTATTCCTGCCTAATTTGCACAAAACTTGTGTAAATGAAAAAACAGATATTAAATATGCTTGATAAATTTATTTATTTAATACAAAATTTGTGCAAGGCGAAACATTACATTTTTTGTCTTTAAATAGTTTTTGAAAAGCACAATGCGTCTAATGTTAATAATCTATCTTTTCTCTTTCGTTTTGAGTGGATGTTCGCTTGATCCTATGTAAAAAATCCAAAAGTGAGTGTAAATTGGGCGCCGTTTCTCCAAT
This sequence comes from Andrena fulva, assembly GCA_946251845.1. Classification (NCBI taxonomy): domain Eukaryota; kingdom Metazoa; phylum Arthropoda; class Insecta; order Hymenoptera; family Andrenidae; genus Andrena; species Andrena fulva. The sequence goes on along the minus strand of OX276328.1, from coordinate 40,786,241 downwards.
GGACTCAAAAATATGAAATTCCTTTATTAAAGACCGGAATTTATCTTCTTGGATGACACTAAATTCTTGGAGCCCTATCTGCGATTGCTAATTCTAATTGTTTTCTTAATTGTTATTCTTCATTCTGAGGAGCTGTAAGTTCTTCAGTATTTTCAGGAGAATCATGCTTATTGTTATATTTTCCAAAAAGTCTACTTAGAATTTCTTTTGCCGTCGTGGATGTTAAATGAAAAAATGCGTCTTCTGAATCTTTTTGAAGAGATTCTGGATTATGCAAAAATTTTAGAAACTATACAATAGTCTTATTTCTTCTTCTCGATATTTCTTCTTCAATAGCAATACTCATTACTTAATTCAGTATTCAGGTTCTCTAAATTTTTGAATAGGAATTTGAGAGCACCTTCGGCAGTTAATAATGTCGAATCTTCTGTACTGAGGTTTTTTATTGTAATTCTTATGCTACTAAAAAATTTCTGCAATTTTAATATACGTATTCATCGTGTAATCCAAATTCATTTCAGTCAGTGCTTTTTTAATGGATTCCTTATCCTCATGAATCGCAACGAACACAAAACCACCAAACGCATTATCTCACTTTGATATGCATTGATAACATTTATTATAAATTGTAGATGTGTTTATACATTCGCGACGAACTACTTACAAGGGAACACCGCGAACCCGGACTCACCGATTGGAACACAACTTTGTGGGTTTTTAAAAAGGCTCGAAACAAGAACAACGGTGTGTTTCATTTCGGCCCTATCGCCCTTTAAGGGGGTGGAAACTAACCTCAAAGTAAAATTGGCACTTCCCCTTTTTCGCGCATAACTCTCAAAGTACAAGAGACAGAAGAAAATGTTTCAAACAAAAGTTTAATGGTACAGTAAGCGCTGAAAACTGGCGTTAACAAAATTTTGAAAAGAGTTTAAAAATAAAAATATCGGATGAAAAAAACTTTTTCAACTATTTTGTTAACGGAAGTTTGTAGCGCTTATAGCACCATTAAACTTTTGTTTGAAACGTTTTTTTCTGTCTGTTGTACTTTGAGAGTTATACGCAAAAAAGTGGAAGTGCCAATTCGACTTTGAGGTTAGGTTTCACCCCCGGAAAGGGCGATAGGGCCCAAATGAAACACACCGTTGTTCGTGTTTTGAGTCACTCTAAAACCCCACAAAGTTGCGTTCCAATCGTTGAGTCCGGGTTCGCGGTGTTCCCTTGTTAGTAATACACAATTTGAACTAACTGAAATTTTTTTTACGACGATAAATGAGACTTATAATAATTTTCCTAGACTTAGGCCTCAGATACACGGGCGTTTTAAACGTCGTGTGTTGCACGTCGCGTATGGCGTAAAATTACGCAGCATGTAAAACGCACGTGTAAGTAGTCAGTTGTCGGTTGCACTAAAACACACAGTTCCTATTTCGGCGGAGAAAGCACGGCGTGTAAAACGCCCATGTATCTGAGTCCTTAAGTTTCTCGATAAATACTGTAATTGCTCGAGAAATGAGAAATAAGCAATTATTAAATTTCTCGAGAAATTCTCGAGCAAGCATTCTCGCGAAGGAACACTGGGCGAATAGCTAAGTGTTTACACTTTCTACCGCTAGGAGCGTACTGCGAGTATCTTAAAATTAGTTTAAGGGGGCATATACACTAGGAGACCCACAAAAAAGGGAATTATTGAATTGGGCTTTCTCGAACAAATTTCACAATTTTTTTATCGAAACAATTTTGCAAAATGGCGGAGATATAAAAATCACCCAAATGTTTTGTTCGGTGAAATTCTTTTCAACTTACACGGAGTCATCGATTCCAATACAAGTCCTTTGTAGTAGATGCAATGCCCATATCGCCTAGATGTTGTTGTCGACGACGGATTCGCGTTTCTAATGAACGTTTATTACCCTAACCGTATGAGGAGAAACAATTTACCGAAGGGACAGTTAAGGTCGTCGCTCAGTTGTCAGTGAACGTGTCAGTTCCGTGCCAACGTCCAGTGGTAAGAAAAAGAGGGGATAGAGGCTCTCTTCTTCTTACCAATGCCGCCGCACGGAACTGACACGATCACTGATAATAAGTGAGCAATGGTCTTTAAGGGGTCGTTCCGGTTAGCGCGCCGATAAATTCGGCGATTTTCGGGAATTCATTGCGATGAAAAGAATTATAATAATGAAATAAAACTTTTTTTTCTATTTATTACACTACATTTCTACAGTAAATAAAAAATATAAAAATAATACAATTATTGTTTTTCACATGCTTTTGAAAGCGGTCTTGATGACATGTTTAAAAATTCATGCCTCGCTCGTGCAGGGGATTTCAGCTGTTAGACTTATCTGAAACCAAGAATCTAAACAGATTCTTGATCAGTATGACTGTCACTATCGCTCGGACTATAATTAGTGATTTATCTTCAAAATTAGCAAAATGCAAGAAAAATGTTTTTCGGCTTTTTTCTTTGCTATTTTCGATATTAAAAGTAGATTAGATTCAATGAAAATACTTGGTTGGAGTCCCTGCGAGAGTCATAGGTGTGCAGAATAAACAGTAAAATTCATAAAGCAATCGGTTCGATAGGTTTTGAGATTTTATCTTCACGATGTGAAAAAATGACGTTTTGAGAAAAACGCGTTCAAAGTTTTCATCTACAGAGGCCTCTGCGCTCCCTACAAAATGCCTCTGTAGAAGCAAAAATAATCGGAATTTTTCGATTAAAATTTAACAGTAAATTCTTGAGGATATGTACTTTCGAAAAATGCCTTAAAAAATCGATTTTTTCAACCCGTCTAACCGTAATGACCCCGGATTGACAAGTGGGCGACGACCTTTAGTCGGCTTGCAGTATCTGAGCGGCGTGCGCTTGGGACAACGCACCTATGTACATACTTAGCGATGCCCCTATGGCTATAAATTTTTTATTTTTCGGGATTTTTACCTAAAATTTACACCAGACATTCCTGGCATATTAAACCTTAACAATATGTAAAAATCTGAAATTTCTAGGTGTATCTATATGCTCTCTTAAAAGAAACAACACGAGTGAAATTTAGGCGCAGGTACGGATTAGGCAAGTTTACCCTACAGTTCTTTCCTACGTGGAAATAGAGAAAATTAGTAGAGCGAAATGGTTTACTGTTTAATGAGTCCTGTCTTCTATTGGTTTTGAACAATCCCCCTTTGTGGTTTTGTGACATGAAATATAAAAGACCTTGTCAAGTATTAATTTTGCATTTTCTAAAAAAAATATGATTACAAGAAGATAGACCTTCACGTAGAATTATCTAGAATTATTCTAGAATTATCCTGAATAAAAATCATAAAACACCATTTATTTTTATACGTACGGGCACCATGACTGTTGATTAAATTATATACTTGCTGCCACGTGTGTTCTTTTTCTTGCGACACTTTAAGTAGATAAAACACTATCTAAAAGCATATGCATATAAAAACAACACAATTGGTCTTGCAAATATCACTAGAAATAAAATATTTCTTGATCATACTGTAGTCTTTTCATTCCGTAGCATTTTGCTCCTATGTCATTCAAAATCGGTTCGGAGCTAAAAATAACATCTGCGCAGAGATTCTGCATTCCATTGTAGTCGAAAGCTGTTTGTCTCTTTAATAAAATAAACATTATAAATTATGTCTGACGCACTACCATAAAAAGATCGGGGCATACCAATTGGGTTACTGGAGGCACTCCCCTGCAGCTTGCTTTATCTATTACCGTATCGTAATCGTAATAATAGACTTGTTTTCGAATCATTTCAGTAATTTGTTTGCGTAATGTAGGAGCTGGATGTCATAGATTAAAGATCATGAATCGAACAAGTTTGATTTAGAATCGGTATCAACAATGGGTACATGCGTCACAAGTAACACGCAACCCACGTGTACCCAATATTTTGCCAGTTATGGTTAATAATAAAGACTATTGTCACCTAATTATTATTATTTTATGTACGTACGCGCATATCTCCTCGGCATGTTGTGTCAATATATATAAAACTAAAAAGTTAAAAATAAAAATTTTTAAAAAAATGAAAACCGACTTCAAAAAAATAAAATTGCACTAAAAAGTACAAAATAAATTTTTCCCTTATTTAATCTACGACTCTCATATTTTTTAAGTCGGTGCCTCATCATTTGCACTGTGTAAATCTGGCGCCGGCTTAAAAAATATGAGCGTCGTAGATTAAATAAGGGAAAAAATTGTTTTTTACTTTTTAGTGCAATTTTATTTTTTTGAAGTCGGTTTTAATTTTTTTTAAATTTTTGATTGAATATGTTGTCAGGATCATGATTCTGAGCAATTTTTTCCCATATATATGTAATCCCCGCTCGGCTTTAGTTTTCGAGATATTCGCAAAGAATTCTGATAAAAATGTTTTTCAAAATTTTTTAAATCCTTTCTATTTACTAAAATGACGTTGAACTAACAACAGAAACAGCCGACAATCGTTAAAAAGCTACGAGAACACAAAAAGTGTTTCGAGAGAATTCGTAACATAAGACAGGTGATTCCTCAAATTTTCAGACCATGCAGCATGTTTCACCATCTGGGACACACGGGAAAAAATCTGATCGGTCCGGCCTTTTGCACAGTGTTTAAGGGTAGTTTTAACTCGCAAAAAACGTGGACCCTTGTACGATTCCATGATTTTCCTTGAAGTCGCATCATGTTTTGTAAAAAATGGTAAATATGCCATTTTCGGGATCATTTTTAAATTGATTTTATACGATGAAAAAAAATATCATTAAATTGGCAACTGATGGCTCTGAAAGGAAAATTTCTTAGCTTCCCAAAACACTCCTGAAAAATTTTCTACAATCATACGTTCGCAAGTTATAGGCGTTCAAAGTGAAAAGTACCTTTTTTCCTTCGATCGCGAATAACTCGGTCAATAAAAATCATACAACATAACTAAAAACATAAACGAAATTAAAGAGAAATGTTTGCTCTATAAGAACGCAAAAGTAAGCCATTTTTAAGAATATTTTTTTCGGGAATAATTTACAGTTTTCATAAAAAAAATTTATTACCTACCCTTAGGTATAAAACTGTAAATTATTCCTGAAAAAAATTCTTAAAAGCGTCTTACTTTTCCGGCCGTCACAGTGGTGTTCCCTCTTAAACAAAATTTGCAGGGCAGAAGCGATGGCTGCGAAAGTTATATAAAATTTTAGCTTCGGGTATTCGTTTGTTTCTGAAATATTAATAAAAAACTTTCGGCATAACAAATTGAAATCTACCTATACAGACGTTACTAACGCAACCATCTACCCGTCGCCCTCGACTGAGGGGAAGGTTTAGTGTAAAGTATTTCATAAGATGTTACGAACAAAAGACAAAATTCTTCTCAAAATCCTCTATTGGATCCACGCGTCGCGCGCAGGGAGTAGAGAGCTCTCTTTTGTAACTTGACTGCGAACGCGCTAAAAACGGTAATTGCACGTAATCGCGTGTTTGAAAGGGCTGAAGTCGAGTGGTTGTTCAGCGCATTGTCGATAGAATCCGGGTTATCTTGTGCAACGTCCTGTTATGCAAACGCTGCCTGCTGCATTTTATCGCTTCCGACCGTCAATAATGACGAATTTTTACCGCGTAGCCCGTTCTTGTAGGACAATGATCAATAAGCGAAGCGCATTTATCATTTCCCTTATCGGTCGTCATTAATATGTATTCCAAGTTCGTTGGGAGTCAAGTACGACACTTAACGAGAATAACTATTAATTAGCGATAAGCGAATTTAAAACACGATGGGCTGATATTAAAACCATTCCTTGCAATAATAAATTATAGGATTGCGTGTTCACTATTACATTGACCCGCGCGAGATAACAGCTTACATCGCATTTGTGTTAATAGCTATGTATGCGCGAATGTTTATTTGCATGTGTTAGTTATTTCATATTCTTTAATAAATAATTTGTTAACTATTTTCATCGTTTTTTATACGCTCTAAGGGAAGATCCCGAACCTGGAAATTCAAAAAATTCTGGAACTTTGTGAAAATCAGGGAGTCGAGACCGATAGAATTTCGGTTTCGGTCGCGGTCGCGGTCAGTGAGAGCGACCAATATGGCATTTACGGTTCTCTCGACCGAACTGGAGAGCGACGAGCGGTCAGGAGTTTTCTCTCGACCAAAACTGAGAGAAAATTTTTCTCTGACTTTCGGTCGACCAAAAGTCTTGACCGGTCGCAAACGGTCGGGTTAATTTATGGAGAGGTTTCTGTTCCTCTCCATAAATTACGAGTCGGAGCGGTTCGGAGTGGTTCGGAGCGGTTCGGTTCCACCTAGCTGAATAGGTCGGGAAGCTATGTATGCTATTCCTAGCGCTCACATTGTTTATCTCTCTCGTGACGGGATTTTTTAAAGCACATTGTTGCAATTATTTGTTACTCCAAGTGTGGAAAAAACAGAAGATAGGAATGTAATAAAATGTAAATATATATTTAACAATAGCATAAATAACAAATTTTCACAGCAAACTTTATTACAATGTTTCAATTTTTATCTCGTGGGATAAGATGCGAAAATATTATTTTATATCTTTTAAATCAGTTGCTGTATAAGCGTTACTTCTTCAATTTTTATTACGAGATATATGTATAAGAAAGGAGAGTGGTACATCGGAAAATACAGTCATGTAGAGTGACCAAAAATATAAGGTACAATCTTTGCTTAACACAGAGTAGATATCTTCTGGGATGCGAGTAGCACATCTAACGTAAAACAAAAATGAGGACGTGATAAATTCCACCGTGGAATGATTCAAATAGAAAATATGTATCGGCTGTAAGGCTATTGTGCCGACATTTTTTGTTTACAAAATCCGAAAAAAATGTTTTTTGATCTTCTTTATACATACATTATCATAAGAACCTTATGTTACATTTATAACAAAGTTCATAAATTTCGTTAAAATCAGCACCAAAGTTATTCTACCATTTTGGGGAATCTAGAAGGTTTGACCTATTTGATTAATACTTTTTCAAACTGAAAAATCATTTTTGTAACATGGTAAATTACAAAACAAATTCTTATTTTACAAATTCTCCTCGAAGGTTGGAAATCTAAAGCTTGAAAGAAGTATTACCAAATGCCTTGAAATTCTACCTACAAAATAAGCACCTTTTAAAGAGGGAGTTTTTAAAATTAGCGTCGTAATTAGCCATCGAAGGCAGCCGTGCGCCCCGTTTCAGGTAAGCGAGCCGCGCGCTGCATTATTGCGGACAGTTTACAATACCACTCGCACCCCGTATTACTTCAATCAGGACGAAACATAAGATCGACTGGTCCCGTATCCGCCTTAATGGTGTCATTTGTGCCAGCGAAAGAGTTTCTTTAACTGCTTTTGTTTGAATTTCAATAGGGGTTATACCCAAAAGTTCCTGTTCCATATAATGTTATGGTTCAACGCAAATACAGGGTGTTTACTCCTCCATAATGTTTTCATATGTTATTCCGAGAGATAAAAATTGAAACATTGTAATAAATTTTGCTGTAAAATTTGTTATTTATGCTATTGTTAAATATATATTTACATTTTATTATATTCCTGTCTTCTGTTTTTTTTTTCGACACTTGGACATACTTTTAAAATATCCATACGAAAAATTATAAATTCAATCATTTTCTTCTTATTTCTATATTAACAATAATTTGTTTATATTAACTACTTCTGTTAAAATAATGCATAACTAGTGTTTGAAATACAATAATATCTCGGCAAATCGACATAGTTTGAAATGGACAGTGTTACAGTAACAAATAACTGCAAAAGTCTGCTATCAACAAACCCGTGACGAGAGTGACAAACAGTGTGAGCGACAGGAACAGCATCCATACCTTCCCGGCTTATTCAGCTAGGTTGAACCGATCTTTCACTGAAAATTAACCCCTTAAAATTCGGGTATTTTTCGATTTTATTTTGTAACTCACAATCTGTGAGAGACAGAAAAAGGTTTCAAGGCAAAAGTTATTTCTTTTAATTAGATCTATCAAACGGTAAAAGTTTTATCAATTGTTTAAAGAATTAGAAACAAAAATATTAATAATGATTTCTAAGTTTCGTGATTTCTAGAATTGGTGTATTAATTGCTGTCCCATGTTCCTCGTCAATCGCAGGACTTCTGGATTCCATTGTAATACACCTTAAGCTCGTCACTCCTAAATATTTCCTTATATGGAGATTTTTAGTGAGGAGTCCCCACTTATTTTGGAGCTATACACATATGGTGCACGACACTATTTTTTTTGCCGATCCGTCACGCGAAAAGTTAAAAGAAATTCATGTAAAGTAAATAGTGTATCATTTGATTGTAAATTATCAGTTATTAGTTAGAAGAAGATGGCGTATTGTTTCAAATTTGACTATTCGAAGCGACATATTTTTTACCGATAATTCCCTGTTCAACAGCCATCTGGACTTGTAACCTTCAATAGCCGTGCCTTACAAATTTTTGTGCGCTGAAAACGAATCCGCAAACCGTTTGCCGCCATCATCCTCAGTTTTCGAGAAATTCGATTTGGAACAAAAATGCAAATTTTGAACTTTGAACATCTTTTGTGTTCCAGCAATAGTAGTTAGTAGTTATTCAATTGGTTGTGTCGTCAAATTATTCTATGAACCCTCCCGAATACAACGATATAAGTTATTAGTGCATTATGAACATTTAAATATGTTTAAACAATATCATAGGGAAAACGACACCCGAAATGCACCATTTTTTCAGATATCTTTCAATTTATTTAAAAAACTAAGGGTCTAGGAGAAAATCTGACTGCTCCACGCGATGCAGCAGACATTTTCCCCCCCGAAAGCATCAACAGAAATCGTGAGTCACGTTTTGTTTTCATTAGAGAAACAAAAGAGTTCGGCAAAACGTGCGGCGCCGACTTTTACGCCGAGCGGCAGCGCATACGCCCGCCGCCGTTGAGCACCACTGCCTAGTTCGTTTCTCTACTCTGTGTTCGAACGAACTCGAATAAAAATTTCGAATAAAGTGTAGTTATTCGTGAATAACGAATAAATTTTTATTCGACTAAATTCTTAGTAGAATAAATTTTTAGTCGTTATTCGTTATTCGAAGGACCCCCGTGGCGACTAAGCGACACGAATAAGCATGGGTCTGAACCCGAGCCGCTCCGTCTGCCCGACAAGCGTTCCCCTTGCCCCATAATAAGGTAAATGTCCCAATACCTGGACATTTAAGGTACGGCGTACACACATTTGAGAATTTTTCAGTTATACAAATCGATTTATATAAAAACGATTTTGCAATTACATGGGGCATCGTGTGTACTTTATCATTAAAAAAAAAACACATATTGTAGGAGTGAATAATTTTGTGAAATATTGAAAATTCATAGACCTTACAATGGCCCAATACTTGGACAGCTTAACTAGTATGTCCCGGCGTCCCGATTTTACTGTCCCATTACATGGACACATAATGAAACATCAGCAATTTGGATGTTATCTAGAGAAATTAAATAAAAAAAAACAACACAATAGTGTTTTCTTCTTGCATATTTCTTCTGTATAAGTAATTTATTCAAATCAGTAAACAAACTTGAGTAAAAAGAATCTATTATTGAATGACTAATTTTAAGGTTATATGTATTCGTGTGTAACATCGACTGCTTAGCAAATCAGATAAATCCAATACTAAAATGGTGTAAACCGGACAGTTCAAGAGAATAAATTGTTTTTACGAAAGTGTTACAAATATACCAAATATATATATATATATATGAATATATTTTACTAAATATTTGAATAATTGAATAAAATAGTTCTTTTTTGGATAAAGCGAATATTAAATGTACTAATCAGTATTATTTGCACCAGTGTCCAGCTACTGGGACGTGTCCACGTATTGGGTCTTTTACCTTACCCCTCGGCCCGACCGGTGGCCGAGGGCCACCGGACTCGAGCCGAAGCGGCTTATTCGTGACGCTCAGTCGCCACGGAGGTCCTTCGAATAACGAATAACGAATAACGACTAAAAATTTATTCGTTATTTTCGAATAACTTCACTTTATTCGAAATTTGTATTCGAGTTCATCGAATAAAAACTTAGTCGACTAAAAATTCATTCGTTAGTCACGAATAGCTTCATTTTATTCGAAATTTTTATTCGAAGGTTAGTCGAAGAACAATTTAGTCGAATAATGCCCAACTCTGCAATAATCCCAGCGGCTCCCTGATTAATCATCAGGTTCGAAGGCACCCCCAATTCACAAGTTGTAAACAATATTCCTTATAACCATTGCGCCGAAACTAAAAATTTACTAATATTCCTTGGGAAACACAAGAAATATTGTGAGTAACAAGGAAATAATACACGACACGTAGAAAAAAATTAAGATAATTTATATACTTTCGCCCCTAATTACACAGGAAGCAAATATACCATGTGAAAATAGAGGAAATGGAGGAACTGTTAGATATGACTTATCCTTATCAGAACTTTTTATTTTTTAACATAATTATCCAACTTTTCTCTTATTTTCTCGTCAAAAAGGGGATATACTGCAGGCATTTAATAAGCGATTCAAGTATAGTTAGATAAGTTTGAAAACACTTGTGTAATGTGAATATTATGAAATACTCTTTATCTTCATTTTCCTTGAAAATAATGTATCTTCCTGTAAGACGATAAAGACACACCACAATAGACATGAGATAACACTTTGATGCGAGACAAGAGTGTATAAATTATCTTACTCTCTTCCTACATGTGGCGTACTATTTCCTAATTAATGTTAGAAGAACATTGCTCGTCGTTACAATGGAATCCAGAAGTGCTTCGATTGTCGAGGAACATAGGTGAGCAATACACAAAAGGTTATATTTGTATGAAAAAAAAATGAATCACGCTGTTTCATGATTATTTAAACCACCAATTCAGATTTCACGTGAAAAAACGAATTTTAGAAACCATTATTAATATTTTTGTTTATAACTTTTTTCTAATTCTTTAAACAATTGATAACACTTTCACAGTTTGATAGATCTAATTAAAAGAAGTAACTTTTGCCTTGAAACTTTTTTTCTATCTCTTACAGAATGCGATTTACAAAATACAATCGAAAAATAGCCGAATTTCCAGGGGTCATTTTTAACCCCTCAGAGTGAATTTGGGCAGCAAAAAAAAATTCTGTTGTACTCAGGAGGTCATCCCCTACATATTCACAAAGTTTCGGAATTTTTTGAATTTCCAGGTTCATGATCTTCCTTGTCAAAAGACAGGTTACAAATGTTTCCCTACAAGAATCAAGTATAAAAATCCACTAACTGTGAAGACTCGTGGATACTAGCAAATGCGGAAACATTTAAGTAATTATTCCGATTCTAGTTGTTGCGATATTTCAATTCTCTACATTTGTTCCATCAAGTTCAATTTCTTGGAGGCTTTCGAGACATTTGGCAAATCCAATAAATTTCGAGCGTTCATGGCCTACTTGCCTTGCTCCCTCTAACTACATAACACTTTCAATGGCAAGGACGACAGTAGCTTGTGAAGCATTTCTGTGAGGCCGCGTCCAGATCTGAACCGAACGCCGAACCGAACGCCACTTGAGACTCCCTATGCCCCGTTCCTACGTATGGAACGTATATTTCTAGCGATCTTCGCCAGTTTCGACAGAGTCTCGTGGCTCGCGACAGCTAAAGATTGAAGGACAGAGAGTGTTTAGAGTAGTGCAGACCAAAGGTTTGCCTGCCATATGACACCGAGGAAGGGACCTCGGGACCCTCGAACCAAAGGAAAGTCAGGCTCGCCGCGATATTCGGGCTGTTCCCAGCCGATGTCGGTAAAGTCCCGTCGCATCAAAGGAATGGCTCACTAGTTACTGTCGTCCTTGCCATTGAAAGTGTTATGTAGTTAGAAGGAGCAAGACAAATTGGTCATAAACGCTTGAGAATTTATTGTATTTGCCGAATGTCTCGAAAGCCTCCAAGAAATTGAACTTGATGGAACAAATGTAGAGAATTGAAATATTGCAACAACTAGAATCGGAATAATAACTTAAATGTTTCCACATTTGAGTATTTCATACTATTCAATTGTATGATGTCCAATGCATAAAACTTTTGTAAAGTCCACCAGTAGTTTGAAACCGTAAGTCCGACAATAACGCGGTACCACTATAAATTTTTTTATTTGAAAATGATCGTCTCTGCCACCACCGTCGTTGCTGTTTGTTGTTTTTTTTTTTTTTTTTTTTTAATAAATGTAATACATTCAGATATACGCAGCGACTGCTTGATCTGCGGACATGGTGCTCGTGCGAACGGTGAAACTATTCTGAGAGTCCCGTAGACATTTCGAACCGTAGGCGTAGGTACGCTTGGAAATGTCTGTGGGACACTATTCGTTTATCACTAACTTGTCTTGCTTCTTTAAACTACTTGACACCCCCAATGGCAAGGACGAAAACAAGTCATGGTGGTGTGAGGGACAGGGATGCACCACTACAATTGCTTACCCTATGTGGGTGAGCCATTCCTTTGATGCGGCGGGACTTTACCGACATCGGCTGGGAACAGCCCGAACATCGCGGCGAGCCTGACTTTCCTTTGGTCGAGGGTCCCGAGGTCCCTTCCACGGTTTCATATGGCATGCAAACCTTTGGTCTGCACTACTCTAAACACTCTCTGTCCTTCGATCTTTAGCTGTCGCGAGCCACGAGACTCTGTCGAAACTGGCGAAGATCGCTAGAAATATACGTTCCACACGTAGGAACGGGGCATAGGTAGTCTCAAGTGGCGTTCGGTTCGGCGTTCGGTTCAGATCTGGACGCGGCCTGATGCGACGGGACTTTACCGTTATCGGTTGGGAACAACCCAAACATCGCGGCGAGCCTGACTTTCCTTTGGTCGAGGCTCCCAAGGTCCCTTCCTCGGTGTCGTATGGCAGGCAAACTTTTGGTCTGCACTACTCTAAACACTCCCTGTCCTTCAATCTTTAGCACATTGTAACAAATGTTCAGATTTGTTTAAGATGAACCTAGATCCCTAAGTGTCCAAGATTTTGTCACGTACTTACACTCAATGAGTTCGCCACATATGTATGTAAGTAGTAAGTCACGCAAATTAATTCCTGATTGAGAAAAACACATTCGAGAAGAAACTGCGAAAACTTTTTTTGTTACAATCTGCCCCGGTCTAACATACCTACCTACGTGACTCACGCCCATCTCCCATTTTGGCTTTTATAATCGTGTTGTCCTCGACCGTCGAGCCGTCGAGACGCGAATCTTTCGGAAAGTGGACGCGTTGTTATTTTTCTTCTAGAGGAGGGATCTCCCCTCTGTCTATTCGTCGGTGGAGGAGGAACCATCTCCGTCTCGACGAAATGGACGAAAAGTGCAACCAGCTGGCTCTCAAAAACTAACAAAAGTAGTCGAGTCGATCGGCTAAAGGTCTAAACACACTTGTCAGTTCCGTGTCAGTGTGCCGTTGGTAAGAATAAAGGTCTAAACACACTTGTCAGTTCCGTGTCAGTGTGCCATTGGTAAGAATAAAGGTCTAAACACACTTGTCAGTTCCGTGTCAGTGTGCCAGTGGTAAGAAGAAGAGGTCCTCTACGCCCCTCTTATTTTTACCAATGGCACACTGACACGGAACTGACGCGGAACGGATATGTGTGTTTAGACCTTTATTCTTACCAATGGCACACTGACACGGAACTGACAAGTGTGTTTAGACCTTTAGACCTTAAAGTGTCTCTCCAGGGTCACGGTTTATGACTGAACCTATTGCTCCGCGAGCCGACGCGAGCAATATGTGCCGATTCGTTATCACCATGTCGAGAATCCGCCGATGCGACGGAGCCAATATGCGGATTAATTCAGAGCGAAGAGTGTCGAACTTTAGAAGTCTGGCAGACAGATGTTGACGAAACGTTCTTCCAAAAATAAGAAATTGCCAGTTGTAAACGTTATAAATTAATTTCTCTTCGCTTTGAGCCTCCTTTTTGTCCCATGAGACCGAACAAGTAGCAAGATGCCTTGAAGATGTCTCGCGGAGGGACACACAGTGGGGCTGGAGAGGAAAAAAGTCTTAAAATGAAACTTGTATTTTTGTGTATTCATCACTGTATCCTGATAGCCGATGGACCAACGTATCTAATCTATATGACAGATATGTCATATTCATATTAATTGCAAAGAAAAATTAATCTGAAGTTAACCTTTCGTATTCTGACGGGAAACGTGTCAATATTCGTACCAGGTTGTCGATTTTTTTCTAAATTTCGCTAGATATTTTTATTTTTGTACCTCATGTATTTCGAATGTGCATAGTCTTAGCTTATTTGTGACATAAATACTTTTCGAAAACTCTTCGCCATAATCCCACTATACAACTTCAAATGAAGCTACCTAGTATTTCAAGTTTTCATTAACTCTTTTAGGTTTATAAAAAAAGCTCCGCCTTCCTCCGGGCTCTAGATAGTACTAATTAAAAGCAAATACTATTTACTAACAGCCCTCCAAAAATTGGCTGCGTTTATTTGCAACTTTGGCTGTTATTGATACATAATCACAGGAGTGCGCTGTGCATGCGATTTCGCAGAAACTCATCACATCGGCATTTCTCGCTACTTTTGCATAGTTTCTATTTTATATTACTTTTTGGTAGTTTTAGTTTGTATGAACAGTAATATTAATTGTTTTATTATGTAATTTTAGTAGTTTAATGTAATATGTTATTACACTATTGAGTTATTTTCTTTCTCTAATATAATCAATTCGTTTTTTATGTAATATTACATACTTATTATTAACATAATTATCATATATGGTTTTTGTGTACCGAATGTGTACGTGGTTTATTGTTATTTTATTTGTGATAGATGCTTTAATTTTATTAATGTTCCGGTCCATATAACCGTTGGCTATTAAGAAGTAACATAAAAAAAGTATTCAAAAATATTGAGAAACATCGAAGTTATGAGATTTTTTCCGCGAATCCTATGTTACGTACCCCACTGTGGGACACAGGATCGAAAGGGGTTAGTCCACTGACTGCGCGTGGCCAGGCCTTCGTCATCCTCCGTTCAAAATCGAGATAGACACCCCTTAGCTCACGTATGCGATGCGAGAAATGGCGGCAAGGCTAACTGAGATTTCTCTCGCAACTACTTGCAGGCAAGAACCTTCGGGAAAAATTGCCGCGGTATAAACACTCGTGCAAGTTGCTTGCTAATGTCCACGAGGCTTATCGCCTTATTGTTACTCGAGCGATGTAAACGAAAAAAGGTGTATTATGAGGACATTACCTGTCCGCATATATACATACATAACGAGCAGAAACGCATGCATACAACGAGGGACCGCTGTACTTTGTATACCTACATATGTCGCACATTGTATTTCATTAAACGATGTATGCACATTTTATCGCACTAATGGCGCGCGTGATTATTTCATAGTTTTTATTATAATACTCAACAATATTACAATTGCAGTGCTGCGATTTGGCGACGCTCAAATTAGGGCTGGGACCATTTGAATATTTTACAAGTATTCGAATATTTAAGTATTCGAATATTTCAGTATTCAAATATTTCGGTACTCGAATATTTCGGTACTCGAATATTTCGGTACTCGAATATTTCGGTACTCGAATATTTCGGTACTCGAATGTTTCGGTACTCGAATATTTCGGTACTCGAATATTTCGATATTCGAATATTTCGGTATTCGAATATTTCGGTATTCGAATATTTCAGTATTCGAATATTTCAGTATTCGAATACTATTCATTCGAATACTGACCCACTTCAACATATTCGATCGACTTGAAACTTTGCACACATACATCCTAGTTCAATTTTGGGTCAAAATTAACTTACAAGATTTCACCCTGACAAACTAACGAACTCACAACTGAAACTAAACAAAGGCTTGTAAAAAAATGAACCTAAAGAACTTGATTTATAATTCACACCATACTATTCGAATACATCAGTATTCGAATACTGATGTATATTCGAATGGTATTCGAATACTTAAATATTCGAATAGTATTTGGATACTTGGATATTCGAATGAAATTCGCCAAATAATTGAGCGACTGAAGTATTCGAATATTCGAATACCGAAAAAATCGACAAATAGTCCCAGCCCCAAATGAACATCATAATAATCATATTAATTTCTGGACAAATTGTAGAATTTTACTACTTGCTTCTTTTATGCTCCCAGTTACGGATTACACAGATGTAAAAAATCACTAATAAAAATTGAATGTTGCAGTGACGGCCGCAAGCGGCGATGGTTGTAAGAACCAAACACCTCCGACTCTCCTTTCGAGTTTGCGAAGCGTCCTATTCGTAATCGGCACCGTAGTAATCGGATTCGCCGCGTTCTGCAACTCACTAACATGGTAAATTTTCTCAAATAAGGTATACAAACATGGCTTCTTACGTTTCTAAAATTTGTGGATCAAATTTCGAAAACTTCATTGTTTCGAAGAATCGACAGTCGCGATATCGGGGTCGTTACGCTGACAATCCCATCTGTTCTATTCCATCAGGCATCTGCAGAGATTCTGGGGTGCCTCCGGTGATTTCTGGCAAGCACAATGGGACAAAATCTTAGACAAATTCGGAGACGACCCGGTGCTGCTCTGGGTTTACGGTACGGAATAGTACCGGTATGCGGCGCCAGCGAGAGAACCGTACAGATTCGCTAACAGATCTATCTGTTTCAGGATCGCTGGGATTGACGTTCGTCGTCTACTGGGTGTTCGGCGGTATTTATATGATCCTAGACATAACTAATCGACCAGCTGCTTTGCGGAGGTACAAAATACAACCGGGCACAAACGAGCCAGTCGACACGAGAGAATTGTGCAAAGTCATCGCTCAAGTAGTATTCAATCAGATCATTGTCGGAGTTCCTGTGGCGTACGTCAGCTATCAGTTTATGGAATGGCGCGGTTACCCCCCTATGCGCGAATTGCCGACCTTCCACTGGGTACTCGTTGAAATCGCCATTCACATATTATGCGAGGAAATTGGATTTTATTACTCGCACAGGTACGTGACTTTTTCGTGCCCTTAAAATACCATACCGACTTTCTTCTTGAACTATTTGTTAACGCATATTAGAAAACGTTTTATCACTAATAATGACTTACTCTAATCTATAAATGAATTTATCTCAGGGAGTATGTTAAACTGAAAAAATTGGATAGAAAGTGATCGAACATAGACGTGACACCATTTTGATAATTTCGTAGATATTGGTGTTAGCGAAAATGGATTCAGTTGAATATTGGATAGTTCGAGAGTGGTTATACAAATATCAGAGTGGCTGTTACAAATTCGTTTATTGTTTGTACTTTTCATGATTTCAAGGTGACCTTAGTTTTTTTTTAAGGGCTCAGTCCACTGTGACGGTTTGAAAAATTAAGCTATTTTTAAAGATTTTTTTTCCGTAGATACAACATATAATGCAATTAATCTTTTTGGTATTTATTAAGCTACTCTTATGTTGTACAAAAAAAATTAAAAGAATTTTTTTAATTTGTAGTAAAACTTTAAACGCGATTTAATCAAAACAACATTTTTTTCTACCGGTGCAGGTGATTGCCAAAAAGACTATTTGACCAATCAGTCTGAAATTTTTACGCGTTATTCAGCACATCGGTGGCTATGGCCGGGACCACGGAAGCCTTTTTTGATTAACCATTTCATACTTTTTACAAGGCAAAATGATTGAAAAATTCAGCGTATTTCGACACTTACACTTCAAACCTCCGCCAAAAGGAACTTAATTCCATAGAGTTAAAATGTACCCACTGTCGTGGTGTCTTTAGAATTGAATGTGGCAAAACAAAGTAACCGTAAACATTATATTATATTTTGAAAATTCCAGAAATGATTATTCCTAATCTTTCTATACACTCCAACTAATTTTTCTTACACACGAAGCCTCGTGTAGAATAATTTTATTCTACACTAGCTTAAACCCACACAGCACCATAACATTGCAGCAACGTCTCTGCAATGATGCGGTGCAAGATGGCAATGTTGCAACATAACATTGCAGAGTCGTTGCAGGTTCAGTCCTATGTCCGCCTTCGCAATATTGCAGGTGTGTATTTTTGCAAAGTTGCGGCAACATTACGAATATGTAGTCCTGCAACGTTCCGGCAATGATTCTGCAACGAAACGGCAAAATTGTGGCAATGATCCTGCAACTCTTCGGCAATATTGCGGTGCGTATCCAGTTAAATGAAACACGCCGTAGAATCCACTCGACGTCATGTACATATTTCGAAAAAATTGGACAAAGTCATAGTTGCTTCAGAATATTGTTGTAATGTTTCCACAAGTTTTCACTACAGTATTGCACGACGATGTGCGCGCAATATTGCAGAAATATTGTAGGACCGTTGCCACTGGAACATTGCACGTCGATGTGCGCGCAATATTGCAGAAATATTGTAGGACCGTTGCCACTGGAACATTGCACATCGATGTGCGCGCAATATTGCAGAAATATTGTAGGATCGTTGCCAATGGAACATTGCACGGCAACGTTCTTGCAATATTGTAGAATCGTTACCACTGGAACATTGCACGACGATGTGCGCCCAATATTGCAGAAATATTGTAGGACTGTTGCCACTGGATCATTGCACGACGATGTGGGCGCAATATTGCAGCAATATTGCAGGATCGTTGCCAATGGAACATTGCACGGCAACGATCGTACAATATCGCAGCAATATTGTACCATCGTTGCCAATGGAACATTGCACGGCAACGAAATTGCAATATTGCTGCAATATTGTAGGATCATTGCCACTCCAATAATGCACGACAATATTGCAGGAACGTTCCTACAATATTGCAATGCAACCTGCAACAACATAATATTGCAGCAACGTCCCTGCAATACTGCTGCAACGAGGTGTGCTGTATGGGAAGTACCCGGCGTTGCCCGGGTAAAACTTCGATTATCACGGAGTATCAAGAGGGCGAAATAAGCGGGAAGGGATGGGGTGTCCAGATTTCATGGTAGCCTATATTTTCCGCGGGGTTCTAGAGAGTAATTATGCAAAATTTGGTTCAGATCGGTTAAAAAAATCGGGATAAAAAGTATCTTATACATTATTCCTGGTCCTAGACTACGTACATACAAAATTTCAGAAAGATCCGTTGCGTAGTTGCGACGTGATTGAGTAACAAACATCAAAACACACTTTCGTATTTACTACGAGAAAGCGCTCGAGAAGCTTCGCCACCTGGTGGTAACATCGCGGTACTGCTACGGGCGAGGTACCGTGCGGGCCGAATACGCGCATGCGCGCGAAGTAGACTGTCGTATACACGGGTCACGTGTTCTGGAAAGCAGCCGTACACATGAAATGTTTACATATAAATTACATGTTAATAACGCGTTTCTGAGACAGGCTACATAGCCTATGTCCGTCCTAGAGTATGCAGGAATACCGTGTCAAAATTTGAGGAAGATCGGTTCAATAGGTCTTGAGTTTTGCGCGAACATAAAAATCGGTTCTCTCTTTATATAATAGTATAGTATAGTATATAGATTTCCAACGTTTGTTCGCACAGAATAATTAGTTTTCCGATCGCACCATTAGTTATGAGACACTCTGTATTTATAATTTTATTTGAATATTTGAAAATAAAACATGTTTGCCGATAGTTAGATTCTGCCTTGCATTTAATTTTTCAGTTAAACGTTTTCTCCGAGAGATGAACCATTTGTAGATTGAAATACGATTGTCCTCTACCGTGTTAAAAAGAAATGGAATAAATTGTGTAACGATGAAATTGTATTACAGATTTCTACATAGCCGCTTTTTGTATAAATATATACATAAACAGCATCATGAATGGACGGCTCCTATAGCTGTAACGTCGCTATATTGCCACCCCTTAGAACACATTGGCTCCAACCTGTTGCCACCATTTTTGGGAGTCTTCATCGTAGGTTCTCACGTGGCTACTGCCTGGCTTTGGTTCTCGCTTGCAATTCTCTCCACGTTGAATGCTCACTCTGGTTACCATTTGCCATTCTTCCCATCTCCAGAAGCTCACGATTTCCATCATTTAAAGTAAGTAATTTTGTAATAGATTTGTAGACGTTTGATCTTGTATTACTTATCACACCGTATCTACGAATTAATCTTTCGGAATCAGGTGAAATTGACTCGCACGATATTCGTCGTTAGGGTTTATTTACATTTAAAATTAAAGAAATTAAATAAGTACCAGCGGCGCTGGCCGTGATGGAAACACCGGTTCTCGTTAGATCACCGAAGTTAAGCATCACGGGGCGGGTACTGGGAAAGGAGATGGGTGAACGGAGGAGAAAAAAAAACCACCTTTCTTCCGGTACGCCGCTCGCTGCTGGGACCTGAGGAGGAGAGCAGAGGAAAAAGATAGGAATTAATTTATAGTTCGTTGGGCTATAAGCGAAAAAATATGCTTGAAATGCCATCCTGCTAATCACAGGAAAACCAGAAATAAAATAATATACTATACGCATATTTCCGTGAAGTTATATACATATAGGGTGTTCGGCAACAAATAGTAGAAAATGAACTTGGTTATTTTACGTGACAAAATTAAACAAAGATTAAAAGTAACAAAATTGCAGTAGTTAAAGGTTTCGTTTCTTACATAGTGATGTTTGAAAATTCGGGTCAGGAGGTCGCGTTGCATAGGTCAGTAGAGGGGCACGTAGAGTCGCTAAAAGTAAGTATAGAAGATTCCCCGCTTGGGAAAAATAAACAACTCAGACGATTACAAAAACAAAAGTTTAAAAAATCGCGTCTACAACGAACTTATTGAATTTAGCAACCGTGAAATTTGTTCCAATGAAAATAAAGACTTTGAGCAACTTTGTGGGTTTTTAGAGTCACTCAAAACAAGAACAACGGTGTGTTTCATTTGGCCCCTATCGCCCTTTAAGCGGGTGAAAACTAACCTCAAAGTCAAATTGGCACTTCCACTTTTTCGCGTATAACTCTCAAAGTACAACAGACAGAAAAAAATGTTTCAAACAAAAGTTTAATGGTACAATAAGCGCTACAAACTTCCGGTAACAAAATATTTGAAAAAGTTTTTTTTCATCAGATATTTTTCATTTTAAACTCTTTTCAAAATTTTGTTAACGCAAGTTTTCAGCGCTTATTGTACCATTAAACTTTTGTTTGAAACATTTTTTTCTGTCTGTTGTACTTTGAGAGTTATACGCGAAAAAGTGGAAGTGCCAGTGGCGGATTTAAGAAAAAAGGCCCAGGTGGCAAAAGTTGAGGGGCCCATTTTTCGGGAAAATGAAGAGATAGTTTAGTAAAAGGGAGTAAATGTGCAGAAAAGTATAGAAAAAAGTGCTTGGATAAAATCATAACTTGTTTTTGAAGACAGGGCCCTAGGGGGGCCTTCTGAGCTGGCCCATTTTTCGAGAAACTAAAGCGGTAGTTTACTGAAAACGGGATCAGTGTAATAATACAAAAAAAAAATATAGTTTGGATAAAATCATGTTTTTTAGGAATGGGACCCTAGTGGGCCTTCCGAGCAGGGGCCCAGATGGCAACTGCTCATCGGCCGCTCTGTTAAATCCGCCACTGGGAAGTGCCAATTTGACTTTGAGATTAGGTTTCACCCCCTTAACGGGCGATAGGGCCCAAATGAAACACACCGTTGTTCTTGTTTCGAGTCACTCTAAAAACCCACAAAGTTGGGTTCCAATCGGTGAGTCCGGGTTCGCTGTGTTCCCTTGTTAGTGTGTAGAAAGAATTCTTGCAAATGTATAATTTTATTATGTTATTTTAGCGTAATTTTACCGTAGCAATATGTTTACCGTGTACATGCCCTGTATTGTACTAACATTCCTAGTAGCCTGCATGTCATTAAACTTTCATTTCTTACTGAGGAGCACCGTGCTAAGGCGATATCTCCATTATTGCTCCGCTATTTTTATCGAAATCCACGAAGCAACTCTTTAGTCCAGTACAGGGCATACTATATGAAAATCAACAAGAAATGCTTCTGAACTGAACATGTTCATTCATATTAGACGAGATTATAAAGATTATTATTTTAAGCTGAACATCGATTATTTAAATCGTTATATTGTTCCAGGTTTAACCAATGTTTCGGAGTTCTCGGAGTGTTAGACCGCATTCACGGAACAGACACACAATTTCGTAACTCGAGAGCCTGCCAGCGTCACGTAGTGATGCTTAACTTGCTACCACCAAGAGAAGCTTTTCCGGACGAAGTAAAATATAAGTCTAAATAAAAGAATTTTGAGGAACATCATGATAACTATGAAAGTTCAATATGAAAATCCAATGTAAACCACTTGGAAGTTTAAAATATTTTGGTTTTATCGCTCACGATCAAAGACAATTAACCAGACGAATTGTATCAGCAAGATACATTCGAATCTGCTATTTTTCCTGTGATTATTTAATTCATTGGTCGACCACGCTTTTCGTACGTAGAAATTGCATATCTTTGTTTCCCAATCTTATGTGCAGTTTCGGTTTGTACGGGCACTATGATGGTGTTGATGTAATATTATTAATCACGAATTCGTTATTTGTACGATCCTTTTTGTACGTCGATGTATTAAATGTGATTTTACGAGAGTACTTTTAACCAATATTTTCGTGTATACAAAATTGCTGTCATTTCAGAGGTTTAACGGGGTATTATGTTCTTCCTTCGTATCTAAAACTATAAAAGGATTACCGGAATATTATATAAGAGTTTTACTGTAACTTTAACTAACAAATTTTAGATCGTTAGAATATCTTTTTTACGACAAAATACACTATTGGAAGACTTAGAAGTGTATCAAGTATTTTATCCGAATATATTATCTTACTATATTCATATGATATAGCAATATTTTGAAAGGCGTCTACTCGAGAGAATTATGTTTGTATTTAAATTATGACATTAAGATGAAACTATTTATGACAACTAACTATTTTTATATTCAGTTCCATAATAAAAGCAATGACTTAATGCAAATTTAGTCTAAGATGGTATTATGATTGTAGTATTGTAGCAAAGAAATAACTACTCTATAGATTGTTATTGTTCTAAGTCACTTATAATGGTTATGCACTTTAGAGCTTTAAATTTTCGAGACTAAACTTAAGTGACATTATTTGACGCCTATATCGGTAATCATTTTTCCCGAATCAGATTTATGTGTAATAAAAGCGGGCAAGTGAAATTATGGGATTGAATCTTAGATTTTTTTTCGTAAACAAATATTTTTCCATTAACAGAAGCACATCTACAATACATTACAATAGAAGATAATAAAATTTCACATTTAATAAAGAAATAATAATGCCTTGCTACTTGTCGGTTATGCAATCACTACATTATCCTAATTAATTAACAGTATGAAATTTGTAATTCACACACAATGCTAGTACAGTAGAGCGTCAATTATCCGAACGGTCGATTATCCGAAGGAGGACTTCCCCTACATATTTACAAAGTTTCATAATTTTCTGAATTTCCGGGTTCGGGATCTTCCCTTGTCAGAAGTATGGGGGTTGAAACTTGGTAACCCTACATACATGAAAATGGTTACTCCCACGAAAAAAACTTATAGGACCTTTTTTGTAGATAATTTCCTAAACTACAAATTGTATAATAACTATTTTTGTCGCAAAACTGCTGGATAACGAGATATTCGCGAAAAACAGTTGTTTTTTTTGTTCAACCCTCTGTAAAATTTTTAGCGGCGGTCGGATCGATTGGGACTTTTGACATATTGTTAACGACCAAATAAAGGCCCATACCAAAATTTAGCTCGGTGGGAATTATTCCGCAGATTGGGCAAATTTCCGTCTAATTTCACTGGACTATAATATAAATTAACGCAGTAGTACTCCTGTATTTAATAAGTAATTTTAGGTGTAATTCCTATGGTTATAAACTGAGTAAAGTACATGCATGCTTCATTCCCCGAACTCTTCGATTATCCGAACAAGTCCCAAGCAGTTCGGACAATTGACGCTCTACTGATTTACCGATTTTATGTACCTACATAAAAAGCTTACTAATAAAACCCAAAAATCGAATATAGCGAAGTTTCTTTTTATATGGTGAATATTGTGAAAATAATTAAGCAGCTTCAATTGCAAGCATTTGAGTTTCATTAACATAACAATATAAATGGCTTTTTACATACGTACAAAAAATAGCACATTTCATTAAAAACTTCATCACATTTTGTCGAAACACAAACTTTTACGAATATTACGGGAAATGGAAGATCAGTCCAGAATTTCCTCTTTACAAATCAGATTCGTACAAGCTTCATTAAATGGAGTAATTGCATAAATTAGTTCTTATCTGTGCAACAGTATAAACATTCTATGTACATATCGCAATATTTATTTAATTCGTTTTATTATAATAATTGTCATTACTTTATACGAATCGACCTTTTCAATTGTGTATTGTTTATATGTGAGTATATAAGTATGCGAGTTTCCAAACCAAATAAGAAGTTATAATTTTTGCATATTAATGGTATATTTAAATATATACAAAATAAAACATCTCAGTACAAGGCAGTAGCATACAAAAGAATATTGTATGCAGAGCAATCTACAAAATGCAGTCGTGCATTTGTATATATACAGAGTGTTCCGCAACAGATAGTAAAAAGTGAAGTCGGTGATTCTAATCGTAAGGGACAAAATAAAACGAAAATTCAGAATAATCAAATTGCGGTGAAGGCTTCGTTTTTTAATTATTACTGTTTGAAGATTCGGTGATCAACGGTGGATATTGCGTAGGTCAGTATAGGGCCTGGTACGGTCTAGGGCTGGGACTATTCGAATAATTTAATATTCGAATATTTTACAAGTATTCGAATGCTACGAATAAACTTCGAATATTTGAGTATTCGAATGTTATTATTCCAATACTATTCGAATGTTATTATTCGAATACTATTCGAATGTTATTATTCCAATACTATTCGAATGTTATTATTCGAATACTATTCGAATGTTATTATTCGAATACTATTCGAATTATATTCGAATACTCGGATATTCGGATATTCGAATACTCGGATATTCGAATACTCGGATATTCGAATACTCGGATATTCGGATATTCGAATACTCGGATATTCGAATACTCGGATATTCGAATACTCGGATATTCGAATACTCGGATATTCGAATACTCGGATATTCGAATACTCGGATATTCGAATACTTGGATATTCGAATTATATTCGCCAAATAATTGAGCAACTGAAGTATTCGAATATTCGAATACCGAGAAATTCGACAAATAGTCCCAGCCCTAGTACAGTCGCCGTCAAAAAGAACGACGCATTTATCACTACACTGCATTCCACTTTAGAGTGGACTCGTTCCGCGCAGGGATATACTGTTGACTGGTAGGAAACCGACGGGAAAAGTGCGCTGCGCAGATCGGTCGTAAATCGGTAGGGGCGTGGGTATGCTCTTATATGGAATGAAGTGTATGTATACTTTTGCGTCGATATACTCATGTGTCTTTGTTTTCCGACGAGGTTTTCGCCGATTTGCCGTTCTTCAAGCGTATCTGGTCCGAATCTTCAAACATTAATACCTAAAACACGAAGCCTCCACCGTAATTTCGTTATTCTTGATTTTCGTTTTATTTTGTTACTCTATATCGATCACGCCCATCCGAGCGTCGCATCTACCGGGAAAGTTTTGTACAAAGCATTAAAAGCGAACTCCTTGCTTGGTTTGACTTCGAAGTGTACATTGGATGGCTCTCGGACAATACTTTCGACGTTCTCTCGAAAGTATCGACGCGAAAACACGCCATCACCGAACAGAGGATGCAAATCCCTTCGCGTGAAAACACACCGGGCGCCGCTCATAGTGTTAAATGGAGATAAGTACGCCGATTTCCTAAGAAATAAACTACCACCACTGCTCGAAAACGACCCATTCTAAATACCGAACGAGAATTCAGTTTAAACACGATGCCTGTTTCATAGAGTAACGAAATGTTTCTGGGTCGTTGGATAGGTCGTTTCGCAAGAATCTATTGATCGGCCCGATCACCAGGTCTTACGCCGCTTGACTATTTCGTACGGGGTCACATAAAAAATCAAGTGTACAACGAGGTCCCCGCCACACCAGAAAACATCCAAGAGAGAGTAAATATATTCATTGCCATGCTTCAAACCGGAATCGCAAACGCAATGAAATCTTTTATTTTACGTTTTCGAAAATATCTCGAGGTTAATGGTAATCATTTTGAATATCTTCTGAAATAAAGATTTTTAACAGAAACACACAAATTTTCAACTTTTCTGTCTCCCTTTTTCTGCCATACTTTTTCCACATTCAACGTTATTTGGAGGTCAACGTATTACACAGGGTGTTACTCTGCTGATAGTCAATAGTCTAGGGGGCGATTCTGCAGGCGGAAGTGAGACGAAAATCAAGAGTGGCGAAATTGCGGTAAAGGCTTCATTTTCCAGTAAATTAACTTTCAATTTCAGCTGAATACGCGTGTACCGAGGGTTTAGGCGCCTGAGGGGCACGCTGAGGTAGGCGGGACGTCCTACGGACAGCTGAACACGTTCCACATTTCGTGGGCCTTCTCGAGGTTCTCTCATCCCGCAGGTGAGTGCGACTCCTCTCTTCATGGGTGGACGATCTCCCCTCGTGGGTGCCCCGGAAGTTTCGCCCCCGGTTACCACCCCGTCGGGTCCTAATTCCTCTCCACCGTCTCCTCCTCGGGTTGGTCCTGAGGTGCCGAAACCGGGCTTCCGGACGCTGCCTTCGCGTCCGGGGTTCTGCCCGCGCCTTCAGGCCCATCTTCCTCCACCCCCGAGCTGGGATGCCGCTCCTGGCTCCCCTCATCCCACGCCAGTCCGGGCAGAGATCTCCTTGAAGAGCCCTGTCCAGCCCCACGTGGGCAAAAAAGCCCCGTTCACTGAGCTTCTGGTGTGACTCCGTTTCTACACCCAGGATCAGGTGAACGGACATCACCGACAGGAAGGATCCTGTTCTACTACCCACCACAACTAGGTGCGGAGGCCAGGATTCTGTCAGCCGATCCGCTGCAGGATGACCTCCGTCTTCTCCGGGAGTCCGGAGAAATGACGGTAGCCATCTGCCAAAGCCTGGGTAGGCACTCTCTCTCCATTAATTGGAAAGTTGCGCCCTCCCAAGGCCTCAGAAGATCTTCGACCGTCGCCCTTATGGTGGAATCTGACGGAACGTGGATCGGCGAGTTTGGCACGAGACTCGCCGAGCCCACGCGCCGTAAGAACGCTCATGGCTCACCGATCCACGTGCCGTCAGATTCCACCTTTAGCCATTCTGTGGCGACCTCATCCCTACAGGTTATCCACAGAATGCCGTGCACGTACCTGCATTCCTCGAAACGAGGGATCCCCTTCGATGTGGCGTCCATCGCTTACCCGAGCTCCCTTGTCACCTGACACCCCTGTCCCAGCGCTGGGCAGGGTGTTCAGATGGCGATATCGCCACTTCCCTAACCCCCACCAGCGCGTCCCTGAAGCTAGGCCACCTGGGGGACACGCTCGGTTGGAATTCCGTCTAAATCGACACAGGTCGATCTAGTTGCTCGCCACCCTTTAGTGGGGTTAGGGATCGGCCGAGAATATAAACCTTAGGTAGGCTCTCACCACGCCTCGCCCCCGGCGTATTTTATTCTTCCTATGCTTTTCTTATGGATTTTGACAATTTGACTCACACTGCGCCTCGCCTAGCCCGGCGCGACTCTGAGCCACGGATTCTTCCTCGAGGATATTTTGAGGAAGAGAGGCGAAGCGAGCCGAGGCGTAGTGTGAGTGGATGCAATGCCACCGATTTCGGTGATCGCTAAAAGAGGAAGGAAGAGGTTCTCTGAGCAACTGACCACATGAACCGAGCCAAGCTCGGATAACTTCAGGTACGGAAGGCGTAGTGAGAGCCTACCTTAAGTTTGTATCTAGTTTCAGATTAGCTGTATATAGCCTCGATCTAAATATACATTTTTTCAAATATTACATTAATATAAAAAAATATCAATTTTATCAATACATTTCTTATAATACTAACCAATATTTAATTTCATTTATAATAAATAAATTACGATGCATCGTCATCGTCAGCAGCATCGTCATTCGAATCACTGTCTAATATATCCGAGGATACATTAGTTACATCATCAATCGCATCGGAGCTTGGTAAAGTACTTGGTTCCGAGGATACACTCTGGAAATATCAGTAACAGTATGAAACTTAACTTGAACGAACTATGTACAGAATTACAACAATTTTAAAGCGTGGATTTGACAAACCTGTGAAAGAATTTCCTGGCCCTCCAAGTTTTTATTAACGAGGTTACCCATCCAAAAAGCAGCAGGACTGTTGTTAAGTACTAGCATTCCCTTTACACTGTAAATTAATCTTTCTAATACAGATTTAGCTGCAGGAATATGTTTCAGTAATGTCAGATCTTTCTTTTCTGCACTGTCGCAACATATTGTGTGTAAATATCGTGTACCTCCTAAATAGAATGATTCTTATTAATATTTAAAATATGGTATTGTACTTGACACTGTGTGTGACACATTATACACTCCTCACATTAAGTAAAGGATCACCTCTAGGAACCCGAAAAATAGGGGCAAGTTCACATGGTCATAACCCCGGCAAAAATAGTCGTATCGATATTTTGAAAATATGGTTTGAAAGCGTGGAATCCCTACTTTCAGCAGCTTTTCTTCAGATTTAAGCTGTATTGCTTTTCGGCAAAGTTATAACGATATAAAGAGCACTTGGTCAATTTTAAAAAAATTTCTTCAACTTGCGAAAGTTACAGGGGGAGTACGAAATTTTTTACACGGATTCCATTTACACCAGTCGAAAGCGGCTACTTTTCTGTATAAAAAGAGAGTAATTAATTTCTCTCGCGATTTTTTTTGGCCGAGTTATTCAATTTTGAAGCAAAAACCGCTTTTTTCAAAAAGGAACTAAAGTAAAAAAAAACGGTTTTTGCTTCAAAGTTGAATAACTCGGCCAAAAAATATTGCGCAAGAAATTCATTACTCCCTTTTTACACAGCAAAGTAGCCGCTTTCGACTGGTGTAAATGGAATTTGTGTAAAAAATTTCGTACTCCCCGTGGAACTGTCGTAAGTTCAATAAATTTTTTTAAAATTGACCAAGTGCTCTTTATATCCTTATAACTTTGCCGAAAAGCAATACAGCTAAAATCTGAAGAAAAGCTGCTGAAAGTAGGGATTCCACGCTTTCAAACCATATTTTCAAAATATCGATACGACTATCTTTGCCGGGGTTATGACCATGTGAACTTGCCCCTATTTTCCGGGTTCCTAGAGGTGATCCTTTAATTAATGTGAGGAGTGTACATATTTCACTCTGCCAACATCATTATATATTAAGATTCATACCTTGCATCACTTTCAATATTTTGGTCACATCATCTGTTTGATATTTCAAATTGTGCTCCAGAACTGGCATCCCAAGGTTCAGAAAGAATTTCAACAATATGGGCATATGTTTCAAAAAGATTAATATATTATTTTTCGCCGTTAATGTTTTCGATATGTGGACTAATTTTTGGACATTTACTGCCACTTCAGACCACAATTCTATTCTTTGCGGATCTCTGGCAGAAAATTGATTGTGTAAAACATTTATTTCAAGGTAAACCAGTTAAGCGGAATAAAAGAAAATATACCTATCAGCTAAAGGTAGCTCCGTTTTCACACCATTAATCAGGCCATCAAACAATTTCTTAAATAAAAAATGAAAGTTACTTCTTTTTATGGAAGGTATTCTATTCAAACAGTCTTGAGCCCCTTTCAACTCAGAAGTTTCATCTGGCAACCATTCCAAAACTGAAGTAACTGTCTTTAATGGCAATGGTTCGTTATCAAACCAGCTATTTAATAATCCACTTACTGCTGCCTTATACTGAGGACTAAAATATTTGTCCTCTGGCCATTGAAGACTTAAGAATCCAAATGCTAATTTTGCTGGAATATAATAATAATAGTAGGGAGTAACTTTTTTTAAGTACAAGTGTGTCAAACTTCAACAGTGGATTCAGTACCGAAACAGAATTAAAAAAAGTTCACATAAACATATCTTCGACTCGACCTTATTTCCAAGCTCTAGCGAGTTTCGTGTTCCCGTAATTCATTTAATAAAGTGGGCTAAAATATCTTATTCCGTTTGACGGTTTACAAAAGACGCTGTCGAGAGAACTTCTAGCAGATACCAATAACACCCGAGTGTTTTGAAAGAATAGAACAATCAATGATAAGACGTTTACGTGCTTGTATTGGGATGTAAGGTTGTCATTTTTCAGCTCCCTCTATGAAGGTGCGGGGTGTAAAAAATTATTTGTCATGCTTTCCACAAATGATCGATGTGTTGACCGTCCGGTCAAAACGCTCGAAAATATAGGTGATCTTTAGGATTTTTATTCCCAAAAAAGTATACAACTGGCAGTAAAAAAAACTTGTGGTCTTTCTTTATTCGTTCTTCAAGGATATAAAAACTTTTTTTCTTTTCATTTTCCTATAATGGTTCGAATTTTACGTGGCGCTTAGTGCACTGCTGCAACAAAAGAGGCGTGAACGGTAGACAGTAGAACTCGACGTAGGATTGTCTGAAATCGAAAAACCAAAGATATTCTTATAGGTTATATCAATCTCTATCGCGTCAGCCTTTAAGAAGGCAAATAAAGGAAACTGGCGATGTTTGGTACAGGTTTGAACACAAACATGCGAAAAGGGGGGTAATTCCGCGCCTAAAAATGTTAATAGTGTTGCGAGCACCGGGTATAGGCATATGCATGGCCTGCTAGTGCTCGCAGCCGAAGAGAGAAGAAGGTCGGCCTCCGTCAAGAGGACGATCAGGAGGCCGACAAGAAAGAGTCGGATACCGAACGTCCTAGCGTTCGGACGTACGGGTCACATAATTGTACACCAAATATAGATAACGGTCGTTTAGCGTGTGCCCGTGTATTTATTCTGCCCGTTGCGTCGGGGTGGCCTGCGGTAGAAACGCCCCGACGCAACAATAGCGAAGAACTGTGACCTCTAAAATTGACGATCAACGGGTGATGCGATTGTGAATTCAATTACAAAGAAAATGCCACCAAGTTTTCGGAATCGGTTAATAATTTATTTTGTTATGCTGTCTACCGTTCGGAAATATCATGAATCGAGAAAAACGCGTTCAAAGTTTCACGTGAGTGCCAAGTGACCGGGTTTTCTCCACGCACTTGCCGCCACTTAAATGCCTATAACTTCGGGAATTTTACGAATTTCAAAAAATCCTTTTAAACACGTATTCTTGAATGGTTGAACATTGGAAAAATGAAATAAAAAAATCCATTTTTAGACCGGACGGCAGAGTTGGGCATTAGTCGAATAAATTTTTATTCGGCTAAATTTTGATTCGACTAAATTTTTATTCGAACGAATTCGAATAAAAATTTCGAATAAAGTGTAGTTATTCGAGAATAACGAATAAATTTTTAGTCGACTAAATTTTTATTCGAACGAACTCGAATAAAATTTTCGAATAAAGTGTAGTTATTCGAGAATAACGAATAAATTTTTAGTCGACTAAATTCTTAGTCGACTAAATTTTTAGTCAACTAAATTTTTATTCGACTAAATTTTTAGTCGTTATTCGTTATTCGAAGGACCCCCGTGGCGACTAAGCGACACAAATAAGCGTGGGTCAGAACCCGAGCCGCTCCGTCTGCCAGACGAGCGTTCCCCTTGCCCCATGATACCCCTTGGCCCGACCGGAGGCCGAGGGCCATCGGAGTCATGAGACTCGAGCCGAAGCGGCTTATTCGTGACGGTCAGTCGCCACGGAGGCCCTTCGAATAACGACTAAAAATTTAGTCGTTATTCTCGAATAACTTCACTTTATTCAAAATTTGTATTCGAGTTCATGGAATAAAAACTTAGTCGACTAAAAATTCATTCGTTAGTCACGAATAGCTTCATTTTATTCGAAATTTTTATTCGTAGGTTAGTCGAAGAACAATTTAGTCGAATAATGCCCAACTCTGCCGGACGGTCCCCTTAAAACGTTTCTCAGTAGTTCACTCAGTTAGATAAGAAGTTTCAAACAATGAACCCAAAAGCGGTTCTACCAGTTCTAACCTTGAATTTCAAGGACAAGGTCATTTCTGCAGCACATTCTTTTAACTGATCACCACCGACCCAAATCTGTAGAATCACACGTAAAAGCCGTGACAAATAGTTATTTTACACCTTGCACATAAATACCGTCGAACCGGCATACATGTCGATATGAACTTTATCGACTGTTTTTCAGTGCTAAATTGAAGCTTGAAGTTTACAATGAATTATGAATTGTTTACCTGCGCGTAATATTACTTACCGTATTTTTCTTTATTTTGTTTCGTATAAGACTCAGAGTGTTTCATTAATGACTGACACATATTAATTAACGCAATAGCTAATGATATTCGCGTAGCAATATCAGCTAATGATTCGAAATATTTACATGCCTCTGCGACAAGTTCCCTACAAGATCGTAGCATACCATTGCTTTCGTCTACTTGGCTCGCTAAAGTTCGTAAACCCTCTAAAGAACAATGAAAAACGTTAACAAAATAACGACAATTTATCTAGCTATTATAAAATTATACATTAGCATACCTCGTAACAACATATTGTACGTGACACTTTCAAATCCCTTCCAGTTAAAAATCTTCGTTAGAAGACACAACAATAATCTAGCAGCTTCTCTATTCTCATTATCATTTTCCTCCCTCAAAGAGATCACAATGTCCTGCAATTTCGCAGAAATTTTGGGTAGTGACTCGATTAGATCTCTTACGAAGATTTCGTTACTCTCGTGCCCGAAGATTCCTAGAAGCTCTTTAACAATGAAGCACACTTGCTTCACAGATATACTACGCTGTGTCGAGTGCTGTGTATGTTGGATTTTTACATCCAACAGATGTACTATCTATAAGAATAGTTTCGATTACAAACATACACGCGCGAATCTGATAAGTAATAAACAACATGTTAATGTTTTAAATGAGATAGTCAACACTTGATGCTGCTATTTAAAATTCCATTAAAAGAGTAAATGAAATACAAAAAAAAAATAAGACATTGTTAAGAATGTGTTAATAATGAAACAGATTTCTTATTTTTGGCGTAACTTCACCACTAAATGCAATAAGTTTCACGAAAATCGGCCCAGTAGTCACGGAGAAATTCGCGGGCAAACATAACACATACATCGAACTCGGAACCTCTTTCTTTTTAAAGTCGGTTAATAAATATATTCGTACCATTGCATCCAATCTTCTAAAATACATTGGATTTTTCGAACATATCAGAGAACCCAACTCCCAGCTTTCGGTTTCGCTAAGACTCAAGGATTTCTCCGCGGTCCCTTTCTTCCCCTTTTTACCTTTTTTCCCGACCTTCTTTTCAATTCTCACGAAAGCTGGTACCGGGAAATGTTGGAAATAACACGGCGGTGGTTGATATTTCGTATCGCATAAAGTAAATAACGTGGTTAATTCGCTTTGCAAATACATCAAATTCCCAAGCCGCTTTACTACTTGCTTCTGCAATAAGGGATCCTTTTGCGTAACGAAACCACTAATCACTTCTCGAAACCTGCAATTTTACGGTATAACACTTTCTATAAAATTACGACTGCTCCGCATTCCTGTCTTCTAACTCGATCTTCAACTTGCCAATTAATGCAACTTATCACTAAGTCCATTATTGAATTTTCTGCGACGGCGAAATTCTCCGGCATCAATATCGCGCATCCCAAAAGAGAATCTATCGCCTCTAAATCTCCGCTTTCGCTAATTCTCATGTAGCAAGTTCGGAGAAGTTTAAACGTTATTGGCACAATCGCGCCGTATTTCTTGTTCTCGAACGTTAAAACACAATTTTGCGGCTCGTCTTCCGCCTTGTTTAATCCGAATTTAGAAACTAATTCTCCGCTATGTGCGAAATATAAAACATGTGTTATCGTAAGCGTTAAAGATTATTCTAAGTTTAGAGTTATACCTGTAGCTGGTTTTATCTATCATATTTGTGTCAACAAATTCTTTTTCAATGTAACTCGTCAGATTTTTTATGAAATCTGCATCAATTTCTTCAGCTTCGGAGATGATACGTGTCAACTGATCATAGAATAATGCCTGAGATCTTGGGCAATTCTTCACATTATCCAGTACCGTCTCTATAAAATCGAAAATATAATGTGTGATAATTATATGCAAATAATCTAACTTATTTCTATACACGGTACATATTTAAATGCCTCGCGATACATACTAAATAAATCGTAGGCTGCATTAGAGGTTTCTGGCTTCGTCATCGAATGTTTTATCGCCATCACCGCTGCTAAAACTCCTTTGCACTTGGTTCTGAAATATAAAATTCTTTCGTAATCACACACGACGTCGTGCTTATGTTTAAAAAATGCGACACACTAGTTATTAACAGAAAAATAAATGCTACATCTTAACGAACACTTACAACGGCTTGAAATTACACAGTTGCTTTCGAAGTAGTATGAGCAAGTCGTCTCGCAACGAATCCGATCTAGAGCTAGAGTTCATGCATAAATTTTGCAACAAATCGTTGAGCGTGCCGACTTCTTCCAAGCTCAAATTATCCAACTTCTCCAGCAAGATTCGAAGATGATTGCAATGCGGCACTAAGCATTGCCTCTCCTCTTCCGTCGTTACCATCTTGCAGAGAAACGCCAAAGCATTTTTCACCGTTTGATCGTTGTCGCCCATAAGAAATATGATTCGCTCTAAAATTTCGCGCTGCTTGAACACATTATCCTTATGGCATATGAACGTCAAGCGGAACCACTCGATGGCAAAGTCGACGAACACTCGCTCGTCCGTTCGGAGCAAGTTACTCGACAGCTGTAACGCCGACGGCTGCAACTCCCGCACGACCTAAATCAAATCGTGCCGGTTTATTTCTCAATAAACTTCCAAAGCAGTACCGAATATTACGTTTCAAGGTCATACTGCACAAACCTCTTTATAGTTATTATACAACAAACCCAGCAAACTCGTCCTATAAAAGCCAGAACGTATATGCTGTTTGAACGTAGTCTCGACGTTTCTCCTTTTCGCTTCCGTCGTTGAGAATACGAGGAGCAGAAGGATGACGTCCAATGGCTTTGGATCTTTGGTAATGTCTTTTATAACCGTCAGCGTGGTATTTACCGCATTCTTCGACAGAAGCATGCTCATTTTCAAAGTATCCACTATGCTTAATTGATGCTGGTAACACTCCTCGACCTTTTCGCCGACGAGCGGCTGTATGTCGGTGTTGCGCAATACTGTTACGGTCTTTTTAAAGATCTCCATATTCGCGCAATCGTCCAAAACGAACCTATCGGAGAGTCAGATATTACTACTACGAAACGACGGGAAACTCGCATGTACAGTAAATACTCGTTAGGAGCCCGTCGAACGGGGCTGGCGGCGGGCTCCTAACGCGACTGGACACTATTCCGCGCGGCCACTGGCGCGAGTGAGAAAACCCAATGAGCGAGCGAGAGGAAACGATAGCCGACGGCAACTTCGTGTCGACTCGTTCGTTTCCTCTCGCTCGCTCATTGGGTTTTCTCACTCTCCTCCGAAGGATTCCAAGAAATGGTGGGGATAGTCGCCGGGCTCCTAACGCGTGGTAGAAACGGGCTCCAAACGAGGATTTACTGTAATTAAACATATTCCTCGAGATAATTAAGCGTACTTTACAATAGCGGGTATCGTATTTAGGTTTACGTTTCTCTTCAACAGCTCCAATACTTTGTCCTTATATTCGTCCAAATACTCCTTCCCAAGATTCAAGTTGCTCATGCAATTTAATATCAAACTCGTTAATTCCGAATTCTCCTCGAGTACTTTGTTCAAAATTTCGGCGACAATTCGATGCTGTTTGTCCATCACAATGTCCGGTAGGAAGAAGATTAATTCGCTTTGGAACCAAGTAGGGCAGGACTCTAAAAGCTGCTCCAAGCTACTCGTCAAGGCGTCGGAATTCGTTACGACGTCTAAGAAGCGAAATTGCTGCAGCAACGAAAGGGCCCAAGGTACTGCTTCGATGGAATCGCTGAAAAGAACGGTTGAAAAATGGGCTCCATATCAAAACTACACAGTACAAAACTACACATGCAATTTAGGACACATCAGAACAATGCACAGAAAGTAGTGCACATGCAATTTAAAGCACATTAAAATTATAGTGTACATACAATTGAGGACACATGCGATTTAGGACACATACAATTGAGGACACATGCGATTTAGGACACATACAATTTAGGACACATACAATTTAGGGCACATGCAATTTAGGACACATGCGATTTAAAACACATGCGATTTGCAGTGCACATACAATTTAGGACACATGCGATTTAGGACACATACAACTTAGGACACATACAATTTAGGACACATACAATTTAGAACACATGCGACTTAGGACACATGCGACTTAGGACACATGCGATTTAGGACACATACAATTTAGGACACATGCGATTTATCATGGGCATAGCTAGGATTGCATTCGGGGACGGGGGGCATAAAGCCCCTCTCATTTGGGGGGGGGGGGGGGGGGGGGGGGGAATAAAAGACTCCTTCGGCTTCCAATTCGGCCATTTGTGCACTGAATTTTGAATTTATGTACTTATGTAGGAACCAATATAACCGGGGTCGTGTAATGCGGAATTAGGTCACAATTGAATTTATTTCTATTTTATAATAAACTAATTTAATTTTGGATGAACGTTTAAGTTATTTTTTTTCCGGAAAAAAATTAAATTAGTTTATTATAAAATAGAAATAAATTCAAACGTTCATCCAAAATTAAATTAGTTTATTATGAAATAGAAATAAATTCAATTGTGACCTAATTCCGCATTACACGACCCCGGTTATATTGGTTCCTACATAAGTACATAAATTCAAAATTCAGTGCACAAATGGCCGAATTGGAAGCCGAAGGAGTCTTTTATTCCCCCCCCCCCCCCCCCCCCCCCCCCAAATGAGAGGGGCTTTAGGCCCCCCGTCCCCGAATGCAATCCTAGCTATGCCCATGATAAATCGCATGTGTCCTAAATTGTATGTGTCCTAAATCGCATGTGTCCTAAGTCGCATGTGTTCTAAATTGTATGTGTCCTAAATTGTATGTGTCCTAAGTTGTATGTGTCCTAAATCGCATGTGTCCTAAATTGTATGTGCACTGCAAATCGCATGTGTCCTAAATTGCATGTGCCCTAAATTGTATGTGTCCTAAATTGAATGTGTCCTAAATCGCATGTGTCCTAAATCGCATGTGTCCTCAATTGTATGTGTCCTAAATCGCATGTGTCCTAAATTGTATGTACACTATAATTTTAATGTGCTTTAAATTGCATGTGCACTACTTTCTGTGCACTGTTCTGATGTGTCCTAAATTGCATGTGTAGTTTTGTACTGTGTAGTTTTGATATGGAGCCGAAAAATGTGCTTTCGAGGACCGTTGCGAATAATTCTTTGAGGAAGAGACTCACGCTACGAGCACGGACTCGTTGAGCTTCGTCAGAAGACTGCTGTATATCTCCGGGTGCAATTCTGAAACTTGTAACATCATTTTTATGAGCGACGAACTGTGCAGGACATTCGATACTTTGTCGTTAACAAATATTTCCATGTCCAGCAGGGCATTTTCGAGATTCTCCTCATTTTCGAAGTATTTCTCCATTAACATAAGCAGTTCTTCTTTGGTGTATCTTTTCGAGGTCAGTAGATCTTTCATTTTTTTTTTAACTATTACAATGTCCTTGCCTGCAATAATTAAGAAGAGACTTCAATATTAAGCGGACGTATTTTAAAAATATTTGTGTTCAACGTTACGGATATTGGGATTGTTGATACAATCTACGAACGTGTAACTTAAGCTTTAAATATTTAGTTGACACGTACAGAGGGTGTGCGGGGCGGTGGAATTTAATTGAATGCCAGCTTCGTGCAGAAATTTAAGAAATTTGCACTTTGTTGCAGAAGCAGGTTTAGCATTTTTTTTCGAAATATTTGATGGATTAATCGAGGGATTGTTTAAATTAATACGCTCGGATTCTTCCCGCGTAATATTCGAATCGTTTCGTCTTCTTTTCAAGACAGTGGATTCGGCCAAAGGCGGTCCGAAGTTATCGTCGCTCTCGCTCCTGGATTCGTGAAGATTCGTCGATTTCCGTTTACGCGAAAATCTATTCGCGGGCGACGCCGGACCCTTACGAATTACTGTTTCGTCGCTCTGCGATCTTTCGCTGCCTGTGAATATCTTCAGAGACTCGCTGGAGGATGCATTCTCACCTGCGGACAGTTGTTTGCTTAATAGTGCGATTTGATTTCGGAATATTACTTCGGCTGGCTTACTTTGAGTGGTGAATGTTTTCCCGCCTAACAAAGAGCGTTTATTTGACAGTTCTTCGCTCGACGATCTAGCTCCAAGAGCAGTTTCAACTTTTGATGATCCTTGGCTTGGTGTCAAATTCTTGTGCAAGCCGCTTTTGAATTTTAATTTCCTTTTATCCATGATCACCGGACTCCAATGTTACGGATGACGATACACGATTATGCGCGACAATCTTTCGCGCGATATATATAGCCGCTGTGTCCAGTGTTGACTGGTGTTGACAGCAGCAGGGATGCCGATTTAAAATCGATCTACCGAGTCACGATGTTCGATTTTTTAAATCGATTCTCCAGACAGGGATCGAATCGAAGATCCTATCGCAACCAAATCGCCCGTGATTTTCATTAAGGTAGGTTCTCCTGTACGCGACTGGACGCCACGTCAAGAATTTCAAAGTCGATTTTCTCGAAAATGAAGCGCGATATGAAAAAAAGATACTGTTTCTTTTCGACTTATAACAAGTAAATAAGTCGAGGAAGAGGAATAAAATTTTTTGATATTGCGCTTCATTTTCGAGAAAGTCGACTTTGAAATTCTTGCCGTTGACTCGCGTGCAGGAAAACCTACCTTAATGAAAATCGCGGGCGATTTGGGCGTAAGTGGAACGCACCCCAGAGCCCAGATAGCACAACGTCTGGTAAAGTCTTAAAGACGTCCAAAAGACGTCTTGTTACAAATCAAGACGTTCAGACCTAAAATAGACCTAAACTAGACGTCTCTAACGCCCGATTTCTTCATCTCTGGACAAAGTCCCGGTTAGCTAGCGGCCAGCTAGATGCTATCTGCCAGATGGCAGTAGCGCGTGTTTCTTCACGCTTTTGGATCCTATGGTTAACTGACTGAAAGGTTGACGCGGCAACGCCGCAAAAAAGGTAAAGCGACAACTTCATTGCGAAGCTGTTCAAAAGTGATCGCATGGTGATCGCCAGTAATCGATTCGATCGATTGACGCTATTGAACGTTGTTCAACAGTATTCCTTCTTTAATCGAAAACGGCATCGAAAATCTATATCATCCCAGCAATCCACATGATCTTTCCTCACTCTTAATATATACGGTCGTCGGATTCTACAAAATATTTCTTCATCCTCTTCTTCTTCCAAATGTTCAAAAACGTCAATATTCATGATCACATCCATTTCTAAATTTTTTCGTCGAAGCGTCTTTTTCAACAAAACTAAAATCGCTTGACGTCGCGAAGTATACACTGGCGTCAAAGAGGAGGTATAATAAGAGGCGTCACTCGACAAGGATAGAAATAACCTAGGGAAATCACTAGACAACCAATTTAAATGCCCATTCGCCAATGATCGCTAAGCTTCGGCAATAATCGGTCAACTTCGGCAATAATCAGCCAATTGCGGTAAGGTACATTTAGTCGATTTGAATATCCCGCTCGAAATAGACAACCAATTTAAATGCCAAGGTCAAGCAAGGACTTCAAAGGTTCCGCCCGGAGTGACGCCTCTTATTATACCTACTCTTTGCTGGCGTCCAGAACAGTTTCACAAGCATAACTCTGTTTCACATTCCCTACCTCCCCCACTACTGCAAAAACGCACTAACTGGCAGTTCCAGCAGTTATCCGGTGCCCGAACCTCTAGTCAAATTGACCGGAGGACAACTGGCAGATAACTCGAGACTGGAGGTGAAGAAATAGGCATGTGCCAGATATCTGCCAGATAACTCTGACTGGCAGATATCTGGAGGTGAAGAAATCGGCCGTAAGACGAGGTGTGCTATCTGGGAGATCGTGCCCAGATAGCACACAGACGTCTAAAGACGCCCAAAAGAGGCCCAAAAGACGTCCTAAAGCCGTCCAGACTTAAAACGGACGTACAATTGACGTTTTTCAGACGTCTGCGCTATGTGGGTGGATTGATATAGTGATCTTCTAGGGAGTAATCGGAACAACGTGTATCGTCGCGTCGCCGATTGGTTGCTGCGATTTGGGGCAAAAGCGGAAGTAGACGGAGAAAGAAAGAGACAGAAATACGGATAGAAAGAGATAGATAAACAATCAGCTTGGAAAGCAGACGATATAATGAATGTTTAGGTTATGTTATTTCCGGTTTTGCCCCAAAATGGCTGCGGTTGTACCGATCACTCCCTAGAGGATCACTAGATTGATATTGTTGCGACTCATGCCTAGCGGCGTGTAGCGTAAATTCTAGAAGCGCGAAGTTTGAATCAGACCACACAAATGTAATAGGAAAGGGAAGCAAAAGTGGTGTTAGCACAAGTCCGAGGTGTTTGAAAACTGTCTTTTAATTATTGTACTTCAAGATTATAAATTAATCAATATTTACCTGGAAGCGGATGTTTGAATTGATCTCCATGGAATCGATTTTTTTACGAATCGATTCTTTGCACAACGATCTGAATTGAATCGAAAAATCGATTCTATGGGACAGATCGGCATCCCTAGACAGCAGTGTTCACAGGAAATTCCCTCGGGTAGTCCGGACCAGTGTTCACGGGAAAGGGCCTGATAGCTCTCGGCTACCCTCTGTTGCGCATGCCCGCGACGAGCTGTGACGTCAAACCAATCAACGCCAAGCTGGGAAACGAAGCCAGCCACTGGCGTCGATTCGGTTCGTTTCCCAGCTTGGCGTTGATTGGTTTGACGTCACAGCTCGTCGCGGGCATGCGCAACATAGGGTAGCCGAGAGCTATCAGGCCCTTTCCCGTGAACCTGGTCCGGACTAGCATCGTTGGGCGCATGACGCGCAATGACGTCAAACCAATCAAAAAGCCAAGATGGGAAACGAAACGGCGCCACCGTCAAGCCAAGCTAGCCAACCAGCGTCGCCGGGGAATCGGTTGTCGATGCTGGTTGGCCGCGGCCTCACTTGCCTTGGCTAGCTTGGCTTGGCGGTGATTACGAATCGGTAATTATGTGTGCAGCACGCGGGTATATCTAATGTTGATGAAATGTAAAAGAAAACACACAATAGTAATAGAAATATATATTTATGCACCTATTTGTTCTAAATTCAAAGAATGTTATTACTATAAGGTGTTATATATATATATATATAACGAATGTTATGTATAAGCATATTTCTCTATGTAGTATTTACAAAATGTACATAAATTATATTACAAAATATATACATAAAATATAAAACATAAAGTACAAAACTTAATATTACAGTTAAAGTATACTATAATGTACATAAATACATATATACATATTAACAACTATAATATTTTTTAATTGTCAGTACTTTAGGTGCCACTTTCATCAGTGTCATCCGATAATAAGATATTCTCGGTGTCACTCGGCTCATCCGTCCCAATCGGCAATATAATCCCAGTGAGCTCTTCCGGTACAGATTCTACCTCATACATGTCGTCATTAAATAAATTTATCATCCTGTCCGTGATTTCATAATTGAAACAATTAGCATTTTTATGCTTTAAATCTAATTGAACTCTGGTCAGTGCGGCAATCGTTTGTGGCGTCAATCTGTTTCTGCGTTTTATTTTTATGTCTTTGACAGTGGAAAAGTATTGTTCAACGTCAGCGTTGGAATGGGGCAACGACAAGCACAAATCTGCTAGTTTCGATATGTTCGGAAATATATAATCCCCCAATTCATTTTTAGTGTTTCTAATTTCGTTCCAGAAACAAGGTATACTCTTTGCCGATAACTGTCGAATTTCCTCGTCGGAAAAATATGCCGGCATTTTATGCCATTCGTCTTTTACACAGCCAGAATTAAACTTGGATGAAAATTTCTTTAAAACAAAGTCCAATTCACTAGTGCCATATCTATTCATGTCAACAGCTGTACGTGGATTTAAGAATTCGAGTGAATTTAAGAATGGTTCGTCAAACGGCACTCTTTGAACAATATTCTGGAAAGCCGATTGATAGCATTTCTGTATGTTTGTATAAAATTCCAGAAGTTTCGGATTATCTGCATCGAGTGCGCCATTACTATTTCGAATTTCTTCGATCGATCTCATAGAGTCTGCTCCATGATAAATTGTTTGCAGTGGCATTAAATTTGCTTCATTATGTACATCTATTTCGTGTATATTTGGTCCCGTAATATATC
Organism: Andrena fulva; assembly: GCA_946251845.1. NCBI lineage: Eukaryota > Metazoa > Arthropoda > Insecta > Hymenoptera > Andrenidae > Andrena > Andrena fulva. Next base: position 40,743,599 of record OX276328.1, on the reverse strand, counting down.
GATACTTTATGAAATCGCCTCCCAATACTCTTAACATTTTATAACACTCAGGGACCAAGCAATGAACTAACACTTTCGAGCCCTGAAAGTGTTTGTTAATCGTAGTAAACGTCTGTAGTATGTGATTTAAAAACTGCAAATATGCCTTGGTATAAGGACATTGCAAAGTGTCTAATATTTTTGCTGCGACTTCGCACCCTTCACTTGCTGCCTCCGCAAAGACAGAAAATAAAGGCAGCCATTGTTGTAAAACTGTTTCCACACACTGCAATAGCGCTAGCCATCTCGTTGCCGATGGCCGTCGAATTTTCAGTTTGGGAAATTTCATAAGTTCTTGGGTAGCTTCCAAGGCGCTCTGTCGTTTTCGACTTCGCGAAAAATATGACGAAACCTTATGTAAAAATTTCTCTACGTGCGGTGGCAATTTATCGCACGCGTGGCGTGCAGCCAAATGCATAGAGTGGCAAATGCCTGGAAAGAGGCAAATTTCTTTATTGTCTTCTAATAAACGAGAAAACAATGGATTCTTCACTCCCACCGTGACAGTCGCGTTATCAACGCACAGACCAACGATATTCCTTATAGGCGCATTACATTTCTTTAAAGAATTTAAAACACACTTGTGTAAATTTTCGGCTGTACATTCCTTAATTCCGATTAAATCTAATAAGCGTGTATGTATTTTTTCTCCGTGCACGTATCGAATTAAGAAACATACAACTTTCGTGCCCGAGATATCTGTAGTTTCATCTACGAAAATAGAAAAGAATTTGCCCCTCAAAGTTTCTGCAGCCTCTAAAATAACCGCTTTATTCAGAACATTTTTCACGATCGCGGAGATTTTAGTCGGTTCCAGAGACATATGTTGCACCAGACCAGAATTTGGCATTCCGCTCTGTAGCAATTTAGTGAAGTGGTTGTAAGAACCAAACGATCTATTCTGTTCTATGATTTCGAGACAGATCCTCAGTTCCAGCAGCTTTACGCTGTCTGTAAAGCTTCTGTTTTTGTGAAGTGGTCCTTTCCTACGGGTCATGTTCGTTTTATGCTTTAGACTCCCTGCATGTTTTTGCAGTTCGCTTTTGCCCGCCCGAACATTTTTGCAGCACGCCGCGCATCTCGCTTTGTATGGATCCGCAGCTTCTTGAAGCCAGGATTGAAACTCTGGCTCCTCTAGCCAGAATTTCTGAAACGGTTGCTTGCTTGGCTTCTTTGCAGCGGGGCCGATGAAGCTGCCAGCGCTGCCTATTCATAGAATACTAATTATTATTCGTAAACTATTGAAAAACAATTTCAATAAAATAATCATTGGAAAAAGAAAGTAAAAAAGATCGTTAAATTGAAGATATATCTTACTTGAATCAGTTGAATCAGCCTCTGTATCGCTGCTTGTAGCAGCTGCATGGCTTGGTCCAGCAACACTGGTAGTATCAATGCCTGTATAGTGCATCAATCCATTGTTAGTACATTTTTATATCATAATAATACATACTACGAAATTTTAAAAGAAGAAAGTAACGAACATAATGTTTAGCATATCCTTGTTAAAAAAGTTACTTCGATTTTTCAAGAAATGATCCTTCTTAAAATTATACTAATGTAAAAGTATTAAATATCTGTCTTACCTGATTCCTTACTCATGCTGCAACTTTAATAAACCACTGAGAAGCTCTAATAAAGGGCAAAATTCACAAACGTTGCCAAAAGCACGATTCGAAAGCGTGGCGTCACGAAGCGTAATGCTAATGGCGTCCAATCACGTCACTCGCTCGGCTTCGCGTTCACGCAGGGTTGCCAGGGATCAGGGTGCGGATATCTTCTGTTGATCTTTAGGCATGTAGCGTGTAGAGGAGTGGGGGGGGGGGGGGGTAGATCCCCCCACCATTATATCCCCAACCGACCGTCGAACCAATCAACGCCAAGATGAAAATTTGCCGACGCCAGCGCCAACTAGTGAGACCGCGACTAACCAGCGTCGCTGGGGAATCGGTTGTCGACGCTGATTGGCCGCGGTCTCACTCAGGGTCCCTGGGCGGTATTCACAAACGTTTCTTAAGCAAATGCTTAAGATTATCTTCTAGAAGACGATCCTATTACACTTAAGCATTGAGCTCTATACTAACTGGAGTGTGAACAGCAGTGGGAAGAAGTACAGGCGACAGCGGTCAGAGAGAAATGGAAAATAGTGGGTGAATGTATCCTTCTTCTTCCTACTATCCCTCTCTATATCTCTACTATCCTGTAATAAATTTGCGTGTGGTGGGGGTATAGACCGGTATAGACGCCACACGGGACAGAGAAAGCAATACCCACTATTTGTGTTCCTTGTCTGACCGGCCGCCATTGCTCTGTTCACTCTCCAGTTAGTATAGAGCTCAATGCACTTAAGACATCAGGGTTGTATTCCAGTTCACGCATTATGCGCATAGACTGTAGAGAAAACCGTTCCGTGTCAGTCTATGGGCGGTATTCACAAACGTGTCTTAAGATTAAGCAAATGCTTAAGCATTCGGCATCCTTTACTAGCTACTAGGGTTAGTAGAGGATGCCGCATGCTTAAGCATTTGCTTAATCTTAAGACACGTTTGTGAATACCGGCCTATGCGTGCATTGGTTGCGTTGGTGGCGCATACGGTTCCCTAGAATTCTCCCACCTCTAGCGCATGAAGCGTGCAGTTGATGCGCGCATGCGTATTTGTCTCTTTACGTACGCTTTGAAAAACATACACCAAATCGACGCGCGTTACGAAAAGTAGCACGTTTCATTTTTTCTACATGCAGTTATCCGTAAGAAAAAAATGAAACGTGCTACTCTCCGCAACGCGCGTTGAAATTATGCGGTCCCCTCCTCGAAAGGACAGAAAATATAACCTATAGATATGCTACATGACAATAAATGTTTATTGGATATTTCGTTCTTTTACGCTACATTTGTCAATTTTTTATAACTTAACATCATTCCAAAATATTATTGTTACGCCGCAACGGTGTCTTAATGGAACCGGGTATAAGATCAATGTCCCTATTTCTAATCATGTAAGAGTTTTGTTATCGTAAAAATCGATTTTTATTATTTATTTATGCAACAATCGACAAAAAAACTTATTAGACGTAATATTTAACCTTCCCTTTACATATAAAATAAACAAGAAGATTTTTAAAAACATTTTAACCTAATAATACTCAATTTAATATGAAGTATAAAATGTCTATTTCTGCTCAGCGAAAATTGTCTATTTTTCAAACTCACATTTGGCGTTTGGTGATATGAAAATTCAATGCAGTGTATTACTTCAACTATTTCAACATGTGTTGTGGGGTAAGACTGGCCAAAATTGAGGGGTAATCGTAGCCAGCTTTTAACATTACTTTTTTCTGGCTTAAATGCAACTGACATAAAAGAATTACGAATAAGGCAGAATGAAGCCAGGAATATTTCTTTACACGCTTCCACATAAAAACCCAAAATGGAGGTAAAAGGAAACTGAGGAAGAAAAAACTAAATTTTGAATCGAGCATGTGGTCCATGGGCATATGAAGAATGTTCAGGATGGAATACCCCTGAAGAATACATTTGTGATTCATGTGGTAATTAATTTTAAAACAAAAAAATAATACTTTTTTTATTAATTTAACAGTTTTCTCACTTCTTTTGTAAAGAAAAATCATGGCCGGAATTACCCCACGTTATTTCCGTAATTCCAGTCAAATGGACAGTTTTGTGTTATTGCTTCCAACTTTGTTACAACGTGCTTTCTCGGTCATACTAATAAAAACTAGACACTTCAAACTATCAATTCATATAAAAAAACTAGCAAATGTGTAAGTTGCACAAATTTTATAGCGTTTCTTTCTTATATAGCCGGAAGTATCCTACTTTCCCCTGTTTGCAGTATTCGAATTCGAAATACAGAAGCACACGTAAAGCGACAAATACGCATGCGCGTAATATGCGCATTGACTGCCCATGCTTTTATTTTCTGCACTTGCTGCACGCATTATGAGCTAGAAGTTGGAGGATTCTAGGGAATTCTACGAAATTGGTACTGCCATCTCTGCACTCGCTGTATGAATTGCAACCAACGTAACGGACTCAATTTCGAAGCGAACAACACATCCCTAGAAGGTTTTAGGCAGGGTCGAAACGAAAGATGAGGAAGGAAGCAAATACGTAGCGCGCATTTTTATTTCTTAAAGGCTTTTACTGCTAAGTTTTTCGAACGTGCTCTTATAATGCTAACTTTACAGCTATACTCTAATCCAGAAGACGTACGAGAGCCTGCGGTTCTATTCAATAGCCTTCAACACCTTGAATTTACCCCGGACGCGGATAATAAATAACTTCATTTTTCCTTTACACATCTGTTTACCAAATTACGCTGGATAAGCAGCAGTTCGTCCTGTAAAACTCATAAAATATTGTGGGGTTTTTTAATAAAGTGTGTTGACTCGATATATATATATATATATATATATATATATATATATATATATCAAAATAATAAAACAGTTTATTGATAAATAGATGTAATGATAAGTAAACTTAGAACTAAAGCGTGAGCAACTAGAACAGCGCTGCACAAGGAGCTGTTTTCGGCGCCTAGCGGCGAGCAACACTCCTATCTCGTTGCTAAGGTTAGAATCGGTGAGGAGAACTGCAGTAGTGTACGTGCATTTGGTATGACTTGAACCCAGCCATATTTACTGATGCTACGAGCCTACGTTCACGCACATACACTGCTGCAGTTCTCCTCACCGATTCTAACCTTAGCAACGAGACAGGTGGGTTGCTCGCCGCTAGGCGCCGAAAACAGCTCCTTGTGCAGCGCTGAACTAGAACATCTTCCCGCAATACGGACGACACGAACCGCTCTCCACCAAGTCTCTACCTAATCTAGTCTTTTCGCACCGCTGACCCGACGGTCCCCAATTTCCCTGCATCCCCGCGCCAGACTCCTTGGAAAAGCCACACAGTGCGTAGGGCATTTGACTTCCAGGAACGCTGACGCCTTGCATCCCATCAATTCGTCCGCACTCTGCCTATCGCTCGACTGCCCCGGCAATCTCCGAAACAGTTCTTACAATAAACGAAAAGGCTTCAATAGTCATCGCACTCATCCGCTAACCTTAACGGAAATGTCCATCCACACCACAATATGGTCTTCGCTTTCAATAATTGTCGGTGTTCAAGAAGAATAGAAAAACTCAGGTTGAGAAAATCCAGGAACCAATAAAGCCATCAAATTTCGTTAGGAGTCCGTCCCCGATCCTTAGGACGAAGTAACCGATGTAGTTAGGAAGCATGCTTCGACCACCGTCCAAAAGTCTCGAATTAAATTTAACGTAATCCATCCAACTGCATAGCTAATTGTAAGTAAGTTTGAACATTCCCGCGCAACTTCACGAGCATCAAACGCATCGAAAACCGTTCCGGTACGTTACTGCGGTTCATGCGCTGTTGGAACCGGAACGCTATGAATGCGCGCAGCGACTGCGCTGCGGTCTATGCGCATAATAGTCCAGTGAAATTAGGATTTGTGTTCGGAATAAATCCCAGCAAGCTAAATTTTGATATGGGCCTTTATTTGATCGTTTTAAACAATATGTCAAAAGTCCCCATCGATCCAAGTGCCGCTAAAAATTTTACAGAGGGTTGAAAAAAAAAACCAGTTTTTCGCGAATATCTCGTTATCTAGCAGTTTTGCGACAAAAATAGGTCTCACACAATTTTTAACCTCGGAAATTCTCTACAAAAAAGGTTGTATGAGTTTTTTTCGTAGGAGTAACCATTTTCATGTGTGCCGGGTTACCAAATTTCAACCCCTTGCTGGGATTTATTCCGAAGATTGGGCAGATTTCCGTCTAATTTCACTGGACTATAATGCGTGAACTGGAATACAACCCAGGTATTCATAGACGTTACTTAAGACGATCTTAAGCATTTGCTTAGAATAAGCAATTGCTTATATCTTATAAGCACCGTCTTTATAAAGCATTTGCTTAAAACAATTCTCATTCACGTTCGGAAACATTCGGAATAATTCTGTTAGAACAACCAATAATTGAAGGATATTCCGTTCGTTCCTCGGTGGGCGACGGAGTAGGATGCTCGAACATGTGTGAGTATAACGCGTGTGAGCGTGAGGTTATTTATTAACCCTCCGTATCCTGAGCCTGTCTCATTTTTGACCCACGGTTTCCGAACGCTCACGCACACAGTGACAGAGCGGTTAATATTATTCGTAGCCAAGCGGTCATTTAGCTGTCGTCAAGGAGCGCCTCGCGCTTGGGGGTGTCATAATAAACCGGGTTTTTCCGGGGACTTTGTTGGGGCCTAAAGAGTCAGAAGCTCGAAGCGACTGCGTTGCCTTGGGGCATTCGCGAATGTATCGCCGACAACGACACTTCGCTGCATTCTCGTATTTTTTTCTGTGTCGTAATTTTGTTAGCTTCGTTAAACTATTATAATTCCACAAAAAGTGCGGTAGATGTTTTAGATAAATTAGTAAGGGAATACTCTTGTAGGCGTTGCACCCGCCGCGCCGTTGGCCATTATCATTATTTATCTACACTATATCGACATCGCCGCATATAATGCTTTTGTTATATGGCATACTAAGAATCCTACATGGGAACTTAGACATTCGTCAAAAATGAGGCGAAAGTTATTTTTAGAAGAATTAGCAAAAAAATATTGATAGACGGGCTAGTAAATTTGAAAATGAAGAAGGAGGGCTACATGCAAATGTTGCAATCGCGATAGAAGCGACGGGAAGAAAAATTGTAAAAAATAAAAAACTAGCAGGTCACAAGCGTAGTAGATGTTGTTTCTGTGTGAGGAACAATAATAAATATCACACTGTATGTGATTCTTGTAAAAAATATGTGTGTAAAAACCACTGTACAGAAAACCGCACACTTTTATGCAATACACGTAGTAATATAAATGTTGAATAAACATCATTTTTTTATAATTCACAAATCGCAACCCTATTATTGTTTCGTATATGTAGAACAAGTATCCAAACGTAATCCGAAACCCTCTTCCACCACGTTCCGTAGTATTTCGGCGAGGATCTCGAGCTTGAGCGACCATCCCCACCTGAGTACTGTATCGGTGAGGGTCTCGAGCGACCGTGAATATGTATTAGTGAACTATCGGTGTGGGGTCTGCTAAGACCCAGCCTCAGGACTCGAAGTCCAGTACTCGGAGGGTTAATGACTTTCCGAAAAACTTTTTTCCACTGACATGTAGGCCGGTATTCACAAACGTGTCTTAAGATTAAGCAAATGCTTAAGCATTCGGCATCCTTTACTAGCTACTAGGGTTAGTAGAGGATGCCGCATGCTTAAGCATTTGCTTAATCTTAAGACACGTTTGTGAATACCGGCCGTAGTGTTTACTTTTATCATAATAAACTAATATATGAACCCATCCACTAAACTAATGTAATGTACAAATAAAAACACCTCAGATAGCGGAGACTCCATTTAATTATAATTTATTTTGTACATAATTGATATCAATGTCAACGTAAATTAGGGTTGCCACCTTTTTTACAGAAAAATAACGTACATTTGCTTTCGTGGGGTATAAAAAAAAAGTACGCTCAACAAATTAAAAGTACATTTTAATCTTATTAGTTTTTATTTGAAATATCTAAGTACGGGTGGCAACCCTAACGTCAATCTTCAATAAATCCATTTTTTCAGTATTTGCACTTCGATTTCGCTCACTACTCGCTTACTTTACGCAAGTAATGGCGGGTAATGGCCAATAGGATGCAATAGGATGGTCTTAAGACGTCGAAAACGTTGTCTTGAAAATATTACCTCACTTTGCGAGAATGGGATCGTCTTAAGACTCGAATAAGACCATCTCAAGCAAATGCTTAAAACACCCAGATAGCACAGGACGTCTTAAAGACGTCCATTTTACGTCCATTTTAGGTCTGAACGTCTGTGGCTTGATTTGTGAAAATGGACATCTTTAAGACGTCTTCTGGACGTTTTCTGGACGTCTTATGGACGTTTTCTGACGTCCAGAAGACGTCTTAAAGACGTATTTTGCAGACGTTTTAAAGACGTATCTTGCAGACGTCCAGAAGACGTCCTGGTTACGTCCGAAACAGGCGTTCAAAAGAGGCTGTGCGCCATCTGAGAAATGTCGATAGATTAGGATACACTAAGGGACAGAATCGGCTTCCCTTCGGAAATTTGGCAACGTTGCATGTCGGGTCCCTCTATGTCGAAGAACCACTGAGTTATGCCTAGTGACAATGGTGACAATTTTACAAGTTATTATTTAGTTTGCTAAAATGGATTTGGCTTGGTAAAACATTACACGTAAGAGGATGATGGGCTCGATTCCTCATCTATTTGGCAAAGAAGTAGCATGTATCGTAGGTAGAAAGTGAGGACCATCGATATTGCTCCTTCGTAAGAAATAACTAGCCTCTTCGCGCCAATTCGCTGCACGGGAATGACGGAGAGCATGCGGTAGACAGGGATGGTGCTAAACAAGGACAGAGCTTTATGTGCAAGTGAGAGGGTCTTATGCGGCCGGCGGCTACCTGGGGGTCGCGGCGGCCAAAACGCCTTCCCTCGCCTTCCCGTGCTGGAACACCGATATAGGGATTTCGCGCGTTTACCTAGACTTCGAGTCTAAAAACTTTCTACCTACGATACATGCTACTTCGTTGTTGTTGGGAATTAATGTAGAAGTTTGGCGAGCGAAGTTAGCTACGTATGACGAGCGAAGTTAGCTATGCACTGAATGTTACCATACATGTTAATTGATGTTCTTATCATGTAATAGATGCTCTTATCTATAACGTTGCTAGCGATCAGTAACAAATGGAACGTTGTACGTGACAGACGTTCTTGAATTGCTTGTAATCAAAATATATTGAACCTTCTCGTTTAGTAGTATTTACTCATTGCACCAACAGGTTATGGGCCCAGGCACGATAACTGAGTAATCTAGGGTTTTACGGTTTAGAACGGTTCTGAACGCGGTAAATTCAATTCAAATCCGTTTACGCGGTGGTTGCAAGCAGCAGCTCGGTCAAATCACGGAGAATACGAATTTGTTGCTCGACGGGTTTTTTTTGTTCTTCTCGTGTGTCTCTCAAGATGCCTGACGAACTATCAGCTAGAAATATCACCAAATTCAACGGTACGAACTTCCTGGGGTGGAAGTTCCAGATGAACATGTTGCTGATTGCAAATGGAATACGAGAGCTCATAAGCGGGGAGCGAAGAGCGCCGGCTGAGAATGCTGATGAAGCTACCAAGAAATTGTGGAAAAAGGACAACGCACGGGCTATGTTCCTCATATCATCTACGATGGAGTACGATCAATTGGAGCCTTTGTTGGTCAGTAGCTCAGCCAAGATCATGTGGGACAAATTGTGCGCTATACATGAACAGAAGTCTGCATCTAACAGGCTAATGTTGACACAGAGGTTTCACGAATATAGAATGTCTCCGGGAGACACAATAGTACAGCACTTAGCAAAAGTGCAAAATATGGCTGCACGTCTAAAAGATATTGGAGAGAAGGTATCGGATGTGACTGTGATGGCCAAGTTGCTCGGAAGCCTTTCATCAAAATACGCAATGTTGCAAACGGCATGGGACAGTGTGGATCCCGAGAAACAGACACTAAACAATTTAATTGAAAGGCTCATTCGTGAAGAATCACGGCTCACTGCGGAAGACGAGGTGGCTGGAGCATTTTCAGCTTATAAGAAAGATAATCATGCGAAGAAGAACGAAAAATCAAATCCAAAGGAGAGGAGATATCAACAGAAAACAAGAGATCGCAGAGAAATAGAATGTTTCAAGTGTGGAGAAAAGGGTCATTTTGCGCGTGAATGCAAGAATGAGCGACGGAAGAAAGAAAAACGAGGGTCTGGGTCTTGGTCTTCGGGGGATTGCGGGTCTTCGAGGGATTGCGCGTTCATCGCTGAAAGAATGAAGAAAGAAGAAGATATAGAAGATACTGTTCGGAAGCAAGGGTCCAGGAAGCAAGGATCTAGGCAGTCATCGATATCTTCATCTGCAGCGGAAGAGGAAGTGTTAGCCGTCGACAAACAGGATGCCTGGCTTACTGACAGCGGTGCCTCAAGACACATCACCCATCATTACGAGTGGCTCACTGATTATCACCAACGGGAAGAAGGCGGAGTTATTTCTCTGGGAGACAACAAAGAATGCAAAGTTGTCGGCGAAGGAACAGTTTTAATAAAGAAGTACGCCGATGGAGCATGGCATAATTCACGTATAGAAAATGTTCTATACGTACCACAGATGAAAAAGAACTTATTCTCCGTCGGTATATGCACATCTCGGGGTTACGAAGTGGTCTTCCAAGGAAATCAGGTTGATATCAAGGACAATGGTAAAGTACTTGGCTCGGGAATAAAACAGTCAAATGAAATTTATCGCATGCTTTTCAAAGTTAGAAGAGTTTCAGCTGTTGACGAAGTAAATGTGTCAGAAGCGAACATGCAGATATGGCATGAGAGACTTGGTCATTTGAACTATCGCGCGCTGCGGAATCTAATCAACAAAAGTCTAGTGAATGGTATCAAGCTATCCGATAAACAAGCTGACGAACGAAGGACAGAGGTGTGTGCTTCGTGTCAACTGGGTAAATCTCACCGGCAGGTATTTAAAAAGGTACGTGAACGAACTGTAACTACACCGGGTGAAATCATACACGCCGATGTGTGCGGGCCAATGAGCGTAGAGTCACTAGGAGGCGCGAGATTCCTGCTAGTTTTCAAAGATGATGCAACAAGTTTTCGATACATATATTTCCTGCGTCATAAAAACGACGTATATGAAAGATTCATAGAATTTAACAAATTGGTCAAGAACAAGTTCGGAAGAGCAATTTGTGTTCTAAGAACTGATAACGGTCGCGAATTTAGAAACAAGTTCTTGGACAGCTATCTCAAGATGCAAGGGATACAACGAGAGTATACAGCTCCCTACACGCCAGAACAAAATGGAAGAGTGGAACGAGATAATCGAACAATCATCGAAGGAGCCAGAACCATGATTCATGCAAAAGGTCTACCTTTGTATCTTTGGGCAGAAGCAGCCAACACTGCAGTATACTTAACCCGCCGGCGGGCGCGCCTAAAAGTTTTACACGAGCGGGCGCGTTGTGTACTCCGTACACGGGGGTTTGTTTTGGCTGAAAAACCGTTTTACCCTGATGTATTGTACTCAGCACCCCTATGTTTTCTTGCAGCGGACATTTCTGCATAATTCTACGTACTTGTCAGGTTCAAATTCGGTTTGAAAGTGTCTCTACTTGAATGAAAACGAAAGTATGCCGCGTATCCTGCCGGTGAGCGCGCCCGTGTACTCAAGTCTCCCAGGTGTACGCCTCTGATCGTTCTGGTTTTTGGATATGTTTTAGGGGACAGAAAAATAAGATGTACGTGTTTTTTTATTTCGGCCTGTTTGCATCTTTAGGGGGTGAAACCACCCCTCAAAGGTTTTCAGGTGTTCGTCTCCGATTGTTCTGATTTTTGGAGATGTTTTAGAGGACAGAAGAATAAGATATACGTGTTTTTTTATTTTGGCCTGTTTGCATCTTTAGGGGGTGAAACCACCCCTCAATGGTATTCGGGTGTTCGTCTCCGATTGTTCTGGTTTTTGGATATGTTTTAGAGGACCGAAAAATAAGATATACGTATTTTTTTATTTCGGCCTGTTTGCATCTTTAGGGGGTGAAACTACCCCTCAATTTTATAAGATTATCAGGTGTTCGTCTCCGATTGCTTTGGTTTTTGGATATGTTTTAGAAGACCGAAAAATAAGAAATGCCTGTCTTTCTATTTTGGCCCATTTGCATGTTTAGGGGGTGAAACTACCCCTAAACTAGCCGTAATCGGTTAACTGCGCATATTAGAGACTTGAAACCAGTAAAAAAAATTCATAAAATTCTTAAAAAAACCCTTAGACATAGTTTATTTTAGGATGACACATTAGTGGTTTTATGGCTTCCCATCGCTACTTACAATGAGGGGTGAACCACCTCCTGGGTAGTTTACCCCCTTATAACGGTCACTGGCGACAAGAACATGATCCATAAAGCAAGTTATGACGCAAAATCAAATTCATATAACGTTTTATTCAACACAACTTTGTACCTCTAAATGAACTATGAGCGGTTGTTTCACCCCCTAAACATGCAAATGGGCCAAAATAGAAAAACAGGCATTTCTTATTTTTCGGTCCTCAAAAGCATATCCAAAAACCAAAGCAATCGGGAATGAACACCTGAAAATCTTATAAACTTGAGGGGTGGTTCCACCCCATAAATATGAAAATGAGCCGCTATAAAAAAAGACGTATATCTTATTCTTCTGTCCCCTAAAACATATCCAAAAACCAGAACAATCGGAGACGAACACCTGAAAACCTTTGAGGGGTGGTTTCACCCCCTAAAGATGCAAACAGGCCGAAATAAAAAAATACGTACATCTTATTTTTCTGTCCCCTAAAACATATCCAAAAACCAAAACAATCCGAGACGAACACCTGAAAACCTTTGAGGGGTGGTTGCACCCCCTAAAGATGCAAACAGGCCAAAATAAAAAACACGTATATCTTATTTTTCGGTCCTCTAAAACGTATCCAAAAACCAGAACAATGGGAGACGAACACCTGAATTCCATTGAGGGGTTGTTTCACCCCCTAAACATGCAAACGGGTGAAAATAAAAAAACACGTGTATCTTATTTTTCGGTCCTCTAAAACATATCCAAAAACCAGAACAATCGGAGACGAACACCTGAAAACCTTTGAGGGGTGGTTTCACCCCCTAAAGATGCAAACAGGCCAAAATAAAAAAACACGTATATCTTATTCTTCTGTCCCCTAAAACATATTCAAAAACCAGAACAATCGGAGGCGTACACCTGGGAAACTCGTGAGTAGACGGGCGCGCCCGCCGGTAGGATACGCGGCATACTTTCGTTTTCATTCAATTAGAGACACTTTCAATCCGAATTTGAACCTGACAAGTACGTAGAATTATGCAGAAATGTTCGCTGGAAGAATACATAGGGGTGCTGGGTACAATACATCACGGTAAAACGGTTTTTTCAGCCAAAAACTGACCTCCGTGTACTGAGTACACACGCGCGCCTGCCGGCGGGTTAATGAATAGATCTTGTAATGGACTAGGATCAACGTCATACGAACTCTGGAAAGGAAAGAAGCCTAATCTAGAACATTTGCGAATTGTTGGTACCGAAGCGTTCGTGCATGTACCAAAACAGTTATCCACTAAACTTGAGGCTCGAGCAAAGAGGATGCTACTCATAGGATATGATGGCGAGTCGTCCAATTATCGATTATATGATCCAATAACAAAAAAGGTTCAAGTATCACGAGACGTGGTTTTCAACGAGCGGATTGGAAAAATCAAGCTAACGACTCCTGATGACACAGACGACGAGATCTCCTTAGATAATGATAATCAAGAAGAACTCCAGCAAAGCAGCAAAGATGTGGAAGAAAATGACAACAGTAATGATGATGAAGTTTTTCTACCAGCCGTTGACTTTGAAAACTTCACAGAAGCACAAGAAGAGCCGGAGACGATCGCCCAAATGCCATCGTCCGTAAAACATAACTTGAGGGACCGAAAAACTATTAAACGACCGTCCCGTTATGAATCAAATATAGCTGAGCAGGAAGAACCATCTACCTACAAAGAAGCAATAAATAGCAAACATGCAGAAAAATGGGTGGAAGCAATAAACAGCGAACTTAGAGCTCATCAAGAAAATGGAACTTGGTCATTAATTGAAAGGAAGTATAATATGAAAACTATTGATTCAAAATGGGTTTTCAGTATCAAGAAAGATGCACAGGGCAACGCAACTCGTTACAAGGCCAGACTCTGCGCAAGAGGATTCATGCAGAAAAAAGGGGTGGACTACCTGGAAACATTCTCACCAGTCGTACGGTATGATTCCCTGAGAACACTACTAGCAATTGTGGCAGCGAAAAATCTCGAGATGGGTCAATTCGATGTACAAACGGCATTTCTACACGGAAAACTAGAAGAGGATATTTTCATGGAAATACCGGAGGGTCTTACTGTAGAGGTATCAGCAGGTTTCGCACAGAAAAATGTCATATGCCGGTTAGTCAAATCACTCTACGGACTAAAGCAGGCACCACGGTGTTGGAACAAAAAGTTTTGTAATTTCCTGAGATACTTCAATTTCAAAGAGATAGAAGCCGATCAATGCATTTTCGTAGGAAATGTCAAAAACTCTAAAGTGTACTTAGCCTTATTCATGGACGATGGTTTAGTAGCGGCCAAAACTCAGGAAATACTCGAGCTGGTATTTGAACATTTAAACAGTGCTTTCAAAATCACGACTGGCGATTCTAGTATGTATGTCGGTATGCAAATCAAGCGAGATAGAAAGAAACAATCAATCTTTATAAATCAGGAAACGTACGCGAAACGAATAATCGAGAAGTTCGGTATGCAGAATGTTAAACCAGTAAGCGTGCCATGCGATCCTCATTCAGCATTGTATACGGAAAATGATTATGAAACTGAAACTGAAACTGTGCCGTACCGCGAAGCAGTTGGTTCCTTAATGTTTTTAGCTGTCGTGTCGCGTCCAGACATCGCGTATTCAGTTAATCTAGTTAGCAAATATCTAAACAAACATAATAGTAAACATTGGAGAGCTGTAAAGAGAATATTTGCATATCTCAAAGGAACTTCAGATTACGGCATCGAATATTGTAGCGGTGGAAGTAATTTAAATCTTGTCGGTTATTCCGATGCCGACTTTGCCGGCGATATTGATACAAGAAGGTCTACATCTGGCTTTCTCTTCGAACTTGCTGGCGGCCCTGTCACATGGTCATCTCAGAGACAAAAATTAGTTACTCTTAGTACCACGGAATCAGAATATGTAGCAGCCTCGTCTGCTTGTAAGGAGGCTGTATGGCTGCGTAAATTACTACGAAATCTAAATTGTGGGTCCAAGAAAGCGACCATAATATTTGTCGATAATCAAAGCGCAATTAGATTAGTCAAAAATCCAGAATATCACAAGCGGACCAAACATATTGACATTCGCTATCACTTTATTCGAGAAAAATCAGAAGCCAAAGAAATAGCTGTTGAATATATTCCATCGGAGTTACAAAAGGCAGACATCTTCACCAAGGCGCTAACCAAACAACGCTTTAAGTCTCTGTGCGAGAGCATGCGTGTGTTAAATATATAACACGAATATACAACGTATTTAAAAAGGGGGGAAGTTTAAAACTTTAAAACTTTTCTTTGGGGAATATAGAATGGTGTAAAGTTAAAGTTTCTTTTAAATATGTTTAATAGATTATTGTTATATATTTGTTCAATTCAATAGGTTAGAAAATGTTTAACTCGTTAGGTTAGATGACCAAAACATGAGGCTTTATGACAAACTTATGTCTAACTTCTATAATTCGTCTAACTCATCTAATTGATGTATTGCCTGTGAAACTATGTGATTACTAATGTAATGGTTTGATGTGGGAAAACTTGTGATGTACTTCGCGCTTAAACGGTGGAAGTGTTGGGAATTAATGTAGAAGTTTGGCGAGCGAAGTTAGCTACGTATGACGAGCGAAGTTAGCTATGCACTGAATGTTACCATACATGTTAATTGATGTTCTTATCATGTAATAGATGCTCTTATCTATAACGTTGCTAGCGATCAGTAACAAATGGAACGTTGTACGTGACAGACGTTCTTGAATTGCTTGTAATCAAAATATATTGAACCTTCTCGTTTAGTAGTATTTACTCATTGCACCAACAGTTGTCAAATAGATCAGGAATCGAGCACATCATCCTCTTACGTGTAATGTTTTATCACGCAAAATCCATTTTAGCAAACTAAATAATAACTTGTAAAATTGTCACCATTGTCACTAGGCATAACTCAGTGGTTCTTCGACATAGGGGGACCCGACATGCAACGTTGCCAAATTTCCGAAGGGAAGCCGATTATGTCCCTTAGTGTACATATAAATGTTTAGTAACATTTGCTGAAGGAAACAATGGAAAACCAAAAACGCAGAGGCATTTGTTTAAATGTTTCTGACCGAATGTTTGCAAACCTGTTTTATACAGTTTGTATATTGTTTTCATACAGTTTTTATACAGCTTTCATAACGTTTTTGTACAGTTTTTGTATATTTGTTTCAGTATTTGCGGTCAAAGGTATGTAGTTCTAGGTTAGAGTTTGAATAATTTTTCAATTTTAGGTTAACGTCGTTGATGCCCAATGGATGTTGTATTGCTATTTAGTTGGCCTCGGCAGAAAAGGGAAAGAAGATTTCCACAAATTAAACGTAGCAACGGTTTTAATATGTAACTATCACCCTTACTTTACTGTTCCCAAAATTGATTACTGTAAAATTCAATGTATTTTCTGTATATTCGACCTCGTACTAACATGTTCTTGTATCTATTATAAGTGCATATATTCTGCATTATTTCCGAATTAAATAAATTAAATAAATTGTTATCGAGTTTGATCTTATTTTGAAAACTATTTACTTCCTTAAATTTTTATTAAATCGAACCAGTACCGACGAACGTCTTAAAAACGTCTTAAAAACGCCCGTTTCGGACCTAACCAATACGTCTTAAAGACGTGCTGGTTTGTGAAAATTGACGTTTTTAGGACCTTTTTAAGACGTTTTTAAGACATTCGTGGACGTCTTTAGGATGTCCTGAACGCCTAGCATGGACGTCTTTGGGCGGTATTCTTAAACGTATCTTAAGATTAAGATCGTCTTAAGCATTTGCTTAAGATGCCGCCTAGATTCATAAACGTGACTTAAGCAAATGCTTAAGGTCGTGCTTAAGCATTTGCTTGAGGAAAATCTTGTTCAAATAAGTAAATGCTTGTATGACGTCACATGTTCTTAAGATCGTCTTGAGCATTTGCTTAAGATGCCGCCTAGATTCATAAACGTGACTTAAGCAAATGCTTAAGGTCGTGTCTTAAGCATTTGCTTGAGATGATCTTATTCGAGTCTCAAGACAATCCTATTCTCGCAAAGTGTGGTAATATTCTCAAGACAACGTTTTCGACGTCTTGAGACCGTCTTAAGACCATCCTATTGCATCCTATTGGCCATTACCCGCTATTGAAGATTGACGTTAGGGTTGCCACCCATAACCTTACGTTATTGATATTTCAAAATAATAAAAATTTACTCTGTAATGCTAAAAGCAATAGAAAATATGTTTGAAAGAAATAAAAACTAATAAGATTAAAATGTACTCTTAATTTGTTGAGCGTACTTTTTTTATACCCCACGAAAGCAAATGTACGTTATTTTTCTGTAAAAAAGGTGGCAACCCTAATTAACGTTGACATTGATATCAATTATGTACAAAATAAATTATAATTAAATGGTGTCTCCGCTATCTGAGGTGTTTTTATTTGTACATTACATTAGTTTAGTGGATGGGTTTATATATTAGTTTATTATATAAATAAATTTTACATTTAATTTCCTTCATTATGCTCCGAATTACGTTGTTCTTGAAGTCAATGTAAGGCACCGCGGGAGGTTATCCTCGCCATTCCGTAGACTCTCCGATAAACTGTTCCCCCGGCATCGCTGAATAATATAATATATGAGGCAGTGACAGTGACAACGCACCAACCCACATTACAAAAATTTTTTTTCCTACTTTATGTGATTAGTAGAGCCTATTGGAATACATTATTGCTACTAACTAAATTTCGGAAAGATTTGTGGGTTAGTCCGCTGTTGTTCTCATTGCCTCATATAACCTCGAGTCCTCGACGTTCACACTTCACACACATGTTCGAGCATCCTACTCCGTCGCCCACCGAGAAACGAACGGAATGTCCTTCAATCATTGGTTGTTCTAACAGAATTATTCCGAAAGTTTCCGAACGTGAATGAGCATTATCTTAAGCAAATGCTTTATAAAGACAGTGCTTAAGCAATTGCTTATTCTAAGCAAATGCTTAAGATCATCTTAAGAAACGTTTAGGAATACATGATGTCTTATGTGAAATAAGATCGTCCTCTAGAAGATAATCTTAAGCATTTGCTTAAGACACGTTTAAGAATACCGCCCTTTGTGCTATCTGGGCTCGACCTTAAGATGATCTTAAGTCTCGTTTATGAATCTAGGCGGCATCTTGAGCAAATGCTTGAGATGGTCTTAAGAACATGTGACGTCATACAAGCATTTACTTATTTGAACAAGATCTTCCTCAAGCAAATGCTTAAGCACGACCTTAAGATGATCTTAAGTCACGTTTATGAATCTAGGCGGCATCTTAAGCAAATGCTTAAGACAATCTTAATCTTAAGACACGTTTATGAATACCGCCCCCTGAGACGAGGGTGCAGCGGCAGCGGCAGACGCGATCGCACACTTCGTTGCGGCAAAGTTGCAGGATGTTTGCAGTAACCTTGCGTCGTTGCATAGTTGCAGCGCAATGTCGATGTATGGTTGCTGCGACGTTGCCGTGCAACATTGCACGGAGCGGACATAGAATTGTTGCTGTATAGTTGCGGCATAGTTGCGTTGCAATCTTGCACTGCAAGTATGCCGCAAGTATGCCGCAAGTATGCCGCAAGCATGCCGCAAGTATGCCGCAAGCATGCCGCAAGTATGCCGCAAGCATGCCGCAAGTATGCCGCAAGTATGCCGCAACTACGCCGCAACTTTGCCGCAGCTTTTGCCGCAGCTTTGCCGCAACTTTGCCGCAACTTTTTCGCAACTTTGCCGCAACTTTTCCGCAACTTTTCCGCAACTTCGCCGCAACTTCGCCAAAATATTAAATAGTAGCATACCCCGTCCCGATTTCGCCCGAGGTATTAGCGTCACTGATTCGTGTTTATTAGAATTAATATCTTTCAAGGAAATTAAGTATTTTGAAAAAAAAGCTTAATTGCTTCATAATATTTCGAAAAAGATAACATTCTTGGTATATATAATGATTTTCTGACATTCGGATGAATTGTTATTGCGCATCATATTTTAACTTCTCGTAAGTTAACATACCTAGTCAATTCCTGGATCATAATTGAATGCAAACCTTCCGGTAACATTCACTCTTATGAGTCCAAGTTTTACATTCCGCGTTGCTCAGCGTGTTTAACTGCCGAATCCTGGTGTATCTTAATATATAAAGCAGAAAGTGTTTGTGTGTTTTTTTGTCGCCTAGAAACTCTGGAACGGTAAACTTAGGGATCGCGGAATGTGTCGCCCAGTTCATTATACCTACCTAATACAGATGCACGTGGCTATTTAAAAAAAAAAAAATAAATAAATAAAAAACTATTTTTTTTATAAAATCAAAATCTAAATTTCGGGTGAAGGCGAATAGCAAAGCTAGTATTTGCAAACGTCGAGCAGGCACGGTTGATCTTGACAAATTTGATCGCTCTCGGGACATAAGTAATAACATCCACAGGGGGTACGAATTAATTTGCAACAGCTATTTGTAACCTGAAAACGCTCGAGAAGCGTCGCCACCTAGTGGTAACATCGTGGTACTGCTACAGGCGAGGTATCGCGCGGGTCGAATATGCGCATGCGCGCGCGAAGTAGAATGTCGTAGGGCGATATTTTCAGTCGTTGCTTATTCTTAAGCAAATGCTTAAGCATTCGGCATCCTTTATTAGCTACTAGGTTGGTAGAGGATGCCGCATGCTTAAGCAGTTACTTAAGAATAAGCAACGACTGAAAATACCGCCCCTATACACGGGTCACGTAGTCTGCAAACCAGCCGTACACATGACATGTTTACATATAAATTACATGTTAATAAGGCGTTTCTGAGACATGCTACATAGCCTATGTCCGCCCTAGAGTATGCAGGAATAACGTGTCAAAATTTGAGGAAGATTGGGTAAATATATGATTTCAGTTAGAAAATGTTTTGTGCCGCGGTTCGAACGGATTTGCCCCACTGTGCGGCGCCCGACGGACACGGACACCAGGCCCGGTCATAAACAGGGCCAGCGCGAGGGATGGTTGGCGCCTTCATGCAAGAAAATGTTTAGCGCCCCAAATTTCTTTGCCCCTGGTTTCTATTTAATATGTTTCGCCTTTACGGAGTACAAAAGAAACATTAAATTAACATTTTGTGTATGTGGGAGTTGTATTCCTTTATTATTAAGTGAGACCGTAAAATGTTTAGCCTGTTAAAAGAAACGCATTTCGAGTTTTGGGAGAAGGGAATTGACAGAAATATTACGACGAAAGTACGCATCTCGTTGGTTGAAATTCTTTTTCCAACGAAAGGTCGTGTTTAATAGCTTCGGCGAAAAAAATACAAGACACGTACAATTCAGCGGAGGTCGTTAAGAAATAATCGTGGCAAGTCATTTAACTTTGCTAGGATCGATTATTACTTTATTGGTAATAGCATAGGTATATCCGCATACATCCTAAGCCGTAGGGGCGAAAGGCGATTAAAGGGTCCCACAGACTAACGCGATATATCGGGAACCGCAGCATAACAGTTCCGGGTTGGCCTGGGGGAACCTTTAACCTGCAGTTAAATCCACGCGGACAAGGTGACGCGGAAAGTAACAAGACAATTAGAGGACAACCCAATTATAAAAGCGAAAATGTGAGATTGGTGTGAGTCATGTACTAATGGAAATACCAAGCTCGTGCATAGGTTCAAATTAGGCACAAAATGTTGAAATTTTGTCTTTTGCGCTTGATAAAACATCCATTTGAAAATGATCAAATTATTCTGGAAATTATAGTGTTCCCTGAATTTTTACCAACAGTGTATTTTACCTGAAACGGGGTGCGCCGCTGTCTTTAACAGCTTCCTAAGTTCCTACGACGTTCAATATGTAAATTACCAACAAGAGATAGGCTTATTTTATACAAAATTCTTCACCGAATTTGGTAGTATTTTTTCTGATTTTTAAAATCGTGACCTTCAGCCTAAATTCGTTAAATAAATCTTTCTTTATAATTGTCATTATTGTAAAAACGATTTTTTATCCTTAAACAAACTTATTCCTCATTTCACCACTCTTCATTTTTGTCTTATTTTCGCCTGTAGAATCACCCCCTAGAATATCCTTGATTATCAGTAAAGTAATACTCTGTATAGGTATGTATTAATACGTATGCCCAAAGTTTCATAACTTCTTTAATTTTCGATATCTTGCCTTGTGTAAGACAATTCGACGCTGTGCGGAGAAGGCTGGTCGATGCATCGTGGGTCTGTTTAGTGTTTACGTTGGAACGGCTCCGGCGATGAGTGCAAGTTGCCGTTCCAATGTGCGGCCGGCGATGGTCCCACTAGTGCAAGAGAGAAACAGATGCATACTTCTCTCTTGCACTAGTGGGACCGTCGTCGGCCGTTGTCGCCGGCCGCGTATTAGAACGGCAGCCTTGCGACGACCCCAACGCAAGGACGCCTTCGCCGATCATAAAGTGTTTCAAGGGCCGAGGGGTGTGGAAAAACCAACTGGACCCAAGGCCGTCTTAATAAATTTGAGCGGCCTTGGCTAAAAAATTTTGATGCTCTAGCCCTCAAGGGTACAATTTCTTCGCAATCGGTGCAAGGTAGTACATCACAACCCCGTGTCTCCACCAAGGCAGATAGAAATTATTGTCTCCACAATTGAAGAGAAAAAAGCTTTTCAACAAATTTGATTCTTAAGCGCCGTTGGATCACGGGCGCCACTGGGCTATAGCCTATTTAGCCCATTGTTAAAGGCGGCCCTGACTGGGCCCGTGACTTCGGCACACGGACGGTCCCTGCAGAGTTTTCCAAACGAACGGACGTCTGGAGTAGAGATGCAAAAACGTAATTTCAAAATGTAATTGTGTAATTGATTACACATTTTTTGTAATCGTTAATTTAGGTAGTTGCCAAAATTGTCGTCAACTACCTAAATTAACGATTATAGAAAGTAATGTGTAATCAATTACACAATTACACTTTAATCGTAATTTGTAATCAAATTACATTTTGCCCAACTCTGGCGTCGCCATCAAATTTCCCTAAGTTCCATTCAGCTTTGTAAATAATTATTATAAAAGGGGGGAGCCTTGTGGGATATACTACGGTATGACCCAACAACCGGAATGAACCGAAATTTTGAGGGGTTGGGCGGGAGGGTGGGAGAACCTCTAATATAAAATTTTAGCTGCAGGTAATTGTTAGTTTCTGAGATAATAATAAATAACTAACAAATACCCGCAGCTAAAATTTTATATTAGAAAGTGTGAAGGTGTCGGTTTAAAAAAGAACCGTTTCAATTTTTCGATCCCTCAGCGCGCCCCTGGGCCCGCTGACGCATCGGGTTTTCCCAGCCACGCCATCTTGTCCACTCTTTCGCCCTCTCTCGCTCGCTCATGGATTCTCTCACTCGCGCTCACTGCAGGCTCGAAATTTTACAACCCTCTCTGAGAGTGAATTCAACGACGCAGCGCTTGGCTTCGCTCCGCTCGACTCCGCTCGGCTCGGCTCGGCTCGGCTCGAGCGCCAAACAAAGTACTTCTTTGTCGCCTCGCTGACTCGCGCTCGGCAACCCTGGACCGGGCCAGTTCGAAGTAAACTCTCGAAAAACAAGCAGCTATCCTTTTCACAAGTTTTTTATATTTCTCATTATTTTGTTTTAATATATATTCCCTTTTTAATTCGTTTTATACTTATCGTGCGTTAGTGTTTTTTAAAAATATATATTCAATTTTTCTTATTCGTTTTATACATATCGTGTGTTAGTGTTTTTTAAAATTATATATTCAATTTGTTTATTTTTTTTATACTTATAGTGTGGTAGTGTATTTTTTAAAATTATATAATTTTGTTGTTATTCTTTTCATAGGTATAGTGTGTTTAGTTTATTTTTTAAAACATATTTAAGTTATTTTATTCGTTTTATAGTTTGTGTACGCGTTACTTTTTTTTTTTTAAATTTCTCGTTTGTTTTCCGAAAGCGAGCTTCGAACACCGTTTAGAAAGTGTTAATTCATCACCGGTAAGTACGAGTAACATCACGATTAAGACAAAACTATCATACTGCAATATTTCATAAGTATTATTATATAATACAGTGACAATTTTTTAATAAATTCTCCTAATTATTTTTCAGTAAAAAATGTTGAAAAAGTTTTCGATCGTGGAATTCGCGGATGGTCTGCAAATCATACCATCGAACTGGATGGACGCTGATAGACAGCGAAGTATTTGGCCGAGCCATATAAAGAATTTGTATACCCTCAATAGAACAATTATGAAAGGAATTGTTCCAGTGGACCACGATGAGTGGGAAAAATGCGACATCGTCAGGTGGTTTGCCTCAGCAGGTATATTTATTTCATTAAAGTATTATTTATACACCGCGTCAAAATTAAAGAAACACTATAATTTTGCGAAAATTTTGGTCATTTTCAACAGGCTGTATTTGTGGGAAAAATGTTTTGAAAAAATATTTAGAGAACGCATTTTAACGCTTGAAGTTTATAGTTTTCGAAGGAAGAATTGAATTTTTTGTTTCATGCATTATGATTAGTGATGGCTAGAACCGTGATTTGTGAATCACGAGTGATCCGATCACGTTCGTTCCCAACCACGGTGATTTTTCACAGTGATCCGTGATTTTCGTGATCGCTTCTGATTGGTGCAGGCAGAACAGTGATCGCTTCTGATTGGTGGAGAGCATGACTGCTCTTTGCACGCTCCACATAACCCCAATTTCTAATTTCTCTCGAAACATTCTCAAGTCCTCACTGTTCTTATAGAATCTCAGTTGTATACTTTGAACCAATGTTATCGCTCTTGATCTATTTAAATTAACGAATATTTATTCACTTTAGTTAAAAAGTATAATGTATATGTGAATACTTTAGCCAATCAAATCAGTGCGTGCATACATTGACTATTTATGAATGTATAATATACTATATATTCGCTGAATTAGCACATTTTGACTATAACACAAGCTATATTGAAGTATTTTATAAAAAATAATTCAATCATGATCAAGAATTACGATCACAGTATTCACAGTGAGCAAATTCACTCGAGGTAAAAAAATCACGGTGATAAATCACTGTTAGTGATTTTGCACTCCATCTCTAATTATGATACTGTTTTATCAAGATGAAACGCGGGAAACGAAGATTATGAAATTTTTGCCTACTTTCAAGGTATGCACGGGCAAAAGAATATTTTGCCCCCAAATCCAAGGAAGAGCTCTTATAGAGCAAACATTTCTGTTTAATTTCGTTTCTTTCGTTTTGTTGTATGATTTTTATTGACAGAGTTATTCGCGATCAAAGCAAAAAAGGTACTTTTCAATTTGAACACCTATAACTTGCGAACTCATGATCGTAGACAAATTTTCAACAGTGTTTTGGAAAGCTAAGAAAGTTTCCTTTCAGAAGCATTAGTTGGCAATTTAATGAGATTTTTTAATCTATTTTTTCATTTTAAAATGATCCCAAAAATTCCATATTTATCATTTTGTGTAAGGAAACTTGATGCCACTTCAAGGATAATCATGGAATCAAACAAGTTTTTTAAATATTTTTTCAAACATTTTTCGCCGAGATACAGTCCTTTGAGAATAACCAAAAATTTCGGGAAATTATATTGTTCCTTTACTTTTGACGCGAAGTGTATAAATTGAACCTGAGTATGCATAACTTATTAATGTGTGACGTATTAATGAATTCTCTGTGTCAGATACTTATGAGGGAGCATTGGATAAACAGGAGACTGCCTTGGACACCTCCAATATTCCCGATTCGGATGCGACAAATTATTCGGGATATAGGAAAGTGTCGAAAGAGCGCAGGCGAAAAAATACTCGCGTTCACGTGTCCAGCGAAGAAGAGGACATTGAAGCAGAAGGGCCATTGCAGAAAAGGAAGAAGGGAAATATGTACCCCAAGGCACCTTCTGAAATGTCAGGAGTGCATGTACAAGAAGGTATTTTTATATTATTCAATCATTATTCATTATGAAAGTAAATGTGAAGTAATTTGTACAGTGTGTCCCAAAATTGTGCGACTTCCCGAAACGTGCAATATCTTGATCTCGGATTGAAAATGGTTAAGGACTTTTCGATGTCTTCTGAAGTATATTGCTCGATTAAAAACGTATAACATTCTATTCCTTCGACTATTTTGTCGTGAATGCAGCAACATATTTTTCCTATACAGTTTATGCCAGGATTCATTTGCATCTTCTGAATAGTACGCTATTGGTAGTGGAAACTGTCTTGCTACTTAACCGACCCGAAAATTTCAATTATATTAATAAAAAATCGAATAGAGTTGTACAAACAAAATAATGTATCACCAGAAATTAAAAAATTCGTTGATGAGAAGTAAGTTAAAAAGATTAAATACTTACCTTACTTCATGTGTAAATGAAAATATAATTATGGAAAATAGATATCTAATTTAAATTACATTGCAGCCACACACAGCCTACAGAGAGTGCCAGTGATCAGGATAGCGATACGTCAAGTGATCACGAGATGTGAAATGCTTTGTAAGTAGGGGAAGCCCGGGCAAAGCGAATGCCCTGGGCAAAGCGGATAGTCTCTTTTTTGACTTTGTTATTAAAGATAGCCGCACGAGTCTTTCCTGATCGAGAAAGCGACCGGTTGTCCATGCCATGACAACACAATAAACTACATGATTGCTGTTGTGCGTCGTTTGTGAAGAATAAACCAAAATTGTGCGTTTTCTTACATATTTCGCTCAGGTATCTACGTGGCTTTATTATTAATAGTTATCGGTATTTACCACACTAAATGTTTTTTATAAGATCTCTATGTTCTTAAGATTCTATTAGAGGTTAACATTTTTAATGTGTTGTTCATACTTTTAATAAACATTCCAATTTTCCACCAAGTGGGTTCTTTGGGCAAAGCGGATGGGGGCAAAGCGGATGGTCAATCCTCTTTGCCCTGCTAATCTCGGTCATATTATTATTGCCGTTTTATTTTATTCTTGTCGTCGTCAAGCAAAAAAAAACGACAAAAAAAGATAAGGAAAATACTGTATATTTCTGCTTGGTATGTTTTGAGCCATACTGCGACCCCCCATCCGAAGACTGGATCCAGTGCAGCCAATGCACCAGATGGGCCCATGAATGCTGCACTATGTATAAAGGATCTGGTAGTTACTTTTGTGACGAATGCCAAAATTAACTATGCATTATTTAATAACATCCGCTTTCCCCGACCCCTTCATCCGCTTTGCCCAGGGGGGTAGGGCAAAGCGGATTGATTGACTTATTTACGTTTTTCATTGTAAATAGGTTTAAATGTTTTAGTTATTAATTTTTTCCTTATTCTATCTAAAAGCTGATTAATTTTAAAAGATTATTATAATAAAAAATATTTCTCATCTCAATCGTACCTGTGTTATTTTTCTCACTAAACCTTAACACAGCCGCTTTGCCCGCCCACACAGCACCATAACATTGCAGCAACGTCTCTGCAATGATGCGGTGCAAGATGGCAATGTTGCAACATAACATTGCAGAGACGTTGCAGGTTCAGTCCTATGTCCGCCTTCGCAATATTGCAGGTGTGTATTTTTGCAAAGTTGCGGCAACATTACGAATATGTAGTCCTGCAACGTTCCGGCAATGATTCTGCAACGAAACGGCAAAATTGTGGCAATGATCCTGCAACTCTTCGGCAATATTGCGGTGCGTATCCAGTTAAATGAAACACGCCGTAGAATCCACTCGACGTCATGTACATATTTCGAAAAATTTTGACAAAGTCATAGTTGCTTCAGAATATTGTTGTAATGTTTCCACAAGTTTTCACTACAGTATTGCACGACGATGTGCGCGCAATATTGCAGAAATATTGTAGGACCGTTGCCACTGGAACATTGCACGTCCATGTGCGCGCAATATTGCAGAAATATTGTAGGATCGTTGCCAATGGAACATTGCACGGCAACGTTCTTGCAATATTGTAGGATCGTTGCCACTGGAACATTGCACGACGATGTGCGCCCAATATTGCAGAAATATTGTAGGACTGTTGCCACTGGAACATTGCACGACGATGTGGGCGCAATATTGCAGCAATATTGCAGGATCGTTGCCAATGGAACATTGCACGGCAACGATCGTACAATATTGCAGCAATATTGTACCATCGTTGCCAACGGAACATTGCACGGCAACGAAATTGCAATATTGCTGCAATATTGTAGGATCATTGCCACTCCAATAATGCACGACAATATTGCAGGAACGTTCCTACCATATTGCAATGCAACCTGCAACAACGTAATATTGCAGCAACGTCCCTGCAATACTGCTGCAACGAGGTGTGCTGTATGGGCGGGCTTCCCCTAACTAAAAACATTCAAATACTTCATTATTCTTATTTTGATTGTGTTCCATATATGGGAATACAATATACCTTCAAACCAGTGGGTTATCAAATCATTTCAACGAAAAAAATATGATTTCATTAGTCTTTCACATAAATCGATTTTTTTCAAAATCCTGAGGTAGTAGACAAATTTTGCGAACGGATTTGAAATGAGCGTGACAAAATCTACAGGAAATGAGGTACAACATGTCATGAAAAAAATCCTACCGTGCATAGTATTGGATTAATCACAATTTTGTTTAAAAATTTCAAGTTTAACACAGATTTTCACAGTGAAAAAACGTTCGTACCATAATCTCGGCAATTTTCCCTTATTCTGCAATGTTTCAGCTTTAACCTACAAAAAAATTCATCGCTCTATCTCATTTCTATCAAAAGTTCTTTGATTTTGACACAAACTTTGTCACTTTGCCCCACTGTGCGGCGCGACAAGCTTTTACTTTTCATACAGTTTTTTTGTGTATATGCATATACTGTATAACTTTAATTTCACTTTCCGTTAAATTATTTTAAAGTACTTAATGGTGATTGTTACTTTTAACTGCTTCAATGCACCCTGTGATTGGCGTTACACGAATGCTTTTTTTAATGTAGCCCATGTTTCATGACTGGAATAATTTATTAATGACTTTTTATAGATTGAAATGCTGAAGAAGTGCAGTGGAAAGAACGTGGCCCTGACGACATCCGTAATTTTGGATTACCTGGTGACATGGAATGTCGCTACAAATTATAGTTGGCATGGAAAGAAGCATAAACCAGCGTTTTCGAAGTTTCTTCATATCAAGAAATTATTACTGAGTAAGTAACTTTATTATTTCTCTCCTTTGAGCACTAAAAATTGTAAAATAAATTAATGCGTATTATTCCAGGTGCTGTACACGATGCATGTGCATCGAAAAATATATACTGTTGTGATGCGGATATTGTAGATGCGGCCTCGAAATGGCTATCACAATGCAAATTGCGCATTGCACGTAGGGCCAATAAAGAAGTGGACGTAAGCCAGACGTAAGGGAACAGTGGGTAGCCCTTGATATTTAAAAAATGGACCTATGACAATAGCATCACCTTTTAAGGTGCGAAGCCACCCTGAAGCCACTAACAACAGACACAGTTAAGGATTTTTTGTTTATATTGTTGCGAGCACCCGATGGATAGAATCCATGGCCCGCTGGTGCTCGCGACAAAGACAAGAGGACAGCGAGAAGAAGGCGATCGGACCGATCGCCTGTCAAGCTGTCACTTGATAATCAAACGCCATCGCGAGCAGACCGATATCGAGATACTCCTATATTACTATCCTATCATTATAAAGTGTTCCAGTTATACGTGTTATCCTTCGTGTTATACTTCTAAGCCTTACTATGTCTTCCCGAAAATATAACAATGGTGTCAGAAGTGGGATGCCCGCTCGGAGCGGCATGCCCACTCGCGCTTCCGCGGCCTCTGCGAGACCTTCCCCGGGACCAACGGGCGACGCCTCCCTGCAGGAACTGTTTAACAATCTCCAGCTTAGCATCGTTGGACAAATGCAGGAGCAACGAAGGGACGACGAAGCTCGAAGGAGGGAAAAGGACGCTGAGGACCGACGGACACAGGCGGCCTTCGAGGCCCGGATGACAAGTCTGGAGGAACGGATCCAGGTCGCAGCCGTTTCTTCACAGAATGGTTTCGGTTCGGGTGGTGGCGGCGCGGGGCTTCGGGGAGGAGAGACGGCACCCCTTGTAAATAGTGTTCCTTTGGTCCCTGTAAATAGTGTTTCTTTGGCCCCTGCAAGTAGTGGTGAGAGTTGTGTTTTGACGGCGCAAGCCTCTGCCCCCGTCGCTGCGCCCGCTACTACTCCTTCGTCGGAGCCCCGCATTCTCAGTTAGGGATACGCGGTGAAGCCGACGATTTTCGATGGTAAAGGTTCGTGGGAGGAGTACAATATTCAGTTCGACACGATCGCGCGTGCGAATGGCTGGGACGACCAGAAGAAGGCTACGGCCTTGGTCGCGTCTCTCGGGGGTGCAGCGAGAAGCGTCCTTACGACGCTCTCCACCACCCAATGCGAAAGTTCCGCGGAACTGGTTTCGGCGCTAGAGTTCCGCTACGGGGCGAAACATCTGTCCAACCTGAATTATGTACTCTTCCAGAGTTATAGACAGCGGAGGGATGAAAGTATCACCTCACTCGCCGCCAAAATAGAACGCTTGGGGCAGTCCGCGTTCGCAGACTGCCCGACGGAAACTCGCGATAAACTAGCCTCGTCTCAATTCGTTACGGCGTTGTCGAACTCTTTCCTGCAGCGAGAATTGCGACTAGGCGGTTTTACGTCGCTGAGGACCGCTGTAGCCAGAGCGCTGGAAATCGAGGCCGTCGACAGAGTGTCCCGTGGCCCCGCAGCTGAATCGCGAGAACGGTACTCAGAAAAACGAAAGGCTAAAACTTTTAACACTTCAGAAAGGTTCCCGGTGAAACAGCGGAGATTTGAGAAATCCGAGGACCGACCGGACAACTCGCCGAGGATACCGAAGTGTTGGCTCTGTGGCAAGGCGGGACACCTGCAAAAGGATTGTTTTAAGGCCAAGGACGGCCAGACTCAAGTAACCGCAACGAGGCAACAGGGAAACACCAAGAGGGAGACGCCGGACCGTAAAGAACAGGCCCCCGGTCGTCAAAAGTGCGGCGATGCAGGAGGCGACTGGGCGTCAATCCGAAGAAATTTACGTACGTGTGAAAATCGGTGGTAAACCTTGTAAAATTATATTAGATACAGGTTCTCCGATCAACCTTCTGGAGAAGAGATTGTACCCGACGAGGGACTTCGATGAGACGAAGACCGACATCCGCTCCACTACTGGGGAGAAAATGAAAGTGTTTGGTAAAAAGAGCCTAGAAATCAGCGTTGGAGGACTTTCGAACATAGAAGATTTCTACATCGTCGAGATGGTGGAGAAGTGCATCCTGGGAGCGGCATTCTTGAAGAAACACCGCTGCAGCATCGACTTATCCCGGAATGTGCTGTGCATTCCTGGCCAACCAGAAATACGCTGTGGTGAGCCGACCGCCGAGAAGGAGAAACAGAAAGAAAGAAAAGGAAAGGGCGTCCCACAGCATTTGGAGGAGCTGTATACCCGCTGCTCGTCAGGTTTGTCGGAAAAGCAGAAAGGGCTTTTTGCTGAAGTGCTCTGCGAATTTCAGGACGTGTTCGCCGCGGACCCGAGTCAAATTGGGAACTGCAACCGGGTAAAGCACGTCGTAGACACCGGAGATCACAGACCCATAAAGCAGGCACCACGGAGGTTGCCTCTACACCGTCGAACAGAAGTGGAAGAGCTACTCCGGAAGATGTTGGCTCAGGGCGTAATCGAGGAATCCTGTAGCCCATGGTCTTCTCCGATTGTCCTGGTGAAGAAGAAGGATGGAAGCATTCGTTTCTGCGTAGACTTCCGTCGTCTGAACGAGATCTCGAAGAAAGATTCGTATCCCCTGCCCCGCATCGAGGATACTCTGGACGCTCTCTCAGGATCATCGTGGTTTTCTACCGTGGATTTACAGAGCGGATATTGGCAGATCGCTATGGACAAGGAGGACCGAGAGAAGACTGCGTTTTCAGTGGGAACGGGACTGTGGCAGTTCAAAGTGATGCCCTTTGGACTTTGCAACGCCCCAGCGACCTTCGAACGACTAATGGAGGACGTACTTCAAGACCTCACTTGGAAAATTTGCTTGGTTTACTTGGACGACATCATCATCTACGGGAACGATTTTGAACAGGAGCTGGAACGTCTACGAGTAGTGTTTTCACGTTTACGTCAAGCTGAACTGTTGATGAGCCCCAAGAAATGCTCCTTCTTCTGCCGAGAAGTCAAATACCTAGGACACATCGTCACCGAGAGCGGAGTCAAGACGGACCCGGAGAAGATTAAGGCGATTTCAGAATGGCCGCAGCCGAAGAACGTCACGGAATTAAGAAGCTTCTTAGGATTGTGCACGTACTACCGGAAATTTGTCAAGGATTTTTCCAGGATCGCCAAGCCCCTGCATCGCCTCACCGAGACCAAACAGAAGTACGAATGGACAGAAGAATGCCAAGGAGTTTTCCAGGAGCTGAAGAGGAGACTCACTGGAGCCCCGGTACTAGCCTACCCGGTGGCAAATAAGGATTTCATTCTGGACACGGACGCCTCTAATTTCGCCATGGGCGGCGTCCTCTCACAGGAGCACGAGGGACAGGAAAAAGTTGTGGCCTTTTTCTCCAAGACCTTGGGAAAAACAGAGAGGAACTACTGCGTCACCCGGAGAGAGCTACTGGCAGTGGTGAAATCCATTGAACATTTCCACCACTATCTCTACGGACGAAGATTTCTAATACGGACGGACCATGCAGCGCTGCGCTGGCTGCTGACTTTTAAGAGGCCCGAAGGACAGGTCGCACGTTGGATTGAACGACTGCAGGAGTACGACTTCGAGATTCGCCATCGGGAGGGAAAAGCCCACGGTAACGCCGATGGACTTTCACGAAGACCTTGCGTCGAAGAAAATTGTAAGAACTGCGACCGGCTGGAGAAGAAGGAAGCGGAAGAGGAAGGGAACCCCTCGAAGAAGATTCATCGTCTCTTCGCCGAAGAAGAGGACACGGAAGAGTGGAAACGAAGCCAGGAGAAGGATGAAGCGATCGGCTTCATTCTGAAAAAGAAGGGGGAAGGAGAGAAGCCCGACTGGCAAGACGTTGCTAGTTTCTCACCGCAGTTGAAATATTACTGGTCAATATGGGACTCGCTAGAAATTCACGAAGGTTTGCTTTTTAGGAAATGGGAGTCCCATGATGGTGCGACGACCTCGTGGCTTCTAGTGGTACCACGCGAAAGGGTCGCAGAAATATTGAAGGGATTCCATGATGAGCCAGCAGCTGGACACTTCGGAATAAACAAGACCTTGGCAAAGATCCGCCAACAGTTCTTCTGGTCTACGTGTCGACAGGACGTTCAAGAGTGGTGCCGGCGGTGTGACGTCTGTGCGGCGAAGAAGGGACCACGTCAGAAGGGAGCAGGGAACCTGAAGGTGTACAACGTGGGAGCTCCGTTCGAGAGGCTTGCCCTGGACGTTGTGGGTCCGCTCCCGAGGTCCCAGGCCGGGAACAGATTTATGCTGGTCGTGGCAGATTACTTTACCCGGTGGCCGGAAGTAATCGCGATGCCAGACCAACGAGCTGTCACAGTGGCAAAGGCTCTTCTACACAACGTAGTATGTCGGCATGGTGTACCGCTGGAGATACACACAGATCAAGGAAGGAACTTTGAATCCTCTGTGTTCAAGGAATTGTTGAAGCTGCTTGGAGTCAGGAAAACACGAACTACTCCTTTGCATCCCCAATCCGACGGTCTAGTAGAACGTTTGAACAGAACATTGCTCCAATACCTTGCAATGTTTGTTTCAGAACACCAGCGGGATTGGGACGAATGGATTCCCATGTTCCTCCTCGCTTATAGGTCGGCAAGACATGAAGCGACACAATTAACGCCAGCGATGGTCCTGTATGGCCAGGAACTTCGCCTGCCCCAGCAGCTTTGGAGAGGTTTACCCCCTGAAGTGAGAGAAGACGAGGACGTTGAACAAGGATATTCCGAATGGATTCGGGGAAGAATGAAGAGGATCCATGAGTTTGTTCGACGCCGGCTGGACATTTATAGTTCGAAGATGAAGTCCTGGTACGACAGCCGTGTCCACACGGTGGAGTTCCAGCCTGGTGAACAAGTGTGGTTGTTCCAACCACGAAGAGTAAAAGGAAAATGTCCGAAATTGCAGTCCGACTGGGAAGGACCCTACACGCTGGTGAACAAGATTAACGACGTCGTCTACAGGATTCGACGTTCATCCAGGACCAAGTGCAAGGTGGTACACATACGCCGCCATGCGAAGTACGAAGGCCGACTTCAAGAAGGATAAAGACGTCGAGGGACAAACGTCAAGAGAGAAGATTAGTTATAGACTAATCGGTGGACGGGACTACGAAGGATACCTTCGTAGTCCGGCCCTCTTCCCTTGATTGTTCCAGACAACACGATACCCCACGACGAGGGACAAGGTGTCGGGGGACTGCTACCGCGGCTTGGATGCGACCCCGAATTCCCCGAATGTGCTACGACAGAGTAGCAGCCCGCAGAGGAGCGCGGACATACGTGGAACCGCTCCTCTAGCCCTGTTGACTTGGATCTGGGCGGCTCCCCGGTACATGCGTACCAACAGGCCCAGCTTGACAGGGTGGGCAGCAGACGGGAAATGGTGTCCCCAACCACCGGACGGACGTGCGACGCACGGACCGGTCGGAGGGGGCATCGCGGAGACGGGGCCGTTGACGAGCTGCAACGAGACGGTCCCCTGGGGCAGCACCAGAGGCCACGAAGAGGAATGGGGCCATCAGGAGGTCAAGGATGGGAAAACAGGAGGAGAGAAGAGAGAAGAGAGAGAAGACGAGTAGGAAGTTCCGAGCGGATTGTTCGGGGAGCGAGCCGTAGCACGGTCGTGACTAGCTGCGACCCTCTGCTTCGTACTCGCCTCACCGTTCTGTCTTGCCGGTTCTCCCCGACTCCACCGATTCGAGAAAGTGGACCGAATAAGAAAATAATGTTCGTCCAAATTTTAAAAGGAATTCCAGAATCACCAAGGCGAGGGAACGGAGGACGTCGGGGGCCAACCCCTGTAGGAAATAGCAGCCTACTACCGAACGGAGCGACAGCGTCGGAGCGGCAGCGTCGGAGCGGCAGCATCGGAGCGGCAGCGTAGGAGCGACAGCGTCGGAGCGACAGCGTCGGAGCGACAGCGTCGGAGCGACAGCGTCGGAGCGACAGCGTCGGAGCGACAGCGTCGGAGCGACAGCGTCGGAGCGACAGCGTCGGAGCGACAGCGTCGGAGCGACAGCGTCGGAGCGACAGCGTCGGAGCGACAGCGTCGGAGCGACAGCGTCGGAGCGACAGCGTCGGAGCGACAGCGTCGGAGCGACAGCGTCGGAGCGACAGCGTCGGAGCGACAGCGTCGGAGCGACAGCGTCGCCGTGGGACACTCCGGAGAAGGACCAAAGGGACGACGCGGGACTCGCACCGGAACGCAGGATAGAGCCATGTTGGATGCTGGGACATCGCGGGAGTCGCACCGGAGGGATGACGGGTGCCGAATCGTCGAAGAACAAGGTTACCGGCCGTCTCTGTCCAAGAAGAAGACGCGCCATCGAAGAAGAGAGAAACAGATCAAGAAAGAAGTATCCAAGAACCAAGATACAAGAGGAGGACAGAGACACGGACACCACAAACCCACGCCTTGCCCAGGGTTTTTGGGAGTGGTTTTCCCCTGGGCGCGAAGGCAAATGCCGAGGCGACGGACGGAAGGGGCCAGAAAACGTCCTCTCCACCCTTCCGGACCAGGACACGACGGCAGAACAAGAAGCGGCAGCGGTCGGGACGACCGCTTTTCGAGGAGGGGGAGTAGTGTTGCGAGCACCCGATGGATAGAATCCATGGCCCGCTGGTGCTCGCGACAAAGACAAGAGGACAGCGAGAAGAAGGCGATCGGACCGATCGCCTGTCAAGCTGTCACTTGATAATCAAACGCCATCGCGAGCAGACCGATATCGAGATACTCCTATATTACTATCCTATCATTATAAAGTGTTCCAGTTATACGTGTTATCCTTCGTGTTATACTTCTAAGCCTTACTATGTCTTCCCGAAAATATAACAATAAATATATATTTTATATAAATAAAAGTATAGAGCTTTTATATAGATTGAGAGCAATCTTTATTTTGCTAAGAATTGTTTTTCCTTTTTTTTTTTGCAGAATTCCGCAAAATGGCTTCGCGGAGCACTACAACAAAAATATCCCACACTCCCGGGACTGACTGGATGATCTGGGATGGAATCATCTATCTTCTATCGAAACATGTCGCTTAGGAAACTAATCCTTCTAGCTTCTCAAAAAAACTCAAGTCGTTTGGATTAATTTTAAAAAAGTTATGCGATTTTAAAAACTTTCCGAATATTTTCAAGAGTCACTGTATATAAACTGAAATCTATTATGTTCCATGTAACGTAGGAAAATTACATTAATCGTTCCTATTTAAAAGTATAATAAAAGTATTGATTTTTTATACAGATTGAAAGAAATCTTTATTTTCCGAGGAATTGTTTTTTGTCTTTAAGAATGTAACATATTGTCATTAATGTTATTTGATAATACTGATAAATGTATTTATGTACGTAGAAAATAAGGAATTGGAAATGGAAATGGGAGCCATCCTAAGCCGAAAGGCAAGGATTAAAACAATAAATAAAAAAAATAAAAAAAATAAAATGTTAATGTTTATTGTAATTTAATTCCCTTCCCTCACATTTACTTTTATCGTTTCCGGAATAACGCGATTTTGGGGACACGTTTCGGGAGGACGATTATTGCCGCCACGTTGCCGTGCGAAGTTGCCTCAAAGTTACCGTGCAAAATTGCGTCAAAATTGCCGTGGGAAATTGCCTCAAAGTTGCCGTGCAAAATTGCGCCAAAGTTGCCGTGCAAAATTGCGTCAAAGTTGCCGTGCAAAGTTGCCTCAAAATTGCCGTGCAACTTTGCCTCAAAATTGCCGTGCAAGTTTGCAGCAGGCGGACATAGAATTCTTGCTGCATAGTTGCGGCATCCTTGCGAGCTTCGTTGCCATCTTGCGCCGCAAGTATGCCGCAAGTATGCCGCAAGGAGAGTGTGCTGTATGGGGAGCGACGGCCGCAGCAGCTAGTGTGATACGGGCAACGACGAACAATGTTTTTCTAACATTTATTAGGAAATTAATACGCGACGCGTAGTAAGAAGGTAAGATAATCGACGAGGATAAGTCGAGCGTGTCGGACGTGTTCAGCCGTTGCTCCGTTGTTTTGTTTTGATTACGTGCCAACCGCCTTCTCTTTAAATTTGCGCTTTGAAGTTCCGAGTCGTTAATCTTCCCGAAATGTCGAAAAATTCAGCATCGACGGCATGTAAAGGCTGTAAGTCAGTTGTGGTGAACCCTATTGTGTGCATATCTTGTGGGACTGTTTCGCATCCTGGTGCAAGATGTTTGGCGAGATCTGGGCATCCTTGGGCGCATGGGAAGCTGATCGATTGCCGTGACGTTTCGCCTCTGGATCATCTTCTCCCGGCAGATAATCAGTCACAGGCACCTAATAATCAATGTGCACTGTTGGATAATGAGGGTCTGTTTGATAAATTTCAAGAGCTGCTTCAGTCTAACTTTGACTGTTTCCGGGCTGAAATTATTGAAGTCCTTCGATTTGATATTGAGAAGTTGACGTCGGACATCTCCTCGTTAACTTCGAGAGTCTCTGATCTCGAGAAAAATTCATCGAGCAACCTTGCGTCCATCCAGTCTGCGGAGGAGGATATCATAGCTGAACTGGCAGATCGTGAGACTCGATCTTTTAATATCGTCTTGGCTGGTCTGGAGGAAACGGAATGTGCCACCTCCACCTCATCTTCCGGGTCCACACCCTCGGATACCGACCGCGTCAGGGACATCCTTATTTCCATCCAGCCGCTTGCCTTCCCTGGCCTTAGGACTGCTAGGCTGGGTAAAAGGAGTGATAACCGTTCTCGTCTGGTGCGGGCTACCCTGAACTCGAAGTCTGATGTCCTGGCTATACTCCGGAATAAAACTAAGTACAAGGGTTCGGTTAGGATTTTTCAAGATTCGACTCCCAGGCAGCAACAGTATTTGTCTAACTTGAGGACTGAACTGAAATCATTAGTCGATGCGGGCGTGACAGATAAGACTATTCGTTACATTAATGGCACACCTAAAATTGTTAATGTTTCTCGTCCATCTAGTCAAAAAAACTAACTTGTAACCCTTTATTATATTACCAAAATGTCCGTGGTTTGCGTTCCAAATTATCCGAACTACGTTGTTCGCTGGCGTCTCTGGCCGTCCCTTATGATATAATTATTATGTCTGAGACGTGGCTGCATAGCGGGATTTCTAATGCCGAGCTAGGGTTTTCTGGATATAATGTTTACCGTTTCGATAGAAATAGCGTTTCAAGCAGTTTCCTTAGAGGCGGCGGGGTCTTGATAGCGATTAAAAGTTCTTACGTTAGCCGTTTAATCGAATTAACGGTTAATTCGGTTGAGCAACTTTTTGTAGAGCTGCATCTCGGGTCTAGAACTATTATCGTTGGCACTGTTTACATTCCTCCCCACTCCTCTCACGCTCATTACCTGCTTCATTGCCAAACAATTGAAGGATTATCTTCCACCTTTCCCAGCGGGGAATTCATAATCGCGGGCGATTACAATCTTCCAAACTTTTCTTATCCTGCACATTTATTGTACACGCCTTCTGCGAGCCCTCTCTCCCGAAAGCTGCACCTTACCTACTCCTTACGATGTTATCCGCGAATATATTAATTTTTTTAACTTCTATCAGCATAATTCGGTTCGAAATTCTAATGGTTCCCTTCTTGATCTCGTTTTCTCCTCGTTTCCAAATGTTCGTATCTCTCCCGCGCCTGATATTTTATTACCTGAAGACTCATACCATCCTGCCATCCTGTGTCATGTCCCGCTTTCCGTTATTACGTCTTCTCGTCCCAGATGCGTTAACAGAAGACACTTCAATTCTGCTAACTATCCCGAAATAATCAACTTTCTAAACTCAATTGACTGGGACAATCTCCTCTCCCCACTACCGATTGATACTGCTGTTAATACTCTGTACTCTCACCTTAATCATGTTATATCCTCCTTTGTTCCTTGCTCCTCGTCCATAACCTCTTCCTATCCTGTTTGGTTCTCCCGTAAGCTAGTAGCTATGGTTAAACGTAAGAAAATTGCTCACCGCCACTTTAAATTTACAAACTCGTTATCCGACTACCTCGTGTTTTCCAGCCTAAGATCTAAGTGCAAATATTTATCCCAACGCTGTTGGTCTGTTCATGTTGCTAAGTCTGAGGTTACGCTTCAATCACGACCACGAACTTTCTGGAATTTTGCCCGCAAACTTAAGAATGAATCATCTCTTCCTGCCTACATTTCCTACAATGACCATCTTGCCGATACTGATCAGTCCATTGCCGATACCTTTGCCGACTTTTTCGGGTCCACGTACTCATCTGACACCAATCTTCCTCCCACTGTTAACTATGATAGCTCAATTGACCTCTCTAGCCTCCACGTTGATATCAGTGAAGTCTTTAATCTCATAAACTCTCTGGACTGTAACAAAGGCCCTGGATCTGACGGCATTCCTCCAATTTTCTTTAAATCCTGCAATTTTATCATGTCTCGTATTCTCTGGATTCTTTTCAACAAGTCTTTAGATTCTGGCACATTTCCTTCTGCTTGGAAAACCTGTCTCGTCTGCCCTATATTTAAAGGTGGTAGCAAGACACTGGCTAATTCATACCGACCGATCAGCTTGCAGAATGTTATGCCTAAGCTCCTTGAGAACATTATTACTGCTAAACTCTCGTTCTACTGCAAAAATCTCATCATAGATCAGCAGCATGGTTTTGTATCTGGACGGTCTACCATCACTAATCTCCTTCCGTACCAACGATTTTTATCCGATTGCGTCGAGGAAGGGTTACAGGTTGATGCTGTGTACACCGACCTGCGTAAGGCTTTCGACTCTGTCAACCACCCCATACTTTTTTCTAAGCTTTTCGCACTTGGTGTGCATGGTAGTCTCCTGGATTGGTTGTCCAGTTACATAACTGATAGGACTCAGATCGTTAAAGTCGGGGATTGCCTCTCTAAGGGAATTGCTGTCCGCTCTGGTGTCCCTCAGGGATCTCATTTGGGACCACTTCTATTTATCTTGTTCATCAACGACATTTCTGATGTCTTTATGAGCAGTAAGTTTTCTCTCTATGCTGATGACCTTAAGATTTATCGTCCTGTAACGAGTGTTGAAGACGCGGTATTGTTACAGCTAGACTTGGAAAGGCTTACCTCGTGGTGCTCCAAAAATAAACTCCATTTTAATGTATCTAAGTGTCATATTATTCGTTTTAGCCGGAGTAATACTAAAATTATTTACCCTTACTCTCTTGACAATACAACATTATCGTCCGTCAACACCATACGTGATCTCGGTATTCTTTTTTCAGACGATTTGTCCTTCCATGCGCATTATCTGATGACTGCGAATTCGGCATTTAAAGCTCTCGGTTTCATTTACCGCTACTCTAAACATTTTTCTAATATTAATACTCTCTTGACACTTTATAAGTCTTTGGTCCGTTCGATCTTAGAGTATGGCTCTGTTATCTGGTCTCCATATTATAAAAAGCATATAGCGTTAATCGAGAGTGTACAACACAAGTTTCTTAGATTGGTTTCGCGCTATACTGATATGCCGATGTCTGTTTATTGCCACAACTACGAGCCCATTATGTCGCGTCTCGGTTTATTGTCTCTTGAACGCCGTCGTATTTCAGCCGATCTGCTATTTATATATAGAGTAATAAATCATAGTATCGCCTCCCCTGACATCCTACGTATGCTGAATTTTCATACTCCTTCGCGTCATCTCAGAAGCCATACTCTTTTAGCACTTGCACAGCATCGCACTCTTTACGGCCACTACAACTGTTTCAACCGTCTCTGTGTAACCGCGAACCGTTTTTGCGACACACTCGACTTTTTTAATTATTCTTCTTGCTCTTTTCAACGTAAGGTTAACTTAATGATTTTCTGAATGTAACGCTTGGCTTTCTCCTCAATCCGCTTTATTTAATGTATCATACTTTCTGTTTTTGTTTTTTCTGTATTTTCTAACATACTTATGTTCCGTCACAACCTTGTAATAAAGGGTTTTTACCCGTTGATGTATATAAATAAATAATAATAATAATAATAATAATAATTTATAACCTTCAAAACCGTGTCACGGCAGCGAATTTCATGACATTTCTGTACAAATGAACGTCGCACCGTTTTGTTTCATCATTCGGATATAATAGCAAAATTAAAAATTACGTTACCGTGACACCAAAATTTCAAGTTTATTTTCAAGTCAAATTATTTTTCCATGTAATAACAATGATATTTAAAGGTCTCGAAGATAAACCAGAAATTAAAAGGAAATTTATCGAAATTCTATCCAACAACCAAGAATATTTGGAAGGAGATCGTAAAAATTTAAGATCTAAAGAATTGGACGCAATTTTAGAACACGTGTACGCATCTAAATCATCAAGGTCAAGGAGACGTAAAGAATATTGGCGGGTTTACATAAGGAACAATAAAAAATATCTGCTGTCCATAGTATATGTCGACGTGCGTTACGAAAAGTAGCACGTTTCAATTTTCTTACGAAAAGTAGCACGTTTGCCTTCGTTCTCACGAAAACTATCACGTTTCGGTTTTCGCTGCGAAAACTAGCACGTTTGAGCGGTTTGCCACGAAAACTATCACGTTTCGGTTTTCGCTACGAAAACTAGCACGTTTGAGCGGTTCGCCACGAAAAATAACATGTTTCGTCTTTCGCTGCGAAAACTAGCAGGTTAGAGCGGTTTGCCACGAAAAGTAGCATGTTCGCGTTTATCCCGCCTTCGCAATTCCCGCACCCTCCCTTACTTAAATTATGGAGATTAAAATTTTCATATGTGTTGTCTTTTGGAGATTAGATGGAATTATTATTTATTAAACAATATTTTCAACAGTTGAATTCTTTTAAACTGCCCACGCGCTGAAACGCGATAGTTCTGCAGTCTGCATTATAATCCAAAACGAGCTATTCTTCGTGGCCAAACCGGATAATATTGTTGCGAGCACCCTATGGATAGAATTCCATGGCCCGCTGGTGCTCGCGACAAAGACAAGAAGACAGCGAGAAGAAGGCGATCGGACCGATCGCCTGTCAAGCTGTCACTTGATAAGCAGACGCCATCGCGAGCAGACCTATATCGAGATCCTCCTATATTACATTCCTGTTATTATAAAGAGTTCCAGTTGTATGTGTTACTATTCGTGTTATACCTTAAATTCCTACTATGTCTTCCCGAAAATATAACAATATGTTAGTTTTCGCCATAAATTCCCAAACGTGCTATTATTCGTGGCGAAACAGTATAACGTGCTAGTTTTCGTCGCAACAGTACGAAATGTGCTATTCTTTCCGTGGCGAGGCAGTCAAATGTGTTAGTCTTCGCGGCAGAAGACCAAACGTGCTAATATTCGTCAGAAACGATGGAACGTGCTTCTTTTCGTGGCAAACCAAAACGTGCTACTTTTCGTAAGAAAATTGAAACGTGGTACTTTTCGTAACGCACGTCGATGTGACAGAAGCAGAAGAGCGCGCTGCTGAGGAAGCGGAGCAGGCTACCCTCGCGGCCGAGATAGCAGTTTTCCACTCAGCGACTGAAGCGTGTATAGGGTCGTATAGACTGGGCGATAATCGCCGGCAACTTTATTGCCAGCGACTCCAGCGGGTCGCCTGGCGACTCGCTGGGATGCATCGGCTTGTCTCCAGCGATTTTTACGGAGCGACTTGTGTCCGGCGACTCGGCAACTTTGTGTCCCCCACCTTATGACCAAGACCAGTGATCAGGGTTCGGAGGTCTCCAGTTTAATCCCTCACCTACAGGAGCGGTGGTAATGTGTGCGTGAATTGACTCCAGCGCGAAGAGAGCCAAGTGGCGACAACGCGACACGAATGTGACGTCATATGGGAGCTCTGTATTAATTTGGTCGAGCTTAGGCGGTCTCCAGCTTAATCCCTCGCAGCTATTGGTCAGTTGACAAACACCTACAGGGAGCGATGGTAATGTGAGCGTGAGACGCACGATGGGAGCCGAACCGACACCACGGCCAATCAGCGTCACCGGGACATATGTTGTCGACGCTGATTGGCCGCGGCGTCACTCTCTTGGCGCTTGTATATGTATATAAAAAATATCATTTCTATAATTCTGTTGATGCAAAAGTATTAAGTATTTGTCTTACCTGATTCCTTATTCATGTCGTAATGAAGTGTAATTTCAATTGAATGAAAAACTTGGAAAAACTACTAAAAATGTCCAATTCACAAACGCACGTGGCGTCTTTGGCAATGGCGTCTATACATTCGTGACGTCACATTCGTTTCGCGTTGTCGCCACTTGGCTCTCTTCGCGCTGGAGTCAATTCACGCACACATTACCACCGCTCCTGTAGGTGAGGGATTAAACTGGAGACCTCCGAACCCTGCCAGTGATGCCAGATTCGGGGCGGGTTCCCTCGAGAATTTCCCCCACCTCGCGCACACTACGCCGGAGCTGCGTGTCCGTAAATTGGACTCCGAAGCGCCGAGCTCATGGATACGCTGCTCCGGCGTAGATGCGCGAGGTGGGGGAAATTCTCGAGGGAACCCGTCTCGAATCTGGCATCACTGACCAAGACCCTTCTTCGGCGTCCATTCCAAACCTTATTTTTAGTAGCCATGGATCCGTCAATAG
Organism: Andrena fulva; assembly: GCA_946251845.1. Classification (NCBI taxonomy): domain Eukaryota; kingdom Metazoa; phylum Arthropoda; class Insecta; order Hymenoptera; family Andrenidae; genus Andrena; species Andrena fulva. Next base: position 40,700,673 of record OX276328.1, on the reverse strand, counting down.
CTATGGGTGTTGGCGCCGCGTTCATTGTAATAGCATCGACCAAAAGAAAAAGAAAAAGGCGTTGGTGGAAAAAGGCGTTTTTGAGAAATGGAGAACATTACGGTGATGATTTAATGTCACAGTTTCTATTAAACGACGGAGGTAGTTTTATTAATTTTGTGCGAATGACAAAATCTGATTTTGAAGAGCTCCTGACTTTAGTGGCTCCAAAAATTGCAAAGAAAGACACAAATTGTCGTCTTGCAATTCCGCCCACCATACGATTAGCTGTCACGCTTAGATACTGGGCTACAGGTGATTCTTATGCCAGTTTAATGTATCTATTCAAAATATCGAAACAAGTAATATCATCCATTGTGCCGGAAGTGTGTGAGGCGATCATCGAAGTTCTTCGACAATACTGTCGGGTAAGTAAAATACACAGAATTATTTATATATAAAATGTTTTTATTTAATGTTAATAATGCACTTAATGTTCCTTAAAATTACTTAACATTACACAACACAATCATACAATACATTCACATAGCACACTCATACAACATACACAAAGCAGGGGAAGCAGAAGCACGATCCGAATGCCCGTTTACCCGTAAGCACATCGAATGTATCCCAGACCCACTGCCCAGAAACTGAACAATTTCGCAAATATTTAACAAAATTAAAGAAAAGTGTACATAGGGTAAAAATGTGCCAGACAAAAAGTGAAATGGTTTCGAGGGGTAAGTATTTCCTATGCGGACGCGTAGAGGAGATATGAAGGTCAACATGTTATTTTACATGGGATCATAAGCTTTTTAATACATTATTCGTTTCAGCTCGGCATTCTCTATAAAAAAGTATTAAACTATGTATAGTACAGAGCTTTTCGATAATACATCTCCATTCGTCAGACCGAGGAACGGCATGCACCGGGAGTGCCCATACGCGCCGATACGGACCACCGCGACTGCGAAGACGTGCGATATAGCGAGCGAGCGAGCGAGCGAAACAACAGACGTCAGGTTCACCGACTTCTGTGCGCTACCTGAGAACAACGCGAGCGAACACGACCTACGATAGGTTCAGCGACCGATTAATTAGCGTCAGCGGAGGCGGAGCGCCGTCTCCAAAGTATTGTTGCGAGCACCCTATGGATGGAATTCCATGGCCCACTGGTGCTCGCGACCGAGACAAGAGGACAGCGAGAAGAAGGCGATCGGATCGATCACCTGTCAACCCTTCACTTGATAAGCAGACGCCATTGCGAGCAGACGTGTATCGAGATCCTCTTCCGAATTATACTACATTCCTGTTATTCCATATTGTTCTAGTTACATGTGTTATTATTCTTGTTATACATTAAATTCCTATTATGTCGAACGCGAGACATAACACTGGTGTCAGAAGTGGGATCCGTAGCCGCGGATCCCGAAGAAACGCAAGGAGCTGCTGCGTGCGATACGCAGGGAGCCGTTGCGTGCAATACGCAAGGAGCTGTTGCGTGCGATACGCAAGGAGCTGTTGCGTACGACGCGAGGTCCTCGTGGAGGACAGAACAGGATGCAGCATCCAGCAAAAGCAGCTGACCAGCGAGGGACTGGCTGAACAACGGAGCGGCGACGGCGGTCGAGGCCCGCCGACAGCGAGGGATAAACGTGAATGGAGGGAATGGCGACGGCGGTCGAGAACCGTGGACATCCGAGTGGTCTCGAGACTTCGGACAGGATGCTGTCGAAGAGAAGAACTAGGAGACCATGGCTGGGTCGGCTCTGGAAACTCGGGAAGCCGACCTACGAAAAAGAATCTGAATTCTGGTTGTATCATTCTCATTGTATAACGTAGAAAACGGCAAGGGACTGTTGTCGTTAAAAGTAATGCAAGCGTACGTCAGATAGAAATGAGTACGCACTGAAGTTGGCTCCTCCGCGAGTATCGAGCAACTTTGACGTTTTGACACATTGACGTTTCGGATTCTCCTCTGACGGAGAGAACGGTTTTCCGTGAGGGCAGTGTGAGTCGTCGAACGCCATCCGGATACAACGCTCAACAATGCCGATTCGACTTGGAGCTACGAGAAGAATCGAAGGGCTCGACGGAGCTGGGGAATCGTCATAAAAAAAGGCCGAATCAGGACGCTATAGAGGGAGCGTTGGAGACTTGGTGGTGGAGGGTGCGACTCCGACAGGGACGCAGGGACGTCCAGGAGTGCACGGACCACACCAAAGATAGGTGGGTGTACGGCTCTGGGTGACGGCCAGGGATCCATGCAGTTGTATTGCTGGCGAGCGGCGTCCCCAGGAGCACGGCACCACCGGAGCAACGTGGAGCCGCCGGTAATGCGCGGAGTTGCTGGTAAACTGCGACGAAGGGAGTTCGGGGACGAACATCGTCGCAGGGAGGCCGAGTGACATATAAGTCGCGACGGAGGGAGTTCGAGGACGAATACCGTCGCGCGAACACTGAAAACCCACGAAGACAGAGCCCGAGAGTTGAACCGTTCAATCGGGATGAGCCGTTCGTCGATTAAAGAAAGCCTGAGACACGAGAAGAGTGGAAACGAAGACGGAAGATTAGTTATAAGCTAATCTGGTGGACTGGGCTGCATTCGCAGTCCAGCCCCCGCTCTCTTACATTGTTTCAGAAAACACGATACCCCACGTCGAGGGCCAAGGTGTCGGGGGACTGCTGCCGCAGCTTGGATGCGGCTCCGAATTCCCCGAAAGTGCCACAATAGCGTGGTGGTCCGCAGCGGGGTGCGGACATACGTGGAACCACCCCGCTACCCTCCTGGTCGGGATCCTGGCCGGACAATGTTTATTGAGGGGTCCCCCCCTACGAGGTGGACAGCGGACGGGAAATGGTGTCCCCAACCACCGGGCGGACGTGCGACGCACGGATCTGTCGGAGGGGGCATCGCGGAGACGGGGCCGCTGACGAGCTGCACCGAGACGGTCCCCTGGGGCAGCACCAGAGGCCAAGAAGAGGAATGGGGCCATCAGGAAGTCAAGGATGGGAAAACTGGAGGTGAAGAAGAGAGAAGAGAGAAGACGAGTAGGGAGTTCCGAGCAGATTGTTCGGGGAGCGAGCCTTAGCACGGTTGTGACTAGCCGCGATCCTCTGCTTCGTGCTCGTCTCGCCATTCTGTCTTGCCGGTTCTCCCCGACTCCATCGATTCGAGAAAGTGGAATGAGAAATAATGCTCGTCCGTTTTAAAAAGGGAACTCCAGAACCACCAAGGCAAGAGAACGTCGAGCAGGACCAAGGAACGACACGGGATTCGCACCAGGACGCAGGGTTGGAGCAGCGTCGTATGCTGGAGGCGGCGCGCGAGATGACCCGGCGCCGGGGGAGGCCGTGCGGCGACTTAGTTTTGAAAGTCGCCCCGCTCCCCCGGTTAAAAGGCCCCGGGTCGCGCCGTCACTCCCCCGTAAGGGGAGTGGGAAGGGGGCCGCACCCCGTAACGGGTGCGGCGACAGACCCCTCGTATGCCCCCCCCCTGTGAGAGAGGGGGGTGGCGTGCAGTCGGGGGATATCTTGGGGGAAGGGGAAAAGCGGCCCGCCAAGCTTTAGGGCGGGCCGCTGTATGTCAGGGAGGGAGAGCGGGGGGGGGGGTCCATGAACTAGCCCCCGTGGCATCGCCGCCGCTCCCGATAGTGCGATCGAGCTCCGGGGAATAAACGGGCGGCTGATGACGGGCCGCCCTATAGGCACACGTCGCCGACCGCCCGCCCGAGGTGGCCGTCGGGGAATCACGCCCCGACCGCCTTAAAGGCCCCTCGGGATGCGGCGGCTGGGACGGCCCGTGGGGCCGTCCACGCCCCGGCCCGGTACCGACCGTAGCATCGTCGCGGCCGGGTAGCAGCTCGATCGCGGGGTCGTGGGGCGGGGGTGCCGGGGGGCACCACCCGCCCTAGTAGCAGCAACCCCGGAAGAGGCGGCGCGGACACGTGGTCCGTCGCGCCGCCGCGCTAGGAGACCATAGCTGGGGGAGGTGTTAATACTCCCCCAGGGAAGGCCCCCCTTGAAGGGGGTGCTGTGTGCGGAGTTGCTCTCAAAGCGCAGGGGGGGAGGGCAGCGAACGAATCGCTAGTTTGCACTCGCATCAAGTCCCTCCCCTCAGGCGCGCAACTCCGCACACGTGGTAGACCACCTTGGAGGTTTTAGTGGGTTCGAGTCCCACATAACCCCCTGCCCGCCCCCCGGGGGTATCCGTGGGGATTTCCTCCAAGTACAAAAAAAAAAAAAAAAAAGCGTCGTATGCTGGGACGACGCGGGACTCGCACCGAACGCTGGGATGGAGCCGCGTTGGATGCTGGGACGTCGAAGGCTGAGAAGACCAAATACCGGATCGTCGAAAAGGCAGAAAAAGAAAGTAAAAGACCGTCGAAGAACAAGGCTACCGGTCTTCTCTGTCCAAGAAGAAGACGCGCCATCGAAGAAGAGAGAAACGGAACAAGAAATAAGTACCCAAGACCCAAGATGCAAGTGGAGGGCAGAGACACGGGCACCACAAACCCACGCCTTGCCCAGGGTTTTTGGGAGTGGTTTTCCCCTGGGCGTGAAGGCAAATGCCGAGGCGGCGGACGGAAGGGGCCACGAAACGTCCTCTCCACCCTTCCGGACCAGGGCACGACGGCAGAACAAAACGCTGCAGCGGTCGGGACGACCGCTTTTCGAGGAGGGGGAGCAGTGTTGCGAGCACCCTATGGATGGAATTCCATGGCCCGCTGGTGCTCGCGACCGAGACAAGAGGACAGCGAGAAGATGGCGATCGGATCGATCGCCTGTCAACCCTTCACTTGATAAGCAGACGCCATTGCGAGCAGACGTGTATCGAGATCCTCTTCCGAATTATACTACATTCCTGTTATTCCATATTGTTCTAGTTACATGTGTTATTATTCTTGTTATACATTCAATTCCTATTATGCCGAAAGCGAGACATAACAATGCATGCACTGTTCTCGAACCAAACTTCAACTTTAGCGGACAGGGATGCTGGGCATTTTATAAGATATTTCAAAGCATCAAATGGTCAATTTATCTGAACAAATCAACCGATACTGTTGCTAAACAAATCGTTTATCATAGCATGTTTGGCACTTACAAAGAGGATCTATCATTGCTTAGTCAGATCACTAACCAAGGGACATGGAATACAAGAGAAGAGATGGGGCAAGTTTTCCAAAAAGCTAACACATCCGGCACACCAATACATTTCATACCAGTTCAGCAGCTATACTATTCTAAATTGGCGCAAGCAAACCAAACGGGTCTCCTGACTTCCAATTACACTCAGATGACATCTCAACCCTGCTTTAGTGGCAGAACTAAGAGAACATTTAGCGATGCTTTCTTTGACCACCTAGATGAAGGAACAGTGCTTGCATCTTCTGGTAGGTCAATTCAGCACATGATTGCTTCATACACTACAATAAGGGAAGAGTTAAGAGACTTGTTGAAGAAGAAAGACAAGAAATTAGATATGGGGACAACCGATTGGAAGAAGATGGATGATGTCACGCCTAGCCTTGAGGGTGGTCCAGATGAGGATATGGTGTTCAATCTTAGTGGTCGGTTTTTCTTGGGAAAGTCTTAAAAGTTGCCAATTCTTTGTTTCAAGTTTCGTTTAGCAAACTATATCCTGTGCAACTATATTCTAATGATTGGTCACGTTAATGTTCTGATTTATATAAAAAAAAAAAAAAAAAAAAAAAAAAAAAAAAAAAAAAAAAATTAGACTTATCTGAGTAGCTGGCCTTACTCCCACCTCTTCTGTAATTTTCTTCTCAGAAGGACCGAGCGCAAATATCGCACAAAACCTGTTGATGGTCGAGTTCACACTCGACTACATATCTATTCTCAACCACGTGTATGCCCGAGGACGGGCGCATGTTAAGATGGCCGTGTCGGAGACGACATGAAGTCACGTATGATTGAATTGCGAAGTCATTTTGGCGCCAATCGAAAACGCAAGCGTCAGACTGTTAGCGAGCGCTTGAATGTACTTAGTCTCGGAAGGAAAAGGGAAGTGGTAGTTTAGCAACCGAAAAAAGGTTGATAATTTGAATGCGGAATTTATAAAAGAATATTTATATATATATACATATATTTATAGATATATTAAATTTTTAACGTATACATTTACTATAGGATGTACTTCAATAGTGCGTGGTGTGTTGCCACAAAGTCGGCGATGTTTCCCATTCGGAACGGGAAACAGAAATACAGGCACTAGACACTCGGGCGATGTTGCTCACCGTCCACTTGAATACAGTTTTTCGGGAACATGTGGCCAACAGTCATTTCTAGAAGGCCGTTTGAGGCAAGGGTCGAGTTGCTGTATCCCACTGCGATTGTTGCAAGTCGCCAGATACAGGTTCCGGCGACTTTCCCAGGTATATTCGTATCTCTTTACCCTTAAAGGACGAGTCGCCAGACACAGTTGCCGGACACAAGTCGCCGGATAAAAGTCGCTGGCGACAAGTCGGTTATCCCACCGACTCGCCAGCGACTCCGGCAACAAAGTTGCCGGCGATTATCGCCCAGTCTACATATACGAGCCTTAATGCCTCTTTGTCAGTCTCAACTGCGGCAGAAGCCGTGGGTACAATGCTGAATCAACAGCGCAAGCGTAGGCGCCTTCGTGTTCGGCGAAATGAGATGGAGCGGCTTTTAGATATACCAACTGCACGTACTATATATGTTATACTATGTACTTACTGTTAACAATTACCCAGTACGTATAATAAATTTTGACTTTTTATCGGACTTGTGTAAGAAAATCCGATGGACGTAGATTCAAATGGCGTCCCGGAATCGCGGTCTGCCGCCCGGAAGCCCAAATACACCGCCTGGGACCGTTTGCGCGGGAGAACTTGGGGAAAACCCAGGCCCGAGGGATGCGTCGCGGGCAGGACGCTACGCTTTGGCCGCCAGGACGCGGCCACTCTTCTACAGTCTTTGGGACACGCTGGTCGCCATTTAGGAAGCCCTCCGCGTTCTATGTTACGACTCGCCCTGTTCTTGTAGAATATATCACAGAGTGTTATCGATAGTTGATTCTACGTGCGTTATTGTTTATTGTAAGAAAAACCCGTCTTACACTTGTATAAATCATTGAAAAATGTCATTCTGAGGAAAACGCGTTCAATCCCAAATAGCACAAAGACATCTTATGTACGTCCGAAGAACGTCCGTTCCGGACGTACTGTATTGTTGCGAGCACCGGGTATAGGCATATGCATGGCCTGCTAGTGCTCGCAGCCGAAGAAAGAAGAAGGTCGGCCTCCGTCAAGAGGACGATCAGGAGGCCGACAAGAGAAGAGTCTCGTACCGAACGCCATAGCGTTCGGACGTACGTGTAGTATGATCGGGACACCTAATTGCACCTCAAATATAGATAACGGTCGTATAGTGTTCTGCCCGTTGCGTCGGGGTGGCCTGCGGTAGAAACGCCCCGACGCAACAGTATGTTCGGAGAATGTCCCGAGAAGGTCCATATATCCCCTGTACGTCCTCGTTAAGTTCTTTAAATGTCGTAGGAAGTGCTATTTACAAAGTGGGACGTCCTGAGGACGTGCTGTGTCAACATTCTCAGAACGTTTTCCGAATGTCCGAAAGTAAAGTTAAATACGTCCAAAAGGCGTCTTAAAGATGTTTTGCAAATGGTGTAAAAGCACCTTAAAGACGTCTTCATCAAGTCTGGGTTAGGAAATAAAGAAAAAAAATTTGGCGGTGACGGGAATCGAACCCAGACTCCCAGATTACGAAGCAACTGCTTTTCGAAACTACTCAAGACACTTCCTTGCAAATATTTCAATTTCTAGGTATATAACTATTATTAATAGTTTATAAAAAATGTGCATTGACGCGAAATATTCTACAGAATATCATCATTCGACCTCTAGACTCATTGCTTAAAATTTCACATTCGTTTCAAGACAGATGTTTTAACGACGACTTAAGACAGACGTCTTGAAGACGTCGTATGCTATCTGGAAACATATCAGCATTGCAGCGTCTTCATTGCACAAAAAAAATAGCGCAAAGGCGAGGTTCAGTCATAAGACTGTTTTGCAACCGCACCCGAATCATCTGCAAAACCTACAAAACGGTTGTTCTTCGAACATTTTAGGTCTTCTAAAGATTCACAATACTTACGAGACAAATGTTCTCGGAACATTCGAAATGTAGTCGTGCAAAACAATCACGTGACTTACAACAGGCTTGGGAATTAAGTGATCTTTTCGGCCGAGTTTCAGAGGCGACGCCTCCTTTCTCCCGCCGCGCGTCTTGGCCCCCGCGGCGGCCCAGCAGCTTGGAGCGCCTCAGGCCCGTACCACGTGAACCGCGCGTGGCGTATTAGGGCGACATTGTATCAATAGGTTTCCACATCGGCCCAGAGAGCACGATTGTCGATGCGTTTTTGTTTTGTCAACGCGCCACGCGCGGTTCATATGGTACGGGCCTGAGGCGCTCGAGGCTTCTGGGCCGCCGCGGGGGCTAAGACGCGCGGCGGGAGAAAGGAGGCGTCGCCTCTGAAACTCGGCCGAAAACATCACTTAATTCCCAAGCCTGACTTACAAGATTGTTTGATGTTTCTAGAACATCCTAGATTTAAGTCCTAAGAATGTCCGTAGGACTTATGAAACGGACGTTCCTAGAACATCCGAAATTTAAGTCCTAAGAACGTCCGTAGGACTTAAGAAACGGACGTTCCTAAAACATCCGAAATTTAAGTCCTAAGAACGTCCGTAGGATTTAAGAAACGGACGTTCCTGGAACATCCGAAATTTAAGTCCTATGAACATCCGTAGTACTTAAGAAATTGACGTTCCTAGAACATCCGAAATTTAAATCCTAAGATCATCCTATGTATGTTCAAAATTGACGTAGGACGTTCCGATATAAACTGGACATTAAAAGGACGTCCTTGGGATGTGCGGTGCTATCTGGGATGTTTCGCGCGGCTCAGTTAGTTCTTCATCGTCGCTACCAATTGCGTGTGAGGGAATTGATGTAATCAAGTGATCAGCGTTAACTGTATATAAATTTGCAGCTCTTATCTTAACCATGTGACGCTTAATAATCTTAGCGACGTTTTCATTGCGGCGGACGTAATCCCGATAATCATCATAATCATCATCAAAATCATCAGAATAAGCACCAAAATCAACTGAAAATCCATTGATATTGATAATATCAGCATGCATCGCGTAATTAACCGCCGTGTAATTGTTTTTTTTGAAACCGTGTTCTAGGAGAGTTGTAACCATTCGTTCACTACCTCCGATACAAGCAAAGTGAAGCGCTGTTCGACCAGAACAACTCGCATAATTATTATTATTATTATTATTTCGTTTTTATTACTCGTAAAACAAAGGTATTGTACATAAGGAGAAAGTAAAGGCGAGGCCGCGGTATAAACTGTTAATAGGCCTAACCATAATTATCAACGTTGGCACCTACTTTTAATAGAAACTTTACAGTTTCTGGATGATTATTTGCAGCAGCAAGTTGGAACGGTGTTACTGCGTAACGATTATTCATAGAATCAAATTTGGCACCAAATTTTAAGAGAAGCTCGGCGATATCTAGATAACCAAATTTGGCAGCTATGTGGAGAGGGGTCATATGTATAGTCCCAATTATCCATAGCATCAACGTTGGCACCGTGTTTTAGCAGTAATTCTACAACTTCTCTATTACCTTTTTCAGTTGCATAATGAAGAACAGTCGGTCCATTGCCGTCCTCAGCATTTACATTAGCTCCTTTGCTCCTTGTGTTTAAACAGGATGGCGTTTCAAGCTTATCGCTTATATTGCCCAACGAACTAGTATAATCATTAGGGTGGAGCGAAAATTTTTCTTTTACAATTTCGCCAACGCTGTATGTTTTATTTTTGACCCTATACTAAAGCATTATTCATACCAAAAATTAATAAGTTCTTACATCATCCTCAGGTGGCGCATGGTAAATTAAAAAAACCTATAGAGACTATAAATTTTTTACAAATCAGTATTCTGCGCTTTCCTTAGTGTCCTCTATTGCAATTGTTGATGAGAATCCATGGCCCGCTGGTGCTCGCGACAACGACCAGAAGCCAAGCGAGAAGAAGGCGATCTCGGATCGATCGCCCGTCAAGCTGTCATTCTGAATCTAGCCACCATTGAGAGTAGGAGGATAGAAATCAGAATTGCTGTTCTCGAGTTTACAGTTCCCTATCGTTCCTTGGATTAAATACCGTTCAATCGTTATTGTGTTCCCCGTTTCTGTTCGCGTTCCTTGTTTCCTTTTGAATGTACTACGACGTGCGCCGAGCCAACTCGCCGACGCAGCACTGGTGTCAGAAGTGGGATCCGTGACCACGGTCCCGCCGCGTGTACGAGGTCATCTACGAGAGCGGTAGAAGACCCCACCATGGAGGAGATGTTCCGGAGCCTCCAACAGGTGCACAGATGGACAGATGGAACAACAACGGAAACAGGACCAGGCCCCGTTGGCAACGGGGAGAAGTTCTACAGCGCAAGAGGGAGATCCTAGAAAGAACGGCGCGGGAGGCCCGAGAGGCAGCTTTCGAGGCCCCCGTATGGCCGAAGTAGAAGGGCGAGTCCAGGTTGTAGCGTCTTCACTCTCTACTCCGAATCTGAGTGCCCCGGTGGGTTGCAGCACGGTTGTGCGGAGACCCGAGGCGGTTCTTAGTGTGAATAATGCGCTGAGTAGTGTACAGTCGTTCGCCTCGGTCCCTGGTCCGACCGCCGCCGTCGCCCAACCGGTGCAGGAAGCTGCTTCACTTCCGGTTAGTGATCGCGCAGGCTCTCGCATATTTCATGCGGGGTACGCGGTTAAACCTACAACTTTTGACGGGAAGAGCTCGTGGGAGGAGTATAAGATCCAATTCGAGACGATCGCGCGGGCGAACGGGTGGGACGACGCGCGGATGGCCCACGGCCGTGATCGCTACCCTCGAAGGCTCAGCCCGAAGTATACTCACGACGCTATCCGCCGCTCACTGCGAGAGCTTTGCCGACCTAGTGTCCGCGCTCCAGTTTCGTTTTGGAGCAAAGAACCTTTCTAGCTTAAATTACGTACTCTTCCAAAGCCACCGGCAGCGGAAGGATGAGAGTATCTCGTCGCTAGCGACGAAGATAGAAAAACTAGCACAGGCCGCGTTCGCGGACTGCCCGGCGGAGACGCGAGACAAGCTCGCCGGGTCTCAATTTGTAACGGCTCTAACTGGCGCGGAAATGCAAAGACAATTACGCCTTGGCGGTGTCACATCTCTAAGAGCCGCCGTGACCAGAGCTCTTGAGATCGAGGCCGTCGAGACGATGTCTCGGAGAGCGCGGGGCTCTTCGGGAGAACTCCATACCGAAAAACGGAAAGCTAAACCCTCCCACACTCTTGAAAGGTCACCGGCGAAAAAGCGGAGGTTCGAGAGACCCGATATTCCCCTGAAAACCTGCTGGCTGTGTGGAAAGACGGGCCACATGCAAAAAGACTGCTACCAGGCTAAGAACACCCAGGCGAAAGCAGCTCCCTACAAGCCCTACGCGGGAAACGAGAAGAGGACGGTGTAAGGGGGAGACGCCGGACTGATAGGTTCTGTCCCCCGGTCATCAAGAGTGTGGCGATACAGGAGGCAACAGGAAGTCGAGGAAATTCGCCAGAGGAAATCTGCGTGTGTGGAAAAATCGGCGGAAAAAGCTGTAAGATTATTTTAGACACAGGATCTCCTATCAATCTTCTCGAGAAGAGATTGTGTCCGACGAAGAACGTCGAGAAGACAGAGCTGGTCATTCGTTCCACTACCGGAGAGAAAATCAAGGTTTTCGGCAAAAAGAGCTTGGAAGTCGACTTCGGAGGACTTTCAAGCATGGAAGACTTCTACATCGTCAGTATGGTGGAAAACTGCGTCCTTGGAGCAGCGTTCCTGAAGAAGCATGGTTGTAGCATCGATTTATCCCGGAACCTGCTGTGCCTTCCGGGTAAGCGGGAAATAGGCCTTGGAGAACCAACCACCGCGAAGGAGAAGAAAGAAGAACCGAAGGAAGAAGTAGGCGTCCCTCAACACTTAGAAGAATTATACGCCCGTTGTTCTCCGGCCCTGGATGAAGAACAGAAGAAGCAATTTGCTCAACTGCTCCGAGAATTTGAAGATGCCTTCGCTAAGGACCCGAACCAGATTGGGAAATGCGATGTGGTCAAACACAGAATTAATACAGGGGATGCCTTCCCCATCCAGCAGGCACCCCGAAGGTGCCGTTGCATCAACGCGAAGAAGTAGAGAAAATGGTGCAGAAGATGAAGGACCAGGGCGTTATCGAGGAATCACCGAGCCCCTGGTCATCTCCGATAGTCCTCGTGAAGAAGAACGACGGTTCTATAAGGTTCTGCATAGACTATCGACGCCTGAAAGAGATTACGAAGAAGGACTCGTATCCCCTTCCCCTTATCGAGGATACGCTCGACGCCCTCGCCGGGTCTTCGTGGTTTTCTACGCTGGATTTGCAGAGTGGATACTGGCAAGTTTCCATGGACGTATGGGATGGTTATCTCGACATGGGAAAAGGGATTTTAACTTTGGAAGGAATTTTATTGAGGTCATACGTGCCAGTGAGGCGGACTAGAGGATTAGGGTGGTCAGAGACCAGGTAATTGCCTAGGAGTTTCGCAATGAAATCGCGCATAAGCGGGACGTCGGCGTCCGAGTGCAGTGCCCTGGTGGGGTATCTATTTGGGGAATGAGTGATGGTTTTTAAAATTTTATTTTGAATGCGTTGGATCTGAGTTTTATTGGCTTTGGACGTGTTCCACCAGACCTGTGCACCATAGGTGAGCACAGGCCTGATGCCCGTTTTGTACATGTGGAGCCGGATGTGTAATCTGAGGGCGGACCTACGGCAAATATGCCGGCATAGACAACCGGTGCCTTTTAGGGTTTTGTTAATGCGATCCTGGATAGCCGCGTTCCACCGCATCTTGTAGTGTAGGATAATACCAAGGTATTTAACCTCATTTACCCAGGGACACTGCACTGTTGTTGACGAAAATGCTATGCTTTCTCCTGTCGGAGAGAGTAATGGGATTTCGAGAAAAAATAATAGCCCCTGTTTTGTCCGAATTTATCCGGAGTTTCCAGAGGGTAGAGTACTGTAGAACCTCGTCGAGGTATGTTTGGAGTCGCAAAACCAGTGTCGAGAGCTGCCAGGAAGAGGTGTACAGTGCGGTGTCATCCGCGTAAAGCGCCAGTTCGCACGAGTTGGTAACGGGTAAATCATTAATAAAAATGTTAAAAGGTATGGGACCGAGAATGGAGCCCTGCGGCACGCCAGCCGCGACCCGGTGCAGTGTGAATTTCGTTCCACTGCTGCATACAAAAATCTGCCTGTCCGTCAGACAGGAGGCAATTAGTTTGATAAAGCCAGGCGCGAGTCCGATTAAATGCAATTTATATAGAAGTGCATCAAGCCAGACCGAGTCAAAGGCCTTGGACAAGTCCAGTAAGATCATTCCCACTTCCCTGTTAACATTTAATACATGTGTGATGGATTGCGCGATGCGAAGCGTTTGTTGGATAGTAGAGTGTCCCGCGCGGAAGCCGAACTGCCGGTCGATAATGATGTTGTTAATTAGAAGAAAGTCAGCTAAAAAGGCGTAAATGCATTTCTCGAATAGCTTGCCGAGCGTGGAGAGCAAGCTAATTGGTATATAGCTAGACGGCAGCTCGCGCGGCTTTCCTGGCTTGGGTATCCGGACGACCATGGAGAGTTTCCAGGCGTCCGGGAAATAGCCCAACGAGATCGCGGAGGAGAATATGTAATATAACTGGCAGACGATTCTACGCGACGCTTGCTTCAGCATGGTCACCGAAACTCCGTCACTGCCGGGGGCTTTCCTGGAGGCCATCTTTTTTATGAAATTAAAAATTTTTTCGGGGGAGACTGAAAAAACCGGTGTCAAGTCTGTGACAAGTGAGTCCAGGCTGATGATAAAGCCCTCGACAGTCTGTGCCACGCCAGAAGGGAGCCGAGCAGCTTCTGACAATGAGTGGATCCTAGCGAAGGTGGAGGCCAAGCACTCGGCTTTGTCAGCATCAGCAGTGATAGAGGTTTGTCCACTAAGGAGAGGTGGTAAGGACCTCGAGGCCTCTGTGTTGGAGATTTTCCGGAAGGTTCCCCAAAAGGTGGGGTCGGGTCTGGAGAAGTCCCTCAGATTGCGGTCCCACTCAAGGATCCGAAGGTGAGAAATCCTTTTCCGAATAGTCGCCGTAATGTCACGGATTTCATCAGCCACCACCTATGATCCAAAGAGCACTGCGAAGAGGTCGCCGATGACGAATGAGCGAGTGCAGAGTCGAGTCCGTAAGGAGATGAGTATTCTTGTTTATGTGAGTGAGTTCCGGAGTGGCTGCGCGCTTGCGACAAGCGTCTAGAAAACAGGTCAACTTCTTGATGCAGGTGTCTAAATCTTCTTTGGTGGAAAACTTGCGTTTGATGTTGCAATTAGCCGTTAGTTTCTGATAGATTTCCCAGTCGGTGACGGATTCAAGGCTGTTGAGGCCGGTTGGCAGTTTAGCCGTCAGCATTGACGGGTCGGTGAGGTGTGTCAAAATTGTCGGTCATCTCACAGGCAAAGTCAGCATGGAAGTCAGACATGACAAAGTCGATGGTAGACGGTCTGCAGCGGCCAATCTTCTGAGTAAAGTCTTCTGGCTGGATAATTCGATATGGAAACTTGCTAACATGGCTAACATGGCTAACATGGTCGTACAGAATTTTTCCAGCTTTATTGTCAGAGAAGTTGTTCCAGAGCTTGTGTTTGGCATTCCAGTCTCCGCCGGCCAAAAAAGGAGATCCCAGGCGTGTGAGAGAATCAAATACCCCTGAATCTTTAATTGCGCCGGGGGGCGCGTACATCACTCCGATGATGATTTTAGGAGCGGTGAGTTTAATGAAGCACGCGTCGTGCCGAAGCGCGCTGCCAGGGATAACATTAACGAAGTTTATTGAGTTGTGTATGCATACGGCAACACCACCACTCTTGACAGGGCGGTCCGCGCGAACGACCGTGTAGCCAGGCAGCGAGAAGTTTACCTGCGGGGTAAGCCAGGTTTCTGTAATGGGAATGATACCGACCTGCAGTTCGACGACCGCGAGGATAAGCTCGTTACGCTATCGCAGCAACGAGGACGCATTCCACAACATGATTTTTGGAAGGGACATTGGACTAATCCAAGCAGCTGAGCACTGAGCAATAAACTTGAAATTTGTCAGCCAGCGTGCGGCAGGGTCTCAGTTTCTCAATAAGAGATCATATAACACAAGCAAATAAGTGCATTCAAAACCAAATGAGAAAAACTAAAATAACTAAAATCCGCACAAAATATAATATTGTTGCGAACACCGGGTATAGACATATGCATGGCCTGCTAGTGCTCGCAGCCGAAGAGAGAAGAAGGTCGGCCTCTGTTTGCTTCAAGAGCAAATTTATACTGCCGGCGGTAGGGCAGCTCGTGTGGAAATGATGACGGGTAACCAACACTCCGCAGTTGGACACAACACTGATTTATTGTCACTCTGTGATCACACAGACGTCGGACAGCACAGTTACAGCAATGTACAAAACAAGTAGACAACAAAACCAACACGGACACACGGCGCGTGGCGATAATGGTCGCACAAGAATAGCAGCACCAAAACTGTTGGGCGCAATGGGCGCGAAAAATATTGCCGATTCGTCGGGCGAGGTTGTCACGACGGTGTTGTTCTCGGAACTAACGGTCGCCGGGCGAGCGCTTCGCGATGATCGTTAGCGGTCAAAACACTTCAAACGCGCCGCGACGGCTCAACAGCTGTGTTGATGCCACCACGGGCGCGCGTTCAAATACGGCCGTTACGCGCGGCCGCAACAGCCTCCGTCAAGAGGACGATCAGGAGGCCGACAAGAGAGAGTCGGATACCGTACGTCCTAGCGTTCGGACGTACGGATCACATAATTGTACACCAAATAAAGCAACCGGTCGTGTAGTGTGTGTACCCGTGTCATTATTCTGCCCGTTGCGTCGGGGTGGCCTGCGGTAGAAACGCCCCGACGCAACATTGGTGTCAGAAGTGGGATCTGTAGCCACGAATCCCGAAGAAACGCAAGGAGCTGTTGCGTGCGATACGCAAGGAGCTGTTGCGTGCGATACGCAAGGAGCCGTTGCGTACGACGCGAGGTCCTCGTGGAGGATAGAACAGTATGCAGCATCCAGCAAAAGCAGCTGACCAGCGAGGGACTGGCTGAACAACGGAGCGGCGACGGCGGTTGAGGCACGCCGACACCGAGGGACAAACACCGGAGCGGAGCAGCGACGGCGGTCGAGGCCCGCCGACAGCGAGGGATAAACGTGAATGGAGGGAATGGCGACGGCGGTCGAGAACCGTCGACATCCGAGCGGCTCCGAGGCTTGGGCGACGAGGCTGCTGAAAAGGAGGAGACAATTGCTGGGTCGGCTCTGGAAGCTCGAGAAGCCGACCTACGATCAAGAACCTGAATTCTGGTTGTATCGGTCTCATTGTATAACGTAGAAAACGGCAAGGGACTGTTGTCATTAAAAGTAATGCAAGCGTCAGATAGAAATGAGTACGAACGGAAGTTGGCTCCTTCGCGAGTATCGAGCAACTTTGACGTTTTGACACATTGACGTTTGACATTGACGTTTCGGATTCTCCTGTGACGGAGAGAACGGTTTTCCGTGAGGGCAGTGTGAGTCGTCGAACGCCATCTGGATACAACGCTCAACAATGCCGATTCGACTTGGAGCTGCAAGAAGAATCGAGGGGCTCGACGGAGTCGGGGAATCGTCATCACAAGAGGCCGAATCAGGACGCTATAGAGACTTGGTGGTGGAGGGTGCGACTCCGACAGGGACGCAGGGACGTTCAGGAGTGCACGGACCACACCAAAGATAGGTGGGTGTACGGCTCTGGGTGACGGCCAGGGATCCATGCAGTTGTGTTGCTGGCGAGCGGCGTCCCCAGGAGCACGGCACCACCGGAGCAACGTGGAGGCGCCGGTAGTGCGCGGAGTTGCTGGTAAACTGCGACGA
Organism: Andrena fulva; assembly: GCA_946251845.1. Taxonomy (NCBI): domain Eukaryota; kingdom Metazoa; phylum Arthropoda; class Insecta; order Hymenoptera; family Andrenidae; genus Andrena; species Andrena fulva. The sequence goes on along the minus strand of OX276328.1, from coordinate 40,683,595 downwards.
AGGGAGTTCGGGGACGAACATCGTCACAGGGAGGCCGAGTGACATATAAGTCGCGACGGAGGGAGTTCGAGGACGAATACCGTCGCGCGAACACTGAAAACCCACGAAGACTTTTCGAAGACAGAGCCCGAGAGTTGAGCCGCTCAATCACGTTCAATCGAGATGAGCCGTTCGTCGAATTAAAGAAAGCTTGAGACACGAGAAGAGTGGAAATGAAGACTGAAGAAGGAAGATTAGGTTAAGCTAATCAGTGGACTGGGCTGCGGAGGCTACCTTCGTAGCTCGGCCCCCTTTTCTTGAGTCTGTTTCAGAAAGCACGACGAGGGACAAGGTGTCGGGGGACTGCTGCCGCAGCTTGGATACGGTCCCGAATTCCCCGAATGTGCCACAACAGCGTGGTAGTCCGCAGCGGGGTGCGGACACACGTGGAACCACCCCGCTACCCTCCTGGTCGGTATCCTGGCCGGGTACTGTCTATTGAGGGGTCCCCCCCCCCCCCTACGAGGTGGACAACGGACGGGAAATGGTGTCCCCAACCACCGGGCGGACGTGCGACGCACGGATCGGTCGGAGGGGACATCGCGGAGACGGGGCCGCTGACGAGCTGCAACGAGACGGTCCCCTGGGGCAGCACCAGAGGCCACGAAGAGGAATGGGGCCATCAAAAAACCAAGGACTGGAGTATCGGAGGCGATACGAAGAAAGAAGAGTGAAGATGAGCTGAGAGTTCTGGGCGGATTGATCGGGGAACGGGCCGATGACACGCTCATGGCTAGTCGGGACCCCCTGTTGTCGTGCCCGTCTCGCCTGTCCGTCCTCCCGGTTCTGGCCGGCTCCAACGAATTCTCTCGTGAGTGAGAGAATATTAATGTTCCTACCTCTTTTGTAAGGGACCCCGGAGCTGTACGAGGATTGGAGTTCCAAGCTGGTAAAGCCACTAGAAGGACGATCGAGTGAATGGTGCCGAGTGTGGCGTTTGCGGGACGCGGACTACTAGACGGAGAACGTACCGAGGAGGTCGCCGAAGCGGTAGAGTCGTCGTTGGACAATCCATGGACCCTGGGCTACCTCGTCCGGGACAGCATGGACTCAACGTTGAAGACGTGTCCCTGGGGGAAGTAGCTGCCTGCAACCGAAAGGAGGACGCAGCGTTGGAGCGACAGCGTCGGAGCGGCAGCGTCGGAGCGGCAACGTCGGAGCGGCAGCGTCGGAACGACAGCGCCTGAGCGACAACGTCGCCGTGGGACATTCCAGTGCAGAATCCCGGAGAAAACGCGAAGAAGGAGAAGAAGGAAGAACGGAACGAACGATGACTCCTGGAGCAGTTCACGGATCGGCGAGATCCGGAGGCCGGAGTTCTCCGTGGATTTCGTCGCGGGACACACGGAAGAGGACGAGGGCATCGTTGGAGTGCTCCATGGACGTCGTCGCAGGACCAGCAACAGAGAACGAGGGCATCGTCAGAATTCTGAGGAACGTGGTAAAGAGGACCAGCCAGCCGTCCCGTTGTACCCACGCCTTGCTCAGGGTTTTTGGAGTGGTTTTCCCCTGAGCGAGAAGGCAAATGCCGAGGCGGAGGTCTGAAGGAACCACCGAGCTGATACGACCACTTCTTCAGACCGGGGTACGAAGATCCCGAAGAGGAACCACCGCGGTCGGGACGACCGCTTTTGAAGAGGGGGAAGCAGTGTTGCGAGCACCGGGTATAGGCATATGCATAGCCTGCTAGTGCTCGCAGCCGAAGAGAGAAGAAGGTCGGCCTCCGTCAAGAGGACGATCAGGAGGCCGACAAGAAGGAGTCGGATACCGTACGTCCTAGCGTTCGGACGTACGGATCACATAATTGTACACCAAATATAGATAACGGTCGTTTAGTGTGTGCCCGTGTATTTATTCTACCCTTTGCGTCGGGGTGGCCTGTACTGGAAACGCCCCGACGCAACAATATATAAACCTTAATTTCATATAGTATTTTTCTTCCGAAAATATGAACTCATGAAGATTAGTTTTACAGTAAACTGTTACTTACTACAATATGCTTGTGTGCGAAGCGATTTCAAGTCAAAATGTTAACGTTTTTAATTAAATAATTAATTAATTTTTACATATTAATTCTAGTACATAAAACCGATGTTTTTAAGCAATTACTCAGATCCATATGCAATAAAGGATGGAGTATTTATTAGAAATAGTTTTTACTAATTTTTCAGTGAATACGTAAAATACGTATGCATAACACAGTACTTACTGAAAACTGCACGTAAATGCTAGTGTTATCTCAAGTCTGCCAGTCGTCTGTCTTAAATTGTCTGCTCAATCGCAATCGTGGGCGTTGTTCATGCAAATTCGTGCCCCCAAGTTTTACAAAAGTCGAAGAAACCATACCCGAGAGTACCGTGCCATGTTTAGATTCGAAGAACACCATGTGAACTACCTGGCGGATACATTTTTAGATATCGTGAACGAAACCAGAGGTGGCGGTCTTTCACGGACAGAGAAAATGGAGGTATTTTTTAGATACATAGGTGATCCCGGTTTTCAAGTAGGCATTGGTGAGGATACGGTTCTTCATCAGAGTAGGTACAGTTAGTCGAACAGCAACTGAAGTTGCCCGCAAAATCTGTACCAAACGCCAAAACTGGATTCAATTTCCAAAAAATACAAATGAAGTGGCAAAAGCCAAAAGGAATTGTCGGACAAAATTCAATTTTCCGTGCTGTATAGGAGCTTTAGACTGTACACACGTGTAAAGTTCCCGTGCGAGACGTTGCCGCGTGTTACAGGAAATATCCACAAGTAGAGCGGTTTACTCGTGGAATTATAAATAAAGTGAGGTAAAATTTTTGTTTTAGAAAAAAAATCCTTTTCAAAAATTTTGTTAACGGAAGTTTGTAGCGCTTATTGCACCATTAATCTTTTGTTTGAAACATTTTTTTCTTTCTGCTGTGTACTTTGGGAGTTACACGCGAAAAAGTGGAACTGCCTATTTGACTTTGAGGTTAGTTCTCACCCCCTTAAAGGGCGATAGGGCCCGAATGAAGGACACCCTTGTTCTTGTCTCGAGTCACTCTATAAAGCTATGCACCCGATGGGTAAATCGGGACGCACCCATTGTAGAGACCGACGGGGCCCGAAAAGGCAGTGCGGACCGCGGACTGCGGAGACGTTCGGCGTGGCGTACGCATGCGATGGTTTGGTCAGTTGGAAAACTGTGGTTTGTAATGGTTAACAGTACATAGTATTGTTGCGAGCACCCTATGGATGAGAATCCACCATGGCCCGCTGGTGCTCGCGACACTGGCCAGAGGACAAGCGAGAAGAAGGCGATCGGATCGATCGCCTGTCAAGTCGTCATTCGACAGTCAGACGCCATAGCGAATAGACATATCGAAACTACTATTCCTGCATCTTAGAGATTATATTACGTTCTATTTGTTCTCGTTCATGTTCAATTTTCACACACATTACATTAACGTTACATTATGCCAAACCTAAATCGTAACAATGGTGTCAGAAGTGGGATGCCCACTCGCGCTTCCGCGGCCTCTGCGGAACCTTCCCCGGGAGCGACCGGCGACGCCTCTATACAGGAACTCTTCACCAGCCTCCCAGTTGAGCATCGTGGGACAGATGCGGGAACAGCGGAGAGACGACAAGGCCCGCCGGCAAAGGGAGGATCGACGCAGAGAGGAGAACGAAGCCGCCGACCGACAGACGCAAGCGGCCTTCGAGGCGCGGATGTCAAATTTGGAGGAACGAATACAGGTCGTAACCGCTTCTTTACGAAACGACCATGGTTCGGTTGGCAGCGGCGCGAATCCTCGGGGTGGACAGATTGTAAATAGTGTTCTTCCGGCGGTTGACCCTGCCCCCGTCGCTACACACGCCGCTGCCCCTCTTTCGGAACCCCGCGTGCTCAGCCTGGGGTACGCTGTGAAACCGACCGTTTTCGATGGGAAGGGCTCGTGGGAGGAGTACAGGGTGCAGTTTGAGACCATCGCGCGCGCTAACGGATGGAATGACGACAAAAAGGCTACAGCCTTGATCGCTTCCCTCGGGGGCTCGGCGAGGAGCGTCCTTACGACGCTCTCCGCTGCCCAATGCGAGAGTTTCGCTGATTTAGTTTCGGCCCTTGAATTCCGCTACGGGGCGAAGAATTTGTCCAATTTGAACTACGGGCTCTTCCAGAGCCATAGGCAGCGGAGAGACGAGAGCATCTCCTCGGCGGAAACCCGCGACAGACTCGCCGCGTCTCAATTTGTGACGTCATTATCGAGTACGGCTATGCAGCGGGAACTGCGACTCGGCGGTTTCACGACCCTAAGAGCTGCCGTGACCAGAGCTCTAGAAATCGAGGCCGTTGAGGCAATGTCTCGCAGGCCCGCGGACGAGTCGCGAGAACGATACCTCGAAAAACGAAAAGGCTAAACCTTCCAACAATTTTGCAAGGTTCCCGGAAAAGAGGAGAAGGTCCGACCAACCCGAGGACCGAACGGACTTCCCCCCGAGGACGTGCTGGCTGTGTGGGAAGACGGGCCACGTTCAAAGGGACTGCTTTTGGCGAAGAACGGCCAGGCCAAAGTAGCCCCTCCTAAGAAGCCCTACCAGGGAAACGGGAAGAGGACGGCGTTAGGGGGAGCTGCTGGACCACAAGAAACAGTCCCCCCGGTCGTCAAGAGTGTGGCGATGCAAGAGGCGACTGGAGGACCGGAAACTCCGTGGGAGGAAACCTACGTCTGTGGAAAAATCGGTAGGAACCCCTGCAGAATTATCTTGGACACAGGGCCTCCGTCAATCTGCTGGAGAAGAAGCTGTATGCGAGGAAGGACGTCGTCCGGGCAAGGCTGGACATCCGCTCCACGACCGGAGAGAAAATCAAGGTCTTCGGTAAGAAGAGCTTGGAAGTCAACGTCGGGGGTCTTTCAAGCGTCGAAGACTTCTACGTCGTCGACATGGTCGAAAAGTGCATATTGGGAGCAGCGTTCCTGAAGAAGCACCGTTGCAGCATCGATTTGTCCCAGAACGTGCTGTGCATTCTCGGCAAACAGGATATACGCCTTGGTGGGCCGACCGTCGAGCCGAAGAAACAGGAAGAAAAAGGAACAGTCGTCCCGCAGCATTTGGAAGAGCTGTACACCCGCTGCTCGTCAGGTTTGTCAGAGAGGCAGAAGGAACTCTTTGCTGAATTACTTTGTGAATTCCAGGATGTTTTCGCCACGGATTCGAGCCAGATCGGGAACTGCGACCGAGTGAAACACGCCGTCGACATTGGAGATAGCCGGCCCATAAAACAGGCACCGCGGAGGTTGCCTCTACACCACCGAGCAGAAGTGGAGGAGCTGCTCAGGAAGATGTTGGCTCAGGGCGTGATCGAGGAATCGCGGAGCCCGTGGTTTTCGCCGATTGTCCTCGTCAAGAAGAAGGACGGGACCAGCAGGTTCTGCGTGGATTTCAGACGCCTCAACGAGATTACGAAGAAAGACTCGTATCCTCTGCCCCGTATCGAGGATACCCTGGACGCCCTCGCCGGATCATCGTGGTTTTCGACCGTGGACCTGCAGAGCGGATACTGGCAGATCGCCATGGACGAAAAGGACCGAGAGAAGACCGCATTTTCAGTAGGAACGGGACTCTGGCAATTCAAAGTGATGCCTTTTGGACTTTGCAACGCCCCTGCAACTTTTGAACGCTTGATGGAAGACGTACTTCAAGATTTGACCTGGAAGATCTGCTTAGTTTACCTGGATGACATCATCATCTGCCTTCGAGCAGTGTTTTCGCGTCTACGTCAAGCTGGACTATTGATGAGCCCCAAGATATGCTCCTTCTTCTGCCGAGAAGTGAAATATCTGGGACACATCGTCACCGAGAGCGGAGTCAAGACGGATCCGGAGAAGATCAAGGCAATCTCAGGATGGCCACAGCCGAAGAACGTCACGGAATTAAGAAGTTTTCTAGGATTGTGCACGTATTACCGAAAATTTGTGAAGGATTTCTCCAGCATCGCCAAACCCATGCATCGCCTCACCGAGACCAAACAGGATTACCGATGGACCGAAGAATGCCAAGAAGTTTTCCAGGAGCTGAAGAAGAGACTCACCGGAGCCCCGGTGCTAGCCTATCCAGTGGCGGGAAAGGATTTCATTTTGGACACGGACGCCTCCAACTTCGCCATAGGTGGCGTCCTCTCACAGGAACACGAAGGACAGGAAAAGGTCGTCGCCTATTTCTCCAAAACCTTGGGAAAAGCCGAAAGGAACTACTGCGTCACCCGGAGAGAACTACTGGCAGTGGTGAAATCCATCGAACAGTTCCATCACTACCTCTACGGACGAAGATTTCTCGTCAGGACGGACCACGCAGCGCTACGTTGGCTACTGACCTTCAAGACCCCGGAAGGACAGGCCGCACGTTGGGTTGAACGACTACAGGAGTACGACTTCGAGATTCGTCACCGGGAAATGAAAGCCCACAGGAACGCCGATGGACTATCCAGAACACCTTGCTCTGAAGAAGACTGTAAGAACTGCAATCGACTAGAGAAGGAAACAGAAGCGGAAGGAGATTCTACGTCGAAGATTCACAGGATATTTTGCGACAACGAGAGGACTGAGTGGAAATGAAGCCAAGAAAAGGATGAAGAAATAGGGTTCATCCTTAAAAAGAAGGGGGATATGGAGAGAAGCCCGTCTGGCAAGAAGTCGCTCATTTCTCCCCGCAGCTGAAATATTACTGGGCAATCTGGGACTCGGTGGAAGTTCGGGAAGGTTTACTTTGCAGGAAATGGGAGTCCCACGATGGTGCAACGACCTCGTGGCTTTTGGTGGTGCCACGCGAAAGGGTTGCAGAGGTACTGCAGGAGTTCCATGATGCGCCAGCAGCTGGACACTTCGGAGTGAACAAGACCTTGGCGAAGATCCGCCAACAGTTCTTCTGGCCCACGTGTCGACAGGACGTTCAAAAGTGGTGCCGGCGGTGTGACACCTGTGGGGCGAAGAAGGGACCACGTCAGAGGGGAGCTGGGAACCTGAAGGTGTACAACGTGGGAGCTCCGTTCGAGAGGCTTGTCCTGGACGTTGTGGGTCCGCTCCCGAGGTCCCATGCCGGGAACAGGTTTATGCTGGTTGTGGCGGATTACTTCACCCGGTGGCCTGAAGTCATCGCGATGCCAGACCAGCGAGCTGTCACAGTGGCAAGGGCTCTTCTACAAAACGTAGTGTGTCGTCATGGTGTACCTTTGGAGATACACTCGGACCAAGGAAGAAACTTCGAATCCTCCGTGTTCAGGGAATTATTGAAGCTGCTCGGGATCAGGAAGACACAAACAACCCCCCTACATCCTCAATCCGACGGGCTGGTAGAACGTTTGAATAGGACATTGCTACAATATCTCGCAATGTTTATTTCAGAACACCAGCGGGATTGGGACGAGTGGATCTCCATGTTCCTCCTCGCTTACAGATCAGCACGGAATGAGGCTCCCCAATTAACGCCAGCGATGATCCTGTATGACCAGGAACTTCGTGTACCTCTGCAGCTATGGAGAGGACTGCCTCCAGAAGCCGAAGAAGAAGAGGACGTCGAACGGGGATACTCTGAATGGATCCGAGGAAAAACGAAGAGGATCCACGTATTTGTTCGACGCCGTTTGAACATCTATAGCTCGAAGATGAAGTCGTGGTACGACAGCCGTGTCCACGCGGTGGAGTTCCAGCCCGGAGACCGAGTGTGGTTGTTTCAACCAAGAAGAATTAAAGGAAAATGCCCGAAGTTACAAGCGGATTGGGAAGGCCCCTACGTGATAACATACAGGATCAACGACCTCATCTATAGGATTCAACGTTCACCCAGGACAAAGTGCAAGGTGGTACACGTACGCCGCCTTGCGAAGTATGAAGGCCGATTTCAAGAGGAATGAAGACGTCGAGGGAAAAACCTGACGAACCTCAAGAAAGAAGATTAGTTGTAAAATGATCAGTGGACGAGACTATGAAGGATACCTTCGTAGTCCGGCCCTCTTCCCTTGTTTGTTTCAGAGAACACGATACCCCACGACGAGGGACAAGGTGTCGGGGGAATGCTACCGCGGCTTGGATACGGTCCCGAATTCCCCGAATGTGACACAACAGCGTGGCAGTCCGCAGCGGGGTGCGGACATACGTGGAACCACCCCGCTACCCTCCTGGTCGGGATCCTGGCCGGGTAATGTCTATTGAGGGGTCCCCCCCTACGAGGTGGACAGCAGACAGGAAATGGTGTCCCCAACCACCGGCCGGACGCGCGATACACGGATCGGTCGGAGGAGGCATCGCGGAGACGGGGCCGCTGACGAGCTCCACCGAGACGGTCCCCTGGGACAGCACCAGATGCCACGAAGAGGAATGGGGCCATCGCGAAGCCAAGTATTGGAGTACTGGAGGCGAATAGAAGAGAGAAGAGAGAAGACACCTAGAGCTGACGAGTCCGGTGGCTGGATTGGGGGCTGAGCCGCTTGTATGTTCGTGACTAGCCGCGATCCCCTACTTGCGTGCTCGGTCATACTTTCTGGCTACCGGTTCGCACGGCTCGAACGGACGACTGACGGGTACCAGGATTCTAAAGTCTTTAATATTTCTCCGCAAGGTAAAACCGGATCAACAGAGACAGAGAGACCAAGCGAACGAGTCAACGATTCGGAGTACGACACCGAGACGACTCAACCCCCGACGCCAGGAGTCTCTGAGGATCCAGCGAGACGACGTCGGACCAGGGATTATGGAGACAGGGCGACGTCAGACCGAGAACCAGAGAAGAGAACAAGAGGGCTATAACCGCCACACCAGACGAGATTTCCGGACGACTGGACTTCCCCTCTCTACCCAAGAAGAAGAAGCGCCGTCGAAGAAGACGAAACCCACCCAGGCAAGAAGCGCGCAAGTCCGAAGATGCAAGTGGAGGGTAGAGACACGGGGATCGGCCTACCCACGCCTTGCCCAGGGTTTTTGGGTGGTTTTCCCCTGGGCGCGAAGACAAATGCCGAGGCGGCGGCCCGAAGGAGCCACACCACATCTTTCCCACTTTTTCGGACCAGGGCACAGCTACTGCTCTTCCCGAGGGGGGAGCAATGTTGCGAGCACCCTATGGATGAGAATCCATGGCCCGCTGGTGCTCGCGGAAAAGATAAGAAGACACCGAGAAGAAGGCGATCGGACCGATCGCCTGTCAAGCTGTCACTCGATAGCCAGACGCCATTACGTGCAGACGTGTATCGATATCCCTATTACAAGCTCTTACAAATTATATTACGTTACTTCTGTTCCATATTGTTATTGTTGATGTGTTATCATTCTTGTTGTACCTCAAACTTATATTATGTCGGGCGCGAAACGTAACAATATTCTAAAATTTTGTTCATTTCGCTCGATGTTAAACTTTTCCGATTTCCTTGCAAATATTCCTTGGAGTCTGATAAAATTTCTATAAATTTTCTTTTTATGTGTGGTTTATCCTCGAAGCCCTTAAATATCATATTAATCTAGAAAAAGAATAAATAAATGAGGCGGATTACTTATTTTGGTACAGACATTACCGAAATTTAACTGCCTCCGAAAGAAATTTTAAGCTTATAAATTTGGATTTGCCTGATGGGATATTACATGGAAAAGTAATTAACCTATTTCCAAACTTGAAATTTTGGTGCCACGTTTACGTAATTTTGAATTTAGCCTTTATGTCCGAATGATGTATTGAAATGGTGCGGTTTGACGTGACACTAATGTCATGACATTCGTTGCCGTGACAATATATTACAGCGTGAATCAAATGTTACAACATCGTGATATCTCTAATAACCGTGACACACACATATCAAAAGAAATTTTTTTGTGTCAGAGTATAAAGAATATTACCATTTCTGTGCAGCAAAACCCTGCTGTAATACCGACCTGCCAAATCGACACCGTGGAGACCATCTTTCTCCCGGTGCGCCGCTTGCTGCTGGAACCCGAAGGAGAGAGTGGAAGGAAAAAATATGACTATACTAGTTCGTTGGGCAATATAAGCGATAAGCTTGAAACGCCATCCTGTTTAAACACAAGGAGCAAAGGAGCTAATGTAAATGCTGAGGACGGCAATGGACCGACTGTTCTTCATTATGCAACTGAAAAAGGTAATACAGAAGTTGTAGAATTACTACTACAACGTTGATGCTATGGATAATTGGGACTATATGACCCCTCTCCACATAGCTGCCAAATTTGGTTATCTAGATATCGCCGAGCTTCTCTTAAAATTTGGTGCCCAAGTCGATTCTATCAATAATCGTTACGCAGTAACACCATCCCAACTTGCTGCTGCAAATAATCATCCAGAAACTGTAAAGTTTCTTTTAAAAGTAGGTGCCAACGTTGATTACACAGCCCAACAAAATGAAACTTTTTTTGTGTTCCGCAATATCCACTGGGTGATTCTTGTAGAGTTTTTTGCCCTGAACACGAATCCGCAAACCGTTTGTCGCCATCACCCTCAGTTTTTGAGCAAATCGATTTTGAAAAATACTGCAAATTTTCAACTTTGAATATCTTTTGTGTCGAAACGGTAATAGTTATTCGGTTGCTCGTTGCGTCAAATTATTCTATGAACCCTCCCGAATACAACGATATAAGTTATTATTGCATTATGAACATTTGAATATGTTTAAGCAACGATCAAAGGGAAAAGGGCCCCCAAAATGCACCCATTTTTGAAGATATCTTTCAATTTATTTCCAAAACAAAGGGTCTGTCGGCAGAACCGTAGCTGAATGCGGACGTCGGCTGCACCGCAGCTGCCGGTAGATCCTGCACTCTCCTGGCAGACCCTGCTGTCAATCTGCAACCAGATTGCTATCAAGGTACTATCTAGTACCAGTAGAAGATTATGCGAAATCTAGTATTTGCTGTTACTTATACTTATTACTTTCAAGCATTTCCTTATTTTTATGCATATCGGCCCACTGTCTTTATAAAGCACTAGCTTAAAGTACCCGGCGTTACCCGGGTAAAACTTCGATTATCACGGAGTATCAAGAGGGCGAAATAAGCGGGAAGGGATGGGGTGTCCAGATTTCATGGTAGCTTATATTTTCCGCGGGGTTCTAGAGAGTAATTATGCAAAATTTGGTTCAGATCGGTTAAAAAAATCGGGATAAAATTATACGTTATTCCTGGTCCTAGACTACGTACATACAAAATTTCAGAAAGATCCGTTGCGTAGTTGCGACGTGATTGAGTAACAAACATCCAAACACACTTTCGTCAAAGAGAAGGTATAACAAGAGGCGACAATCCGAGCGGTATCTTTGAAGTTCTTCGTTCGCTTGTCCCTTTAAATTGGTTGTATTAGGCAGCTGTATATCTTCGTCTTACTATCGCCTCTTGGTAATCCCTCCTCTCTCCGACTACCGAATGGACATTTAAATTGGTTGTACATTTCGTCTCTCTCTGAAACTGGTTTCTTCGTCAGAGTGTCGCCTCTTGTTATACCTTCTCTTTGCTTTCGTATTTACTACGAGAAAGCGCTCGAGAAGCTTCGCCACCTGGTGGTAACATCGCGGTACTTCTACGGGCGAGGTACTGTTGCGGGTTCCGCTGGTTGAATTGCGTGAAGTTAGCTATAAGACATAGAAATATCGAGGTTAGATGTAGAGCGAAATTCAAAACCCTTTTAATTGAAAGACAGATATATTGTAATAAGATTTGAAGCGATCGGCACATCTGGAAGGTCTTAAGCAAGTTTGAAATAGGGGACAAGGAGGATAGTAAATAGCTTAACTTCTCCTTAAACATCTGCGTGCCAAATTTAGTCGAGCGGGCAGCTGCACGTCTCGTAAAACCATTTAAAACTCTGTCCTCCCTTGCGATAATTGCCGATGTCCCGTTAGGGTAAAAACTCAGCTTGGGAGAGGCTGAAAGTCATAAAATCATAAACCTTGCGCTGGCGACGTCATCTTGACCCTGGGGGAGGGTGCGCTTACCTACCTGGTAGAAATGTATGTACACTAAGGGACAGAATCGGCTTCCCTTCGGAAATTTGGCAACGTTGCATGTCGGGTCCCTCTATGTCGAAGAACCACTGAGTTATGCCTAGTGACAATGGTGACAATTTTACAAGTTATTATTTAGTTTGCTAAAATGGATTTGGCTTGGTAAAACATTACACGTAAGAGGATGATGGGCTCGATTCCTCATCTATTTGGCAAAGAAGTAGCATGTATCGTAGGTAGAAAGTGAGGACCATCGATATTGCTCCTTCGTAAGAAATAACTAGTCTCTTCGCGCCAATTCGCTGCACGGGAATGACGGAGAGCATGCGGTAGACAGGGATGGTGCCAAACAAGGACAGAGCTTTATGTGCAAGTGAGAGGGTCTTATGCGGCCGGCGGCTACCTGGGGGTCGCGGCGGCCAAAACGCCTTCCCGTGCTGGAACACCGATATAGGGATTTCGTGCGTTTACCTAGACTTCGGCCTGGCAGTCTAAAAACTTTCTACCTACGATACATGCTACTTCTTTGCCAAATAGATGAGGAATCGAGCCCATCATCCTCCTACGTGTAATGTTTTATCAAGCAAAATCCATTTTATTTATTTATTTATTTATTTATTTATTTATTTATATACGGGAAAACCCTTTGGTGCATAGAATAGAAAAGATCAGTAGAAAAATAGTACATAAAAGTAGAAAAATAGTACATAAAAGTAGACACACGAAAACAGAACACATAAAACCAGAATGAAATGGTGCCAAGATACAGTACAAGCAAAAAGAATAGGATAAAATACAACAGAATAATAGAATAATAGGAATTAGCGGAAACTAATAACCGCCTTATTCGCAGCGCGCTTAAAAGAGTATAATGAATGGCAGAAGAAATCAACTAAATGCGCAACAGAATTAGAGGTTCTACATAGTCTATCCACACAGTTGTTCATGCCATAAGTGGTAGAATGTTTACACAGCATAAACAGTGGTGTATTCCTTAGCGCTCTGGGCGGTACATTAAGTTTAAATAAGCTTAAAAGCTCCGGACAGTTGATGTGGTGATTTATAACTTTAAAAGTCAGTATTAGATCGGATAAAAACCTTCGCTTTTCAAGAGGAATATAGCACAGAGTGGAAAGGATATGCTCGTAATCATGAGAAAATCTATCAAAAGGGATACGCAGCTTATATGCTGCATATCTCAAATACCTATGCTGGATGCTCTCCAAAGATTTGATGTGACATATACGGTAGGGATTCCAAAGACTAGAACAATATTCCAAATGAGGGAGAACAAGGGTGGTGTAAAGAGTGTTAAGCGTCTTTGGGGTCCTAAAGTCAACGGCAGCTCTCATTAAAAAACCGAGGGCTCTAGAGGCAGTAGCTCTAATATGGGCATAGTGTCTTCTAAAATCCGCCGAAGCAGAGAAGATAACTCCCAGGTCGCGAATGGAATCTACAGAATCAAGAGACTTCCCATCAATGTTGTACTGAAACTGAATATTAATATTCAAACTGCGGTGGAATTGTATCACATGGCATTTAGAGAGATTCAACTGCATACGATTTGTGAGACACCACAAGGCAACATTAGATAGGTCCATTTTAGCAAACTAAATAATAACTTGTAAAATTGTCACCATTGTCACTAGGCATAACTCAGTGGTTCTTCGACATAGGGGGACCCGACATGCAACGTTGCCAAATTTCCGAAGGGAAGCCGATTATGTCCCTAGCGGCCGATTTCTTCACCTTCAGTAATCTTCCGGTCAGTGAACGACCAATTGGCTTAGAGCATTTATATGCTCTAAGCCAATTGGATGCTAGCATTTGGCAGTTATGTGGAACATAACTCTAACTGGAAGATTACTGAAGGTGAAGAAATCGGCCGTTAGTGTACCGTGGGCAGCCTACGTAAAGTATGTAATTGCAAAGCGTGCTCCCACCACCACCCGAGAGTGGAGGGAAGCGCGAAGGAAGGGCCAAGGACGGAGAGATGGCTGAAGGACAACCCACTGACGAACTGAAGGACAACACCGTTTTGATTGGGCGAAGGGATCCTAGGAGGGAGTCGGAAGAACACGCCAAAATTAGAGGAGTAGGGCGCCCGGAGGTGACAAGCGAGGAGTTAATTTGTAAGAAGTTAGATCTATCCTGTCAGCAGGACAGCAAACGTTCTGTAACAATATACAGTTATTTCTCATGTCAGAATATCAGAGTTCTTTCATTGAAATTCCCGCGCCAACTCACGAGCGGAGTGCTTTCAGCGCTCCACGGACACGGACCCGCCAGTCTTAAAGATATCCCACAAAATCGCGCAACAGTACCAGGGGTGGGCACTTCCATTATATATCTGTTGGCAAAATTTAGTTAGGGGCACTATCCACTCGTGGCGCTAGGATCAATAAAGTTGAAAGAATTTGGTAACAGATGGCGCTGATGAGATTATTTTGTGGCGGGGAGAAGAAGGAGAAGAAGACGCCGACCGCCATTGGAACGCCATTCTGGCATCACGTGTCGTACTGTACGCATCGCTCAGAGAGCATTTCGTACCTGAAATTGTTAAGGTTATTAAAACCATTTTTGTTAGTAATTGTGGAGAGTCATTTATTCGCCCACAAATGGATCTGCAACCTAGAGCAAAGTAGGCCTGCTCAGAAATCATATTTCTACCCTCTTGGGTGCCTACAATAGAACATAATCGGCGGCGTCACTACAGCAATCAGAATATAATGGTTAGGTAATAAAATTACCTAACAATGGAACATATGGAACCCGCACACGCCGATTTTAATGGGGCTTTTGTATGAAGTAGTTCTCAGAAAAATATTTTGAGAGCAACATCTTACAAAAGCTCCATTAAAATCGGCGTGTGCCGGTTCCATATGTTCTTCTCCCCGCCACAAAATAATCTCATCAGCGCCATCTGGTACCAAATTCTTTCAACTTTATTGATCCTAGCGCCACGAGTGGATAGTGCCCCTAACTAAATTTTGCCAACAGATATATAATGGAAGTGCCCACCCCTGAACAGTACCACGCGGGCCGAATACGCGCATGGGCGCGCGAAGTAGACTGTCGTATACACGGGTCACGTGGTCTGCAAAGCAGCCGTACACATGAAATGTTTACATATAAATTACATGTTAATAACGCGTCTCTGAGACATGCTACATAGCCTATGTCCGTCCTAGAGTATGCAGGAATACCGTGTCAAAATTTGAGGAAGATCAGTTCAATAGGTCTTGAGTTTTGCGCGAACATAAAAATCGGCTCTCTCTTTATATAATAGCAAAGAGGAGATCAGAGGAGATATAATAAGTGGCGTCACTCCGGGCGGAACCTTTGAAGTCCTTACTTGACCTTGGCATTTAAATTGGTTGTCTATTCGAGCGGGATATTCAAATCGACTAAATGTACCTTACCGCAATTTGCTGATTATTGCCGAAGTTTACCGATCATTGCCGAATGGGCATTTAAATTGGTTGTCTAGTGATTTCCCTAGCTTATATCTGTCCTTGTCGAGTGACGCCACTTATTATATCTCCTCTTTGATATTAGTATAGATTTGCTTAAGACAGTGCTCATTCACGTTCGGAAACTATCGGAATAATTCTGTTAGAACAACAAATGAAAGAAGGATATTCATTGGTGGGCGACGGAGTAGGGATGCGCGACCACGTGCAATGCCACGTGAGCGTCGAGCGTCACTTTTCTGGTTACTTTTCTAAAAATGGCCGCAATTGCCGCAAATAAGGATGAAAAACGAGCCAAGCACTACACCACAGTAGAGAAAAGTTATTTTTTGCAAGTAATTGACAAGTACAAGCATGTAATAGAATACAGAAAAAGCAATGTTGATACATTGCGGGACAAAGAATTGGCGTGGTCGAATATTTGCGAGGATTCAATAACTCGTCAGTGACAATGCAACAGGTGAGCATGAGCTTAACGTATTCGGGGCCAGCTTCCCCAGAAATTAAAAGCATACATACTTATCATTTTGTGCTAATGTTCTTTCATTTTATAGAGAAACACACGGCAACTGAAAAAACTGTGGACTAATTTAAAACATTCTCATAGAGATATTTTGACAAGGGAAAAGCAAAGTAGTTTCGCTACTGGTGGAGGGCCAGAAATGCCCTCCACAGAAGTTGATGCAGAGGTTGCAGCAATATGCACCCACGTTAATGACCACTGCGCCAGTTATTTTTACATCAAATATGATTGGTAATGAATTAGAAAGTAAGTTCAGTTATCAATAGTTGTCAAATTTGATTATAAAATCCAATAAGAACTGAGAGAGCAAAGAATAGTAACTTTGATAATACTGAATTTTAGATGCAAGAGTCTCAATCAGGACCACCTTGAAACTTTCTTTAGCGCGTTACGCAGTAAAGGAGGTTTCAATAATAATCCGAACGCAAAACAATTCGAAGCTAGTTATAAAAAACTGTTAGTTAGACACGAAATCGAGGCCTCAGAAAGGGGAATCATGACTGATATCCAGATTTTATACGCCTCATCGAAAATTAAGTCTAATGAAAGCAATGACTTATTTACAGTGGACAAAGTAGATGGTACACCTGCTGAACGTCTATTTGACCATGATTATTTGTCGACTTTATGGACACTCAGTCCATATGTGGGGGAAATAATAAAATACATAAGTGGACTCGTCATAAGAAAATTAGTTGGCAAAATTTGTGTAGTTTGCTCTTCATTTTTAACGTCGCAATCCACCGATTCTTCGTTGATAAATTTAAAGAATAGAGGCAAACTTCTATTTCCATCCAAAAGTGTAGTCGTAATAGCCCGTGCATGCGAAACGATTTTTCGAGAAAATGACAAAATTATTTTTAAAACACAAAATATCGAAAACATTTTGATTGCAAAAGCATTTAAAACCGTTTGCCATTCTGTTTTTAACAATATCGAAATGACCAATCACACCATGGAGGTAATCAATAATTATAAAACGCAGTTAATAAAAAATATTATTAAAATTTATCTTAAATTACGTTTATTTTATAAAAGCAAATGTGCGACATCGGAAAAAGAAACTGATTATATTCGACATAAGTATTTCAAGATTGATCCACTTTAAACACCAGTAGAATCTACTGTAAGCCATGCAAAAACGAAGCGTGAATAGAAATGGACAAAATGAGAAACTACCGACCAGACTAGTCGGGTCAACGGTTGACAAAGATTGATCATGCATGGAAAAGCCAAAAAGAAGGAAATAATAAATTTAATTCAGCCTTTAAGTTCACAGGAGCCGACAGACAGAAGAAAAGATGCAGTGGAGGATCTACGTTGCAAATTACTTGCATATGTAAGGGCGCCGAGTCCGGTTCAGACAATGTGCGCAAGGCTGGTACGGGCGCGTAGGTATACATGATGTAATGGGGCGAAATCGGTCGACTATAGCGAAACAATCACACTGTATAATAATTTACAATATAATACTTAAGTTCTCCATATTTTCTACCATTCTCTTGCTTCGTTTGCGTAAACAAATAAATGACGAAAGGATGCACCACGTATCACTTCAAACCATACCGCTTGCAGCAAATTTCACGATATCGGCGCATGCGCATTACGGGCGATTGAGAATCTATACTTCTCTCGCTCGCACGATGTCTTTCTCTCTCGCACGATGTTGGCGACAGTTTCGAGCTCTCAATGGGCGAATTCCACTTACGCCCAAATCGCCCGTGATTTTCATTATGCTGGGTTTTCCCGTACGCGACTGGACGCACCGACAAGAATTTCAAAGTCGATTTTCTCGAAAATGAAGCGCAATATCAAAAAATTTTATTCCTTTTTCTCGACTTATTTACTTGTTATAAGTAAAAAAGAAAGAGTAACTTTTTTTCATATCGCGCTGCATTTTCGAGGAAATCGACTTTGAAATTCTGAACGTTGCGTTTAGTCGCGTACAGGAAAACTTAGCTTAATGCAAATCAGGGGCGATTTGGGCGTAAGTGGAATTCGCCCAATGAGACCTCCAAGTAGAGCACTGAAGAGGTGAGTATGCGTATCGGCCACATTGGGTCCTCTGGAGACAGAAGATTATTGAGTACCCGCCTTTTTGAGTATTGTCAGATTCACTTTATAAACAAAATATGCGTTGTTGATATTTACACATGGTAGCGCGACACATTATTAGAGTATTATACTACATTTATGTTTATATTTGGTTTATAAAGCGAATTTGACAGTACTCAAAAAGGCGGGTACTCAATAATCTTCTCTCTCCAGAGGACTTGGGTTTCAAATTGCCCATTTTTTAAAAGGAATAATACGATAAAGGTTCTACTGACAAAACAAACGCATCGATAATAGTACCCTAAGCAAGCGTCGCCCTAATGCGCCACGCGCGGTTCATATGGCACGCGCCTGAGGTGGTTCGTGCACTGAGGCCAGAGATGGGCAAGGATAATATCTAGATAACCTCGAATAAAAAATACTTTATGTTTATCCGATATTCGAAGATTGAATATGATGATTTATCTTTACTTGAAGCGCCACGGACGAAGCACTTTATTCGACGGGAATTGGTCCGACGGCCCAGTGGCGCTGCCCCCCCCCCCCAGCAAAAAGGGAAGAAGGAACATTTCGCTAGATCGACGTCTCGCAAAGAACGGGGTATCAAGCGCTTGAAAGACGGAGCGAGACAAAGTATTAACGCGTCGTGCGTCGTCTGCTCGTAGTCGTACGGCGTTCATACCGTTCCTCGCTCACTTTTAAACTTGTGGGAGGGGGGGGGGAGGGGGGGAGTTGAACGGATAAAACTCGCCCCCCCCCCCCCAAATAAATTCTTGAGTGCGCCATACTGCGCCACTGCGACGGCCAAAGATACTTTGTTTATTCGCAGGCTTTTCATCTTAGGTTTTAAATAATTGGTCATCTTTCATTGTATCTTTCTTCTAGAATTACTTGAAGCTCAAGTAACCGGCGAGAACCTTTGTAGAGTTTGTGGCCTGAGACGCGAATTTTGTTTCCCAAATAAATTCACCCTTGTCAGGGCCCTCGCCTGAACCGCATGCACATTTCATTTTTCTGTACTGGGTATCTTATCTGGCCCGTCGGATTTATTGCTCCCGGCTGTCAACGGGCGGTCTACTACCCAGATAGCACAACGTCTCTTAAAGTCTTAAAGACGTCCAAAAGGCGTCTTAAAGACGTCTTAAAGACGTCTTGTTACAAATCAAGACGTTCAGACCTAAAATAGACCTAAACTAGACGTCTCTAAGACGAGGTGTGCTATCTGGGTATGGCTCGAAGGTCCTCGCTCGCAGCTGCTCCGACCGAGAAAGAAAAACAGTGGGGGTGGGTATAGGTCTTTCCCGAAAATCCGAGCCCAAAGACTTCTCAACAATCAGAGGACTGTACATATTCTTTTAATTACAATTAGTAATTCAGTTTGTAAGTGGAATTAAATTAGGCGTCATTAAAATCATGCACAGTTCATTAATTTTAACTACTTAGTTGACCAATTCATTTATTTTTTTAATTCATTAATGGAAGTACTCTGGTTAAGAACATTGTAATACGCAGCAAATATTCTAGGCCCTAGAATCTACACCGTAGAGTCTACGGTATTGCCAATATGCAGTTGGAACGCGCGCCGTTTCACACGATCGTTTCTTAGCATTTGCAGAGGGTGACAGTGCCGGCTTTAAGGCTGGGCAGGCAGAGCGACCGCCCGGGGTGCCAAATCTGTAGGGACGCCGCTGTATGCGTTCATTCATGTATATCTTTTTGCATTCGTTAAGCAGAAAGCTGCTAATTGTTTTCCGTGCCCTCGGAAGGGCGCCATGATAATCTTGCTCGGGGTGCCAATATCCTAAAGCCAGCCCTGCAGGGTGATTCTCTAGCTAAATAGAGTAACACGATGCTCGCCAGCAATCATGCGTCTCGCTGAATTTCGTGGGCTTCAACGCTCGAAACCAGTGGGGCCATTCAATGTTGCGCACTCAGGGGCGGGGGTCTGGGGTGCCCAAACAAAAAGGGGAAAAAAGAAAGAGGAACATTTCGCTAGGAGATCGACGTCTCGCAAAGAACGGAGTATGTATCAAGCGCCTGAAAGACGGAGCGAGACAAAGTATCAACGCGTCGCACGTCGTCTGTCTCGTATGGCGTATCTACATACCGATCCTCGCCCCCCCCCCCCCCCCCCCTCAAAATAAAATCCTGTGTGCGCCACTGGGCCATACAATAATGCGCACTAAGCAGTGACGAATTTGAAGTTCTGATTCATTTCTAATCAGATCTTTGCGAAAGTGACGTCAATCGATTTCTCATATTTTCTCGATCAAATTGGCCCCAAAAATAATATAATTCGGACCATAATTAAGGAAATTATGTGAAAAATTTATTTGCGGAATTGAAAACCCGTTCCGTTTAAAAAACAGTCCAATTTAAATCAGGTTTTGTCAATTTAATCGGGACAGTGCCAGGAATCCATTGGTGTCACTTTCATATTGATACGATGAAAAAAAAACAAATTCAGTTTCTGTATAATCGATGACACATCGCCAAGCAACGGCGATCGCGCGCGACGCGGGCCACAAAGGTTCTCGCCGGTTATTTAAGCTTCAAGTGATCCTAAAGTAAAAAAAACAATGAAAGATGAAAAATTATTGGAAGGCCTTCGAATAAATAAAGTATCTTTAGCCGTCGGATGAATTCCCTATCGGGAATTAGGCCATGTATTCAAGACACATTGATAGTTTTGAATCTTGATTTTATTCAGGACACTTGGAAGGAACGTCGTTGTGGAACGAAACGATTCGGCAGAATGAATTCTTGAGGAGAGATCCGTCAAGCATACGGACTCTATCGGTTGGTCATGCTGTCGCTGATATAAACATTACAGACCTGTCCTCTCGTGCGTTCCAGAGCAATAATATAAAAGATAATTTTTGCATAAATAAACTTTCATTAGTTAAACAAAACCAACATTCCCGTCGAATAAACTGCTTCAGCAGAGCCTGGTCGCTTGGAATTTGGCTGGTTGGATATTTTTATCGAATACATTTTTTCGAATAAATTCTGCTTCGAAAAATATTCGAATAAACGTTAAGAATAAAATGAAGTTATTCGAGAATAACAAGTAACAATTTATTCGAATAAATCGACGAATATAAGATGGACGCTAAACAAGCAATCTGCAAACATATTTATTAAAAAACTATTGAAATTGTTGCCCTGGTTGTCGAATACAAATTGTCTCTGCATTATGATAACCGAAAATAACCATTTGAGTTGGGCACCCTTGTTTGTAACATCCAGACACGAACAGCCTGTCGTCAGTGGTCGGTTCGATCGACCCAGGTTGGCCGCTATCTCGAGAAACGTCGCCCCCCCTCGCCGTCCCCCCGCATATTCGACACATTTATTCGTCGCTGAGCTTTGTTGAATAACGAATAAATTTGGCTCGAATAACGCCACAGATCTATTCGTTATTCACGAATAATTTTTCGTAGAATAAAATCGTTATTCGTTATTCACGAATAAATCTTGGGGATTTATTCATTATTCTTTATTCATTATTCGGAATAAAAATCGCCGAGATCTGGCAGCGGCCAGACAGCGCGCCACGGCACACGGACAGACGGTAGGGCAGGGTTGCCAGATGTTTCCCCTCCGCTAAATATGTAAGTGGTCCTGCATAATGTTGTCTGGCAACCTTGGATAGGGGTATGCTTGTGTAGTGCTGTATGTACAAGCCAGGAGGGGAATACATATACTTGGTCGCGGAGAGAGGGTAAAGCCCGTGGGCGAAATCCACGAATCTGACATCCTGGCATCACTGCTCCACTGCTGCTTCACGCTGCTTGAAGGCGTTCAGCAAGAGAGTATCGCAGAGTTACCAAGCCAATTCAAAACGTTATAATATTACGCTGTACAATTAGTTTTGTATAAGTAACTTACATTTATTCAAGTATTATTTCGTATTTAGAACATCTACTTTCCTATCAAATAAGATATTCATCTAAGACTATTAACTAAGTGTAGCTTGTATAAACTGTAGTAAAATGAGTGACAGTGAGTACGAAATGCAAAACAGCATTACCATCGCCGGTGTATTTCACGCGTCGACGCCGAACACAAGCGAGGTGGAACACCAGCGGGTGCCTAGCATTTTAAATGGGAAATATTTCTCAGTTGTGGAGAAAAACTCCAACCCCAAGTGCGTTATCGGGCTATGCCAGTTTTGCTTGCCGAAGAAAACGGAAATCCGCGGACAGGTGACATCGTCGTCGAATTTTCTCTCGCACCTGAAGCGAAAGCACTTCAATCAATTCGAGGAATACTGCTCGGAGTCCACGAGAAAGAAGCAAAGAGCATCCGCGAGCTTCGCGACTAACGATGAAGCGAAGAAAGTCACGCAGAATCAGTTCGAAATGGATGTCGCGAGGTACGCGATTAACGCGATGATCCCGTTGAAGTGGGTGGACGACGCATACTTTCGGCAAATATTCACCAATCTGGGGCTCGGTGCGAAAATTAATATAATCAGCCGGCGCACGCTGGGGAGAACCATCAATAAAATGTATACCGACAGTATTTGCGATATTAAAAACCAATTGCAGACTGTCCCGTTCGTCTGCACGACCGCGGACATTTGGTCCGGCAGGCGGCGGACATTCTTCGGCGTAACAGCACACTGGATCTCGCCGGATTACGAGAGGAAATCGGCGGCCCTGGCCTGCCGCCGCTTCGCCGGCGTGCATTCCTTTAATAAAATCACCGACCTGCTGCACAACATCCACTCGGAGTTCGGCTTAAGCAGCGGCAAAATCGTCGCAACCATCACGAATAACGGCAGCACCTTTGCCAGGGCTTTCAGAATGTTCGGCATTAAGGAGGCCCTGGTGACCAGGGAGGACGAAGAGGATTGCATGAGCTCCTCCTCCGACAATTCCTCCAGCGATGAGGAAGACGTCGATGAAAGCACCCCGGTGAACGCGGATTACATGAATCATCTGCTGCCTCGCCAGCTTCGCTGCTCCGCGCACACTCTGAACTTATGCATCACAACGGACATGGTGCGCACGATCAACAGCAACGAAGCGCTGTCCGCCGTTCATACGGACGTCATGCAGAAATGCAACGTCTTGTGGAAAGAAGCCTTAAGGCCCAAATCCGCCGAAGTGATAGAGCAGACCATCGGCCATACCTTGAGACGACCTGGAAAAACGCGCTGGAACTCTTTGTACGAGTCGCTGCAGCAAATTTTAAAGATCAAGGACAAAATGAGCGAACTGGCGAAGCTTTTAGAGATAAAATGCGTGTTAAGGGAGGACGATTTTATATACTTAGAGGAGCACATAAGGTGTACAGCGCCGATCGCGGAGGCGATAGATATCCTGCAGGGCGACAATGTCTTCTACGGCACGCTTCTGCCGTGCTTGCTGACTTTGCGCAGGAAACTGACGAGACTGGTGGAGAGTAAGTGGATATTCTCCGAACCGATCAGCACGTGCCTTCTCGACACCTTCCAGTTGAGGTTCCAAGACTACTTGAACTTCAACTCGCCGGAGGCGGACAACGCGGCGCTGGCCGCCTTGACGCATCCGCAGTTCAAAAACAGGTGGTTCATGTGCATCGATCAGTATCAGCGCGACAGGCTGCTGGACCTGCTCAAGCACATAATAGTCGAGGAAATGAACGCCAGTAACGAATGCTCTGTCGACGAACCGTCTACGTCGTTCACTTACAACGACTTCTTCGACTTCGGAGACGTGATTAAGCACGAAGTTACGGAGTACTCGTCTAAAGCGTCGGATCAAGTTAGTATATACTTTCTTCGTTTGGTAAATATAGAATGGAACGTGCGTATTCTTAATCCGTTGACATTCTGCGCACAGGTATTACACTTTTTCCAAGAGGGCAGCACGGAGTTCAGCATTTTACAGAACTACACGGAGATTAGGAAAGTGTTCTTAAAATATAACACTCCGTTGCCATCGTCAGCTCCTGTAGAAAGATTCTTTTCCTACGCTACGATGACGAATTCTCCGAGGTGCAATAGACTTTCCGATAGTATGTTCCAGAAGAGGGTGATTTTGAAGGCCAATTTGAAGAATTGGAAAGGGAAGTGAGTCTCGCTTTTGAGAGAAGGAACTCCTATCGGTCGCCACGATATTTGGGTTGGTGGTGATAATTGAAGATGAAAGGAAGTTTTGGAGCACAAGTCCATTGGTATTGTTATGAGGCAGGGCCGTGGCAACGCGAGAGGCCGACGAACCTGAGGCGAGATCAGGGAGTCGCGGGGAATGTTAGTTGTTCCTCGTAACTGTAAATTAAAGTTTCATACGCTTCGAGCGGTAAAAATATGTCGTTGTGGGTTATTGCTACACCTGAAAATCGAAGATGCATACGTGCTAGGGCTGGGACTATTCGAATATTTTGCAAGTATTCGGATGCTACGAATAAACTTCGAATATTTAAGTATTCGAATAGTATTCGAATGCTACGAATAAACTTCGAATATTTAAGTATTTGAATGGTATTCGAATACTACGAATAAATTTCGAATATTTAAGTATTCGAATAGTATTCGAATGCTACGAATAAACTTCGAATATTTAAGTATTCGAATAGTATTCGAATGCCACGAATAAACTTCGAATATTTAAGTATTCGAATGCTACGAATAAATTTCGAATATTTAAGTATTCGAATGGTATTCGAATGCTACGAATAAATTTCGAATATTTAAGTATTCGAATAGTATTCGAATGCTACGAATAAATTTCGAATATTTAAGTATTCGAATAGTATTCGAATGCTACGAATAAACTTCGAATATTTAAGTATTCGAATGATATTCGAATGCTACGAATAAATTTCGAATATTTAAGTATTCGAATAGTATTCGAATGCTACGAATAAACTTCGAATATTTAAGTATTCGGATGCTACGAATAAACTTCGAATATTTAAGTATTCGAATGCTACGAATAAACTTCGAATATTTAAGTATTCGAATGGTATTCGAATGCTACGAATAAACTTCGAATATTTAAGTATTCGAATGCTACGAATAAACTTCGAATATTTAAGTATTCGAATACTACGAATAAACTTCGAATATTTAAGTATTCGAATGCTACGAATAAACTTCGAATATTTAAGTATTCGAATGCTACGAATAAACTACGAATATTTCAGTATTCGAATACCATTCGAATATTTCAGTATTCAAATACTATTCGAATACATCAGTAAGCTTCAAAGTCGATCGGATATGTTGAAATGGGTAAAAATTAACTTACAAGATTTCGCCCTAACAAATTAACGAACTCACAACTGAATCTAAATGATAGCTTGTAAAAAATGAACCTAAAGAACTTGATTTATAATTCGCACCATACTATTCGAATACTTAAATATTCGAATAGTATTTGGATACTTGGATATTCGAATTATAGTCGCCAAATAATTGAGCAACTGAAATATTCGAATACCGAATAATTCGACAAATAGTCTCAGCCCTAATACGTGCCCCTTTTTATACTGGAAAAATTGGGCCAAACACTGTTGGGGATATGGATGATCTCGCTTTTCGTGGGAAAAATGTGGGCGCGTCGCGTCTCCGCGTAGACGACACCTGCATTCTGTCTCCATACGTAACATGAGAATTTATTCATATAGACGAAATTTGGAGAATATCTTTGTTGTATAACAAATTGGAGGTAGTTTGTGTTTCTCGACAACCGCCATATATTTTTCTTCACATATTTTTATACTACATAAAAAACCGAATTCAATAACAAGAACAGAATGTGTCATTTTAAGTAGCTGATTGTAAAATAATTTTAAACGTATCCGAAGTACAGTCCACAAGCTGTTCACCAATACATATCGTTGGAGTACCGTATTGAAGCACAAACATAACGAAACGAATATGTTTTCAAAACACGGTTTGTTATAATCGCCAAATTTACCAGTTTAGCTAGTTGAACTTTTACCAGAAACGTGGGGAAAGATCATAAATATTCAAGGAAAATGTTTTTGTTAAAAAGATATGAAATATATTTATACGTTTAATAAACATTTTGTATCAATACAGCGAACGAACTTCTGCACCGATCTTATATTAACCGAAAAGAATGTATGAAACTCCAGTTGTCATCTCTCTCTCTCTACGTACAATGGTTGAAGAAGAATATTAAAGATGTATAATGGAACTCGCGGTACATACTCTGTATGTAATTACTGCTTGGCACAATAGGGTGGCCCTTATTTTCAACATGCGATTTCTTTTGCTCTCACCACCTAATATGGTTCCATTTCATAAAAAAATAGTCCCTGAAAAAGATTATTGCAATCCGACAACAGGAAAGTGTGCCGACCAGGCCTTAATGTTTAGAATTCATCAATGGTTTGAATGTAAAGAATTTCTCAAAAATGTTAAGCCGTATCGAAATTTTGTTCAAATAATTCTAAAAGGGCATTCAATTTTCTACAATTATTCTATATGTAATTTTTTCGTACTTCCAACCATTTTTTAAATAATAGCGTTCGAATATACAAAGGTCCGCACTACGCGCGTATGTATAGATAATACGTCACGCTGTACAGGTGGTACGCGCGAAGTAGCGGACCTTTGTATATTCAAAGGCTATTATCTAAAAAATCGTTGGAAGCCCGAAAAACTTATATATACGGCAATTGTAGAAAATTGAATGCTCTTTTAGTATTATTTGAACCAAATTTCGATAGGGCTTACCGTTTTGGAAGAATTCTTTAAATCCAAAGAATTGACGAATTCTAAACTTTAAGGTCTGGGCGGCACCCTTTCCTGTTGTCCGATTGCAATAATCTTTTTCGGGGACTACTTTTTTATAAAATGGAACCATACTAGGGGGTGAGAGCAAAGAAATACGAAAAAAAAATTTCGGCGCGTATAAATAAGGGACACCCTATTGGCACAATCGGGTAAATTCCTTTTGCCGATTCTTTTTGTCCTTCTCCTATCTCTGGCTCTCTATCCCCATATGCGCAAATTACGCAACCAATCTCATTCGATCCTATAATGCGCGGCAAATTTGAATATTCTTTTAATTACAATTAGTAATTCAGTTAGCGAGAGTAATTAAATTAAGCGTCGTTAAAATCATGCACAATTCATTAACTGTAACTAGTTGGCCAATCGATTTATTTTTTAATCGATTGATGCGAAACTCTGGTTAAGACCATAAGGCAGAGCTAATATTGTACAGGGTATTATCAATGTTACAGTTGAAACACGTGTCGCTTCACACGATTGTTTCCAAATATTTATATGCATTACACCGTCAGTTAGTCACGCAACATTGGACGAATTCCACTTACGCTCAAATCGCCTGGGTCCACAAACCGTAGGAATTAGGGTTTATACAGAAACCGACTTTTGAAAAAACCGGTTTTCGAATTCCACTATTCCAAAAAACCGGTTTTCGAATTTTCACCACAAATTATTTTTTTTTTGTGAAAATTCGAAAATTTTAATTATAAATAGTAAATAAATATTTTTATTTATTATAAAAAAATTCAATTTCTTTAATATTATGCAATTATAAAAATATAACAAAATACACTATACTCGTCATATACAAAACCAAATAAAAAAAATTAAAATAACTAAAATCCGTAAAAATACGTAAAATTGTTGAGTGCATTAAAATTTTATATTTATGAAAAAAAAAACTAAAATAACTAAACTCCGTACAAAATATAAATCTTTTAAAAGGTGGTACTAAAGTATAAATCTTTATTCCACTTAGTATTTTTTTTCTGAAAATATGAACTCATGAAGATTAGTTTTACAATAAACTGTTACCAACTACAATATGCTTGTGTGCGATTTCAAGTCAAAATGTTAACGTTTTTAATTAAATAATTAATTCATTTTTACATATTGATTCTAGTATATAAAATCGGGTTTCTTAAATTTAAATACCGGTTTTCGAATTTTACAAATTTATAAAAAAAACCGGTTTCTAAACCTGGTTTTTAAAAACCGACAAACCCTAGTAGGAATTTCCCGTTTTTGTAATAAAATGAATATCATAAATTATATGTTCCTGTTTTCGAGTCGTAATTTATAGTTAAAAACCTGTGTTTTCTAACAATGCCTCTTTCACAGATTTCTCTTCCATATTTCAGGAGATTTTCAGAAATTTTAAAATGTTAATTTATTTATTTGACATTAACTGTCGAAACCATTTCGGTTAATCACGGACGTTGCGGGTGATTTGAGCGTAAGTGGAATTCGCACATTATCACCGTGATATTTGGTAACTCAATTATATATATTATTATGAGAATTATTTGCCCGTGTTGCGTGAATCCTCGAAAATCTTGATTCCAGTTCCAGGGAGTGGGGCCGCTGCCCGTGGAGTTGCGTGAAGTACAGAAACACTTAGCTCGATGAGCACGCAAGAGTTTGTTGTTTTAAATTAGGATAATTTTAAAGAAACTTTATATTCAAAGTCGAACTAATAAATCAATATATTTGGATTCAGACATTCGTATTTACAGTTTCGTATTCAGTAATTGAATGCGATGATTTTCAGTTTTTAGTTGCTAAATAACATTAACAAAACATAGTTTGTTTCTCTAACGAGCAGGGCCGTTCCTGGGTTTTGGGCGCCCAGGTGCAAAAACAATATTGCCGCCCTTGTTAATTTAATATTGCATAATTTTGAACAGGTCTCGTGCAAAAGAGTTTCGATTATTATTCGTATTGGTCAAAATTTGCATATAATAATCGGCCTGCGGCCGCCCAGGTGCGGGGGCACCATCTGCACCCCCCACCAGGAACGGCCCTGCTCACGAGCGTTTTATATATTTCAAAATGATAAGTGAAAATTACAATAGTACTGATCGTATAATTACCTAGCTATGTATATTATAAATAACATATATTTCAAAAGAAAACAAAGCAACGACAAATTCATAAAGTACTTACATAGGGCGAATTCCACTTACGCCCAAATCGCCCGTGATTTTCATTAAGGCAGGTTCTCCTGTACGCGACTGGACGCATCGTTAAGAACATCAAAGTCGATTTTCTCGAAAATGAAGCGCGATATGAAAAAAAGTTACTCTTTCTTTTCAACTTATAACAAGTAAATAACTCGATTAAAAGGAATACAAAATTTTGATATTGCGCTTCATTTTCGAGAAAATCGGCTTTGAAATTCTTGACGATGCGTCCAGTCGCGTATAAGGAAACCTACCCTAACGAAGCTCACGGGCGATTTGGGCGTAAGTGGAATTCGCCCAAAGCAGTAATAGGTAGTTGAAAATGAGGAATTATTTATTGTTCAAATGGATTTGCGCATGGCGTGACGATTAAACAATAATATAAAACACCGTGCAAAACTGGCACCACTGGCAGTAAGTCACATGTAATCCAATGCAATCTGCCAAGCTTACGGGCCTGTAAGCGATAAGTGACAGTAGAAGGTGTATGTACCTTTAATAATTCTTCTGTAAATAATCCGATTCAAACATGTCATCTGCGCATTTGACTACTGGCCGTTTAAACGTCGGCATCCTACAGGAAGAAGCGAGGAAACAATTACTTTGTTTACTCGAAAAGTGCGACGGCACAAAGGTATCGGAATAACCTTTCCTACTTTACGCATTAACGCGATCGTTAATATTATTATTATTTCGACAAACATGAGTTGCATTTCGAGTCTTCGTTACACTACAATATATAGGCAAAAAATATACTTTTCACCACATTTCAACAGGCCATTATATGGGACCAATCTCTCGAAGGACCGATCGGTCTTGTTGCCAAATACAATTTGCTGGAGGAACACGACGTTGTCAAGATGTACCCATTGTGCGGTGGGAATCTAACGATACCGACGAATATCGCCAATATAATATTTATCACTAGGCCCCAATTTGGCCTCATGGATTTAATTGCTGAGAATGTTCACGGGTACGCAAGCAGCAACACGTAACTAGCTCTTGTGCGATAACACTTTAGAACTTACACGGCGATTAATTCGCAGGGAAAAGGAGAAAAGGCCGCGCAAGCTCTTTCACTTGTTCTTCGTGCCCCGGAAAAGCCTCCTTTGCCAGAAGAAGCTCCAGAATCGAGGCGTCTTCGGTAGTTTCACGTTAATCGAGGAGTTCAAATGCGACCTGTTCCCCTTCGACAACGATCTTCTCTCTATGGAACTGGACGGGTCGTTTAAGCAGTTTTATTTAGAGAACGATCCAAGTTGTTTGTACCAAGTGGCGCAAGCCATTCACGGGCTGCAGAAGCTGTACGGAAAGATCCCGAAGGTCACGGGCAGGGGACCCGCGGCTAGTAAAGTCTGGGAGTTATTGGAGAGATTGAGTCGAGAGGAGGAGGACAGTAAAGCGACGTCCGTACAATCGCCGGCTATAGAGCATCTATTATTATTGGATCGTTCTGTGGACTTACTTTCGCCCTTAGTCACGCAGCTAACGTACGAGGGATTGATAGACGAGATGTTCGGGATAAAATACAGTGAAGTATTTTTACTTTTAGAATTTCGCGCTAACATCCGAAAACACCCGCTGCCGCGCTAACACGGGCGATTTTATTTACGGCGATTTTAGACACCGTTCAGTTGCCGGCAAAGAAGTTTCACGACTCGCAGGATTCCCCAACCGCGATGTCGCTTAACGAGAAAGAACAAATTATACTGAATTCCGGGGAGAAATTGTTCGCGGAAATCAGGTGAGCGCTTTTACGGTTTTAGCCGCGATCTTGTATTTCACGCACTTCTCCTTTCGATCGCAGGGACAAGAACTTTAACGGCGTGGGGCCCGTTCTCAGCAGAGAAGCCAAAGTCATTTCGTCGCAATTCGACGAGAGGCACGGCGACAAAAGTGTGCAGGAAATCAAGCAATTCGTGGCGCAATTGCCGCGCATGCTAGCCACTAAGCAATCGTTAGCGAAGCGTAAGTCCTCTCAATTGGATTTAGCTGCAGCACTGACGCCGTTTATGATAATCCGTCTAATTTGTCATTGCCGCGTGCGCTCTGCTCCGTTTTCCCAGATACGACAATCGCCGAAATGATCAAAGAAGTCACGGATTCGAGTAGCTTTTTAGAATCGCTGCAAATCGAACAGGAACTGTTGAACTGCATCGATACCGATAAACCGAACGCTTATATCGAAGATATGATAGCGCAGCAGCAGCCGTTGCTCAAAGTTTTGCGGCTCCTTTGCATACAGTCTTTAACAAATTCGGGCCTTAAACCGAAATTATTGGACTATTATAAAAGAGAAATAATCCAAACGTATGGGTACCAGCACTTGCCGACTATACTGAACCTAGAAAAGGCTGGATTGCTGAAGCTGCAACAGTCTGCCCGTCAATATGCGGTGTTGCGAAAAGCATTGAGACTTACAGTGGAGGATGAAAGTGAGATTACCCCGAAAGATATTAGCTACGTTCATTCTATATACGCGCCGCTGAGCGTTCGACTGGCCGAGCAACTTGTACAGCCGACTGGTTGGCAAGGTTTAAATGATGTGATGGGATTACTGCCGGGCCCTACTATTAGCAACGCTCCGTACAACAGCGAGGACTCTAACTCCGAACCACCGAAGCTTGTGATGGTTTTCTTTATCGGGGGCTGTACATTTGCCGAAATTTCTGCTCTCAGATTCCTGTCTCAACTAGAGGATTGTAAGTAGTATGTTATTAGAATGTAAAATTCTACTCTCCGTTCCATATAAGAGTAGACCCTACCGATTTCCGATCGATCCCACGGATCTGACGCACGCGATTGGTCGTAGCAATCTCACCGCTGGTTTCCTACCAATCACATACATATCTCCGCGCGGGACTAGTCTCCTCTAAAGTGGAATGCAGTATATGTATACTTGCAATCTACTGTATGCGTTATAAAATATATATTCTTTCAGCGAATGCAGAATTTGTTGTCTGCACCACGAAGCTAATAAACGGAAACACATTTCTAACGACATTGATGGAGAATCTAGAAAGCTCGTAACTTATCTTATGTAAATATATTTGTATTAAATATCGTTATCGTTATTTATATTTATACTTTGTCAGTGACATCCGTACACTTTCACGCAGAAGTATGAACTATGTATAGTAAGAAGTGCATTTATAATTGTATAGAGAATCATGGACTTGTACATTTCAGTTTCTTTTTATAAATATTCTTCTTATATAACTCACGAAAGCTACATGTATGTGCAAATTAAACCGATTTATATATTACTAGATAATCCGATTAATGAATTAGATTATCCGTTAAAATGAATTATATACGTTTACATTAAGGGGCCTCCCCACGTTTTCGCCTTGACGGGCGAAAAATGATGCGAACTTTGGGAATTTTCTAAAACAAAACCATTAAATATATTTACTTCCAGCTTTGTGGCTGCATTTGTCAATCTTTAGAGAATATCACAAAAAAATTGTATGCAAAAGTAGTGGTTATATCCGGAGTTATAGTGGTTCAAATAGAGCGCCTTACAAAAATCATATGTGCATTGTTAGCATAAAATCAGCCGTTGTAGTTGTCTGAAATAGGAAATATAAAAATTTACGTAATCTGTATGAGCGTGGCTGTCGCCTGGACTAGATTAAATGAGAAATACTGAAAATTAAAAAGAAACAATGTCAGCGTCTAAAGCAGGCATCGATTTCTGCGAAAAATTATCTGGTTTTTTAAGTCGCAAAAGTCTAATTTCGCAAAAACCGACTTAGTTTTAGTGCCGGCGAGAAAAACAAAGATGGTTTTGAGAAAAACGCGTTTACAGTTTTAGGTAGTGTTTTTTAATTGAATTTTTTTTTAAATGTCTAAATATGTACAAATATAGGCACAAAGTTTTTAATTAATATAATTTGAGGGTTTCTCCTAAAAAAGAATTCCAAGTATCGCATTCTTTTTGGGCCTCCAAGGTAGGGAGACCCCTTAAGCTAATGTAACTGTATATACCCAATATGAATTTGTACATAATTATTAAAAACTGTTGTAGCATAGAAAACTAAAATGAAGTATATGTTAGCATAAGTAAGTAAAGCCTGTTTAGCTAATCAATTTTTACGAGTCATGTATATATGTACAATGGGAAAAACAGTTGTATCATAACTGCGCTTTGCGAAGCTGTATGTGGCAATACTAGCGCTGGGACTATTTGCCGAATTTTTCGGTATTCGAATATTCGAATACTTCAGTTGCTCAATTATTTGGCGAATATAATTCGAACATCCAAGTGTACAAATATTATTCGAATATTTAAGTATACATCAATATTCGAATAGTATGGTGTGAATTATAAATCAAGTTCTTTAGGTTCATTTTTTTACAAACCTTTATTTAGTTTCAGTTGTGAGTTCGTTAGTTTGTCAGGGTGAAATCTTGTAAGTTAATTTTGACCCAAAATTGAACTATGTACTAGAGCTCTTACTACCCGACCCGCCGGGTACCCGTGAGATACCCGAGTAAATTAGATGTGATGAGATAGTTGAGAATTTCGATTTGACAGCCGATCGTCTTTCGACTTTCGATCATTTTCGGCTAACATCAGTAATGAACGGAATAAACTTCAAGCAATTAAACATTTTATCATAATATTCATAATCTTAACGTGCACACACAAATTCAATTGCTTGACGTTTATTCCGTTCATTACTGAGGTTAGCCGAAAATGATCGGAAGTCGAAAGATGATCGGCTGTCAAATCGATGATCATTTACCCGGGTATCGCACGGGTACCCGGGTATCGCACGGGTACCCGGGTATCGCACGGGTACCCGGGTATCGCACGGGTACCCGGGTATCGCACGGGTACCCGGGTAGTTGGGTATTCTACGGGTACCCGGGTAGCCGGGTAATTTTTGTCTACCCGGGGTCTCACCGGGTACCCGGATACCCGGGCCAAAAGAATAGCTCTACTATGTACCTATGTGTGCAAACTTTCAAGTCGATCGGATATTTTGGAGTGGGTCAGTATTCGAATACTGAAATATTCGAATAGTATTCGAATAGTACTGAAATATTCGAATAGTACTGAAATATTCGAATAGTACTGAAATATTCGAATAGTACTGAAATATTCGAATAGGATTCGAATAGTACTGAAATATTTGAATAGTATTCGAATAGTACTGAAATATTCGAATAGTATTCGAATAGTACTGAAATATTCGAATAGTACTGAAATATTCGAATCCTGAAATATTCGAATACTCAAATATTCGAAGTTTACTCGTAGCATTCGAGTACTTGTAAAATATTCGAATAGTCCCAGCCCTAGGCAATACCCTAGTCGTACAGAAAGTACAAAATAAAACAATTTCAACAATAAAACTACACGACGAGTTGGTGCAGAAATTCTTCAAGGCAGCTAGTATTTACAAACATATAATCAGATTCCAATTCGAATTTCACACACATCGAATTTGATCGATATGCTTAATAACATTATCGTACTATCTATCAGAACAGGTGTTCCCCGTTTTATTAAAATCCCGTGGAATTGAAAGGCGATTGGTAAAGAGGTAGCGCCCATTTACCGATAGCACCTGATAGTTTATAACTCGACCGGCACAGAGCGCTACCCGTTGTCGACAGAGAACTCGCCTGCCATAGAGTACACCCAGGCCAGGCGAAAAAGGCGTCAAAAAGTTTGCGAATTCTCGTGTGCTGGGCCGACGGTGGGTGCCGTATTGTTGCGTTGCCGCGAATTGTCGCGTCTCGCGCGTGTGTGCGTACGTGCGTGACACGTACGAGGCGTGTACTTTTCCGGGGTGCGGTGCGTTCGCCCGACGAAAAGCCGCGATATCCTCGGCGCTCTTAATATGCTCGAAGGATCGGCCAAGTTCAGGAAAAAGAAGTGCTCCGCCTGAAGAGAGTGCTCGGAGCTGTGCGCATGCCTCCGTGCCTGCTCCCTCGCCATTTTGGAGGTGAATATCATTTTTTTTCTCTCTCTCTCCCTTCCTGCCGGAGCCGCGGAGAGATCTCAGTTGATACACCCGGGGCTCGATCGCGACGTCGCGCGGCCGCACCGAGCACGGCGAGCGTTTTCGGCCACAGCGGCGATGCCTCTCCGCCGTATTTGCGGGACCAATCTGACGCGATTGCCCCGAGTCAGAGACCCAACCCTCCTTACGCCCGCATTTTCTACCTCCTGCGAATTTCACTCGACCGCCTTCTTTGCTTACCAACCCTAATTCCACGATTATTTCTGGTCGACCCGCGGCGATACTTGCCGCCCCGATAGCTCCGCGGCATCGCCGATAACGTTCAGGCCCCCAGCGTTTCCTGTGGATGTTCCTCTCAAAAACATACGACACTCGCGGTTGAGTCAGATGAGTTTCTCCGCGGGCAGAGCTGCGTGGAGTCGTATCGAGGGCCTCGTGATAAGTGTCAAGTCTCGTCCCCACTGAGCAAGAAGCAACTTCACGGTGACAAGAATCTAATATTCCCTCGATTAAGCTTCGAATCCTACACAAATTTCCGTTACACATCGATATATATATATATATATATATATATATATATATATATATATATGCCCAGCATTCTCTATCAAGGGGGATTCCTGTTCTCATTAAATCTCCTATCGCGAATCATTTGTTGCGCTTCGAAAATATACGAAACGATGGTATATACACAAGTTCTACTACATTGTTTAAATAAATACAACACACCATTCGATATATATTCGGATCTCCGTTAATTAACAACACGTTAGTCGGAACTTAATAAACTTCGTACTTTAAACGCATCCGAGAATTCGGCGAAATTCGAATTAACGGGTTCCGTTATCGACGCCCGATTAACGCCGGATTCTGTAACTTCCGCTTCTCCGCAGATAGAATGCTAAACTCCGGAATGGACTGACAAGAGGATCAAGTAAGACTAGAAAATTTAGGGTAGAGGATCCAAAGACAAGCAGGCGTCTCGCGGTGTCCGAAACGGGCCTCGGCCGTTTAATCACCAACACCTTTACTATGCCAGCCGTTCCAAGGCCTGGCAGCCTCAAAGACCCAGAGATCGCCGAGCTGTTCGAGAAAAATGATCCGGAGAAGATATTCGAGGACCTGCGCGAGATCGGGCACGGCAGTTTTGGGGCCGTCTATTACGCACGATGTTTGGTTACCAAAGAGATCGTCGCCATCAAGAAGATGTCCTATCTGGGGAAGCAGACTGTCGAGAAATGGCAGGACATCTTGAAGGAGATCCGATTTCTCAGGCAGCTCAACCACCCCAACACCATAGAGTACAAGGGTTGCTACCTCCGCGACCACACCGCCTGGGTACTTATCCGTCGACGGGCGCCGGCGCGTTCGCCGCCGCGCGTACCGAAAGAAAGTACCGCTGCGTTAGGCGAAGCTACCGCACGGTAGCTTCGTAGCGTAGGTTCTTCGAAATGCGTGGCGACGGCCGACGCGTCGAGTAATACGCTTCTGGTCGCGGCACGACGCTATCGTCCTACGAACTGATTACAGCTGGTGATGGAATATTGCCTGGGCTCTGCGTCGGACATCATCGAAGTTCACAAAAGACCCCTGAAGGAAGACGAGATAGCGGCGATCTGCGAGGGCGTGCTTCGCGGCTTGCATTACCTTCACTCGCTGGGCAGAATTCATCGGGACGTCAAGGCGGGGAACATCTTGCTGACGGAGAATGGGACGGTGAAGCTGGCGGACTTCGGGTCGGCGAGCATAAAATGTCCGGCGAACAGCTTCGTAGGGACTCCTTACTGGATGGCGCCGGAGGTGATACTAGCTATGGACGAGGGGCAATACGACGGGAAGGTGGACGTGTGGTCTTTGGGGATCACGTGCATCGAATTAGGTATATCGCCGTTCGTTCGCCGCCTTTCGTCTTTAACCGCTGTAAAACGGGAAGAGAGGAATTACGAACGTTTGAATTTCAGCGGAGCGGAAACCACCTTATTTCAATATGAACGCCATGAGCGCTCTGTATCATATCGCTCAGAACGACACTCCGACTTTGAATTCTCCGGATTGGTCGGACGTCTTTCGTCACTTCGTCGAAGTGTGTCTTACCAAAAGCCCGACCGAGAGGCCAGCCTCCGGCAAACTGTTATCAGTGAGTCTCATCGTGCAAGCTTTCGAATTATTTGCGATGTTGGGACTGTAGCGCTGGGAGTTTCGCATGAACGGATGTACCGTAGTTTAGTCCAGGGCTGGGCAACCCGCGGCCCGTTCCCCGACTTGCCTGCTCTTGCCGGCTGATTGGTAGTGGGGACTGTGCGGCCCGCGGCGGCGAACAAGTTGCTTAGCCCTGGTTTAGTCGGTCGGCCTCTCATAGGCTTCTAATTTTACAGCATCAATTCGTCACCAGAACGCGATCGCCCCAGGTTCTGATAGATTTGATCCAGAGAACGAAAGCTGCGGTGAGGGAGTTGGATAATCTGAACTATCGGAAAATGAAGAAGATTCTAATGATCGACGCCTGCGAGACCGAGAGCACGGTTGGCGACGCCGACGGTGTGTTGCGCGTTAAATTAATTCTCAAGCTCGGGACGGCGATGGTTTTCTTTTTTTATTCTTTAATCCGCATCTTCGTACTTCTCGCAGATACTCCCGATGAGCAAACAGGCGGCGACAGCAGCAAGAGCAATTCGATTACCTCGGAGCACTCGATTCATTCGATGGGTGTTTCCGCAAGCTCGCAAAGCTCCTCCACCAACAGCCTGCCGCTGCCGAACGCTGATGCGAATGATTATTCCACGGGATCCGTTCGGAACCGGCACAAAGTGTCGGCGGGCGGCGTCACTGCCAATCTCCTCGAGCACGGTGCCAATAATTTCGCGACAATTCGGACGACGTCGATCGTGACTAAGCAGCAGAAAGAACATATGCAGGAGGAGATGCACGAACAAATGAGCGGGTATAAGAGAATGAGACGAGAACATCAAGGTGCTTTGGTAAGTGTTAATTTACTACGTCATTTCTAATTTGTTCCCCGACCGAGTAGCTTAGAGATTGTACGGGACGAGTGTACGTGTTAATTCCTTGAACAGGTAAAATTGGAAGAGCGTTGTAAAATGGAAATGGAATCCCACAAGCAGTTGCTGGATAAAGAATACGAAACTCTTCTGCAACAATTTAGCAAAGAATTGGAGAAGCTTCAATTGAGGCATTTGCAAGAATTAGAACGTAAACTTAAGCAAAACCAGAACGCGGAGAAGAAGCTTCACAAGGAAATTACAAGCAGACAAGAGGCTGATCGGAAAGCTCTGGAGGCGCAGCAGAAGAGAGAGTATAAAGTAAGATGATCAACGCGACGATAATGTTTCGCGCGAGTAACTTTCGAAAAAAATTTACTCCCACATTTCTCGTGGTCGCTTTTCATGTAATCGAAGACATTGTGTTTCCCAAGGCTTACAAAGAGAGATGGAAAAAGGAATTGTCCCAAGACGAGGTTACGCCGAAACGACAACGGGACGCCACGCTTCAGAGTCAGAAGGATAATTTGCGGCAGATGGAGGCGCAAGAAGAGCAACGGCTTGCAAGAGGACAAAGGGAGTACCTCGATCTTGAGATTCGTAAATTCCGCAGAAAAAAGTTACTCATCTTTCACAGCCTGGAGCAAGAGCTGCTTCGAGAAGTTAGCATATCATTTATTTCCCAGAAATCAATTCTTCGCCGTTGTGTTCCATCGAAGTATAATCTCCTTGCCGCGTGCTTTTACGTATAGGAGCTGAATAAGAGGCAACAGCAATTGGAGCAAGCGCATAACATGTTGCTGCGGCATCACGAAAAAACGCAGGAGCTGGAGTATAGACAGCAGAGGGCCGTTCATGCTCTTCGAGAAGACCAGGTTCACCGGCAACATGGGACCGAGCTTTCCAATCAGCACGAGTATATGCAAAGGGCGGAGCGCGACTTGCGCAAGAAACACGCGTTGGAGCTCAAACAGCAACCGAAGAGTCTGAAAGTAAGCGACGGTGTCTTAACTTAACGAAATAATTAATTTAAAAACGAAACTGATGCAAGCGTAGTGTTTGCGTATACGAATAAATTACGATACAATCGGCATGCACACTTATAATTTCAGCAAAAGGAAATGCAGATTCGAAAGCAGTTTAGGGAGACATGTAAAATACAAACACGGCAGTACAAGGCATTGAAGGCTCAAATATTACAAACAACGGCTAAAGAAGAGCAGAAGGCTGTTATTAAGAAATTGAAAGAGGAGCAAAGAAGGAAGCTGGCTTTGTTGGGCGATCAGTACGAGCAAAGTATTGCCGAAATGCTTCAGAAGCAAAGTATACGTTTAGACGAGTCGCAGGAAGTTGAATGCCACAATCTCAAGGTAAAGTTATATGCGTTCCATCGAAGATCGTAAACTACCGCAAACTTTTCGTATCCGTCGTGGACTTTTACTAAATGTATTGCTGCTTTGTACGTTTACAGGAGAGATTGAATTACGAACTGGAGATTCTAATGGCATACCAGTCGAAGAACAAAATGCAAGCCGAGGCGCAAAGGAACAGGGAGCGCCGCGAATTAGAAGATCGAGTGTCGGTCAGGCGAGCTTTGCTCGAACAGAAAATGGAACTTGAAACTCAGGAATTCCTCCGCGAACGTAGCGAACGGATACGTCTGCTACACGAAAGGCAGGAACGCGAATTACAACAATTCGACGAGGAAAGTGCAAGAATAGGATTCAGGTATGGAATTTATGATCCGCGCATATAATACAATCCTTGCGCGAATGCGTTTCGAGAGCGGGGATAAAATGTTTCGATTATTTCCGTACGTAATATTGTACTTTTTTTTTTTTATTTGCTCCAAGCTAAAATCGTGCCAAGCCGATCATTAGAGTTTCGTAGTATATGAGAAACTATATAGGTAGACTTAAGAATTTCGCGGAAAGTGTTGTCGTAGCGGTCGCTGTATACATTTCTTTTTTCAAATTATTGCAGCGCTCTGGCGATAGCTGAGGCATCGAAAGAATCTTACCCAGACGACGAGAGCCTTAGTGGCTCAATGCTAAGTCTGGCTCACAGTAATAGTTCTACATCCTTCCCCCCTAATAGTCTTTAATTTTAATCATATTAATAGAATATGTATGTATGTACGTTTGCCTGTAGTGAATACGTAACGAGCCTGCCGATGTTTAATTCAATGACTTACATACGCAGCAGAAGCTGGCTCGCTACGTGCATCGACCCGAACCTAAGAGGTTTGCCTAGGGGCTGGGAATGTGTATTGGACTGAAAATTAATGTAACAGCATATTTTTTAATTATCGAAATATGTCAACGTGATCTATCTGGAAAGAGAGCTTCATATTGAAGAAGAACTTAGATGCTTTTTGCAACGTTGTAATATTTATTAATCATATCCAAATATCTTGTGACGTAAATAGAAGCGGAGAGGAAAAACTTTGAGTATATCAGTCTTGTCTGTTCTATTGAAGAAGAAGAAAAAAAAAATGAATCTTAACGTGTTTGGGGGCTTGAAGTAAGCCAGCTATTATTAGCATACAGGAAATTTTATATGCGACTACAGAAAATGTTTAGATACATTTATTTATCAAATATCTTGCAATTATAATAAACGAAGAAAATAGTATAATCGTAATGTTCGAAGTATATGTTTGATTTTTTTTTTTTTTTTTTTACTAATCGAAGATTCGGAATAAGAGGCAACGCGAAACAGTGTACTGGGCAAGAGCCTGACCTTGTCGGCGATCCAGTATCCACCGATCTTGCCGATAATTACGCGCGTTAGATCATCGAGACCTTGTTTCAAGCATTCAACGGCACTTAGTCTGATTTAACAAAAGCTGAGTGGGTCGAACTATTTATTTAACTGCATTCTTGATGCGATTATTAGATTAACAAAGTGACAAACTAATAAAAGAATTTAGTTACAGTATCTTATGTTTTAGTTACGATAATACACTCGTGTTAGGGAATATACGTTGTTTCAATGGGAGATTGATTTCTAAAATTGAAAGACACCCCTTTCTTTTTCTACTATTTTATACGATTTGTTTTACATTATTAAGAAGGAATGTCAATATCAAAAGTTAACTTGATAATAAAATTATTGTTGAATTACCGAAATACGATTAGTGTCCACTTCAAATTCCTTTCAACATTAATCTTCTTGGTTCTTTGACTCGACAACATTGGATACGAAGCCTCGATATGATCCTCTGCGAACCGTACATGTAATTTTCTTAATTTTCTCTATTGTTGTACCAACTTTTTTTAATCGACAAGTCGACGTTTATTCCTTAAATAGCAGTGCTATGATACGCGCGGAAACGGGAAGGAAGTACTTTATGCAGAATGAGACACCTAAAACAGCTCGTCTGAATAGGTTTTGCATTTTTCGAAGTCGGAGACAATATTTTAAATAACAAAC
Organism: Andrena fulva; assembly: GCA_946251845.1. NCBI lineage: Eukaryota > Metazoa > Arthropoda > Insecta > Hymenoptera > Andrenidae > Andrena > Andrena fulva. Next base: position 40,642,193 of record OX276328.1, on the reverse strand, counting down.
AGCTTGCGGCGACAGTTTTCTCTTCTTTTAGTGATCACCTCGTAACTTCGCGTCAGATGTCGATCTACTAAGGTCTTTCTAACTTATCTCGAATAATTCGGAGCGACATTGCCATTATCAGTATCTTATTTAAACAAATTAAAATGACTTCGAAATGTGTTTTACACTTTCACCTAAAAGAAACATCGCCACTGTGCCATGCGCAACAGTTAACGAGAAACGTCTTTTACCGCAAAGTAATCTTCAAAAATGTTAAAGTCAATTTGCGCGGCTTTTCTCGAGTGTCTCAGCTTGTATATATTCTTACATAAATTCAGATTTGTAACATTTTATATAAAAAATTATGTAAAAATAAATATTAATTTGTTTGTATTACAAAGGAAATTTAAGTTTTTTTTCTTCTCGTACTCACTAAAAGGAGAGCGGGAAAGCGGGAAAAAAGCAAAGAGATGTCGAGTGCGTGTAAAAGACATTTTATGGGGTATACCTATCTGCTTGCTATGTTTTAATAGATCGATCTTGAAAAGTACAGTTTCAACAGTTTATTAAATATAATGTAAACAGTGTCGTTTTACGAAAACTCTCCGTACGTAGCATATAACTCGATTCAGTGCATGCATTTGTTCAAGATAGAAGTAACCGATAAGATAAATGTTTTTGTTACTCATGTAGTAGGAGTTTAAATTATAGATTATATATATATATATATATATATCAAAGTATTCCATTCTTACATCCGACGACTCATTTAATTTTGCTCGATCAGAAATCTACGCGTACCATTTTACGTTTACCGGCCAAAATGAATCCGCAAATATTATTCTAGTCTGTATGTTGCTCCTGGTGTACCAGAAATCTTCTATGTTAGTAATTTTGCTGGTAACAATTTACAGTACCTCTTCTCTCGCTGTTCGAGCAAGAAGATTATAATAGCATTATGTAATTATGCTTGTATTATCAACATTTCAGTTGTATTATATTGTATTCTGTTGTGATTGTCTGAAGTTTCCATCCAGTACACATCCCAAAGTTGTACTCTTATATTGTAGCGTCTAATTTTTTTTTCTTTTCGTTTAATACATTTCCATGTACTTTTTTCTGTTTTATATTATCTTCATCGTCATTACGAAGTATTGAATTTAATGTCAGATGATTGTGACTGCTCTTCCTGCTGATATTTAATCTATTATAACGGCAGATATTGTTGATCTTCCGTGAAACATTATCCGCGAGAATATTATTTCGACATGTGATTGTTCGTATTAAATTCAATTACGTTCAATTCGTCGATAAATATGTTTCGAGGAAGTTTCTACTATGTAATATGTAACGCATAGTTGTCTACTCAACATTTTGAGGCAATAAAAATTTATATCTTTTCGTAAATTTATCAATTTGTATGATATACGTAAGTTAAGTTAAATATATCTTAGAATATCTTTTCCGTGCGGAGATAATAAAATAATTACCTAGTATATTAAATATAGCAAACAGCTTTAATTTAAAAATAATGAGGAATCATTGTGAATTATTTCTTCTTTCTTCTCTTCTTCGAATTACGTTGCAGAATTGAAACGTTTGTGCGAATGTCGGGAAACATTTGTGCAGCGTGTCTTATCGTCAGTTACATTACCAATGTAACGAACTTTCCTTGTATAATATTACTGTTTATTGATAATGATTTACTAAAAAAGAAAAACGAAAAAAAAAAATGAAAATTCCAGAATAAGTAGAGTAAATTAAAAGAATAATTGAAAATGTGTTCAAGTACATTAATGGAAACGATCAAAGTCGAGGTAAAAATAAATAAATAAAAACGTTTTTATAATTATGTGTTCGAAACTGTTCGACGAAGATGGTCACAATCAACTGACACGTGTTTTTGTAATAATACGATATGTAAATATATACACATGTTATACATCAGAAACGAATGTAAGCGATTAATTGCAATGAAGCCTGTAGAATTACGTATATGTGTATCACATTTAAATTCTTCCTTAGACTGTATTCTTAGGAAGATGTATGAATTCAATAGACACTTTTAGTGAACTATTATAATTAATAATAAACAATGCAGACTTACAGAGGTATTCGTGCTACATTCTAAATTATAGTATAATTAAGTAACATTAGCCGTAATATCTCAATCCTAGTCCGCTTGCAATCCATACATTTTACAAAGTAATAATTATAAAGTTGAAAAGTAATTTCCTAACATTACGAATGATATTTTAGCCGAGAATTCTTATGTATAAAGTATAATTAATAATTTTGTTAGCACATTTAATGACTACTATCATTCACGAAATACCTTTTCTAACCATTTTAATTTCAATAAAATTAATTTTGTAGGTAATTTTACAAAAATAATGACGTCTCAATTAGATTAGCGTGGTTTATCTCTATAAAAAAACATATACCTGAAAGGAATTTATAAATCGAAAGGAAGTTTTCTAGGACAAGAAGCATACATATATATATATATGTACATAAGTCTGCAGCATTATGTTATAGAATTTTTAAGAAAATCGGATCTTTAAGGCACATATCAAAGCTAAGACGCATAAATTTTACATCATGTGCACGACTTATACTGATATAATATATATGTATATATATAAAAAAAGAAAAATTTTTGTGTTACAAAAATAACTTATTGTTCATTGTCCGTGATAAGTTTCAAAAACTGTATGTTTTATATATGTTTGCCTTCCAGACTATGATGTGCGTAAAATTTGTTGAAAATAATAAGATTTCACAATGTCTTTACTCACGGAGTAATTAAATATTATAATACATTGAGGGGGTATTCTGGTCTGACGAGGCGTTTTCGTCGCGTTATTTCGGAATTTTTTACAAAGAACCCATAAGCTTGTTTTTTGTTTAGTTTATCGCTACATGCTTATTGATATTTGAACTATCTTCACAAATTTTGTGAATAGAAAAAAATTAAAATCGAACGGAGTTGACTGCTTTAAAGTAATGGTGAAAAAAAACTAATGCGACCATGATTAAGCTCGTTCTAGTGATCTGAAACAAAAAATGTAAAGAGATTCTTTATTTGTATGCCTTTGGCTATCGTCCATACCAGAATTATGATAAAATATTTTGATTTTAAATTTCACAGACCTTTAAAGTCGAAAAAATGTGCGAGAATCGAAACTCAATTTTCAAACCGCCGCCATTTGCTTAATTTTCAATATTTTTATATCATTCTGGTAGGGACGATAGCCAAAGGCATACAAATAAAGAATCTCTTTACTTCTTTTGTTTCAGATCACTAGAACGAGTCTAATCATGGTCGCAGTGACCCCATTGTTTTTTTTCACCATTACTTTAAAGCAGTCAACTGCGTTCGATTTTCATTTTTTTCTATCGACAAAATTTGTAAAGATAGATCGAATATCAATAAGCATGTAGCAATAAACTAAATAATAATCAAATTTATGGGTTCGTTGTAAAAATATTCCGAACTAACGCGACGAAAACGCCTCGTCAGACCAGAATACCCACTTAAACATAATACAGACAGTATTTAAATAATATTCATTTGAAAGCTTTATGGATTGCATACAAAGACTAACGTACAACGTCAGATCACAATATAATACCTACAAAGTACAAGTTTTCGTACTAGACTGCCAAATTGTAAATAAACAACATTTTCTTTCATTTCATTAAAATATGAAGCATCAGCAACATCATTGTTTAAACATATAGATGTAACTGCCTATGACTACAAAAACGATAAAAAAAAATTATTTCCATATTTTTCATACAAAATTAAACAGTTAAGTTATATTTAAAAGTTCGTATGAAAAAAATAAATATATAGAATAAGTAGTATTTGATATGCTGTATTAAAAATAAATCTTAATTGTTGTCCAAGGCTTGTTTTAACATCTATTTTCCAAATCATGAAATGAAATTTAATGGAATTTTGATTATTAAATCTTATGTTCACTTTGTAAATGTGGCACGAATTCCCTATAAACCTGATTGTACGTGTTTCTCAAAAAAGAAGAAAAAAGAAAAAAAGGGAGAAGATATGCAAAGAAAAATACAATTCTTGATTATAACTGTGTGACCATTGCCATACACTGCTGGCTACTAATTTAGAATATTACTTTTAGCATTATGTAAATACTCGTTTGCTTAAGGCATCAAATTTTGAAGTTGAATTTTAAATTACGACGACCAGAATTGAATTTTACAAAATCTATTAAATTCTCCAAAGTGACGGCTACTGTAACTTAACAATCTGAACTCGAAACGTGATATGTCACCTAGCCAATTCGTCGTAAGCATTGCATATCAGTTGTCAGCTACTAAATCGATACTTAATGTGTATTCGATCAGCTTATTCCTCGCATATTTCCATCCATGCGTGATTTTATAGTTTCAACGATAATTTCTGTTACAGTACGCTCACTTCTGCTAACAAGGGAACACCGCGAACCCGGACTCACCGATTGGAACGCAACTTTGTGGGTTCTTAAAGTGACTCAAAACAAGAACAACGGTGTGTTTCATTTGGGCCCTATCGCCCTTTAAGTGAAAACTAACCTCAAAGTCAAATTGGCACTTCCACTTTTTCGCGTATAACTCTCAAAGTACAACAAACAGAAAAAAATGTTTCAAACAAAAGTTCAATGGTACAAAAAGCGCTGAAAACTGGCGTTAACAAAATTTTGAAAAGAGTTTAAAAATAAAAATATCTGATGAAAATTTTTTTTTTCAAATCTTTTGTTAACGGAAGTTTGTAGCGCTTATTGCACCATTAAACTTTTGTTCGAAGCATTTTTTTCTGTCTGCTGTACTTTGAGAGTTATACGCAACAAAGTGGATGTGCCATTTGACTTTGAGGTGAGTTTTCACCCCCTTAAAGGGCGATAGGGCCCAAATGAAACACACCGTTGTTCTTGTTTTGAGTCACTCTAAAAACCCCTAAGTAGTGTTCCAATCGGTGAGCCCGGATTCGCGGTGCTCCCTTGTAAGCGAGTATATTAAGATCGGTGATTTAAATCCGAAAGAGGATATTCAAGTATTTTGCTTTTCTCTTACATCGATGGTCATTAACAAAATATTGCTCCTGTTGAGTATCGAGTATACTGGCGAATATAGAAATATATAATGCGCATATAACTTCTGGTTTTAACTAGATAAATTAATAGTTCTCATTTCTGGTAGTGCTGTTTTCCAAAGAGGAAAATGTATGGTTTAATGCAACTAGTACGATAATCGTCCAAGGATTAACATCGATCAAATTATAAATGATAGAAAGACACGTCAGAGCACACATAGGCGGGGATTAAATTTATGAGAGACTTTGTGGCAATATTTGCACATATTCTATGCGAATAGAAAAATAAAACTGTATGCAAAGTTGATAATCTAACTACAAAAGTTTTATATACATATAATTATGAATATTTATGGGAAATGTGGTAGAATCTGTATATCTGCCTTCCACTTAAATAATGAGCTAAACATTTTCTAGTATTATATTAAGCCAAGTTGTTTTATTTTAATGAACATGTATGTATGTGTATAATGTATTTGGAGTATCATTTGATATACTATATATAAACGCCGGTTTTTATTCGACGTGCAAGAATTTTGCAAATCAAATTATGGGCGAATTCCACTTACGCCCAAATCGCCCGTGATTTGCATTAAGCTGGGTTTTCCTGTACGCGACTAAACGCAACGTCAAGAATTTAAAAGTCGATTTTCTCGAAAATGCAGCGCGATATGAAAAAAAGATAGTCTTTCTTTTTTACTTATAACAAGTAAATAAGTCGAGAAAAAGGAATAAAATTTTTTGATATTGCGCTTCATTTTCGAGAAAATCGACTTTGAAATTCTTGACGATGCGTCCAGTCGCGTAGGGGAAACCCCAGCTTAATGAAAATCACGGGCGATTTGGGCGTAAGTGGAATTCGCCCTATATTGTTGGATATAATTCTGGATAACTTCGTGTTATCGGTAATCTAGTATAGTTAAGTTTTTTTAAATTGATATTATACTGTTTGCACTTCGGTTGATACAAAACATTATACATATTGACATTAAATAAGACTAATAAAGTAAAAAAAAAAGTAATTAATTATGAATTTTAACAGTTTTTGCTTCAAGTTAAAAGTTTAACAGAATATAATTCTATGTCAAATGGTTATATGGACACATGTTTTTTGACAAGTTTTTAAAATTATTTTAAGGCGAGCATAAGATTTGAATTGGGACTTGTTCGAATAACGATTTAAGACGAGTTTACATGTGATTTTGCGTAAAAGGATTGGAGTTCAGAAATTATCGCAGACTTTCTCTTTATCCTTGATACCTTCAACATATTAAAAGTTATGAACGATTTAATGAAATTTTGTCTAATTACTCGAGACATATCTGTAATATATTTAAGAACTTTTAAAACATTTTACCAAGGAATTTGAAATGTGCTCTGTTCGTAAAGAAGAATCATTCAAAACATTGTACTACGATTGATAGAAATCGGTGCGTTATAATCACTTGACACAGAATGGCTCAACGTTGAAGTTATAGTATTGAAGAAGAATTTTATTCTCTTTCACGAATTATACACGTTTGCCTACATCCTGTACATATACTTGTATACTGTAAATAATCGTAAAAAGATTTCATCGATATTTATTTCTGTGTTCCGAAGGCGCTTTTTTTTATTTTCAATACCATCGAGCACGCAAGTCATTTAATGATGGATTATCCTTCGTATGATCGTAAAAAAGAATTTGCTGTAAATTCATTTTCTACTTTTTATATTTCCAAAACGCATCAGCATTGCGACGTCAATGCTGCGCGAATCGCAGTTTATTGTTAAACGCGTCAAGCAACTTTGATTGTATAATATATAACTTCGTATGATGTACGTTACATATGTGTACATTAATGCGATAACTTTTAATAAAATGAGCGTTGTAGATCGTATATAGTAATTGTCCGTTACTTTCCCAGATGACCAACTGCCTGCAGTCTGACAGCAGATTGGCAGCAGGGTCTGGTAGGGGAGCGCGGAGTCTGACGGCAGAACCGTAACCATCTGTCCCCGCATTAGGCTGCGTTCTGACGAGCAGGGCTACCGACTCCATGTTTATACATGTACACGAGTAAAAAATGATGTATGTACCATTAAGATAGCTGTAACTTCCAAGCTTGATAGTTTTAAATAGAAGTAAAAATTGATCCCACCAGAAAATTGGTAGAAGTTTAAGCAATGCTGATGTGTTTTATTGTTAGATTACATTGAGCGCAGAATGCCTCAACGAATGATCAGAATGCGAGAATAAATAATATGCTCATTCTTCAATAATATCTTCATTCGAATGTAATTAATCAGAATTTATACACATCATTTTAAATAAAAATAAATGGTTAATACCTATTAATTATAAAATTCGGTTTCTATGTAACTGCAGAAAGTCAATTGAACGGCCGGGTGCAATGAGGGGACTTCCGCACGAAAATGCGGAAAAGTATCGTCCAAACGAAATTAAATGTTGTTAAACAGGATCGTAAAGCTCGTCACGACATACATTTTTTCCATTTACAGTATTTTTTATCCAATCATTACTATTCGAAATGGAAATTATAAACCAAAATTTTTCTTGGTCCAGCTCGAGTAAATATTAACGGATTGCTACGAGGCTTAAAACATCAGAAAGCTCTAGCGAAGCCGTAAAGTGTATGCATAAAACAATGTAAAAAATGTAATAATATTTAATTAAATACTGGGCAGAACCCATGCTTTTCAACATTCGCTGATAAAAAAGTATCCAGGCAATTTCGAGGAACATATAACTTGCAGCGAAAATGTCTTTCCGTAATATACAAGGAAGATTTTTTCAAATTTTCACGCTTATTAATAAATAATTGTAGAAAATATGGCGGTGTATATGAATCCAAGGGTGCGTTCCACTTGCGCCCAAATCGCCCGCAACGCCCGCGATTTTCATTAAGGTGGGTTCTCCTATACGCGACTGGACACAACGTCAAGAATTTCAAAGTCGATTTTCTTGAAAATGAAGCACAATATCAAAAAATCTTATTCCTCTTTTTCGACTTATTTACTTGTTATAAGTCGAAAAGAAAGAGTAACTTTTTTTTATATCGCGCTTCAGTTTCGAGAAAATCGACTTTGAAATTCTTGACGTTGTGTCCAGTCGCGTATAGGAGAACCCACCTTAATGAAAATCGCGGGCGTTGCGGGCGATTTGGGCGCAAGTGGAACGCACCCTATATGAAGCCCGGCACCAAGTCAGCAGCCGCATATGAGTACTGCGCAGGATTGCCAGGGATTCTTTGTGGCCAAACACCTACAGGAGTGGTGGCAATGTGTGCGTGAACTGACGCTAGCGCCAAGGCAGCCAAGTGGCCGCAACGCGAAACCAACCACGACCAACCAGCGTCGCCGGGAAATAGATTGTCGACGCTGGTTGGCCGTGGTTGGCTTCGCGTTGGGGCCACTTGACCGCCTTGGCGCTAGCGTCAGTCCACGCACACATTGCCACCACTCCTGTAGATGTTTGGCCACAAAGAATCCCTGGCAACCCTGGACTACTGCGCTACCTCCCACACAGCACAACGTCCCAGGGACGTTGACTGTTGCCAATCTTTCTTAGCGTTTGAACAATACTTTTTCACATTTTTGAGCGTTAGTCCTAGGTTTGCCACCTTTTTTACAGGAAAATCACGTAAATTTGTTTTCGTGGAGTCTAAAAAAAGTACGCTCGAAAAAACTAAAAGTACATTTTAATCTTATTATGTCTTATTTCTTCCAAACATATTTGTTATTGCTTTTATCACGACAGATCAACTTTTTATCGTTTTTATATAACTCAATGGCATTATTGCACTTAATATTCATATTAAAATATATAAATAATTCTTATAAACTTTCGAAAAATCGACCAAAATTGACCAATTTATACGCGTGTAAGTGGTAGATGTTCCTCGTTGCAGCGCTCAGACCCATGACGCATTTACCTAAAAAATCATGTTTTCAAAGTCGGTGACATAACTCAAAAATTAATCAGCCGATTTACTCGAGGCTTTGCAGGCTTATTTTAGGGTTAAAAATCTAAGCGCTATCTCGTGCTTTTTCCTTTTTTTGCCTAGATTTTTTTTCAGAGCGATTTTTTGCCAAATATCGATGCTTCAACTTTGCACAGCCGCCATTTTGTCACAAAATAATTTTTCCAAAATCGGGCCCGATAGCGCCTAAATAATTTCATATATTATCCAAAAAAATCGAATTTTCAATTTTGGATAATCCTGCACCGAGCTACGGTTGTCACCTCGAAGCGCCCAAAAAGGGACTTCTCGGGCATCGCCTATAACTCACAAACCTTTCCATACTTTTTACCACAAAAAATACTGAAATATCCGTAAGACGTACTCTTTCCAATAGACTAATGTTTAATAACAAAAATTTATCGCTGTTTCTAGAAAAAATTCCCAAAGAAGCATGTAGTTTCGCACGTTGTGTTTTATTTTAAAGTACGGGTGGCAACCCCAGTTAGTCCCCTTATCGCTCCCGGCCCTTCAACGAACAGATTTTAATAAAAAAACAAACAGACTTCCATAAATACAACGCTCGAATGCATTTGTTTACGCAAGCATCGTGCTTCGACCGACGACAAAGATATACCGCAAAGCGCTCTGGTAACAAAGAAATCGAGATTTTATTAAAATACATTTTAGTAATTGTGATACAACAGAATGCTACAATCCCTCTCACGTTGAGCGCTTATCTTACACAGTTATAAACGTAGTGTATACTGTAACAAATGTTTTTGTTTTTTTTTACAATATTATATAATATAGACGTAAGAAATAAGATATAATATACAAATGCATTTGAATTCGTGTAAGCGGAACTTTATTTCGTCGGCGAGAAGCTGGTAGGGTTCAATATACGGGAATGCGTCTCTCTTATTAGCGGTACAGTATACGCAACGCATTCGTCCCATCCTGGGGATCTCCATGCACTTTCACGAGTTTCCATTCGGGCTTGGAAATTCTTATAGCCTGAAAGTGAAATTCATTGTTCTTCCCTTTTGCAAATTCGTAGCATACAAACATTTACTCTCTCTCGAGGTACATAGTTTATTCGAACGTTTGCGCGATAATCTGTTCGAGCGACCGAAAATATTTTCGGCGTCCATTTAAATACTCACACCAAATGTGATGAACATTATACAACCGACCAATTTGTGAAAAGTAACCAGCAAACGGCTCATTGTTATTGCGCCTGTAATTGATGGCCTTTGCCCAGTTATTGCCCCATTCTATCATTGTACCGGGCTGCAATCTGTAACTACGTATCTCGTATATGTTGGAACCATTTCGTTTGGTGAGAGGAGGCCAGTAACTGAACGCCAATAAATACTGTAAGTAACGCGATCGTACGTATTGGCCGCTTTCCTTGAATAGCTGTTGATACGCCTGGAAGTAGCATCGATCCGTTAGAACAATCCCTATTCCGTGCAGCCACGTAGAAATGATATATCTTTCGGCCGGTTATACCTTGTCCTTGGCTAGTTCTACTTGTGTGCGATCGACGCTATCATAGCCGCCGGTGTACTGCCAAAGGTGTAGAGCTTGATCGACATCGCCGGCTACGACAGTCCAGGAGCCGACTAACTCCAATTTCAGCTCGGACTTCTTGGAGCTTATAATGTTAACAATCTCTCCACTGTAATATCCCAAAATACAAATATGTGCCCGATATAATTTTCCCGAGTACAAAAGAATTTTGTGCGCGCGCGCCGATTCGGCGACGCGAATGGAACTTAATAATTTTGCTCGAAAGTTCGTAAAAACTTGAGAAGAGAAATTTCGCGTCGTGGTTCTACGCGGGTGCCGCGATTCGAACCGGCTACCTGACAATAGAACGGATGATAAAAAAAAAAAAAAAAAAAAAAAAGGAAACAGTAGAGCCTCGGGTTTACTCACTAATTGGCCAAGTATTTGTCAACGGAATCAGGCCGGACGTTGTGCGTGTGCAAGGCGTAAATAACTCCTTTGTCCGACAGCATCCGCGAGTGAGACTCTTTGGTTGGCTCGATCTTTCTCACGAAAAGCTTGTTTATCCATCCTTCACTGATATCCTGTCGGATCGATGACCTTGCAAACGATCTACAACACACACGATGTGGCTATTGCCCTAAAAAGCCGCCGCTTAGACTGGCTCGCGTAGTCTATACGCGAAGCATATGAGAAAGAGGAGCGTTCCCCAATGTTTCGGAATCGTGGTGGCCTACCGGCTGGTAACAAATGACGGTAGTTTAGTATTGCCGATCACCGTGATTTGCGCGGCTCCGAATCTTCTTAAAACGGCAGCCATTCTTACTGGACCCTCGCTCAGAGATCACCGCTGGTCTGTGTCCAATCAAGATCGGAGCCCAATTTCGACGGCGCTGCAACTAAACACGCGGCGCTTTCGATTAAACCCTCGGTGAAGTCGCCAACTAATGCTGATTTATTCTTATTCATAATCTCCACTCGGGATCTTCACTTTCCGCGCGATGTCAGACGGCGTCAGACTTAGCGACCATAGAGAGTGCTCTCTCGCCTGATAAACTTACGGATTTTCAATGCCACAGCGCCTGCGTCTTTCGATAAAACTTTTTATTATACGTTAGTATTAAGCAACGCTGAATTATCACTGGTTCCATCTCGGCTCTTGCCTCCTGGTGAAAACGGGCCGAATCATCTGTATCCGGGCGTAATGTTTATGCGCCATCATTATTACGCCCTGATCACTTTCTCGTGGGACGATAACGACATGAGTGTATTTCTATTAGCATTGCAATCGATCGCAATAAAGCAGTTTATAGAAATAATTTTGTATGAATTTTTCAGCTTCGTTACTTGAGTAGTGAATATCGTATATCTTGTGTAACATATATATGTACTTTTATGCATACGAATTGTAAGAGGATCCTGTAACTCTTAAATACAGGATTCGAATTTTTATTCGTGTTCGTTAATTTTTATTTTTATTAATTATACGCAATTTTCTCATTAAGTCGTTGAATTATTTTCCATAAAAAGACTATACATATATGTGCGTAGTACATAGTATTTTCTATGAATAAAGTTTCATGAGTTTTTCAACGTAACGAAATTTATCTCAATTATGTAATTAATTTTTTGTTAAAGTAACATGCGATACGCTACAATAAAAGTCGCTTTTTTCCTAATCTTTTTCGTCATGTATTTCGATAACGATATCATTTGGCAACGCTTGTATTTAACTTGACTTTGGTACTGTCGGCTTCAGGTTCGGCTAGGTTGATCTGTATTTTTCAAATGTACATATTTTAGGTTATATGGAAACTACGAAAACAACCACTTGTTTATTAGTCGAATTGATACATCATGGGTGCGTTCCAATTACGCCAAAATCGCCCGCGATTTTCATTAAGGTAGGTTTTCCTATACGCGACTGCAGTCAACGGCAAGCATTTCAAAGTCGATTTTCTTGAAAATGAAGCACAGTATAAAAAAATTTTATCCCTCTTTCTCGACTTATTTACTTGTTATAAGTCGAAAAGAAACAGTAACTTTTTTTTCTATCACGCTTCATTTTCGAGAAAATCGACTTTGAAATTCTTGACGTTGCGTCCAGTCGCGTACCCATAGGAAAACCTACCTTAATGAAAATCACGGGCGATTTGGGCGTAAGTGGAACGCCACCTGCGGATTCATTGTTGGACCGATACAACGTAACACGCATTTCGTGTATTTAGTGAATTTTAAAATGCCAGATGCAGAAGTGATAGAGCACTTTTTCGGTGTTTATCTGCTATATTGTATGAACTCGAAATATCGCGGAAGGACATATATCGGATATACAGTCGATCCTCGTCGTAGACTTAAGGAGCATAATGCTGGAAAGGAGCATAAGGGAGCTTGGAAAACAAGCAACAAAGGACCATGGTAATTATATTCTTATTAGTCCGTTATGAAATATTATTTCCGAATGTTGCATTAAACATCTCTTTATTTCTAGGAACATGGTGTTGATTATTCATGGCTTCCCAAACATGATATCTGCGCTCAGGGTATGTCCACCACGGTAGCTAAATGATAATATCTTACCGACGTACAGTGATTAATCCGTGCTTATTTTTAGTTCGAATGGGCTTGGCAGCATCCTCACGTCAGCCGGCGCCTCAAACATGTACCTAAGAAAAAATCACGTCAGAATGTATTTGAATTTTGTCTGGTAGTTCTGTCGGAAATGTTGAAAGTCGGCCCGTGGTGTCGTTTACCTCTAACAATACGTTGGCTGGATTATGAATTCTTTGAAGAATACTCCAGTCGTGTATCAGCTCCTTTGCACATGCCCAGATGTTGTGGAAAAGTATTTTCTCAAAAGATCAAGAAAACGCAGAATAATGGAGTTGTTAGTAGAATGGAAGTAGATAAAGCATTGATATTTTGTTCTATATGCAGCTTGCTCCTAGATGAAACAGAATCTGTTAGTTGTATAAAGCCTAATTGCCTTTTAGTAGCTCATTTAATTTGTTTGGCAAATACATTTCGTAAAGGCAGCATGATTTTACCAGTTGACGGCACATGTCCTGCTTGTATTACTAACGTCTTATGGGGGGATTTAATTAGAAAGAAAGCTGGCTGTTATGGCGATCTTCGAGAAGTCTCCTCAAGCGACGATGATCCTTAGGCTGGTCCTTAGCTGTAATAGATGATCGAAAATTTCTTGTCTTGGCCCTACAAACTGGTTTTAAAAAGAATCTTTATGTTAGAAGGTGGTCACACCTTCTTATAATCGCAAATTGGTCACACGGGGTTCACTGTACCACAGCGTTATATTTTGAGTTATCATTTTCGTAGTTTTGAATCTTTTAACTTTTCAGTGATAATTGTACGTTCGTAATAGTTATACAGTCATGGTTTAATAGTCTTTTTCTGGAAATGTAAATTTTGATATGATAAAATTTGTAGTTGAAAATTACCGATTTTCCACGGTTGTGGGGAAAAACTGATTTTTTAAAATTTTTTTATTTTATTTTTTGCGATAAATCCCCTTTGGAAGACGTAAAGGTGCGACATTTCAAATCGAAAATTGCTCTTGGGGTGCGATATACCCCGTGTGACCACGAGGGGTTAAACGATTTTACTAAAAATGCACTAAAAACTGAAAAGTAATTCTTTTCTTGTACTACAATTTCGATGGTGTTCCCTCGCTTTAAATAAAATCGTGATGCGGGATATTTCATAACAGAATACGAATCAATTTAATACAGCACCGCAATTTTATTTAAAAAACCATCGAAATTGTAGTACAAGAAAATTATATATTTTTTTAGTTTTTAGCGCATTTTTAGTAAAATCGTTTAACATGAAATTTATTTGTCTAGTTTTTGGTGTTTGTGGATTTTTTATACGTTTCTTTTTATACTTTTTTATTTTTACTTTTTTTTTAAAATTGTGTTGTCATCCAACCTACGCATACATGCAAAGTTTCAAAACAATTGGATTGTCGGAAGTGGGTGAAAATAGAGTTGCCAGATTTGAACCAAACAGACACCAACAACAATTTCTTTGTACAATTCGTGCACAATCAGATAAAATGGGAAAACGAATCCCAAAACCTCTCCAAGTTTTACATGCAGAACCATCTGCATGGAATTGTTACTCCAACTCCTGTTCAAATCCTTCCGGCATCCTTTACTAGTTACTAGGGTTAGTAGAGGATGCCGCATGCTTAAGCATTTGCTTAATCTTAAGACACGTTTGTGAATACCGGCCTAAGAGGCGTCACTCGACAAGGACAGAAATAACCTAGAGAAATCACTAGACAACCAATTTAAATGCCCATTCGGCAATGATCGCTAAGCTTCGGCAATGATCGGTCAACTTCGGCAATAATCAGCCAATTGCGGTAAGGTACATTTAGTCGATTTGAATATCCCGCTCGAAATAGACAACCAATTTAAATGCCAAGGTCAAGCAAGGACTTCAAATGTTCCGCCCGGAGTGACGCCTCTTATTATACCTACTCTTTGTCTCGGCGTTGATTGGTTCGACGGTCGCGGCGTTATCGCGCGCATGCGTGGACGTGTGTAGCATATCTCCCTCTCCTTTCTGCATTTCTGAAATATTTATTAAATGCAATTCGACTAGACTTTTTGAAAAATAATAACTACATATCTATTTTGTAATAAACCGTGCAACATAAAACCATTGTGCAGAAACATACATATCCATGTGTAAGTTTTCATAAGCATAAAAATTCCTGTTTGATTTTGCAGTTTAAAAGTTACATATTTATATATTGTGTTACGTGGGAATTGTTGCATATGTATATCTATTTAGTCATACTTCTGCCTACTGTATTTTGTACATACATATTAGGGTGGTCCTTATTTTTCAACTTCCGATTTTTTTTGGTCTTACCCGCCTAAAATATGAGGTTTGGTGAGAAAATGATATGTGTAAAATTTCAAAGTGATTGGACAACGGGAACCCGTGTCGCATTTGAGTTGAAGTTTTGAAAATATCGTGATTTCTCGTCAATTTCGGACATAATTGTGTTCGTCTATTTTGGAAGTATCAGTGAATATTTTGTAATAAAAATACAATTTCTTACATGTATAATAGTAACATTTGTACATTACTTCCAAAAATATAGACGAATATACAATATTTTTTATTTACTAAAATTGTATTATTCACTAATTCCTCTCAGAGTAAGGACGGTCAAGGTGTCCAAAAAAATGGCACGATGTCGATTGCCGCCTATTAGACATCTGACAGGCAAATGTTCCCCGAAACGCGTTGAAGGTAAACAATTGCCGGGTAGTAAAGATCTTTGAATTTCCGCCTCGCTCTGAGCCCCTTTTTGTTCCCGTAAGACGGAACAAAATGAAGATTATATAGATTATTGAAGTTAAAATGATCGGTCGGGGCTGGTTGACTACTAACGTTAATAAGGTTTAAACTGTTATTTTGTTACTCATAAAGCGATTTTTATTTTTTGTTTAAATTTCGCGATGTTATAAATATATTATAATTAATGTTTAAGATAAAAAAATTTTCAGCTTATTATTAAAATATGAAAGAAAGAAATTAATATTTTATAATGAAACAACTCTTGTGACATTGTGTTATTTTATTACCACTGAGATAAGTTACTAATAACATTTTCTTAACTGATGACCAGCATGGAAGGTGTTAGAAAAATATTAAAATACCTTAATTGTTGTCACATTGAGTCAACATTAATAATTTACTCTAGCGAGGGTAACTAAATGGATGACTGGATTTTATACCTCAGGTAGCTGGCTTACGTACTGCCGTGACTCAGATGCTGCTTTATATGCTAAGATTAATTCAAAGGTTTTGAGTTTATTGTTGGAAGTAATATACAAATGTTACTATTATACATGTAAGAAATTATACTTTTATTAAACAATATTCATTGATACTTTGAAAGTAGCCGAAGACCCAAAAAAATTCAAAACAAATTTTGACTCCTATACCTAAGGAGCATTCTACGGGGCACCGCACAGTGCGGCCGAATGATAGAATTTTGGACAAAAATCTAAATTCAGTTATAAATGTCAAAATATTGGAATATATTTACGGAAAATAAAATTATTAACTAAAATTTTACAAATTTTTTAAAATTATTCACTATTTTCGAATTCGCTTAAACTGATTTGCAAGTCAACGAAAATTGAATCGTTTGATTCGTCTTGCTCAGCTGCAAGGTATTCTTTAATTTCTGTAAAATCTTCATCTTCATGCTTTTGTGAACTAGCTTTTCGATGACTTGAAATCAAAGGATCAGACGTAAGTAAGAGAACATTGAAAAGATCCGTATTTGTGTTTTCTCTACTTGTTTTTCGCGTGTGGCTTAGTCGATGTTTCCTTATTTCTTTATGTCTCGCTTCTAAAGCCTCTTCAGAAAGAACGCCGATTGGTAAATCAAAAAACTCAATTACATCACAACCGTGTAACAAAACTTTATGTACGCTAATAGGCATGTAGTACCATGTATATTTTTCTAAATATAATTTTAACGCGTCTTGTAACAATATATTAAAAGCACTTACATTTATTTTTTGTCCACAAGATAAAACTCTTAGAATTGTGTAAAATTTATCTATTAAATTTTTATTAATTTTTGTAATCTGCGAGCTAATAGTCGAGTTGCTGAAAAACCTCCTGGCTGTATTACCGTCATTACTAGAGCCATATCCTGGCTTTGGCTTATCCACAATAAGTCCTAAACGGGATTTGAATTCTTCTTGAATGCGTTGTTTGTTAATTGCAAATAGTTTCTTATTTTCTTCTCCTCTTACTTGCCATTTTTTAAATGGAAGTCTGTATGAGATATGAAGAAGACATTCAAAAAACCTTATCCAGGAATGTAAAGTGGACAAGCCAAAACGGTATTGCTCAGTTTTTTTAGTTTTTTCAGCAACTCTTTCGGAATTCATCTCTTTTGGAGATGCCCCGCAAATATAGCATTTTGCGCAGGAGTTAGTATTCGATAAAATGTTGCTTACACTACCATCTAACATTGTAAAATGCAATTGAAAATTGACTTCTATATTCTTGCCATCAAAATTACATATATAGGGGGAAAGGTTTGCTATTTCGGTATTTATTAAAGTTTCTTCTTGCCTAATTAATGACTGATTTTCCTTCATAAATATAAATTTGATAGGCCGACAGAAAAATGTCGACGAACGACGACGGTTTATCCACAGCGTGTTATTATGGTTATCTATTAACTTTAACGGTACTAAAGCAATTAAAAACAAAAATTCATCTGTCTCAGATAAGTTTTGTGTAAATTTCTGTTTATAATTACTATGTCCGGAGCTTCCGTCAAAGCCCCACTTGCAAATCAGCTTTAAATTTGCGTTATCTTCTATTGTAATCAGTTTTAAAATACTGTGAGATGTGGCATTTAGCAAGTTTTGTATACTTATTTTACAAATATCTTGGTAACAGATATTTCAGGTAAAAATGATTTTTTCATTTGTCTCAATTCTTTGATACTGGGGAAACATTTGTTATGAAAAACATTGACAAATGAGCGGAGGATGTTGTACTTTCTTTCCGACAAATCTAGATCTAAATATAGCGCGATTATTTCTTGTGGTGTTAGATTAGGGTGTGACTGAGTTGGATGGAGGGATGTCTTTGATAATTCCTTAGCAGCAAATTGAATTTCTTCTGCTGGTCGGGATGAAATGATATCTTTCACACGACGCTGTTTTGTTTTTATCGATGCATCCTTAAAAAGTACCATAGGCCTTCCACGACTGGTGGACGGTTGCGATTCGAAATTTGATTCTTGATCTAGTACGTTGACTTCCTTCGGTATCTTAATTTCCTTATTCAGCCACACATGATTGTGTTTCAAAAGTTGACCCCTTTTCCGCGAACAGCTTTTCCATTTTTTACTTAAAGCTAAGTTATAAACCTTGCAAGTTTCCTGAAGCTCCTCATCAAAAGAAGTATTACACTCGTTAATATGTAATAATGTTTTTAGTTTAACAAGAAGATTTGATATTTTCTTAGATTTCTCACTGGAAATCCATGTATCAAGTAGATCAGAATTTTTAATGCTGATTTCAAATCCTAAACAAAAAATTGTATGGTCAGATGCAGTATAATGCTTATAAAATTTTATCTCGCAGTTTCTCGCAGAAAAAATTTGAAACTCTCAAAATACAATAGGTAACGAATCGGAAACTATTAAAACCCCAGGATATTTTGAGCCGCTTTTTTTATATGTCAACTTAAAGCTGACAATGATTAAAGTATCACCTGAACTGTCACGCAGATACAAAAATCTATCTATTCATAATAAATATAAAATGAAATATATATATACCTTGGTGAGAACCTTCCATTATAAAAAACGTCTATAAATATATGTAATATAAATTACTAATATTTTATGTATAACACAAGTAATGTCGAGCACAACTGCAGGAATGTTGGGTTCCTGACAGATCTTTATGTTGGATTCCCGTCAGGTTTTTATTAACTTTAATAATTATGATTATTACACTACTGGTTTACACTTAATGTAATATTCAACTCGCTCTTTTACACCACTTTTTCACATTCTTTTACTTGTTCTCTCACGGAGACTGTGAAACTCTCTCGTCGAAAACTCGCTTGTATCTGACTCTGTGCTACTCTTGACTAACTGATTCTGTCACGAATGCATTTCTTTGTTTATTTATCCTCGCCATCCCTTCCTTTCTACTAATCAATCCTCGAAGACCAATCTTATCTGCATCGCTATCTATCGCCCGGACATAAACCTAAACACTCGTCTTTCACACCTCTATCGTACTCCTCATTCACGCGTCTTCTCGAACAACCTATATTCATCCTCAAATTTCAATCACCCCCTACAATAGGTGTAAAACAAATGCCAAAAAATAATTAAGCATGCACATAAATAGTTAATTTTCCTTTTTGACCCATAAATTCTGTAAAATGAGCTATTATTACTCGTAATAATAAATAAAAAAATATACTAAAAAACATTATATAACAATTGAATAAGATCTTATACTATTATACATATGAATATTTCGATTTTGTATTTTTGTCCATCTATGCCGCACTGTGCACCGCGTCGATTGCGCGTAGCCACGGCCCTGGCGAGACGCGGCAGGCGAGCCATGGCCGCCAGGCGGCAAAACACCGTGCACGCGTTCCTGAGGGATATTTTCTCGAACAGTCCGAGTTATAAACCGTTCTGACATTTTTCGTGGATGGTTTCTTCTTCAGAAATGTCTACAGAATCCGATACTGTGTAGCGAATTTGTGCTAGATAAACAACTTTTCGTAAAAATGCAGAAATATTGAGAAATCACTATTTTTTCAAAACTTCAACTCAAATGCGACACGGGTTCCCGTTGTCCAATCACTTTGAAACTTTACACATATCATTTTCTCACCAAACCTCATATTTTAGGCGGGTAAGACCAAAAAAAAACTCAAAAAAAAATTCGACCCCTATAGCTAAGGACCACCCTAATGCATATGCAGATATTTAAATCGTTAATCCTGTAACGCCCAGACCCTTGAATCGTTATTTTTCAAAATTGTGACTGATACATGTGTATTGTATCTTAGTATTTTGAAATGAAAAATAGCGATTTTTTTATTTTCTTTATTTTTTATAATAATCCATAATAATTTTTTGAAGAGAATGTTTGATTTTCTAAACCGAGAACATTGAATTCTACTTTACCATCGTGAAAACTACGGATGGTTGCTAGACGAGCTATTCCACGTCAAAACGGATAGGTGAAAAATTTAGTTTCACCGATTCTCTATAAAATTACAGCATTTGTCGATAACCTTGCAAAAACAAAGCATACGGAATTTTAAAGGCCTATGTCAAATAGTTTTCAAAATATTTAATGTTGAAGTTTTAAAAATTGAAACATAATTGGCTGACGCGTCATCAGTTAAACTGTAATATCTCGGTCATTTTTAAAGATAATGCCTCCGTCTTGGGCTCATTTTAAAGCTGAAAGAATGCTTTCTCAACTCGTATATAGAATATTTTGTTTATTGTTAATAAACTTGACAGTAATCGATGTCAAAGTTTCACATTGCGATTTAACGTCGTTCCCACCCACGATTCGGTTTGAAAAAATACCATTCGATTCGTTGAGCCTTTAGCTAATAAATGCGTTTTTCAAGAATGTGGAGAGATTTTGGGAACAGTCAACAAAAAAATTAAACTTACGACAGTGCACACCGCTTGGAACTGCACGGATCCCGTGGTCAGTCCGCACGCACGCGTTTTCAAAACAATCGCCTAGCGTAGGAAAGTATTTATATACGATTCAACAAAACAAACTTTTCGTTCAGTGTTTTCAGTATTCTCGAGAAAAATAATAGGAATATCTGCTCACCATATAAAAGATTAGCAATAATAATAGGAATATCTGCTCACCATATAAAAGATTAGCAATATTGAGCAGATATTCCTATTGTTTTTCTCGAGAATACTGAAAACACTGAACGAAAAGTTTGTTTTGTTGCATCGTATATAAATACTTTCCTACGTTAGGCGATTGTTTTGAAAACGCGTGCGTGCGGACTGACCACGGGATCCGTGCAGTTCCAAGCGGTGTGCACTGTCGTAAGTTTTATTTTTTTGTTGACTGTTCCCAAAATCTCTCCACTTTTTTGAAAAACGCATTTATTAGCTGAAGGCTCGACGAGTCGAATGGTATTTTTTTCAAGCGGGATCGTGGGTGGGAACGACGTCAAATCGCGATTTGAATATTTGATATTGATTACTGTCAAGTTTATTAACAATAAACAAAATATTCTATATACGGGTTGAGAAAGCATTCCTTCAGCTTTAAAATGAGCCCAAGACGGAGGCATTATCTTTAAAAATGACCGAGATATTACAGTTTAACTGATGACGCGTCAGCCAATTATGTTTCAATTTTTAAAACTTTAACATTAAATATTTCGAAAACTATTTGACATAGGCCTTTAAAATTCAGTATGCTTTGTTTTTGCAAGGTTATCGACAAATGCTGTAATTTTAAAGAGAATCGGTGAAACTAAATTTTTCACCTATCCGTTTTGACGTGGAATAGCTCTAACAGAAGTTAAATAGAAAAATAGAAAAACTTTTAAAATGAGTGTTGCACCGGTGCAACTCTGGGGGTTAGAGGGTTAAACAACGGTAATCTTACTTTTGCTTTAGTTTTATGTATGGTGCCGGTAGTAAAAATAATATTGAATAAAATCAACGCCATCAGTGAGGTATTAAATGGTTTGCTGTAAAATAAATATACAGGGTGTCTTTCCTGTACTTGGCGTCGAGACGCTACCGCGTCTCTAGATTTTGATGAAATTTCTTCTCTATTGTCAAGCAGATGGAGAAAAGGGTAGCTATTTGTTATCGTGGTGGCGCAAGTACTTAGTACTTTAAGAGCAACAAGTCGAGTAAATTTATCAGTCTTTATTCGTAACTAATCGACAGATCAAAATATATTTATATATATGTATACAGACGTAATACTATCTGACAGGGAGGGATACAAGAAAATTCTGTTGCTTAGTCGGTATTTTAATTACGCAGCAATTAAATTGAAAGCTAAATCAAGACCAGCTTGATCCTTTTGTGCGAAATTTGTTACGCCGGGACGTCACGTATTGTAATTTGAAATTCCAATCGCCGACGTACGTTTCTCGTGCGCGTGTTCGATCCCATATCAGCAAGCGTCTATATTCCTAATGGTAAGTTTATTCAATCCAATTTGATCTTTTATTAATTTTAGCTTAATTCATTGAATCTGCTGTCAAGTACGCCTAGAGTCTTCATCGACTCACTACACGACAGTATGGAATTCCAAAGCAAGAAATTCAGGTAGTTCCGCAACGTTTGCCTGGTGACAATTTACAATTCCACTTCCGTATCCTTCGTACAGAATCGAGCGACATACCAAACGTATATTTCTATTTATTAGCACGAAAGGAACGCAATCGTACCAACTCGGTAAGTTCAAGCAAATCGCCGTTCACGGACGCACAGCGTAGGAAGAAAGTAGAAGATACGAAGGAAATACCAAGCGGAAATGGAACACGTATAGTGCCTATACGAGCTGTAGTGACTTAGGCGTGAAGTCACTCAGCGGGGTCTTACCCGACACCCTGCTGGGTACTGGCCGCTAAACGTGCCCCCCTACTACCTCTTGTAGGACTGTATTTAAAGAAGACCAGGTCAAAACCGGGGCCCTAAGGTTCTAAGACCAGGACAAAACCGGGGCCCTAAGGCCCTAAGACCAGGTCAAAACCGGGGCCCTAAGGTTCTAAGACCAGGTCAAAACCGGGGCCCTAAGGTTCTAAGACCAGGACAAAACCGGGGCCCTGAGGCCCTAAGACCAGGACAAAACCGGGGCCCTGAGGTTCTAAGACCAGGACAAAACCGGGGCCCTAATGTCCTAAGATCAGGACAAAACCGGGGCCCTAAGGCCCTAAGACCTGGACAAAACCGGGGCCCTAAGGCCCTAAGACCTGGACAAAACCGGGGCCCTAAGGCCCTAAGACCTGGACAAAACCGGGGCCCTAAGGCCTTACAGTACTGCAAGAGGTAGTAGAGGTAGCACGTTTAGCGGCCAGTACCCAGCAGGGTGTCGGGAAGGACCCCGCTGAGTGACTTCACACCTAAGTCACTATAGCTCGTATAGGCACTATAAATGCAGGATGACAACCGGAGGTGAGAGAGATCGAGTTCACGAGTCAGTATTGAGTCTTGTTACAACAAAATGAACGACTACGTTGGTACTCCTATAAGTCTGTAGTGTCTGGTGCAATTTGCAGGTTGACAAAGCAAACGGGTGATTGTGTTACAATAGAAATTTATTTTGTACTAGAGTGTATTGAGAAACATCTAACGTTTCGTGACAACGCGTGACCGATATAAAACGAGGAGGAACTGGAACAAGCAAGACTCAACGCTGCCTATAAAAGTTGCTCTGTAGATTCGGATGCAAGAAATCTGGGGGGAACCATAAAAGTCGAATGCCGATCCTCTCAGCCTTCCAGTTAGTCCGATCTTTTACTCACGACCGCACGCGTGAAATCCTGCACACTGCGCACCGTTTTCTCGTCGACCACGTTGCTAATTCCTTATCCATGTTTTTCTCTAATTTAGCTGCTTAGTGGCCTCGTGAGGTAGCACAATTCGTTTAACGACGTACAGCGAAGAATTATATGTGTGCGAGCTAATTTCGTCTCCGCGCTGTTGAGGCGAATCCGGGCGTTCCGGCACCGGCGGCGTCAGGCAATCATAGATGAAAGTGCAAACCGTGTTCACGTAGACGTCGCGATACGTGGCATAGTGCTTTACGTGCGGGGAGTCCGTGAATAGCACCATCTGCACCTGTACGCCCCGCTCTGCTCGTCGGGTGGCGAACATCTCGACGTCCTTGAAAACGAACAGAACAAGCCGATTTGATTTCCCCGCGTATTACGAACGGAAATGTTTCTCTTGTTGACACTTACCGATGCTGGGATTAAAGTGTCGGCGTTCGAGTAGAGAAACAACTGGGGCCAGGAATAGGATTCCTCCGCCAGGGCGATCGGATTCGTCTGAACCGGGTACCCGCGTCCAAAGGCGTGAGCGATCACCTAAATTCATCGTAATTTTCTTATGCTTGTCATTTAATTCAATTTCTTATCGTTCCTGAATAGGAATGATCGAGGATAATAATTGATATTTATACTTGGTAATTATTTAGAAAAGGGTGGTCCTCACCGATTTCGATGACTTTTTCTTGTACATGTTACCGTCTCTCGGAATTATTTTTCGAGATATTTGCAAAAAACTGTGATCGGTAGCAGTGGCGGATTTAACAGGGCGGCTGATGAGCAATTGCCGCCTGGGCCCCTGCCCAGAAGGCCCCTCAGGGCCCCATCTCAAACAAAAATTGTGATTAGGTATAGGTATCCAAACACTACATTTTTTTTGGTACTACTACACTTGGCCCGTTTTTGGTAAACTACCTCTTCATTTTCCCGAAAAAATGGGCCCCTCAGAACGTTTGCCACCTGGGCCTTTTTTCTTAAATCCGTCACTGATCGGTAGTGGTCTCTGCGTGGTCCCCTACTGGGGGCTGCTAAACCAAGTACCGATCACAGTTTTTTGCAAATTTCTCGAAAACTAAAGCCGAGCGACGGTAACGCGTACAGGAAAAAGTTGTTCAGAATGTTAACTTTGACAACATATTTCAATATCATCGAAATCGGCGAGGACTGCCCTTTTGTAAATAATTACCATTCGATACAAGTAATATACAAGTCTGAGGTGACTTATTAACACAAGAACGGACAGATTCTAATAAGGGTAGATGTAATATATGGGTAAGAAGTAAGTATAGTGCCTCTACGAGCTATAGTGACTTAGGTGTGAGGTCATTCAGCGGGGTCTGACCCGACACCCTGCTGGGTACTGGCCGCTAAACATGCCTCCCTACTACCTCTTGCAGGACTGTATTTAGAGAAGACCAGGACAAAACCGGGGCCCTAAGACCCTAAGACCAGGACAAAACCGGGGCCCTAAGGCCCTAAGGCCCTAAGACCAGGACAAAACCGGGGTCCTAAGGCCCTAAGACCAGGACAAAACCGGGGCTCTAA
The DNA here is from genome assembly GCA_946251845.1 of Andrena fulva. Classification (NCBI taxonomy): domain Eukaryota; kingdom Metazoa; phylum Arthropoda; class Insecta; order Hymenoptera; family Andrenidae; genus Andrena; species Andrena fulva. The sequence continues at coordinate 40,616,972 of OX276328.1, read as the reverse complement.
GGCCCTAAGACCAGGACAAAACCGGGGTCCTAAGGCCCTAAGACCAGGACAAAACCGGGGCTCTAAGGCCCTAAGACCAGGACAAAACCGGGGCCTTAGGGCCTCTAAATACAGTCCTGCAAGAGCTACTAGGGGGGCACGTTTAGCGGCCAGTACCCAGCAGGGTGTCGGTCTTAACCCCGCTGAGTGACCTCACACCTAAGTCACTATAGCTCGTAGAGTAGTCGTTAACGGCTTCGGGACCGGAACCGGAAGCTCATGTCCTTGACCAGCCATCATTTGCGTATTCAAGACATTGGTTTGCGTTTCAATGCAGTTTAATGCTTGGTTCTTACTATGTGTCTAGCAAGTAGTAGGAAACTATTAGTGAAATGTCCGTTGAAACAATTTTCAATGGGTATAATATATGCATGGTGATATGCAGAGGTGACATTCTTGGAGACAATATATTGACGGACGGTTGAAAAACAGTGAAATCGTATTGTATCTCTCAGGAATATAATGATGCAAAAGCATAAGGGACGTGTTTAGAATACATTTTGAGCACTACTTAGTGCTTTAAAGTCCTGGAATATATATGAATGTGACCAAATAAATGCAGTTTGGACGCAGATGGTTTCTACGCTCAAATATACCGCCTTATCAATCAGGCTATAGTTCAGACAGAACGGGGACGCATCCCTCACAATATTATTCGTTGCGAATGTGAATATAACTAAAGGTACGTCTACACGACGACACTTTTGTGTCTAGATCAAGTGCCTTTTGTGTCTAGCTAGAGCTAGTTGCAGTGTCTTCAATCTAGCTCTAGCTGCAACTCCCGCGACGATAGATCGAATTCAGTGTCGCGGGCTGCTCTGGGCAGTTTCCAATCTTCCGGATTTTTTTTTAGTGTCGTATAGGGTGACTGTACCTAATATCGCCAGGCAAAAGTTAAATCGCTGTTAATTGAATAATAATTGATATTTTTCCATGCAGTTCGTTTCAAAGTAAAGACATATTATTCATTTTTCGTGTAGCATATGTTAGAATCGTTGAAACCTACAAATTGTTAATTAGGACTCAAAAAACGTAAGACATGCAACAATCGGGTCCTGAAAAAAGTGTACCTAATATCGCCTACTCAAGAAATATTGATTAATTCATGTATATATGAGTTTTTAAAGTCATTTTCACATGTGCTTTTATTATTTCTTGCTCTATAAATGTCTTTTTATCCATCTTTGATTTCATTTTTATTAGAATAATATAGAAATTTAAAAATATAGATTTTTAAAATATTTTACTTTTTACGTTCCGATGTACATATTGGACAAATAAAGTTTATTTCGGTTGCTCCGCACATTTCGTGACCTCACCTGTAACAAGCATTACATCGAAACCATTGTTCTCCGGTAGGCGGTATTGAGAACACGCATACTGCTAAAAGAAAAACGCTATTTTCATTACGAAAAATATTTGAATCGATTTCATTTCTTAAGTACATCATTAATTAGGTATTTCTAGTAGATATTCTTGCATTCACAGATTTATTAGAGTTACCTTCTCCGAATGTGACGTAAAATTGTGATAGTCCAATAAATTTTTACACTATTAAGATTCTCTAAAATCCTTCCCTTTCTGTAATTGTTGATCACATGATGCTGCAATTACAGTATGTCTTCCTACATATGTATAGGTACTAATTCAGTGCATAACCGATAAATTTTAGAGCTTACTTTGCGAGATATAGCGAGTGGCGATATTAGGAACACTGGCGATATTAGGTATAGTCACCCTACACTTGATCTAGACACAAAAGTGTCGTCGTGTAGACGCAATAAGCAAAGCAAGTTCTAAACGATTAATATCTTTTAACTTAGAGTTTGATTCTGTGCTTGACTACTATCGCTGTCGCTATTATTATTATTTTTATATCTTTTTGGTGTGACGCGTTTTACAAATTGATACAAAGACGGCTCTGTTATGAATAATTTACTAGTGTTTGATAACAATGGGGAAGATGACTGCAACTTTTCTCCACCCGTGTCGCCACCAGCACAGGAGTAAAACATTATGTAACTACCCACTTCATACATTCCACAAATGAAAAATTTGCGCGCAAACCATTCACGCATGCGCACTCATGCAAAACCGCAGTACATGCGCTAGTGGCGCCCTCTGCGCCGAGCTTTGCGTCATCTTCCCCATTGTGGCAGCCGCTAGCTGTGGCCTCTGCCTTTCCCGCAAACTTCAGCACGTGCATAATTTATTTACCACTGGTGACTTGACTCTTTGAACAGACTTTAAGTAGCACTTATTACGCCGTGGGTAACAGATAGGAGCAGGTTTTAACCCATTTGCATCACGCATGTAAATTGTATGACTGTCACTTATCGACGTGCGTTACGAAAAGTAGCACGTTTCAATTTTCTTACGAAAAGTAGCACGTTTGCCTTCGTTATCACGAAAACTATCACGTTTCGGTTTTCGCTGCGAAAACTAGCATGTTTGAGCGGTTCGCCACGAAAAATAGCATGTTTCGTCTTTCGCTGCGAAAACTAGCACGTTAGGGCGGTTTGCCACGAAAAGTAGCATGTTCGCGTTTACCCCGCGTTCGCAATTCCCGCACCCTCCCTTACTTAAATTATGTAGATTAAAATTTTCATATGTGTTGTCTTTTGGAGATTAGATGGAATTATTATTTATTAAACAATATTTTCAACAGTTGAATTCTTTTAAACTGCCCACGCGCTGAAACGCGATAGTTTCTGCAGTCTGCAGTATAATCCAAAACGAGCTATTCTTCGTGGCCAAACCGGATAATATGTTAGTTTTCGCCATAAATTCCCAAACGTGCTATTATTCGTGGCGAAACAGTATAACGTGCTAGTTTTCGTCGCAACAGTACGAAATGTGCTATTCTTCGTGACGAGGCAGTCAAATGTGTTAAGCGGTCTGTAGACGCTCAATATTATTGTGCAATATATTGCACAATATTTTTTCTGTGTGCCCCACACGGTCAATAATATTGTGCAATATTGAATATTGCACAATATATTGAGCGTCTAGGGGCTACTTACGGTCAATATTATTCTGCTATATATTGCACAATATTTATGCTGAATGCCCCACACGGTCAATATTATTGTGCAATATATTTTACAATATTTATCCCAGATCAGGACTGGGCAACCCGCGGCCCGCGTTCAGTTGACGTTTGAATCTTGTGGAGTGAACATGTCGAGTGACACGGAAGCTGCCTGTGTGGCCATTGCACTGGCTATGAGTTTGAAAATGAAGACGTCGAAGAAAAAGCGCAGATGGATGAAGGAGTGGTACACAAGAAGAACTGAGTACACTCATGAGAACTTATTAAATGACCTACGACTAAGTGAACCGAATGATTTCCGAAACTTTCTGCGACTCAACGGTCCATTATTTGCCGAACTGCTGAAAATGATTTATTCGATCTTTACAATCGATAATTTATTATTTTTCCAAGAACGTTTCGAAAATATCTGTTTCCCAAATTTCTAAAGGCCAATAAAAAAATGGGTGACATTGTTCAATCCAAGCTAATCCATATATTGCTCTGTAGGTAGGTAGTACGAGGACCCACACGTACCGTTTTCTACCGCTGGCTCGCGGAACACGCTTTGGCCGATCACCGTGATTAATTTTTGGGAACCAGGTATGGCAGACAAGGCAGCCCGTACAATTTTTACCTGAATGTCTTTGATTTTTCTTCCTGGCCCCCCCCCCCCCCCCCGCAAGACATCTTGCCAGTTTGGAAAGTAGAAAGGTCGTGAAATCGGTATCATGTTAAAACAAACATAGGGTAAACTCGGATAAATCCGTGGTACAGGTTATTCCACACGTCGGAACGGGGCATTAGGGAGTCTCAAGTGGCGTTCGGTTCGGGGTTCGGTTCAGATCTGGACGCGGCCTACAGCTCTACGAAGCAAGCGAAGAGGAGAAGGAGCCACTGCGGCTCGCGAGCTAGTTCGACACCCCTGCTTTATCCTATCGATATGGAAGTGATGCCGATGGATTCCTTATGTTTTTCCGATGAAAATCATACCAAATTTCATGTAAATTAGGCTATTACTAACGAAATTAGCTTCAGGTTATGAAAATGAATTTTCCATGAAATTTCCTTCATTACTTTCCGATTTACGTCGTTCTTGGTGTCAGTATCATCGGCGAAATATAAGGAATCAATTGGCGTCGTTTTCGCAAAGATCTGATGAGAAATGCGGAAGTCAAATGCGGAGAGAATCAACCTGTACCAGTAATAATCAGTAAATTTGCAAAACCAGTTGAAATAAGGTATATACATTCGAGGTTATTGAATTTGTCTTGAAACGCACTGTAAAGTGATTTCTAAAAAAAATATTTTCATCTAAAAAACCGGACTTGACCATCGTATCTCTTAAAATAATAAATTTAATAAATTTGCTATAAATTTGTCCCCTCGAACCATGCAATTGGATATAAACAATTTATTTATCTCCAATACGCTAGGAAATATCCAGCTGTTTACTGTTCCCGCGGACACCCTGTATAATGAAATAAAATATAAAATATATGTCGGAGAAGGTAACCACTTAATCAGCTACGCTACGATGTTAATTAAAATGTAGGTCTAGGTATCTCACGTCACTTTTTCCCCCACGCGATTCACACAATATATTGTACAATCTTCCAATATGATCCACAGACGGTCAATAATATTGTGCAATATTGAATATTGTGCAATAATATTGAGCGTCGACAGACCGCTTAAGTCTTCGCGGCAGAAGACCAAACGTGCTAATATTCGTCAGAAACGATGGAACGTGCTTCTTTTCGTGGCAAACCAAAACGTGCTACTTTTCGTAAGAAAATTGAAACGTGCTACTTTTCGTAACGCACGTCGTTATAACGACAACAGTGAACTTGGCGATGAACCTGTATCACCGGAACATACACGACTGATTATAATATGTGATTTATCAAGTCATTCGTAATTTCCCTTTCTTTTATTTAAAAAAAAAACCAATTCGCCGAATCTACAGACGCGGCAGCGTCTCGACACAGGAAGACACCCTGTATATGTCGACTGTCGCTACCGCTATCATTTACTCGAGAAACGGCTAATCCAACCTAACCTGAAATTTATTTCATTAATATCTCATCACGCCTGCAATATTTTCTAAATTTAAAGGCATTTTTCTTATGTAAACCGCATATAATCTTTCGAATAAGACCAAATTTCAATAAAATCTGTCCACGCATGACAGAGATATCATAATATCGTCTCATGGATCAGTCGGAAACGGTAATTTTTTCTTCTGATTCTTCTTCTTCAACCAAATTTCGTCAAACATAATACGTATACGCGTTACACGCACACCTTCAGCCAAAAGAAACTAACACATGTTTCGTTCGTCATACGCGTTACACGCACACCTTCAGCCAACAGAAACTAACACATGTTTCGTTCGTCAAACGCTATTACGTTACCTTCACTGTGCAATCTACTCCAAATTTTGACAGCTTACAGTCAGGTTATAAACCTGGCGAGTGTCAAATAAGGAAAGTTGTCAAAATTTTCTGAAATGTCACGAGTTTTTACACCACAATCCACACAAGACACTGAATTATTGTCTCAATTAACAAGGTAAGTCGCCAAAATTTTTTAATAGAATTTTTATGGGGATTTGTTTTTATACCAGCAAATTATTTTTAATTTAGGGTTTTTATGTAAACCTTATCCCCATAAAAACTTAAAAAAAGTAAAAAAATTACGCCAAGTACATGAAATCAAATAAATCACAAAAAATATAATATAATATAATATATATTAAAACTTATCTGAAGACATTCCCTATGCAAATTATCTTTGTAAAAAGAAGTGATATCCCCATAAAAAACTTTACAAAAGTAAAAAAATTACGCCAAGTATACGAAATCAAATAAATCACAAAAAATAGAAGATAATTACAAAATAAAAAAAAGTTGTAAAATCAAAATTTACTATTAATAAGACAATTAACATTTTTTCGGTTTCGCAGCGCCAAGTATTTTGAATAAAATATTTATTGGTATTGAAATATTTATTTCTATAAAAATATATCTGCTTAATATTATTAAGCGCAGTTGGAAAGCACCGAATCTTACATTGCGTTACACAGTGTCACCTTTGCACGCTGCGGGAAAGCACCTTTATGTACTTGCAGCTCATTTTGATTTTACAATTTTTTTTATTTTGTAATTATCTTCTATTTTTTGTGATTTATTTGATTTCGTGTACTTGGCGTAATTTTTTTACATTTTTAAAGTTTTTTATGGGGTATTCCGTTACGGGGATATCGGCCAGCCGCTGCCCGCGGATCATTCCGCGTTTGATTGATGATACAGAGTAGAGATTTCTCGCGGAATATTCCGCTTTGTGGTGCAAATGGGTTAAGAGTCTAGCCTAGCAAGGGTCTGAGGACTCAGTGGCATATACATCCATTTTAGCACTTGTGCATCACGTTTAACCCTCAAACACCACACTAGGTCCCCGAGACCCAGGCCGTTTAGAAGATTCGTGGCCACTACTAAACGGTAAATGGTGAGGGATGAAACTTTGGGACCCCTACTACGGATTCCGCACCATGAGACCCCTAATTCACCTGAAGAAGCCGAGTGACATTGTGAAAAAGATACCCGTAGTCTATGGGTAGCGCAGACCCAGTGTGGTGTCCACGTCAGTATTCTCGGAAAAGCGGAGTTATAAGTTGCTACAGAACATTATTGTTTGTGAACTGATTTCTTGCTCAGACAATATTTCTACGCTGCGTAAAGTAGAATTACATACTTTTCAATCGATAGAAAGTGTTTAAAATGCGATCGGCCGATATGTAGGGAACATGTGGCGACAATACGTTGCGACTGCTCTTAGTGTAAATAAATGATTTCATAGTGATTTATACTGTTTTTATAAAATAAATTATTATTCCAATTGCCTGCTAGCCGCTATCAAAATTAAGGCAAGACAGAATTTTAATTAAGGCAGAATTTTGTTTTAACTTTTAACCGTATGTGGTCCTAGGCCGAATGAGCCATTCATAGCATGTCCTGTCAGCTAGTTTTATCTCGAGGACCACTCGACCTAGCACCGCAATGGATTAAACATTAAAAAAAGCGAGTAGCAAAAGAGTTCGATACAGCGGAAAATATAAGAAGCATTTGATATGTATATTGTATGTAAAGCATTATTTATCGATAAAGTAAAATGTCGTGAATAAAATCTTATGACATGTTTTCCTCGATATAGGTGCAAGCGATCTCAGGTACAGTTTCCTGAACGAATGTGATTGCACGTGGCTGTGTACAGAATTCTTTTCGTCTTCAGTTTATTTTAAGACATGCTATGAGTTCGGGAACATGTGTTTATATTACGTTGGACGCGTGAGCAACGAACTCTCCTAAAGTAGGCGATCACTAAAAGTAGGATGTTACAAGATGAAAACCGTCAAATTATAAAAATAAGTATAATAATAAATCATAAGAAAAATATGGCAGTTTCAGCGTAGGGGAGACCGGGGCTAAAAGTTCCGATTTCGATAAAACATAAAAAATGACCGCAAAATAATGTAGTTATTCTCTTCACTATTGACTAATTTCTTGTTAAATTTATTATATTTTATGATTTTAAGCTTGTATTGAATATATTGCAATAGGATTTTCATAAAAAGTAATTTTTTTGGCGCTGGGCGAAGCGGAACTTCTTACCCCTTTATGGGGCAAGTTGTTATCGTATTGGGGTAAGTTGTTACTAAGATATAAAAGTTGCATTTTAATGAAATACTTCATTTTCTAATTAAATAAAACAGAATTTTACTAATAATAATGGTTATTTATGAAGGTTCGGACCAACAAAAATGTATTATCTTTAGAAGAAAACCAAAACAATATAGGGTAACGCATACAGTTGTTGACCCCTATAAAATGATTAAAAAAGTAGGAAATATAATATAATGCTTCTTTTATATAATAAAATATATCTATATTTCAGTGGCCCAGATATTTTTGTTCCGAATATAATTATATTTTATCATAGGAAAAAAGCATTATATTATATTTCCTTCTCTTTGGGGAAGAGGATCAATTATTGTATAGGGATCAACAACTGTATGCGTTACCCTAATAATCATAAACACTATCTTTGGTATAAAAACTAAAATCTACAAACCAGTCTTACATTCAACTGTTTGTGGGTACCCACTTATTGAGATTTGTACCTACTTGTAGCCTACAGTGACTTCTTGTCCAGATTGTAGTTTTTTAATAACTCTCGATAGAGTCAAGTGGCAGATATTGAATTCTCTAGCGACAATTTTTATCTTTATGCACAACTTCGATGGAAATGATGCCACATTTCGCCTTTCATTCATATGTTCGCATCTTAAAGCACAGCTGGAACAATTTATACATTTGCGGTGGGGCAAGTTGTTACGGTAACAACGTGCCCCAAATCACGGGAACAACTAGCCCCTATCGACACATGTGGCAATTTAAGAGATTACTTTACTTACACATATATTGAAACGATAAACACTATTACATCATGTTCTTAAATGTCATTTGATACATAAGAACTAATCAATCAATAATATCGACGTTAAATAATCGAAATAGACCAAAAAATAATAGTAGGAAAATATTTACTTATCTGGTACGCGACTAATAGGTCCTCGGTTACTACCACACAACTCGCTGTTGCGGGCTCTATTAAAATGGCTGACAGAGTGGCGTGATCAACTCACACGGAAAAAATAATTTAAAGTACAAAGCTACTTTCATATTGAAGATAGAACTATCGGAACAACTTACCCCCGGAACTTTTAGCCCCGGTCTCCCCTACTGTCTTCTTTAAAACTTTCTAAAACAACGAGGAAAACTATATTTTGGTGGATTTTAAGTTTTTATAATAGACACGTACGCCTCATATAAATTATGTGCACCTAATATAATACATCGATGAATGATAAACGATTTCGACAAAAACTATTCCCAAAAACAATAGCAAATTTCCTTATCGATTCGAGAAGATATAAAAGTGGACGAATGAATGCGGAAGAACTGGAACGAAACAGCGAATATAATTCGGAATCCAAAGGATTAAAAATTATTCATATCAATGATCAGGCAGCTATAGGTGGTACTGTAGCATGCAGAAAAGGAAGCTTCGAGAAACGCCGACCATCGAGATGTTTTCCAAATACGCTTGTCGGCTGCCCGTGAGCAGAGACGTGCGTGCGCGGAACCGCGGCTCGCGAGGCCCGCGCTTAACGACGCGTCTGTTGATTTCTGCGGCCGCGGATAGCAACGATCGGGTATAAATTAGAGGCCCTCAAAGGCATTTTCTTCTTCGCTGTTCCGAGAGAGAGGACGAGGCACGACCAACGGCCGCTCTCGGACAGCTCAGGGACTCCGGCAGGAGAGTTCGGCGACAATACCTGGACGCCAATCGAACGGGAGAGTACAGAGAGAGAGTTCGGCGACAATACCTGGACGCCTTATTAGAATAAAGTCAAGTGCCGCATGCACATCAGAACCCGTAAAATTGTATAAACGCAGCGAGACGTCACGTCTGACTTCCGAAATTTGTAGCCCCGTCCTATCAATCAAACCATGTATTCCTACCTAATCCGAATAAACCTTGTCTGTCCAGAAATTATCCTTATTTCCAATCCACGAAGGCTACAGTACTAGTTTGTTGGAATTGCGAGGATGAATGAATAGGAGAATGGCAATGTTAAGCCGCAGAGGGGATTAGTGACCCACGAGCCTACAGCGTATGCTATACACCGTTGGAAAGATCTCGCCAAGACGAAACGATTGATACCATTTTTAACTTCGAAATCAGATGGGATCACCTCGAAAAATGGCCTCAAAGTTCGAGATTTTGTGGTTCTGAACAAAAGAAACCGGTAGTAATATCCCATCCGGCCCTAGGCACCTCTTGAAATTGTTTGGTATACATTTGCGTTTTAAGAAATGACGCTGCACGGCTAGATTGAAACTGATGGTGGATCAAAATTGGCACCTGCCGCTCGTATCAAAGGACGCGCAAGATGCAGCGTCATATTGATGCGACTGCAACTATATACTATTCCATATAAGAGTAGACCTACGCCCCCACCGATTTTCAACCGATCTGCGCAGCTCTCACTACTGCCTGCGTACGCGATTGGTCGCACCGCTTTCTCTGCCGGTTTCCTACCAATCAACAGCCTCCTCAGAGTCACCATTGAGCGGAACGAGTCTACTCTGAAGTGGAATTCGGTCTAAGTAGTCCCAAATCAAATGACTTTCTTAAGCTCGGTACACACGCTCCGCTCAGCTTGCACAGAATACAGTACGCGGGATGTGAGTGAGAGAAGATGGTAGGTGGGTGCGGAATGTATGTGAGTGTGGCATATGGATTGAACAGACCATTGTTCTTTGGGCAAATAGGAGCGGAGCTCCTCCAACGCCATCCAACGAAATGTAAAATCGTGGTAAATAAAGAATACAATACAATACAGTGTGCACTCGTTATAAGCCCGACGAACGGGGCTGGCGGCGGGCTTACGGCGCGTGTGGACACTATTCCGCGCGGCCAATGGCGCGAGTGAGAAACCCAAATAGCCTCTCACTCGTCCTCGGGTTCTCTGACTCTCATCCGAAGGATTCCAAGAAATGGTGGGGATAGTCGCAGGGGCACAACGCATGGTAGAAACGAGCTTATAACGAGTGGGTACTGTACAGATCGGCCTGCGCAGGCCGGCCGGACTTCCGTAGTGCAGCCACACGCTCCGGCCAACCTGACAGTATTCGCAGTTTTGTCGGCTGAACGTGACAGCGACAGACGACATTTTAGCCATAGTAGGCTTATTATTAGTTAGAAAAAAGGGTCATATCAGGTTCGGCCATCTGACCTAAGAATTATCAAATGAATACCGACAATTTCGTACAGTATAAACCGAGTATCGATACTTTCGTTAGGTATTAAACCTTATCCAGACCTTTGCGAAGTATCAAAGGGGTTTTGATTCAGTATAGTAGGTATTGGTTTGGTATCGATTGAAGAAGAATCGGTATCGATAAATAATCGAGGCAGTGAGAGCAACAGCGGACTAACTCACATTTTTTTCGAATTTGAGTTAGCAGTAATGATGTATTCCAATAGGCTCTACTAATCATATAAAATAGGAAAAAAAAATTTTCCATGCGGGTTAGTCCGAAGTGGCTCTCACTGCCTCAATTGATACCAAGTACTAAAAATTTTGATATGTATCGACGCTTCCTATTGAGTACTTTGGTATCGAATTGATTGAATATCATCGATAGTATCGGTGTCGATGGAATCAACTTTGATTAGGAGTTAGATTACAAATTCTGACACGGTATCTGTCTGGCCGGCGTCGGGAGAACTGAACATCGCTACACACGCTCCGGCTGGCCTGTGCGGGCCAAAATAATCGCGCAGTTTTATCTAACACGTTTTATCATGTGTAACGGCCTTCACTTTCCAATCCTTAAAATATGATACAACAAAGCAAATGCCGTGCCTCTGCACAAACAAAACGCCGTGTTGTGTGTGTGTAGAGGCACGCACGCTACCCGTGCCAAGCCCCACCATTTGGGTAGAATGCAGATACCGCCAATCGGCAGAGTAGTGGTAGGCCCATGCCTCTACGTGTAACTCTGAACAATCAGATCGTTGCGAAATCTGTAACAATTTTTCCTGACGAAGCGGTTCGTTTGCGACATATGGTTCCTTTCAAACTGTTTCTCCTCGCAACGAGTAGAATAGGCTGATGTAAAAATACTTTGTAGCAACTTCTTAAGTGTATATTTTTATACGTAACCTTCTCAAAAGGTTCAATGCAATTAATCTTAGAATACTAATGTACGTAATATTTACGTGCATATCTAATACTTCCAGAAATTACTGCTCTACTAATACCCCTACTCCTTTGCCCGACCAGCAGCGCCACTACCGGTGTCTCATTTTCATTTTTTTGCCTGCTTTTTTACTGAATAAAATTTGTCAAACTTAAATAAATTTGAATTCTACATTAAGAATAAAAAAGAAAACAATTGTAGGAAAAATCAATTTCTAAAATACTGATAAAAAAAGAAGAAATATTCAATAAAAATCACTAAAGAACACATTACAAGCTATATGTAAATATTACGTATCGTTAGTAATAAGCGCATTCCGAAAAACATTAGAAGCAACCTATTCCAGAGTCAAGCAAATATTTAAATATTAGATTTCTGAGACGTATCGTACTTTTAGTGCCTTTGGACACATTTAATAAACTTGGCGGGAAAGAGAGAGGGGGGGGGGGGGGTAAAAGGGGAAGTGCCAAAAGAGAAGCGAAGAAAGTGGATTGAATTGTTAAGTGAACGCGAAGAAGAAATGAAAGTGATTGCGACATAAACGAAGGGATAAGATACTTTTACAAAATGATGAACCGTGCTTGTGTAAGAAGTTAATAGCAACAGTTTAATCTTTTTATTATTACTTTAACGAATAAAAATACTAAGGGACAGAATATATTTTTCAATGTAATTTCGTTGTGAATAGTTATACCTGAACGTTAAACGTCGTATTTAAAATTTGATATAATTAAAAACTTAAAGAACTTAATGATCCCGATAATTGGTTCGATTCCATGATATTCAATCCTTCCGCGATACGTGTGCACATTTAAATATTTTATCGACCAGGTAAGCGGAGGAAAACTGAATTTCTGACTTTTTCCACTGTGACCCTTACAACAATAAAGCAATGGAAAAACGATTTAATATATATGCAAATACGTAAGTGCAAATGTCGCGCAAGTGCCGACGGTGTGTAAAATTTAAAATTCAAATCAAAATGCCGATGGAAACGGCTTATAGTATAGTGGCATAAGAACCAAGACATATCCATACCTCGAAGAACCAAAGAATAGAGAGGAAGATCGTAATCAAGACGGACATCGGTATATTCGTAGACGGATGTCCTCCAATGATCGCACTGATCGCTTTGAACAGGGCGGTCAATCTTCTTTCGCCTGGGGCGCTGTCGAATATCACCCCTTTCACCTGTAAGTTTAGGACACCCGTTAAACAGCGAGGTGGCAATAATGTAGACCACAGGTGAAGAGCAAAGTAAATATTTCTTCTACCTTGAGTGGCGTTTTAGCCTGCTGCATCGCGAGGCTTAAGTGCTGATATACAAATGCGCCGCCGTTACTGAAGACGTGGAAAAATATCGGGTGCTCGTCTAGACTCTTGTCCCTGATCAGTTGGATTAATCGTTTGCCGATGTAAGGCATTTTGTCCCTTCGCCAAAATAGGCATTCTACTGGCGCCGTGTATCGCAGCGTAATGCAGCTTAAAAAATAAACGTATGTCTATTATTAATAATCAATTTAGGGGCGACACGAGTTAAAAGAAGAAGAGTAGTTTCTGCAATTTATCTCGGCAATCAGTGGCGGATATAATGGGCGGCCAATGAGCAGTTGCCGCCTGGGCCCCTGCCTAGAAAGGACCCCAGGGTCCCATCTTCAGAAAAACTGATTTTATCCAAACACTATATTTTTTTCCTGCGCTACTACACTTAGCCCGTCTTTAGTAAGCCACTTTTTCACTTTCCCGAAAAATGGGCCCTGCTCAGAAGGCCCTCTGGGTCCTATCTTAAAAAAAAAATGATTTTATCCAAACACTATATTTTTTTTCCTGCGCTACTACACTTAGCCCGTCTTTAGTAAGCCACTTTTTCACTTTCCCGAAAAATGGGCCCTGCTCAGAAGGCCCTCTGGGTCCTATCTTAAAAAAAAAATGATTTTATCCAAACACTATATTTTTTTTCCTGCGCTACTACACTTAGCCCGTCTTTACTAAGCTACTTTTTTATTTTCCCGAAAAATGGGCCCTGCTCAGAAGGGACCCCAGGGTCCCATCTTAAAAAAAAAAGATTTTATCCAAACACTATATTTTTTTTCCTGCGCTACTACACTTAGCCCGTCTTTAGTAAGCCACTTTTTTATTTTCCCGAAAAATGGGCCCTGCTCAGAAGGGCCCCTGGGGTCCTATTTTCAAAAAAAAATTATGATTTTATCCAGATACTATATTTTTTTCTGTACTTTTCTGTACACTTAGCCCGTTTTTAATAAACCACCTTCTCATTTTCCCGAAAAATGGGCCCCCTAGAACGTTTGCCAGCTGGGCCTTTTTCCTTAAATCCGCCACTGTCGGCACTGTAAATGCCTTAAAGCTAGCACGTGTGCGTTGTAATATAAAGTTCATTGCAATTGTTAATACATGGTTGTTGATTATTTGAACTACGAGAAAGAAGTTGTATATTTTTATACAAGAAAACAAATGCGTTGATTCGGTCAAACGAGGAGATACGGTAAATGGAATTCACTGTGTGCTTTTATTCAGAAATTATATTAAAAGAAAAAATCTCGACTCTCCTACGAAACGCGGTGTTTCTGAATGTAGAAATAAACAGTGTTGTCCGCGTGACTTGCCGGTATCTCGCCACTCCACCGAGTTCGTTGAAATCCAGACGAATCTATTTTACTCGATTCCATCTCACAACTACCCCGTGGAAGTCCACCGCTTCACCTCGACTCTTACGCATGAAATCGCAACGAACGCGCACTCGTTGACACTCGCAGGAACGATACCGCAGCTACATTTGCCGCGAGCTGGCGGTTTCGTTGTAAAAAAAGGACAATCGAATGTGTTCATGGAATGTGTACACTGGGTCGCTCGGTCACTTAACAAATCTCAATACCTCTTCTGTTCGTAGATCGCGCTGTACTTGGCTAGGTATCTGTCCTGACAGCCGGCCCATCCTAGCAGCACGACCACCGGCTGCTTGTCCTTGCTACACACGGACATCAACTTCTCCCATTCATCCTGCCTGTCGGTGGTGAACATTGGATCCTGGGAGGACGGTGGAAACGAAGGGCACATGATGTGGTAGTCGAGATCCTCTTGATCGCTCATCTTTCCTGCTTCTCATCCTCCTTCTCGCGAGGATGCGAGAGAAACAGGGCGCGGAAGAAAGAGGATAGGGTCGAAGGGGAGCAGCAGCAGCAGCAGCAGCAGCAGAGCGGAGGGAGAGTAGGTGCCAGGGGTGGAATAGGCGGCGTGAACCAAACTGCAACTAGAGAGGGACGATAACAACTGCCCTTCTGCCACAGCGGACTCTCGTTCCGAATCGAGCTTGCGTCGTTGTCGAGAGTACCGAGCCACTGGCTGATCGATACCAAAGCGCCTCTACCACAGTTAGGTCATGCCACCGACGAGGACGACCACGTCTGCGACTGTGGACTCCCTCTCTCGCCAGAAAACGGTTTTCCTTTCCTCAGCGACGTCAGCGTCCGCCGGGACTCCGCTATCCTTCGTCGATCGATGTGAATTGTGAACAGCGATTTCAGCCGATGATTGGCTGGCCATGCTAGCTGATAATAGACTATCGGACTCGCGCGTCCACGTTCACGGCGCTGGCTGCCGCGGGATTGGCCCGCCGTTGCTTTGCGCGAAATTTTTCTAAGTTTAAAGCCCTTGAACCCGGGTCGGTAATGCTATCACCACACGCCGTTGTAAGCACTGGCAGTGGCGATATTGTTACTACAGGCTGAGGTAGAGAAAAGCTTGAATAATTTTGGGGCGTATAGTACTCACAAAAATAGACAGAAATGTTCAGTGAACATATGTATATATTTTTATCTACTTGGGTTGTCGGCCAAAAGTTTAGAATTATTCTACGGATTAAGGGAGATAGGGATTTTCTCGTTAGGAGAAGAAATTTAAGTAACTTCCTTGCGTGATGAGATGGTAAAATTTATTGGAACCAAGAACATTGCGGTTATCGCTGAAAATGTTAAGTTCGGCCTAGCAGAATATTTATCATACGATCTGGCTTTAGTGAAAATCGACAAGTGATTGCAAAGTTTTGGCGTTTATGGAGCTAAGGCACGGTAAAAATGGGTACTCTGTTCAAAGTTAAACATTTATTGTGGTTTTCTACAGAAAACATTTCATGTGTATCGTACCCGGATTTTAACAGAGACTTATTTAAGTAAATGGCTCCATTATTGAACAAGTAAGAAAATAACAGTTTAACTAGGAATATTTCATTTCGAAGCATTAACAAATTACCGTAAAATAAGAATGATTGAAGACATTGGTTCCTTTTAATATTCTTCAATTATTTTAATTTCGCTCAACAATTAATTTTATTGCGCACAATCAATAATTTCTTGATTGAATTTTTTTTTATTCATTGTAATCAATTGTTTACAGTCTTATTTTTATTAAAACTATTAACAACTGTAGTGATATGTACATGAAGTCATAAATATTACACGTATTAGAGTAAAATATTCTGAATATTTCTTCGTAACCGTTTCCCTCAATTCATTTATTTATCAAACTCAATGAAAAAACGGGAGTAACTGGTCAATGAAGGAGATACGGATGCTAATGGGATCACTACAAAAAACCAGGAGGCCAATGGGGACTAACAAGTAGAATGTCAATTTCAGCAAGGAGGCCTTACACTAGTTTCACTAGCGAATGATTAATCTAAGACACCATGATCATTCGAATAATCTCTTATGCAAATACTATGACTGACAAGGGAACATCCCGAACCCGGAAATTCAAAAAATTTTGAAACTTTTTGAATATATAGGGGATTTTCTACTGATTACAACGTAATTTTTATTTCCCGCCAAAATTCACTCGAAGGGGGTCAAATTAACCCCCGAAAATCCGGCTATTTTCCGACGTTGTGTTATAACTCGCGAACTGTAAGAGATAGAAAAAAAGTTTCAAGACAAAAGTTACTCCTTTTAATTCGATCTATCATTTGGCAAAAAAAAAAATATTCTACAGTGCACGCGTTATAACACAAAATCGGAAAATAACCGGATTTTCAGGGGTCAATTACACCACCTTGGGGTGAATTTGGGCAGCAAACAAAAATTGCGTTGTAATCAGTAGCAAATCCCTACATATTCACAAAGTTGAATTTTCGGCTTCGGGATCTTCCCTCGTGTGAGTAAAATTTCCCTTCTGAAATTCCTTTTTTCAATTCACCTTCCTTTTAAATCTTTATTGAAAATTTCTGCTTTACCGACATCGACTCGTCGGTATAGAAGGATTCTTCAAAGATTATATTCTCTATTGATCACAATTGCAGCAGATCACAGAGGTATCGTCTACACGTATTAGAGTAAGATAAAGTTTTAAGTTCATTAAGTAGTTATACGCGGTAAATGTCTTGTAAAGCGGTTCTAAATGTTTCTAAAGTACTCGCGTTTACCCACCTTCGGTTCTGCCGCATGCGTTCGAAGATGGTTTCGCTACTTGTTCGGTAAGTGCTGCCACCTACTTAGAGGATGTACTTGGGATGTTGTCAGCGGGCAGGCGCTGGACCGCTATCGGTGGCTGCGCGCGGGACGAAGAGCGAAAGACGGAGAAAGACCGAGATTCAAACTCGAAATCTAACGAGGAACACTCAGAGCCACGCGAGTGGCCGCGCGACACGGCACGGGTGTTTGAAAACGGGCGAATACGGTGCACCGCGCGCGCCATGTGTACTAAGAAAAGTGTAGCACCTCGGTGGCTCCTATGTGTCGTATGGCTTTTCGTCGGATTTGCCTGGCCGTTCGGTAAGTAAATCCTAGGTTCGTCGAAATTTAATCGTCGCTAGGGGGTGTCACTTAACAGTAGCATGACTTCTATCGAGTTTCACCCCTAGAAACCACACGGGCAACCACCCTCGAATTTAAATTTTAATCTACGTGAACTGGGTGCATTTGTGGCATCCGATAGAGAGAAATAGTGACGTTGTATAAAATATGGATATTTCTTCGTTTATGATAAGTGGAGGTGTAGGAAGTGCAGAGTGAATATCGCCAAGTGTGAGGAACACAATTTTAGTGCAAGTGATTAATTTAATATTATATTACACTAGCAACTTTATTAAATGTGAGTCAAAAATTTTAAAAAATTAGGTGTATTTTTAACGTTATACATAAATGTAGCTGCCACTAAATATATTTTTCGTCCTTTTTACCTCGTTCCAATTTCTTGTTTTTTTTTTTTTACTGTCAATCGGTGGTTAGTATAGATAGTTTAATAATCGCTTGACGATGTAGTAAAGAGAATTATTAATCCGATGCTGTACAATGACATTGGGAAAATCTTCCCCCAGAAATCTCGATCTAAAAGCCATGAAATTAATTTGAAAATTTATTTACATTGCACTCCAAACTAGTGATTACTATTTGCTGCGATAGATTGTCACTTGCGAATTCATTAGTTACACGGGACGTAACAATTTGCACATTGTCGAAATAGTTAGGGGGGGGATAAAATAATTTACAAATACTGTAAAAGTGCTTCAGTTCAATGGAGAACCTAGAAGTCCTGCTGGGGTTAAAAAGATCGCCCTCGCTCATTGATAACCGGGCGAACGATCGCGCAGTGATGAATGCTTTGTTTTCGTACTGCTTGTGGTGGGTTCGCAACAAGCGTTAGTTCATGGAAACTCTGTGACTAGTGTGGAGTTTGTTCAGTATAAATCAGGATTTAGATTAAAAGGAATTAAGAGACGGATGATCGAATGAGAATGTTTTCTAATTTATGAACATATCCGAATGTTGTAAAATATGATGTTTATGGTGCATGCCTGGAAACGTCAGTCGAGAATCTTTTATGGTGCAAGTGAAGAAGTATGAATAAGGGAAAATTTGTACTTGAGCTTCTTGTCTCCAAGAACTGTAGCTTTTCTTGTCTTAGCAATAAATGAGGTCATTTTAAAGTCATAAATTATCCTTGTCAGTGGTCGAGAAGAGAACGGTTTTGTAATAAATTTTAACGAGTTTTAAGCAAATTGTTTCAATGGAATTAATATATCTCTATTTAAATAGAAAATAAAATATAAATTTTCAAGTGTAGAAGGAAATTGTGTTTTACATTTTTCTACTGAACACTTTTACACTTGGAATCAATAACGTTGCAATTATTGTATGTAAAAACTCTTTCAAAACTGTCTTATTAATTTTGGAGCGCGCGAAGTACAGAAAATGAAGACGGAAATTAAAAACCAACAATACAATCTACTAACAAGATTTTTAAAATTTTTTGTTTTCTTCCAATGTTCCCCTATATTTACACCAAAACAATTGCCAACGTCGAAACTAAAAATAAGGGCATGAAATCATGCAATAGTGATAACATTTTCATGTGAAACAAATACTGCGTGTCCCACAGGTCTCCGTGCAAACTTTGCCAGCGTGTTCCGCGGCTGAAATTAGGATACAAATATGCCGGCAAAATGTGTACAGAAACCAGTGGGACATTCTGTATAAATTCCAAGCAATTGCTTTTTTGGCAAATATAACTTTTAACGGACCTGCTTGTTTATTCAGTTCCCGACGAACTTCATTTTAGACCTCTTCAATATTCTCCACTTTCACTTGAGAAGAATTTTCAGTGGGAACAGCAACGGTAAATGGCTCGATGAAATAAATATAAATAGTGGGCTTGTGTTTTGTGTTATTACTTTGCTCTTTGGCACTCCAAAGGAACGTTTTCGGTGTCGAACGATATTCCCTTTCAAGGGTCGGCAATTCTGCCTTTGACACTGACTACCCACTCGAATTTCTGTAGCTGGTTGGAAGTAACCTGAATAGCGGAATGCCACTTCGCGGGGACTACACTTTCCGGCGATTTTCCATTTGCACTATTACCTTGGAAAATAGCGATTTCAGATGAAAATGCATGCAACAATTATTGCAAAGTGAAGCATTAGGATTATCGTCAGTAGACTTGTAATTAACGTGATTTAATTATTTTTAATCGCATCGATATATAGGCAGGAAAATGAAGAAAATTATTTCCTCATACCCATAATAATCTTTTCGCCTAGATATTTGGTAGTTACGACAACCATAGATACAAAATTATGGTTTAATCAACGTTTGCCATTGTCTGTAGGGAAAGAAATCAATACTTTCATTGAAGTCTGGTCGCACGGCAAACATTTCATCTGTCAGGATATCGCTGCAGGATATTCCATGGAAACAAGATGCGCAAAAGATTTTATAGCGCGAATGGAGTTAATGTATCTTCGTTTATAATTCGCAATATTATCATTGAAATAAAATAATAATAAAAATGAATAGTCTAGAGAAGCAGTTCTGCTTTAGATTTTGATTTTTAAATAATAATACGAGATAAATAATGAACATAAATAAAGTAAATATTGTCTCATATTTAATATTTTTCTGATCACCGTGTTTACCGGGGGAGCGACGCGTTTTTGTTGCTGCATCATTGCTGTTGAAATGACGAAAGCAAATCGATGGCGAAACACTCTTTGACAAGAGGCGAAGCAGCGCTTTCGTGTTCGAGAGCGCGATTCAAAAAGAATATCGTGCTGGAATGCTGATATATTTCTGTGAACGTTCGTGTTTTCCCTCCCTTTGCCTGTCAATAATCCGCGTGTCGAAGGATCGAAATTGAGCAAGAGAGTACCGACATTCACCGGACATTGGTGACACGAATGAAGCAAATTGAAGTGTACCCGATGTGTACTCCGACTTTTATTACTACTGGTTAACTTTCTGCTGGTGATTGCAGACAGTTGCAGAAACAAGATTCGCGATTGTACAAACTGACAAGGAACTTCACCCAACTGTTACACGCCGATTTTTATGAGACTTGGCATACAGGTAGAGCGCCTAAAAATATCAGACACATAGTTTGTTAACAACGGAAATCCATGCGTAGTGGATGAAAATTACCCTTCGAAGTTGGGGCGCTGGAAAATCATTTACCCATTTGGGATTTTCTTAAGTCCGCTGCGCCACCTGGTGGCGAAAATTAAAGCAGTCTAATCGGGTTAGCTGCACTTGTAATAGGGCAGTACTTATTGGGAATTTCGACTATTTGATGATCGATTTTGTAAAATTTAACAGACTATTTAATGACAAAAACATTATTGCACTATTTCGATACTTGTGTGACACCAGTCCTGTAACGCGATTCACCCGATTACAGAGCTTACTGAAGTAGATGGCGCTCTCACAGTATATCGGCAACGTTGCAGGATGGTTGCAATAACCTTGCAGTGTTGCATGGTTGCAGTGCAATGTCGATGTAACGTTGCTGCGACGTTGTCGTGCAACATTGCACGGGGCGGATATAGAATTATTGCTGCATAGTTGCATCAATGTTGCGGTGCAATATTGCAACGATCCTGCAACTTTGCTGCAACGAGAGTGTGCTGTATGGGTAGTCGAATAACTCGAAAATGACCAGAGATAGAAAGATATGATAAAGCAGAAAGTTGCATGGTTTTTTATGAGGAATAACAAAATATAAGCAGAAGTTCTGCAAAATCACAGATGGCGCCTCTGTAGTGAAAAAAGTATTTTTTCAAAAATATTTCTTATACAACATAATTTAAGTATTTTTCTAGAAATGCCTCAGTACACACACACACACACACCAAAACGAAAACTACGTACGCATATTTTTCCCAATTTTTTAAATTTACCAGGAAATGAAAAGAAGTCCATTTCTGTTGGGCGCGGGTGTAGCGTTGTACGGTCAATTATGGAGTTTGAAGAATGAGTTTGCAAAACAACGCGCTGGATTCAGTTTTACTCGCTGCTTAAGGGGGGAGACCACTGTAACGGTCCGAAATGTAAGGGTCTTTTCGGGAATTTATTTAAACCAAACAACGCAAGTAAATCAATGTATTGCTCAGTATAGTTAATAGTGTACATATCGAAGGGTAAGATACATTTTTTTTAATCAAATTCATAAATCCGTTTCCTGTATACTCTTCGTCAAAATTTGCACTGCGGCAAAAACATCCTAGTCGCGTTGACAGTGCCCAGGCCATATGGTTAATCCGAATTCAAAAACACAATAATATTTAGAAACTAGAAGCCTGCCTCTATTACGTGACGATCAAAAAAAGTCAAAATTGTAAAAAATTACAAAATGGCGGACCATTGAAAAAAAAAATCATGTTTTCGGGGTACAAAATTGGGGAAATGTTAATAAAAAAAATAGAAGCAGGTCGAAAATGGAAAAAACTGATCGTCACGTAATAGCGACGGGTTTTCCGTACAATAAATGTCCTTGATCATGTTAATTGGACGTATAGTTTTCTCTGTAGACTGTCAACGCGGTTGAAAAATGTCATTCTGAGAAGAACGCGTTCAATGTTCCGCGCGGCTCAGTCGCGCGTTTGACACCACTTCACAAAAAATATCATATCTCCGTCAATTTTGCGAATTTCTTTATAAAATTTGGAGAGAGCATTGTTGAAACCTACGGCTTTCAGAAATTGTAAAAAAGAAAAAATCGATTTTTCCGAATTTTAATGGTCCGAAAAATAAGGGTGTTTTTGGGAATTTATTTCAACAAACAATGCAAGTAAATCAATTTATTGCTTAGTATAGTTAATATGTACATATTGAAGGGTAAAAAAAACAATTGTTTAAATCAAATTCATGAATCTGTATACTAGTCTTCATCAAAATTTGCGCTGCGGCAAAAACATGCTTGTCGCGTTGACAGTGCCCAGGCCATATGGTTAATCGGAATTAAAAAAGACAATAATATTTAGAAACTAGAAGCCTACCTCTATTACGTGACGATAAAAAAAAGCCAAAATCGCAAGGAATTACAAAATGGCGGACCACTGAAAAAAAATCATGTTTTCGGGGTACAAAGTTAGGGAAATGTTGATAAAAAAATATAAGGAGGTCGTTAATTAAAAAAACTGATCGTCAAGTAATAGAGACGAGTTTTTCATACAATAAATGCCCTTGCTCGTATCATTTGGACGTATAGTTTTCACTGTAGACTGTCAACGCGGTTCAAAAATATCATTGTGAGGAAAACGCGTTCAATGTTCCGCGCGGCTCAGTCGCGCGTTTGACACCGCTTCACGGAAAACACCATATCTCCGTCAATTTTGCGAATTTATTCATAAAATTTGGAGACAGCATTCTTGAAATGTACGTCTTTCAGAAAATATAAAAAAGAAAAAATCAATTTTTCAGATTTTTTACAGTGGTCTCCCCCCTTAAGGAGGTTCGATACCTCACTTGCGGGGCAGACGGTGAGAGGGGTAAGCCTATGCTTATACATGGGAGCTCTGCAGTGATACCAATCTTAGATACAAAAAATTATGTAGACAAAAATGTTATTTACATGTCTATTACTAATAAAATTATTACTACATATTTTGTTTTGGAATTCAATTAAACAAAAAGTATGTTTAATGCAGCTAGAAACACAGTATTTTCATTAAAAGTAGCGTAAAGTATGTGAGTGAAACGCGGCAACGTCGCGTTGCGTCCATCTTTATTTCTCTTTCCATCTCACACTTGTGGCGTCCTTTTGCGCATTTGTACCGGTTCGCAACAAATTACTAAATACAAGTTTACAGCTTGGTAGTGTTTTTACCAATTTTTACTCTATGCTTTGTACCAGTATACATTGTATAAATGACTACCCGGCGTACAGCGTTGCCACGTTTCAAACAGTTCCTTCAGGGAGTTCCAATAATACGAGCACATTGCTGTCTATTTATTCAATTATCTAATAAATCGGTATGGTTCATGTCCGATTTTCTTTTTTAGAATTTCACAGGAATATTTAAGCTTCTCATTGCAACATTTTTTAGAACGTTCTCATCATTTTTAAGGACTCTGTGCAACATTTTATAGAAATTTTATCGCTTCTCCCATAACAGCCTGTGTATAAGAGCGCAACATTGATTTCAATTTTTTCAAAAACCGTGCGGTCAATCGACTTGAAATGTTGGCACAATGCGGACTACACTTGGAACATTAGATTAAAACACTTTTCAAAGATTTCTCATTATTTTTGCTCCGGTATCGAATCTCGTTAATTACCACTGACATGGTTCCAGTCCAATACCTTCATTGCAGGTACCATCTATCTCGATATATCTCCAGTCATTTTCGAGCCTCCCCCAACTTTGAAGGGTAATTTTGCCCACTAAACACGAATTTCCGCCGCTAAAAGGAACTGTGTGTCTAATATTTTTAGGTACTTTTACGCCTTAAAAAATATCAAAACGTGAAATAATACCTGTATAGCGAGTTTTTAAAAAATTTGTTGCCAGTAAGAAGTCCTAAGGAGCATCAGAAATATCAACACTTGTGGTTCATTACTTTCAGACCACATTAATATGGACAAAGCAAGAAGAAAAATGCGTTTTATTCTTCCATTACAGCAATGGACTTCTATTGACTTACTGTGTATCACAATTCACCGCAGGAATCGATGAAAGACCATTTGTAACTCTCCTGTCACTGCTAACACTGAATATAGTCGCCCAGCGATGTTTAATTACGTAGAGAGCATCTACTACCCATTGCGAATGTACCTATTTACAAGCCCACCAGCCATGCCTCATCGATTTTATACATATACAGGAGCCATTGTTATGCACTTTGTTCTCTGCAGGTTTCTTTCCATTTAATTTCGCGGTGTGAAAGTGTAGCGTGACGATACAGGGTGTTTGACTACAGGCGGGCATCCTTGTAGGGGGTGGTTACCTAAAGGCAAAAAAAAAAAAAAATATGAAAATCGAGAATGACGAAATTGCATTTGAGGCTTCACTTCCGAGTTATTAATTGTTGCAAATACGCATAAAGCGTCTGACGCGAGTAGGGTTGCCAACTCTACTGTAATATGTATTGTATAGTATTGTGCTATATTTTTGTTCTAGTGTACTATATACTGTTAGAAATAGAAACAGTACATAAAAATGCTATATTTCCGATACATCGATAAAATTCTACAATTTTTACTTGATTTTTTATTCTATGGCAACACCAAAACTTTAATTTGCAAACTTCAAACTTCTGAACGCGACTTAAAAAAAGTGTTGTCTATAATCTGTTTTGTTAAAATTTATATAAAGTAATTTCACACTTTCTCTCTGTTCCTGCCACTTTAGCTTTTACAGAAAGGATTTTTTTTTATAATGAATATGAAGTGGCGGGTAGAGAGAAATAGGGACAGTCTATCTGTCATAAAAAAAGAGCTGCTCGTGTATGCTAATTTGGGCTTTCAGCGCGGCAAAATAAGTTAATTTTATAATGCAAAATGCGCAAAACTATACATTTAAAAAATAAGATGTCGCTGTTTTAATGTAGTTTTATTTTGTACAACTTTCCTCTATGTTTTTTCACAATGTACTACATTTTTTATCACATTTGGGCGTAAAGTACTATATTTTTTTTAAGAAATTAACCGATTTCGATGAAATTTTCAGCACGTGTAGAACTTAGTTTTTGCAAACGTTATTTTTAAATTTTCATTACAGGTTCAGATAAAAAAGTTGAAAAAGCGTAGAACCTTCACTATTTTCTTCGCTATTCCGATGAATTGCCTTTTTCTTCAAAACGACGAAACATGTCACCTACTTAGTAAATTAATCCTTCTAGCTTTTAAAAAAGAACTCATGTCGTTTGGACCAATTTTTAAAAAGTTATTCTGTTGTAAAGGGTATCCGAATACTTTTGCGGCCCACTATATGTTACGGCACGGCATAAATATTGGTTTTACTAACTATACACGTTAAATCAAGACGCTCAAAAGCTTCAAGATTTTTCAAAACTTCAGGCTTCAAATAATCTTTGAAACGATGTAGAATTGATACTTTACATACGGGCTCTGGAGGTAGAAATGGATCGAAAATGAGGTATAAAATTTTGCGTCACTTCGGTTTCGAGAAAATCAATTTTGAAGGCTCGTCACGTACCGACGATTAAATCGTTCATTATTTTATATTTCTGTTTGTGTATTTGTATTTTTAGATATTGCCAGAGGTGTGCTTTAAAGAAGATACATCAATATATTTGAACAGAAATTATTTTTTTATTATATTGAAAATAATTTTAATATATTTTCATTTCCTAAGTTTTCAGATTCGTGTGGAAATTGTTCTTGTAGTTTTTAGTTTGGAAACCGTTTTCAATTTCAACTATGTAGTCTTCCTCTTTAATTAATGTCTGCATATGACTACTACATAGAAACCAAAAGGTGTGATGTCCGACGATTTTGAAAGCAAAGTAATTACACCACCGTGACCGATCTAAACACAATTTTTACAATAATAATAAACACCAACCAATGTGTAAAAATATTCGTACACAAGTGGAAGTAGTAAGTAATGAGCAGACCAGTCAAATAATACGCAATCGTACGCACATCCAACGAAATTTCAAAACCGACTGTTTCGAAAAGGAAGCCCCGTACGAAAATATTTTATTCGCCCTATTGTTACACATAACTTGCATATAATGGTAACCGAAATCTTGATGACTTTCATTCAAATCATATTCAAAGTTAAGGGGTTAGGACACAGTAACGGGCCAAGAAAGCAGACGATTTTTAGACGACGATCATAAGAAAAGTAAACAATCGATTAATATAAGGTTTTGTGTTTTAGTTCACTATATTATGAACTATAAGAAAAGCATATAATATTTACAAAATAACAATTGTACGCTGTACAATGTCTCCATTTAAAATGTCCTTTTTTTCCGGATGACCAATTGGTGGGCCGGATTCCGGAAAATCGGATGAACTGTAACAAAAACCCCAAAAATGTCATAAACAATAATATATTTCCTAGGCATTGACGATCCAACATTTCAATTTTTGCGAAAATTTTCAAAATGGTCGATGTTTGAAAAATAATGATCAAATTTCGACAAAAGTGTGTGACGTTTTTGTTTATATTTTGTACTATAATTAAAAAATTTAAAATGTTGGATCGTCAATGCCTAGGAAATATATTATAGTTTATGACATTTTTGGGGTTTTTGTTACTGTTCATCCGATTTGCCGAAATCCGGCCAACCAGTTGGTCAACCGAAAAAAAAATGGACATTTTAAATGCACGGCGTACAAATGCTATTTTGTAAATATTATATGCTTTTCTTATAGTTCATAATATAGTGAACTAAAACACAAAACCTTATATTCATCGATTGTTTACTTTTCTTATGATCGTCGTCTAAAAATCGTCTGCTTTCTTGGCTCGTTACTGTGTCCTAACCCCTTAATACTTTCATTTCAATAATGATCGTGATATTTTTTAATTCATTAAAATACGAAGAAGGCACTTAAAATTATTTGTTTTAGCGTAGAAAATCCAAATTTCCCTGAATAAGCAGAGCGATTTCAAACTAGGGCTGGGACTATTTGAATAATTTAATGTTCGAATATTTTACAAGTATTCGAATGGTACGAATAAACTTCGAATATTTGAGTATTCGAATGGTACGAATAAACTTCGAATATTTGAGTATTCGAATGGTACGAATAAACTTCAAATATTTGAGTATTCGAATGGTACGAATAAACTTCGAATATTTGAGTATTCGAATATTTAAGTATTCGAATATTTAAGTATTCGAATATTTGAGTATTCGAATATTTCAGTATTCGAATATTTGAGTATTCGAATATTTGAGTATTCGAATATTTCAGTATTCGAATATTTAAGTATTCGAATGTTATTATTCGAATATTTAAGTATTCGAATATTTAAGTATTCGAATGTTATTATTCGAATATTTAAGTATTCGAATATTTCAGTATTCGAATGTTATTATTCGAATATTTAAGTATTCGAATATTTAAGTATTCGAATATTTAAGTATTCGAATATTTCAGTATTCGAATGTTATTATTCGAATATTTAAGTATTCGAATGTTTAAGTATTCGAATATTTCAGTATTCGAATGTTATTATTCGAATATTTAAGTATTCGAATATTTGTGTATTCGAATATTTGAGTATTCGAATATTTGAGTATTCGAATATTTCAGTATTCGAATATTTCAGAATTCGAATATTTCAGTATTCGAATATTTCAGTATTCGAATATTTCAGTATTCGAATATTTCAGTATTCGAATATTTCAGTATTCGAATACTGACCCACTTCAAGATATCCGATCGACTTGAAACTTTGCACAAATACATAGTTCAATTTTTGGTCAAAATGAACTTACAAGATTTCACCCTGACAAACTAACGGACTCATAACTGATACTAAATAAAGGCTTGTAAAAAAATGAACCTAAAGAACTTGATTCATAATTCACACCACACTATTCGAATAGTATTCGGATACTTAAATATTCGAATAGTATTTAGATACTTGGATATTCGAATTAAATTCGCCAAATAATTTAGCAACTGAAGTATTCGAATACTCGAATACCGACAAATTCGAGAAATAGTCCCAGCCCTATTTCAAACTGTTGGGCCGCAGTGTATATTCGAAGTGGTTCGGTGCGGCCAGAAGCACATCGTTGCTCGCTAGATTTCTTCTACCCACTATAGAAGCCCGATTGAATAGACGACCGAATATTCGCAGCGCTCAATCGTAGCCATAACCTTCCTCGTTGAAACGTCGCAAATTGTGCTGCAATCATTTCGTCAAGACGGTCAGGCTGCTCGTGCCCTTCTAATATGAATTCCACGGCGGCCCGGATGACCTTCTCGAAACTCGCGCGCTGTCACGAGCCAACCGTCGGACGCAACAACGACTCCCTTTGGTATATTACGCGCGTAATACGTACGAGCTTCCTCGGACGAATGAAATTCCGTGCAAAGTGTACTCCCGAGAATATTTTATCGCTCCCTGGATGCCATGAAATACGCGGAACATCTATTTTATGCAGTTTTGGCATGCACCGTCGCTCGCGCCAACCTCCAACCCCAAGGAAACTGTCGTTTAGGTAGAAATTATCCTGGGGACCTAATCGAGGCGATTCGACCCTTGGACGCAAATCTGATCGTTCTATGCGCGGCACTATAGCGTTGCCAAATAATCCAGCTACAGAGCTTCTTACGTTTGATGCTTTCACCGAGAATCTGAACATTTTTACGGGGCATTGTTATCTTGGTATATTATAGCGAATCCATGGGAACGAATTCATATATAAATGTGAATCGAATTATTTCTGGATCAAAATTGGGCATTCTTTTGTATACAGGGTGTTTCGCCTAATTTTAGCATCTAAAATATTTCTGCTACTGGGAAATCTAGAATTTCGATACGCCAACTAGTGACAGAAAATTGAACTACTGAGAGTGGGCCGAAATCCGTCCAAGTCCATATGATTATCAGTGTTTATATAGACATGTTATGAAAAACGAATGTTTTTGAATTTTCTTGAACACTAAATTTTTACTTATTCGATTAATAAATACTTATTCAGAATGTTTGGTGGGATCCGGAACTACTTTCAATAGTTTGCCAACTTACCACCACAGCGCTGAGATCTAAGCCACGCCTCCACTAAGTTTCCCAGTATTTAAAATTAAATAAAAATGTTTCCTATAAAGCTGCACAGTTGCATTGTTTTGTAGGGATCGGCGCACAGCGGTGCCTTTTCCCGAAAAGCTGACGAAAATTCGATTTTTCAAGTAAATAACAGGTTTCTGGTAGTATGGCACATTTGAGAAGTGATCTTTTAAAAGGGCACATTTCCGCATAGAATAAATTTTCAATAAGCGCAAGAAACTGTGGTACCTACGTTTATTAAAAAAAATATATTTTTCTTTTTATTACTACACGTACATTTTATTCTTCCAGCGGATGGCGGCAATGTTTTAAATTTAGCGATATTGTTTTAATAGTTATTTAAAAAAAACGTTTGGAGTAAGCCCTTTTGTATGAAACCATTCGGAAATCAGCTAAATCTATCTATCTATCTTTCCTTCCTCCACTATTAAGAACTTGCACAATCTTTTCTGCCATTTTCAAAACATAATATAATGCTTAGGGCTACTTTGTTTTGCCACATTTAATTCTAAAGATACATTAAAGATACATTTTTAAACCAATTTAGTATATGTTTGGGTAACTCGATGGAATTAAGTTCCTTTTGTTTCGAATTCATTACAATTTCCTAGATGAGTACATATAGGAAATATGTCCGTTTTGTTTCAGGCTAAAAAATTATTTCACTATGTCATCAAACAAACTTGGAAATAACACCTTTTGTACGAAACATGTATTTTCACTTCAATTTTTCAAAAAGGAATTAATCCTATTGTGTAGTGTTTTGAGCCACTGGGGGATGTATATTAACATTATTAAGGCGATGCCATCAAAATTTGCTTCAAGGTCAAAAATGGAAATATGCCTTTGTAAGGGAGAATGAAAAACTCGGATGGAAAGGAAGGAAAATTGTATGTTATTCACTGAACTTCGCGCAGTGACAAGTTTCTAAAATGACATGTCAGGTATGATATCCAACCGAAAAATCCTGCACGAATTTGCGCTCTTTTAAGATATCCGCGTTTAAAGTGCCCATTAGTATCTACACTCTCCGCGAATGAACCCTTTCAAGTCTGTACTTTTGTTCGTGGGATCTTTTATTACAATCAATTATTAACCCTTCGTGGTCACACGGAGTGTATCGCACCTCAAGAGCAATTTTCGAGTTCAAATGTGCAACTTGCAACCTACTCAGAGTACCTACAAGTTCCATGTCCGATTCATCAGAATCGGAATGCGGATGTAGATATAGGCAGTAATAATTTATCATACGAATAAAATAGAATTTTATTATTTCAAGCCGCATTTATAAATCCTTATTTTATTCATTATTATTTTCAACAACATATTTACATAAAAATGCTGTTTAGGTGACCCACCTCCAATGATCTTGACCTTGATATACGTTGTCAAGGTCACACTCCTGAGTGAGGTTCAGAAGGTTTTAGCTTTGATTTTTATTAATAATTTTTTAACTTTTGTACACTTTTGTAACTTTTGTAAGAGTACAAAAGTTAAAAAGTTATTAAGAAAAAAGTAGCCGTCCACTAGTTGCTGGTTCAAAGGCCCGTGACCAACCGTTTCCGAAACACCATTTTTCATCCATTAAGTTTCATCTGTGAGCGATTTATCCAACGTGATTTGTCTGTGGACTATCGTCGTATGTCAGTGGGTATTTGCAATTTTGATCCGCCGCAGACTTTGATCGCAGGTTTGCCCGCGACGGATGAAGACCGCGGAGAAACCTCCGCCTGTGTGGCCGGCTGATGTGTGTGGAAATAAGCGTGATTGACGGCCGACGCTGTTTGAATTTTGACTGATCCGTGTAAGCGACTCGGGCTGAACGGTGTTGCGATATAGGAACACTTAAAATTCAGAAATAAATTCCAATTATGTTTACCTGAGTGTAGTCCGAGCGATGTGTTTGCATTCATTTTCATCGGGAAAATCTCACCAAACTATCGGTAACGTCCTTACGAAGATTTGAAGAAGGGTATAAGGATTGATATTGCCATATTAAGTGGGTGTCTCATTTTGATCGTTTGCTCTTCTTGTCGAACGGTTTAAGCGAGGATCGGTCCAAATGCGAGATAGATAATTTGGATCAATACTTGGATCGATAGCGACAACTTCCTCGGCTGTAACTTCACGAATGGACCGAATAAATAGGGTAAACATGGTCGAGATTCAATGTGTTATTTTCAACCATTAAATATCAAAACTTTAAATTATGACTAACGCCGTTCAATTGCCATTTATTGCCATTTATGCCGTAAATATCATTTCAATAGTGATAAATCTTCATAGTAACAGTAATGGTAATAGTAATAATAAGCAATAATAATGCTAATAGCAACAATAATCCTGTTACAACGGAAAATTACAATTCCCGGTCATTCAACCTCAAAGGGGATAGTGTCGATGCATGAACAGGCGAACGCGTCTGTCAGCTGATTGCTTTCTGAAATAGGCGTTTCGGACTAGGGCTGGGACTATTCGAATATTTCAGTATTCGAATATTTAAGTATTCGAAGACTATTCGAATATTTCAGTATTCGAATATTTCAGTATTCGAATATTTCAGTATTCGAATATTTCAGTACCCGAATATTTCTGTACCCGAATATTTCAGTATTCGAATATTTCAGTATTCGAATATTTAAGTATTCGAATATTTAAGTATTCGAATATTTCAGTATTCGAATATTTCAGTATTCGAATATTTCAGTATTCGAATATTTCAGTATTCGAATATTTCAGTATTCGAATATTTCAGTATTCGAATATTTCAGTATTCGAATATTTCAGTATTCGAATATTTCAGTATTCGAATACTATTCGAATACTATTCGAATATTTTAGTATTCGAATAATATTGTATTGTCATCGGAACTATGTATGTGTGCAAAGTTTCAAGTCGATCGGATATGTTGAATTGGGTCAAAATTAACTTACAAGATTTCACCCTGACAAACTAACGAACTCACAACTGAAATTAAATAAAAGCTTGTAAAAAATGAACCCAAAGAACTTGATTTATAATTCACACCATACTATTCGAATACACTATACTTAAATATTCGAATACTTAAATATTCGAATAGTATTCGAATACTTGGATATTCGAATTATATTCGCCAAATAATTGAGCAACTGAAGTATTCGAATACCGAAAAATTCGACAAATAGTACCAGCCCTATTTCGGACCCGTATTTTACGGAGTATGAAAATGCTTATAACTGCAAAAGTATGCATTTCCCGAAATTTTCGTATAACAACTTGTCTTATTATCTTGACGAGTAGAACCCATCCTGAAAAATTGTCCCACATATTTACAAACACCCTGTATTCATATGTTCGAATGGTGATTCCGTGTGCACCAGAAAATTCTAAAAGTAACGGTTCCGTGTGTGCAGAAAGTTTCCAGAAATTTTAGTCGTATCCGGAAGTGCTTATTAATATTGTTATAATTTTCCTATGTTGATCAGCAGGTAAGCTTGCAAGTAGTCACAGCGGAAACAGTTGTGGGTTTTCAACTCATTTAGGATGACGCCAGTGAAGACTTGTTCATAGGTAGCTGCGGGCTTAGTAACGAATGTGTTTTGAGTAGCGCGTAGCGTGGTGCAAATATCTCTCTGAGATATTTTCTTCATCATCAAGAGAAAGAGATGCACAAACTGCTAGGTGATTGATAATCTTCTTGATACTCCTAAATTCATGAGAACAGATTATGCACTCTCAAGGAAAACATATGTTCGAATCGAAGTGTCTATCGCTTAAATTCTAGCACCTTCGGTTAGGAAGCTTTCATCGTACTTGTACACGATTCTAGCGATTTCGGGTTAGGTCTGAGATAAATCAGAGGTCGAAAGTTTAATGTGGAATATTGTTATTTAGACTAATAATCATTGAACAATGTTTTACATTATTTAGAAAAGCGCTCCTTTACCTTTAAAATAACTATAAACACAAGATACTATATGTACACGATTCTAACGATTTCGGGTTAGGTCTGAGATAAATCAGAGGTCGAAAGTTTAATGTGGAATATTGTTATTTAGACTAATAATCATTGAAAAATGTTTTACATTATTTAGAAAAGCGCTCCTTTACCTTTAAAATAACTATAAACACAAGATACTATATTAAACTGAAGTGTAGGTATATATCGAAGGTGACGTCAAGGTCTGTCGATCCTTTTTGCCCGATTTTCCTTAAACTCAATGTTTAATATCTCGCAAACCGTTGGCACCAGAAGGCTATAATTTGACACAAATTAGTTTCTCAATATTCTCAACAAACGGTGCAAGTTTTAAACAAATCGGTGACTATGGCAGATCAGTGGCTGTTCCGTTGTTAGACCCCAGAAACTCTCATGCCAATAAAACAAAGTGTCCACCTTTTCGAAATTTTGAAGTCATACTAACATAATGTAAGGGAAATTGAGAAAAGACATTAGACCTCCTTACTGTATTCTTAGCGTATCTAATTAAAAATATACATCGTCGGAGAATTAGACTATTGAGAATGTAGCGTAATCCGTGGCAGACGATTCTCCAAGTCGCAAAGGACGGGTGGTAGTGATTAACCCGTTGTTAATCCGATATAGGAACATTGTACACGAACAGCAGTTTTATCATTCCATGCACACGTTACGGGGGCATGTTCGTGTGGAGACTATGCGACCCAATGTTTACACGGTTAGCGACTTCGAAGAGACGGCGACGTAGCGTCTCATTGCGATCGTTAATGGAACGATGTCAGCTTGATACCTCTCGAACGTCTATGTTCGTTAACCGTCCTCTCATTAATACTTCCCAGAGTCACGGGCGGAGTCGCTTTCTTAAGTGGAGCCAGGGAGTCAAGATCAGACCGAACAGTTAAGGCAACCCATTTCGGATTGTCGAGACGAAGTGGGTAGCTGATCGCAAATAACGCGATGAAACGGGCCCAAGCGGAGGGATGGTGAGAGTGGCTCGGCTAGATCTAGCAATTAGTGCTTTCTTAGATAACCGACATTGAAATCCTTGGCAATCCGTTGAGATTCAAACAGCCACGGATTCGCTGGTGTTCTTGGAAACTGTAAATAATAGATTTCATTTTTTAATTGTTGGAAACCTCGTATTGGGAGGAGCCTTTCAATAATTGATTCGTAATAGTAATTACTTGAAGAAAGAATTGATTTGGACGATTGAAGAAAGAGTGACCCAAGAAATAGCCTCTGTTTGGGCCCACGATTTTGGAACTGAATTTTATGCGAAACGATACCTTATGATGAGACATCAATCACACGAAATTTTCAAGTTGAGGTGACAATTAGTTTCCGAGATATGGCAGGTCAAAGAAGTGAAAATTCGTTAACGCGCCAGCCTATACGCTTCGATGTACGAACTTTTATGTCAGTCCGATAATTCAAACAATTATTTCCAGGGGTTTTGCTGACTGCTAACAACGAATTTGAACTTAGATTTTCAAAATTCACGAAAGAAAATCAAAATCAAGAAATGTAAATGACTGTGTAGAGGGTGCTTTTTTTTTAATATATCGTCCGCCATATTGAATCGGCCATTGTGAGTTTTGCGGACTACTAACAACGAATTTGAACTTAGATTTTCAAAATTCACAATGGCCGATTCAACATGGTGGACGATATATTAAAAAAAGCACCCACTACACAGACATTTATATTTTTTGATTTTGATTTTTTTTGTGAATTTTGAAAATCTATGTTCAAATTCGTTGTTAGCAGTCAGCTAAACTCACAATGGCTGATTCAATATGGTGGACGATATATTAAAAAAAGCACCCACTACACAGACATTTATATTTTTTGATTTTGATTTTTTTGTGAATTTTGAAAATCTAAGTTCAAATTCGTTATTAGCAGTCAGCAAAACTCACAATGGCTGATTCAATATGGTGGATGCTATATTAAAAAAAGCACCCACTACACAGACATTTATATTTTTGATTTTGATTTTTTTTTTGAATTTTGAAAATCTATGTTCAAATTCGTTGTTAGCAGTCAGCTAAACTCACAATGGCTGATTCAATATGGTGGACGATATATTAAAAAAAGCACCCACTACACAGACATTTATATTTTTGATTTTGATTTTTTTTTTGAATTTTGAAAATCTATGTTCAAATTCGTTGTTAGCAGTCAGCTAAACTCACAATGGCTGATTCAATATGGTGGACGATATATATTAAAAAAAGCACCCACTACACAGACATTTATATTTTTTGATTTTGATTTTTTTTGTGAATTTTGAAAATCTATGTTCAAATTCATTGTTAGCAGTCAGCAAAATCCCTGGAAATAATTGTTTAAATTATCGGACTCACATAGAAGTTCGTACATCGGAGCGTATGAGCTGACGCGTTAACGAATTTTCACTTCTTTGACCCGCCATATCTCAGAAACTAATTGTCACCTCAACTTGAAAATTTCGTGTGATTGATGTCTCATCGTAAGGTATCGTTTCGCGCAAAATTCAGTTCCAAAATCGTGGGCCCAAAAAGAGGCTAAAACAGGCCTCATTTTTGGGTCGATCTTTGAGAAATGAGAACCCCTGCTTTCTACCCTACCTAAATCGTTTCGGATATTTTCAGCATTGCATTAGAAAACATTTGAAGTAAAGTAACACAGACGATAATTTCATTTGTAAATAATTATGCACTATATTATAATATTAAAATATGTTTAAATGAAATATCGTTTTTTTAATATAATTCATTACCATTTAATAATGAAATGTTAGGCGAAGAGGTGGTAATATGAAATATGAAACAGGCTGTTATTTCCGAAACTACGTTTGACATCAACATTCGAACAGATGCTTCCTAATGAGAAAGTATCTACGTCATATAAACCCACGATACAGCTAAATCAATTTACCGAATGTCCTTGCAGGACAAATTGTAAAGTTCCTTGGAGATTAAAAAAAAAAGAAAAAAAACGTTTGACATCTATTCGCACCAGTAGTAGTTATACCTAACCTTAGGTTCCTCTGTTGCTAATTCGTCATACTGGAGTCAGCATCGTCAACTATTTAGGGTCGTGAAAGCAGCCTTTAAATTTTACAGAAATCAAAACTTTTTATCAGGTAAGTTTTGAAAATTATTTAACTATCTTAAAGTGAAAATGGCAGGATTAGTTTTTTGAAAATGTTTTCTCGTTGTTGAGGGTTATTGAATCATTTCGAAAATGGCGTTGGTGGTAATATTCAACAAGTTACCACCACTTTTGTAATTAACTTAATCATTAAATATTATAACCAATTCTTTCCAAATAAAATTATGCCTAGAAAGAAGTGGTTGTGAAACTGAACACTTTGTGTGCGACTTCTGCTCATTAAGATCAATTTGAATTCAGGTTTTTCTCTCGACTTATAAACTGTATTTCTTATTTTCATTTCTAAAGTAATTTTTTCTTTTACCCTTGAAGAACAAAGACTGCTTAATTAGTAAGAAGCTTAGAGTAACAAAGAAAAAATTTTTATATCCGTTTCATATTACTGCTCTGTTTCCGAAAACCCACATTTTGCACTGTGTGTTAAAAGAAATTGTTTTAGTCATTCAACGATTTTACTTCGTATACTAATGACTAATAATACATACATGATAAGAAATACGTTGACGAACACTACTGCTGATTGTTGATGCAATCTGTAGACTAAAATTAACTACTTTCTCTAAAATAAAAAAAGTGGTCCATATTACCACCTCTTCCAATACTATGCCAAAAAAAGGTTGATATTGATAAATATGAGTCTTACTGTGAATGCTGTTTAAAATGTACTGACATTTTATTTATTTATTTATTACTGTAAATATACATGCAATACATGTACATCGTATACGTGTAATTTGTATCCAAGCTTGATACCAGTTTATATAGTGGCATTCACAATATTTAGGTAATATTTATATCTTACTTGGCAGTAGTTAGATTCTTGTATTAAATTTCTTACGAAAATTATATGAGGTTTTTCGGGATTAGGTTCATATAGAAAAGAATTAACACAAAGTGGTAAGATAGTAGGTACATACTTGCGCCTGAGGAGTAGTTTTAACAAAATTATACATTCGTCCTCATGGTCTGAGATTTTGCTCCGCAGTGACAAGCATTGTTCGGAATGAAATTAATTCTGGCTAGGTAAGCAAAATGTGCTGATATTGTGAAAAGTAATGGAAGATAAATTTTTACTGTTTCGAAAACCGAAAAAATTTTGTCTGTTTTTAAAAACCGGGTTTTATTTATAAATTTGTGAAATTCGAAAACCGGTTTTTAAGTTTAAAAAACCGGTTTTATATACTAGAATTAATATGCAGAAATGAATTAATTAAAAACGTTAACCTTTTGACTTGAAGTCGCCTTGAACACAAGCATATTGTAGTAGGTAACAGTTTATTCATTACTGTAACACTAATCTTCATGAGTTCATATTTTCTGAAGAAAAATACTACATGGAATAAAGATTTATATTTTGTGCGGATATTATTTATTTTAGTTTTTTTTTTCATTTCGTTTCGTGTGCAGTCTATTTTATTGTATTATATGTTTATACATCCATCAATATTAAATGAACTCAAAAATTGTACGGATTTTAGTTAATTTAATTTTTATTTATTTATTTGGTTTTGTATAGATACAGTATATTTTATCTTGTTATATTTTTGTAATTCCATAAATGTTAAGTAAACTGAACATTTTTAAAATAAGTGCAAATATTTATTTGTACAATATATTTTTTGTGAAAATTCGAAAACCGCTTTAACCGGTTTTTTGGGAATAGTGGAATTCGAAAAACGGTTCTTTCAAAAGTCGGTTTTTGAATAAACCCTAGATAAAAGTGATAATTTTTTTTCTCTTCAATATTATGTTGCAGTTCGATTTGATTTTTTTAGATTAAATCTATATTTTTATTTCGCGATTATGTTATATGTATAGATAAAATACGAGTTTAGAGATATCCTATAAAGTGACTTTGAGACAACTCAATGCCAAGAAATTGCATGGCAAAATCTAGGGAGAAAATTTGAAAGCATTGACTTCTGCTTCTGAAGCCTAGGTCTTTTGTCATACACTGTTTCACAGCTTCCCAAAATGCTTCCCCATTTACCTCTTATAATATAACACATCTACATATATCAGATGTGAAATGATACTTTATCTCTGGTAGATATTTATGACTGATAAAAAAATTTCAAAAATATAATTTACGATTTCGTCCCGATGGCACACAGTTTTTGCTTTTGTCAAATCAAGAAATCAATTATTCTAACAAACACAGTTCTTGAGATGTATAAATAAGATTTTAATTACTGTAACGGATTTCATTCTAATTTCAGCGAATTACATTGCATAAAATATTCTTCTTTCGCTGTTTTACTACTTGTCCTCAAGAATTTGTCAGAAGTTCTCTCCAAATTCTCGTTAATCGCATTAATTCCCAGTCTTCACTGAAACAATTTTGAAAATTTTGTAAAGTTACATGATATTAATTTTCCGCAGGGTAGTAAAAATTCTGTAACATTAATACGGTTAATCTGTTTCACAATTTATTATTTTTTACTTTCAGGATTCTTTCACTATCCAAGAGACGTGACAATTAAACATTTCAATTTCATTTTCTCTCCTCGCACCTGTCGAGTACAGCGATGACCCTGAAACGT
Source organism: Andrena fulva (assembly GCA_946251845.1). Taxonomy (NCBI): domain Eukaryota; kingdom Metazoa; phylum Arthropoda; class Insecta; order Hymenoptera; family Andrenidae; genus Andrena; species Andrena fulva. Next base: position 40,577,904 of record OX276328.1, on the reverse strand, counting down.
GTACTTGGTTCTGTTGCTTCCCCCACAGCACTAAAACGTATCTTGTACGTAACTGCTACGTAACCATCATTTTTTGGTTACGTCACATGGGGGTCACATGAAGGTATCATCAGGGTGGAAATGTCCGCCTCATTTACATAACAGTACGCGTCACATTAAGGTCATACTTTTATATAAATTTTACCTTTCTCTGTTATCTGTCTGTTACGTAGCAGCAGGATAACAGCAATAACTTTATTGTTACCTTATGGATAATTACACTATTGGTATTTGGAAGGATTATTTTAATTAAAAAAAAGTTAAATATTTGTTAGAATTTTTTGGTATAAACTTTAGATTATATATAACGGGTCACATATATATATATATTTGAAAATAAAAAAATATTTTAAAAACTAGTATTAATATTTTTTCTTCTCCCTACACTTTCTTTGCAATCCCAGTCGAAACCATTCCGCTCCTTTCTTATTAAAATCGACTTCGCGGAAGTCCGGATTACTATCTATTATTTTATCTGAATAAAAAAATAATATTGTATACATTAGCTCGCAGTTTTAATATAAAGGGTTCATAAAATAAGTGTGTAAATACCTTTTATTATTCGCACCATTTGTAATTGCGAAATGTTAATATTATTCCTCCTCCCTTTCCACGTGTATAACGCGGCAAATTCTGAACTAAATAGGTTGCTCAATATTTGCCGAACATTTATCTGCTGGCGTTTTTTCCCCGAATCTATCAATATAAATAAACTGCAAAAGGAAACACAAAAACCAATGTAATAATTGTTTATTGCAACACGCCACGTTTAATCCTCGCGTAAACGTTAGACTTTGCATTCTAAACATACCGATGCTAAACGCAGTCCTTATTGTAACACGTTCCGTGCAGGAGTTTAGCAGCAGGAAACGTTACCACCGTTACCACGTTTCGAAGGTCACGACACAGTCACGTCGAGCAACCGATAAATTATATTTATCGTTTATGTCGCTGTTATGTTCTATTTATGAAACAAAAATTACGGAATACTTGTGACACCTACGTTCCATGACATTTACATCTGGATTAATATGTAGCCTATACGTAAGAAGAGTTACATAAAAATTATATGTTTTGTGTGACTTTTCAGTTATGTTCATAGGTTACGTTGCTGCTATGTTCTATCTATGTAACAAAAGTTACAGAACATTGTGACACCTGTATTACGTAGCGGTTATATTTTGTACATGTAACAGAAGTTACAGAATTTGTGACTTCCATGTTACGTAGTATTTACAAGTTGTGCTGTGGGGGTTACGTCTGCGACTGTAAACCGTATGACTGAGCGTATCTTCCATTTTATTAATGGCGCTGTCAGCAACACAACAAATACAGCGAGGGGCAAAGGGGACGAAAGTAGACAGAGTCATTTGAATAATTGAGAACGGTAAATAATACCCTTTGCAGGCGGAGTTTCCTCGTCCATTCATCAGAATAAGCATTGAAGATTGGGTTCTGGTTATACCCTCGAACAGGGTGTTAACCTTTTACGGTCTAAATTATTTTGCAGGCATCTTTCCAGCAAGTCTGCACGAATGCGCTATTTCCAGACAAAATAGCGTTTAGGAAAGCATTAAATCATTCGTGTACAGTTTATTTGCGCCACTAGCGCCACTAGTGTCTCTATGCGCCACTTAATCCCAGCGCCTCTGGTGGTGGTTCGGAGAGACGGAGGAACGAGGCGACCAGGGGTGGGCACTCTGTATATCAATCTGTTGGCAAAATTTAGTGGGCGGCACTTTCCACCAGAGGCGCTGGGATCAATAAAGTTGAAAATATTTGGTAACAGATGGCGCTGATGAGATTATTTTGTGGCGGGGAGAAGAAGGAAAAGAAGACGCCGACCGCCATTGCTTGTGAGAGCCGTTTGTGGCGAAAGACTTGAAATAAAACGGCAATAAGTAACCCAGTTACACACCAGAAGGGGAAGGAAGTCATTTACACCACACGTCCGACTCGCGTCGGCATTCCTGCATCCTAACCTTTTACGAACAATTCATATTTCACTTATACAGGGTGTAGAACTATGAATGTTGCAAGATAGTATTCACGACACTTGTTTTAAAAAAGTGGTGGCATGTTTTATAGAGCATACCAGCTCGGCTTTAGTTTCCGAGATGTTCGCAGATATAATCGAGACTATTTTTCAGATTTCTGGGGAACCTCAATTTTCCAAGCAATTTTTTTTCTGATACTTTTTGGTTCTTCGAGTTGAAATTATCCCTTAAAAGGTTAATGTTTGCCTTCCTATTTTCCTGCATACCTTGAAAACTATAGTATAGATATTATAGTTTTATGTACTCTATAAAACTGTCCAATGAAATTGTCGACATGTTTCTGGTGGGAAACGTTTTTTTTTAATTCGAACTACATATGTATTAGTGTGTATATGTATGTGTAGGGTATGCAGATTGGATACCACCCATGTTTTTATTGTAATTTACTATTAAAATAAACGAAAAATAAAATAATACAAAATAAATAAATAAACTCGGCTTTGAAATATTTTATTATTGTATTATCATGTTCTTAACATATTCTCATATTGGTGTGCTCCACGATATGGATAATAGCTTCAACAGAACCAGAAATTTTGGGTTGAATAACGTTGGCAGCACTGACTGTATGTTTCATTTTGGTCAGTTAGAGTGCAGCTGATAAGTCTACGATGTTTTGAAAAACACCAAGGGCATAATTAATGTTATTATGACGGTCGATATGTTTGAAATGTTCAAGAGGGTGACAAAAACACATATCTAATCCCAAAACTAAGTAAAAACACAGTTTGGGTAATATGGGATTGGTTGAAAGCGTTTTGAACTTTAAAATTGCTCCCCTATAAAAAACGGAAAATATTAGTTATCATCTTTTTCCCTGTGGTCCTTGAATGTTATGCGAAAAATTCTTGGATTCGCTGGTGCCATTGACTAATTGTCATAAACATCGAAATTCAACGATCTGTATCACATAATTGTTCACATTGAAAATTGTTCATAAACTATACTATCTACAAGGTGTCCCAAATTTTAACAAACAAAATTCAAGAAAATAAGAAAGAAAGTTCATACAAACATACGTTCGTCATCGCTTTATTTTTGAGAAACAGCAGTGTCCTGGCTGTGAAAAAAATTAATCCCATCTAATTATAACAAGAGATGAAGTTATTAACAGATTTGAAAATATCTGCTTTTAACAGGAAGTAGTAATCGACTTGATAAAAAAGTGTTGTGAGCCATGCGTACAACAAAATGCTCTCCACTTCGAGAATTTCTTGAACAATTTGTTTCTAATTCAATCATCTTTACTGCTTATACGCAAAAAAAGTCTATACCTTGAAAATCTACAGCCATCCATTTTGTTTGATTTTGAAGCGACGTTTAATAAACTGTCAGTGATAATTTTGAATTCTGAGATATTTTCATTAACATTCCTAACAAGATGCGTGATAAATTCTATATTTCCTGAAAAGTAATTTCACTATTAATTTAATTTTTAATAATCCCATCCAAGTATATTAATATTGTTAAAAATGAAAACATATTGTAACTGTGTTGTATAAATTATTATTAGTTTATTGAAGTAAAGTGTCATAGACTTAAGGACGTCTCTAGAAGCACGTTGGTGTCACGTGTAAGGGAAACTTTGGGGCATAAAATTCATCGGCAGCCTTAAAACTTTTAAACTGCCCCCCTTGACACAAGTACGACGTCTTGATAAAAATTCTCAGAAGGTCATTAACATCGCTGTTCAACATTACGGAGTTATAAAATATTTATAACTAGAGAACATTGCAGCCAATAGAGCGCAACGAACAATGACGCTGATGTGTTATTGCGTAAGGTGTATAGGTACCTCCTAAAAAGTATTTGTGAAATTACTATAACTTTCTATACGAATTACGTAATTTGTTGCTTAATATCAGGAGATTTAAAAAAAATCGATTCGTTTACTCGCATTATCATTAATACTACTACTATTTAAATACAATTAACAATTTATTAGTTTAATTATTAAAATTAATAATTGCAGGTTGTTTAGTCAGAAACTAAATCTTGATTAATTTGATAATTCAATTTGGCTAAACTGACGCCAATATGTACAGTTTCAATATAATGCGAATTAAGCCTCAGCTCGATACTAAATACATATAGATTACGTTTAATGATAACGATATATGTAGAGTAATAGAGGATATAAAAAAATGTGTCATAGTAGCACGATTGCATTACGTACGTCAATTCTCGAAAACTCTTTAACACTTTTCATTTTCTGCAGTTAGGTAGGTACATCTTTCTATAGAATGGTATTTCTTAGAACTTCCTTTCCCAAGCTTGTTTTGGACGACTTCGTATTAGAATTCACTATACCAGAAGAACAATACTAATTCAACGAAGATTGGATTTGAAATTTTAATTGGTCTTGGGGCTGTCTTTGTTTCGTTGCTAAAACCTGATCAGTAGGCCTATACGAGCTATAGTGACTTAGGGGTGAAGTCACTCAGCGGGGTCTTTCCCGACACCCTGCTGGGTACTGACGGCTAAACGTGCCCCCTACTACCTCTTGCAGAACTGTATTTAGAGAAGACCAGGACAAAACAGGGGCCCCGGTTTTGTCCTGGGCTTAGGGCCTTAGGGCCCCGGTTTTGTCCAGGTCTTAGGGCTTTAGGGCCCCGGTTTTGTCTTGATCATAGGGCCTTAGGGCCCCGGTTTCGTCCTGGTCTTAGGGCCTTAGGGTCCCGGTTTTGTTCTGGTCTTAGGGCCTTAGAGCCCCCGTTTTGTCCTGGTATTAGGGCCTTACGGCCTTAGGGCCCCGGTTTTGTCCTGATCTTCTCTAAATACACTCCTGCAAGAGGTAGTAGGGGGGGCACGTTTAGCGGCTAGTACCCAGCAGGGTGTCGGGTAAGACCCCGCTCAGTGACTTCACACCTACAGCTCATATAGGCACTATAAGTACACAGCTACCTCTGAGCTGTGTTAAACACTGTGATTCCCGAAACATTTGTTCCCGATAAATTCGTAAAAGGCAGAGGGCTACTTCTAATGAATCAAAGGTCTTCCATGGCACCGTATTTCAAAGTGAATAGCATTTCGGGAGACTAGAATAGGAGCATAGGAGTCGGGAGACTGAATTGATGATGAAGGCACCTTTTCTCGGCGAAGCTGGCCCTCATTGTGGCGTGTCCGCTGTCTTTCACAGTGAGAGTTGTTAGCACCCTAAACCTCGGGAAATTAGCAATGTAAATTCCCTAACCGAGGAAACCGATTCATCTTTGAGCGGCCCAACGTTCATCTACAATCTACACTTTCGATCGAACCTTTGAATGCTACCTGAAGAAACACGGAGTGGAAATAACAGCTAAGTTGAAGAAAGTAGACGCGTTCGAAGCTTCTTTTTTAACATTCCCGTTCTATTTGCATACTTAAGTTACAGTTAGCAATAGTACGCAAGTGTTTCAGTTTTAGGAGAATATAGTCGAGAGTATCTATACACAAGTTATAGGTCTTCTACCCCTTGGCTGATATCTTCTTCAGTTTAATCAGATGATGACGTTTTTGATACAGAATTGGGATTTGTATTCGCGTTCTTAAGGTTTAAGGATTTTTATGCAAGTATTTTGTCCGCATAAGACTGTAAATGGAAATGAATGCTAACATCTAATAGGGGGCAGCTATAGCCTTTGGCTTTACGATCCTATTGGTAATACAAATCAGTAATGATGTTTTTATTTATTTTGAATATTTGTTTGTGTGGTTTATGAGATATTTCCTTCTCGGGGATAATCGAAGGTAATTCTTTAATATGCAGGGAAGTGTGGACTTTTAAGATATGTTAACTTTAGAACGCTCGATAAGATTGAAACATCAATGTCATTGCAGTGGAAAATAGGCCGTAGTAGGTTGACAGGAGAGCAGATAAAACAAAGAGTTTTCTTAAACACTATTACAGAAAAATACTGGTTTAATTATTCTTGTATTTTTTTCAGTACCTACCTACTTAATTTTTGCATTTTTGTGTTCTTTCAGTACCTACTTAATTTTTGTACTTTTATATATTTTATATTACTTAATAAACGTAATTAAAATAACATAATTTGTTTCAATTCTACCGCAATAATTTAAAAAAAGAACCGATATATCGATATTCCGATATTTTTTCGATATATCGAGATATTGATGTATTTGAAAAATATCGATACTTCTAAAAATATCAATATCCCGACACTGACGGCACTGAGCTGTCACGGAACTGATATGTGTGAATCGACCATTACACAGTCCCGGGTCACTATACATATGATTCGGGTGGCAACGACTCGGCTAAAATTATCGTGCAGCATCTCGATAATTTTCCCTGCACTCTGCCCGAAACCAATATCATATCGACATTCTCGCTAGCTGTGTAGTTTGCCACCGTAAGGAAATGTGAAGGTAGCTGATACAACTTACGAGTAATAGTGATTGCAAGTGTCAAATTCCTTGCAATAATGCATTACGAAAGATATTCACTAGAAAGGTAAACTAGGAAATTCAGAATAAATTTTTCCTTTTATAAGGCATACACTTATCTAAAAAAATATACGTTTCCTAATAAGAAAACAGAGTTGATCTTGAAATCTCCGGAGTACCTCCATATTGAACCGGGTTGCCCCCCCCCCCCCCCCAGGATGCCCCCTTTGACGCAGATCAACTTTCATGTGAAATATTTTTTCCAATAAGTATTAGTTTCCGAGACATTTGCGTGAAAAGATTAAAATGGAACACCCTGTATTGTTCATTACAAACCAAGATGCGTTTTTTATTATTATTCTTAAGCGCCTTTATTGCACAAATATATTCATATAAGCAAGCAAGAGAAAAGAAAGAAGAAGAAGACAATCGCAAAGGCGAGGATCAATCTAAAGACTGTTTTCCAACCTAACCTAACGTTTGTGATGCTTTTTACTCAAATCCTCAAATCGTTGTAGCTCCTCAATTCTGGAAGTGAGTGGCGATCCTCATAACTCGATACGACCAATATACAAGGCATTTAAAAAAATGTGGGTTTAACTTCAAGGGTGAACTGGTGGCATAAAACTAATGAAGGACAAATATTTATACGAACTTTATTGGGAATAAAACTACCACTGCAGAGTATATCGAGCCCTAACCTTCAAATTAGCGTGAACGACATTTTTTCGATTTTGCGTTTTTGATGCAAAACGACGCCCCTGTGTACCACGCATCAGCTCGCAGAATTTTACGACGCAAAAATCAACCGTTACTGAGAAACAGAGAGAACAAATTTGCCGTACGTTATTGGTGCCTTGCAGCATGACGGCGAAAATACCTTCTCCTGTAAAATTTACTTTTCGGCACTTGCACTAATTTGGCGGTTAGGGCTCGATATATACACTTCACTTGATGTAATTGGCCATGAAAATACATACAAAGAAGGGGGCAAAAAACTAAACTAAGAACACGACTTCGCATGCAATGACGCTCGCAACACACGACGCGAAGTCTACGAAGTGAAGTCAGCCACAGGGCCGACGACCGTAAGAGCAAACAGAAAACAGCAACAGCGCCACGCGCAGAATAATCAACTAAAATGCTACAGCGGGAAACAAAAACAAATGAAACACCACACACAGACTATATGACGAAAATGTGGCTAGGAGAAACAGAAGAAAAACTTACCGTTTCCGACTGATCTATGAGACGATATTACGATATCTCTGTCACGCGTGGACCGATTTTATTGAATTTGGTCTTATTCGAAAGCTTATATGCGGTTTACATGAGAAAAATGCCTTTATATTTAGAAAATATTGCAGGCCTGATGAGATATTAATGAAATAAGTTTCAGGTTAGGTTGGATTAGCCGGGCGACGAGTAAACGATAGCGGCAGCGACAGTTCGACATATATGTACTTGGTGTCGAGACGCTACCGCGTCTCTAGATATATATATTAGGGTAGAGTGAAAAAAACTTTTTTTCGATGATCAATTTCTAATAGTGCGGAAAAGTTGTCTACTTGGCCCAATAAAACGTGTAAAAAATTTCAGTCCGATCGGATAATTTCTTCTGTGTGCACCAAAGGCCTTAACTTTCAAAATTTTAGTACAAAACTTAAAATTAAAAAAAAAAAAAAAAATATAAAATACAAAATACATAAAAAAAAACAATTAAATTATAAAAAAAAACGAAAAAAATATAAAATACAAAAAACAAGGAGCCTGACGTACAGCTACCTCGGCGTGGTTGGTTCTGGGCCACTTGTTCCGTTAGGAAAGTGAGCGAAGAGCTGCATTTTTTTATAGTTTACAGTGCCATTCCTATCGTTCCGAAACCAGCCACGGGTGTTTCTTTGCTTCATTTACGCAGCAAATATAGTCTTGGGTATAAAAAAAGGTAGAATCCACCAGCTGAAGAAAGTTGCAGTTTCTTAAGTTTTGTACTAAAATTTTGAAGGTTAAGGCCTTTGGTGCACACAGAAGAAATTATCCGATCGAGCTGAAATTTTTACACGTTTTATTGGGCCAAGTAGACAACTTTTACGCACTATTAGAATTTGATAATTGAAAAAATGTTTTTTTCACTCCACCCTAATACAGGAATTCGTCGTAATAGTCCCGACGAACGGGGCTGGCGGCGGGACAACAACGCGATGCGGACACCATTCGTAGCCGACGACAACTTCGTGTCGACTCTTTTGTTCTCTCGCACGTTCTCGGATTCTCTCACTCTCGACTGAAGGATTCCAAGAAATGGTGGGGATAGTGAGCGGGACTATTACGCATGGTAAAAACGGGACAATAACGACGAATTACTGTATATATATTATTCCAACAAACTTCTTTCATTACATCTATGCACTCAATTCCCTCCAGAAGTTATGTTTTGAAATACCCTGTAAATATCTGAAACAAAGAGTTGCGATGAAGTTGCTTATTTTGACTATTTTTTACTTTCAAGATTGTAGAGTATGTGTGTCTATGTAAGACTATGTTAGAAAAACCTTGTATATGCCTTCTTCGTGCAAAAAAGAATCGAGGGATCCTTCGCCATTTTTAACCGACTTCAAAAAGGAGGAAGTTATTATATTTTGCCATATTTTGCCAGTTATGATTAATAATAATTTATATGTTTGTCCCCGCATAACTCCTCAGCATATGGACCGATTTTGATGATCTTTCTTTCATTCGAAAGAGGCCGATGCCCCGGTAGTCCCATCTCAGACTAAATCAATATTGGCCTAATATTTTGCCAGTTATGGTTAATAATAAAGACTATTGTCACCTAATTATTATTATTTTATGTACATGCGCATATCTCCTCAGCATGTTGTGTCAATATATATAAAACTAAAAAGTTGAAAACAAAAAATTTTAAAAAAATTAAAACCGACTTAAAAAAAATAAAATTGCACTAAAAAGTTAAAAATAATTTTTTCCCTTATTTAATCTACTACTCTCATATTTTTTAAGTCAGTGCCTCATCATTTGAGTCGTAGATTAAATAAGGGAAAAAATTATTTTTAACTTTTTAGTGCAATTTTATTTTTTTGAAGCCGGTTTTAATTTTTTAATTTTTTTTTATATAATATTGAACATGTATGATATTCGACGTATTTTTGAAAACTCAAGCTACTTCTAGAAACTAAATTAAATACGAATGTCGTTCCCTACAGTAAAATACGAAAAGCAGGAAATATTACAAGTATTTTGATACTAGGAAGCACTAGAAGTTAAAATTTATTAGAAAGCTTTTGCGGAAAGAAAACTCGAAAATCAGTTAATTGAAACAGAAACCAGCTAGTAACGCGTGCGATGTGACGCTCATTATGTGTTAATATCGTCCTGCAATTTAGAGGTGCAATTTAATACTATAAACTTTGCCATACTTCACTGATGAGTGCAGCAAAAATTCCAATAAGCCTCTTAATTTCCTCGCTGTTACCGCGTCAATGGATATTGATTACATTATGCGGAGCACGCGTGTTAATGACGCGTGCTGATGGGTTTTTGCTTCAGCCACGTAATCAATAAAGGCGAACTGTAATTTGCTCTTGAACAGCCCACACATTTTTGCCACTGTGTTGTGCAGGTATATTACAGCAAATTAACGGATTACGCGGCACTTTTAAGAGAACGTTGTCGCGCTTTAATAAAAATTCTGTCATTGAGGAAAATTGAAAACGTTGTGTTCCTGATGTTCGTGATGGCTTCAGAAGCAATGACACGCATGGCTGTTCAAATTCTGATTGCTTGAAGTAAATAAAAAGTTTAATTATTAAACTCCCTGGCGAGCCTGCTACAGTCGCAGCAAGTCATGTGTAATCTAGAAACACGTTTCAACTTCCCAGCGCCAGCTGGCTAACAAATACTACATGTAGGCATTGCCTCGTTTGTTCAAACGAATTTCTTGTGTAATATTTCAGAATTGGGAAAGAGGAAGGTAGTTTCCCTTGCACGATAATGCGCAATAATAATAAAGCGGATCTCGACACAACAACGAACTCCAGAATTAAATTGTTCCCATATTCCATGAGACATTTTCTCATCTCTCGAAATCAAATCTGCGTTGAAAGGTGGAGATTCGAAGAGACGAAGGACATTAAAGGGAATGTCTCAAAGGAATTGTAGAGATTAAATGAAAAATATTTCCAACTTCGGCAACTGGAATGAAAGAATATTATGAAAATTACGAAATAAAGAAAATACGTATGTATAAAAAATCTTTGCTTCTAAAATACACGTGGGAAACTGAACTTACAAGGGAAGATCCCGAACCCGGAAATTCAAAAAATTCTGAATCTTTGTGAATATGTAAAGAATTTCCTCCTGATTACAACGCAATTTTTGTTTGCTGCCAAAATTCACTCTAAGGGGGTGTAATTGACCCCTGAAAATGCGGTTATTTTCCGATTTTCTGTTATAACTCATGAACTGTAAAATATTTTTTTTACCAAATGATAGATCTAATTAAAAGAAGTAACTTTTGTCTTGAAACTATTTTTCTATCTCTTACGGTTCGTGAGTTATAACACAAAATTGGAGAATAGCCGAATTTTCAGGGGTTAAGGGGTAAAACCACTCTAGAGGCAGAAAAAAATACCTAAATTTGACAATTTATTTTGGGAGTATGACAAACGGAATAGAATTGCTTTTCAGAGGGTTTATTTAACACATATTGAAGTACGAAAAACAATTTTTTTATTTTCATTTTCATACAAAATGGCGGCGACAGAGCCCGTCGTCGAAAACAGCTTTTTTCAAAACACCGCCACGGGAGGACGAATTCTTGGCATGTATGAGTCCTGGAACAAAAAATAAAAAAATTTATATATACAATTGGCTTTGGAAGTACGTAGCCGTTTTTTGATTGAATGTAAACTTTTTTTTATAAACAATTTAATGCTCATGTTTAGGGGAAAAAATCGATTAATTTCTTAAAAAGTGCACCACTTCCACAAAAATTGATTAAAAAAAAATCCTACGTACTTCCAAAGCCAATTGTATATAGATTATAATTTTTTTTTATTTTTTGTTCCCGGACTCATACATGCCGAGAAATCCGTTCTCCCGTGGAGGTGTTTTCAAAGAAGCTGTTTTCGACGACGGGCTCTGTCGCCGCCATTTTGTATGAAACTGACAATAAAAAAAATTGTTTTTCGTACTTCAATATGTGTTAAATAAACCCTTTGAAAAGAAATTCTATTCCGTTTGTCATACTCCCAAAATAAATTGTCAAATTTAGGTATTTTTTTCTGCCTCTAGAGTGGATTTACCCCTTAATTTCACCCCCTTCGAGTGAATTTGGGCAGCAAAGAAAAATTGCGTTGTAATCAGGAGGAAATCCCTTACATATTCACAAAGTTTCAGAATTTTTTGAATTTCCGGGTTCGGGATCTTCCCTTGTTAGTTAAAAATTCTCCTTGCCTCCACCGAGACGGGAAAATGTTTAATCGAAATTTCGTTTCACTGCGGATATACTTTGGAGAACCTTGTCCCGAGCTTCGTACTCATCGCGAGTTTCGGTTCGTCGCCTCAAACCACGGACGACTTGACGCGACTCTGTTAATTTTCATGGCGCACTGTAAACCGAGGGGCTACAATGAAATACTAACTCCCGCGTTGGTCTCGACATCTTTCTATGCTACACATAATTAGTTTCGCCGCTGTACGTGTCGGGTGTTTTATGCATTAGCATTAACTACAGCGTCGCGTTAGAATCCTTTCGTTAAAAACAGACGAACGTGTTGGGCGGTTTAACGTGTCTGGTTCTATAAATTAATTTGTCGCAGTCTCATTTTTCGTTCCGGGGACACCCAGTGATGGGATTCGTGATGTATGCGTCGCATCACTTCGATTGTATAATCCTGTATAGGACGTATCACAAAGAGTGGTACAATCAGCTAATTAGATTGTGGCCACGCCCATTCGATTAGCAGGCCACTTCACGTCGAGAATACTTATATTTCGATGATTTATTTACTTTAGATATTTCATGTTCATCATTTGCGACTTATCATTTTTATTTTCATTTGGACGGGGCCACCAGTGTATAAATGGTGCACGCGTTTCTACGGAAATTTAATGAGTGACGATGGGGATAATTTTACTGAAAAGGCTAATATTACTGTGCAGAAATATTTGATTTTTTGGTACACATTTTTGCGACAGATTTTTTTTAGAGATGAAGTTTGTCGCTTTGAACCAGGGATTGTAACCCGCCCGGAGCGGGTTACTAGTAACATAGGACAGTCTAGTCTAGACAGCCATTTAACGTACTCTACTACTCTGGTCATCCGGCCGAAAATTTTTTTACTCAATGAATAACAAATATAATCGTGCAAAACTTTTTACATAACATTCATCTACTTGTGCCCTGCTCAATTTTTTGGCCAGATGTCCAGAGTATCCCCTTAAGTGGCTGTCTAGATAAGACTGTCTTATGTTACTAGTAACCCGCTCCGAGCGGGTTACAATCCCTGCTTTGAACAGTCACTTGTTTCCTAATTCTTAAATTTGAAACAATACGCCATCTTCTGACTAATAATTGACAATTTAAAACAATGCCATGTATCTGATGATACACTATTTACTTTACATGAATTTCATTTATCTTTTCGCGTGACCGATGGGTAAAAAATAGTGCCCACCAGTATAATGTTTGTTCACGAAATAAAAGTGTAATAGACGAGAACCTATAGGTACGTAGCGTAGCGATGCTCTAACCCTAAACCATGTTTACGACCTAGTGCAGAAATGTTCGTGAAGGAAAAGAAAAAGTTTAATCATGCCAGCTTCTAATCCACTACTAGTCGAGGGCACGCGGCCACGATCGAATGAGCTGCCTGCAGGGCCGTTCCTGGGTTTTGGCCGCCCAGGTGCAAAAATAATATTGCCAGAAAATTAAGAATTTAATATGCAGTGTTTACTTTTATGTATATACATACATAATTTTAAACAGTTATCATGCAAAAAAGTTTCGATTATTATTCTTATTAATCAAAATTTTACATATAATAAACCGCCTGCGGCCGCCCCTAGGTTTGGCCGCCCAGGTGCGGGGGCACCTTCTGCACCCCCGCTAGAAACGGCCCTGGCTTCGTGTACACCGTACACTAAGCGTCAAAATGGCTTCCCTTCGGAAATTTGGCAACGTTGCATGTCACCAGAACCGCTGAGTTATGCCTAGTCACTAGTCACAGTTGCATGTCACTAGGCATAACTCAGCGGTTCTGGTGACAAGCAACGTTGCCAAATTTCCGAAGGGAAGCCGATTCTGTCCCTTAGTGTACACTAGGCGTCAAAACCGGCTTCCCTTCGGAAATTTGGCAACCTTGCGTGTCACTAGGCATAACTCAGCGGTTCTGGTGACAAGCAACGTTGCCAAATTTCCGAAGGGAAGCCGTTTTGACGCCTAGTGTACAACCAACGAATGGAGTGGTTTTGTATGTAGTTACAAATCGAAAATATAAAATAAAATTGGGTCATAACCCAGATAGCACACCTCGTCTTAGAGACGTCTAGTTTAGGTTTATTTTAGGTCTGAACGTCTTAATTTGTAACAAGACGTCTTTAAGACGTCTTTAAGACGCCTTTTGGACGTCTTTAAGACTTTACCAGACGTTGTGCTATCTGGGAAGTGTCCTTTTTTTTTCGAGGAAATGGACAAATTCTTCGGTTATACACACAGTTGTGGATGAGATATGTCTCTGTGCAGGATCGGTAAAAATTATGAAATTAAGTTCTTTCAACCGGTGCTTTGTTTTTGAGAAAATCAAAGTTGGAAATTTGTCAAGTGTGTGTATAGGTACTTGATCGACAGTAGGGACCAGTTTCATTTTGGCAACTGATTTTCTGGAAAGTGAAGTTCAGTTAGAAAAAAAGTTAGTACACAATTTCAACCCGTAGGCGATGCGGTATTTATTCACATCTTGCGAAGCCACGCGCGAGGCACGATCGCTGCGTACAGCGGGGCCTTGCGATCTTGAGCGCCGGAGAATCTGGCAACACCGCCGGAGCGTCGAGCCGTCTGCGCTCGCGTTTCAAAGAGGAGTCACCGAGCCAAGCTCGAGGAGCAGGGTTGCCAATGTAGTAGAATTTCTACTAAATCTGGTAGAATAAGCTACTCATTTAATGACTAAATTTTGATTCTGGTAGATGGCAGAAAATCTGGTAGATCACAAAATAATTTTAGTAGATTTCTGGCTGTTTTCATTTTTACATGAACTGATCTTTTTATGGCAAGTTCATAAAAACAAATAAATAAATTATATGAACAACATAATTTTGTTATAGTGAACTTTTATTTTGCAATATAACTAGGCAACTCGGCAAAATAAATGTTGTCATAACTATAATATTGACCAAAAGATTTTAAAAACTATAAAAACTATGCAAACTTACGAATGTAATGAAGTAGAAATTGAGGATATTGAAAATCTTTTGCTGCAACTAATAATCTTTTATCTTAATGAGGTAAATGAAAAAAAAATTGTAAAACCTGCCTAAGGCTGGTGAGGAACTACACACGCCGTCTGAATGTCACCTGAGGTACTACGTGTTTACTTTCTCACATAGCTCGGAGACTCTACGACGTAAAAGAACGAATATAGTATATTTCTAGTAAGAGATAGAAGGCATCTGCTACAGGAATATTGATAGCGCACACAAATAGTATGCAGAATAATAATGCCATGCTCCGAAATAAAATGGTGTCAATGGCATCGGGCAGCAACGACGTGGTGTCGGCAGATGTCGGCGCATGTAGTTCATTCTCAAATATGGCTGTCTTCACGGAATCACTAAGTCGCATGGCCCATGTCGCATCCAGTGTTGGGCGAATTCCACTTACGCCCAAATCGCTCGCAACGCCCGTGATTTTCATTAAGGCAGGTTTTCCTGTACGCGACTGGACGCACCGTCGAGAATTTCAAAGTCGATTTTCTCGAAAACGAAGCGCGATATAAAAAAAAGTTACTCTTTCTTTTCGACTTGTAACAAGTAAATAAGTCGAAAAAAAGGAATAAAATTTTTTGATATCGCGCTTCATTTTCGAGTAAATCGACTTTGAAATTCTTGACGATCCGTCCAGTCGCGTATAAGGAAACCTACCCTAATGATACTCACGGGCGATTTGAATTCGCCATAAAATATTAATCGATTATTTTTTTTTAATAACAACTACGCCCCCCCCCCCCACACACAGTTAGTAGAATTCTAGTAGATTTTCTTCAAGGCCTTAGTAGAAAACCATCCTCCACTGTTGGCAACTCGACGACCCATACAGCACACCTCGTTGCAGCAGTATTGCAGGGACGTTGCTGCAATATTACGTTGTTGCAGGTTGCATTGCAATATTGTAGGAACGTTCCTGCAATATTGTCGTGCATTATTGGAGTGGCAATGATCCTACAATATTGCAGCAATATTGCAATTTCGTTGCCGCGCAATGTTCCGTTGGCAACGATGGTACAATATTGCTGCAATATTGTACGATCGTTGCCGTGCAATGTTCCATTGGCAACGATCCTACAATATTTCTGCAATATTGCGCGCACATCGACGTGCAATGTTCCAGTGGCAACGGTCCTACAATATTTCTGCAATATTGAGCGCACATCGTCGTGCAATATTGTAGTGAAAACTTGTGGAAACATTACAACAATATTCTGAAGCAACTATGACTTTGTCAAAATTTTTCGAAATATGTACATGACGTCGAGTGGATTCTATGGCGTGTTTCATTTATCTGGATACGCACCGCTATATTGCCGAAGAGTTGCAGGATCATTGCCACAATTTTGCCGTTTCGTTGCAGAATCATTGCCGGTACGTTGCAGGACTACATATTCGTAATGTTGCCGCAACTTTGCAAAAATACACACCTGCAATATTGCGAAGGCGGACATAGGACTGAACCTGCAACGTCTCTGCAATGTTATGTTGCAACATTGCCATCTTGCACCGCATCATTGCAGAGACGTTGCTGCAATGTTATGGTGCTGTGTGGGGAGGAGGCAGCACGTCTAAAATATACATATATTATATCTAGGTACCTTATAAGCATCGCCACCGTGTATTCAGTCTTCCTCGCTCTCTCTCTCTCACCCACAAATCTATTGTTCTTCAAGATTTCGTTCAATTTCGTCCACAACTGTACAATACTCACCACAGCATTGTATCACTTCTGTCAATTTTATTCTACACTCTCGATTTCTTTCACAACATTACGCAAGCGTAGAATCCTTCCGACCATTATTCCAAATTGAGAAGCCCTTCGGAGACTCGAAAGTGTTCTACCTGGCAGCAACGAACGGTCGTGTAACCTTTTTTTCATCCACTACAAAACCCGCGCTAATCTAATCTTCCAGCACAAATTGCTTAAACGATTATCGCATTTTTCTGCCATGGATCTGGTTAGGTGCATGGTTACGAAGGCATCGAGGTGATATCGGCAAAGAAAGGACTGCCCCGTTGGCGTGCTTTTCTCTCTCCATCGATCGTTGACTCTCGCGAGTATTCCGGATACATCGACAAAGCCCCGGCGGCTATTCGATTACTCCGGTTCCTTCGCGAATGAGAAATCCTTTTTTTCCCCTCCCTTTTGCTGGAAATGAAATTTCTTCCCTCGCCGGCGCAATACCGCTGAAAATCGTACCTCTCGGCCGTCACGACGGCGGGGGTAAGACCTGATAAGGGGTATGAAGGGGATTTTAGCCCGGCGTGTCAGTGGAAAAGCTCGTTGATGAAAAAATTCCATTACGTTGGTCTGGCTCGGCATTCTTACAAGGAAAAGATACATGCTACATCATAGGCAATGCCGCAGCTGGGGCGGTAGCGACGGTGGAAAACGATTCGCGTGGACCCGGAATTGTTCCATTTCGGACGGCCGAAAGTGCGAATCGAAATGTCGTTCTTTAATATGGTCCCAGGTTCTATTTCATTTGACGAGTTTTTCTTTTACTTAGTAAATAAGTGGCACCCTAATATCAGATTTTTTTTTACAATTTATAGTATTAATAAACATTACCCAAAAGTACTAGACGCAATTTGTATTCATCTCCGTGTAATTAATTCGCAGAAAATGCTTGATTTCCCGAGCGATTTGACTGTCTATTTAGTCCTCTCAATGGTGAAAAACGGAATTACTTATGCAGCGACCGAATAAAACCACGTCCATCGACTTTAATACGTTTGAGAGAGACGAGCTAAATGGATGTGATTCTAAGAGAGTGAGAGTCCAATTTTTCTTCTACAAACAAGGTGGTGGATACTCAGTGAAATTGTTTACGAAGTTGTGCAAATTAGATAAGAAGCGTGCTTCTCGTTTACTTCTAGGCTTTCTTGGTAAGTCAATATTAACAGGCTGCATAAGGAGAAAATTTATTCTACTTATGCGATTGTTATGTTAGGTTGGTGGATAAAAAACACCGGTTATGTTTCAAAGGTTTTAAATGTAAGCAAAGCAGGCGTCTTTATTTCGTATTATATCATTTATATTAATCAATTGAGAGCCTAATCGTGTGTTGATTCATTGTGAGTCACGAACCACTGGTTATATGGACAGTTTATAGTTGTTGGGACAACATTTATAAGTTGCATGTACGTCGAAAATAGGTTTGTGGCAATAAATGGGCATTTTTACAAACCCAATGCCAAAAACCAATGATTTTACTATTAAAATTCTCAAATGTTTTTAATCACCTTTTAGAAAATTTTAAGGAGAAAAGAGGAAAATAATTAACAAATAACAGATAAAGAAAGAAAAAAGACGAGAACAAAACTTTCTGTGCTGTCGAAAACGAAAAGTGCAAAAACGAAGAAAAAGAATTTTATTTGCTGAAGAGTATAAGAAGAAAATTCAAGAGGAAATAACTGCAAACGGTTGCACAGTAAAGAGAAAGAGAGAGACAAAGCACTTTGCATTAATAAGAATCAATTTACAGTTTTTAAAATGGTATTTATCTAATAATTCAAAAATGATTTGTAATTGAACTCGAGGTAGCTTCTAGTATGTTACATTGTACAGGTTGTTAAGTCCAAAAGGAGAGAAGGGATTAATATTGGTATTTTTTAGAGTAATTTAGCCATAAGCATTCACATTATTTTTAAAACTTGACTTAAATAACTAATTTAAATATGAAATAAATCTAAAAGAATGTGCAAATGTTTTTCTGTGGAAAACAAAAATATATATAAAAAAAATTCAAGATGAACGATTTTATTTAAAATGCACTAAAAACTAGAAAATAATTATTTTCTTGTACTACAATTTCGATGGTGTTTTTTCACTTTAAATAAAATCACAACAAATTCATTTCGACGCTTGATTCTGTATTAAATTGATTCATATTCTGTCACGAAATATCCTTCTCCACGATTTTATTTAAATTGAAAAAACACCATCAAAATTGTAGTACCAGAAAAAAATTATTTTTTAGTTTTTAGTGCATTTTAAATAAAATCGTTTAGCATGAGAATTTTTTTTTATATGTTTTTTTATTATTTACATTTTAGTGTCTAAGTTTTGAATTGCTTTGATTTGTGGTTATAGGCTGATTTCAAGTCGTTTGTATTTGTGGTCATCATATGTATTGTTGACTGGGTTAACTTTTCAAACCCCTCGGGAGTTTTTTTCCATAATTTTGTATTGTCATCCAAACTACGTACGCCTGCAAAGTTTCAAGTTTATTTGTCAGTTGGGAGTGGGTTAAAATTGAGGTTCCAGATTTGAAGCAAACAAACAAGCAGAGGATCGAAGCTGAATAGAATCGTTTAATAAAAAATTTACTTGCTTCTAAATATGTCCAGTAATGGAGTAATGCAGCTATTTACGTTAGGACAACCCAAACATTTCTTCTCGATTCGCAGATCACTGGCGTGTCTTGCCGTGCTTATATATAGAGAACGATACCGAGAAGCGAACGATAAAGTCGAACACACTCTATTTGCGGGGCACTGGTCAATAGTGTTTTTAAATGTTCAGATGCAACACGAAATAAATGCTCCGCGAGTTGACCTTTTAACTGAATTCTAGCCGCTTAACTCTTTAAATAGTGGGGCATGCATGCGAATTTAATGGTTTGAAAATGTCAACACATTTACATCCTACATTCATAATTATTCAACATTGTGGCGTATTTAATTGGCCATTCTGTTATCACAGATCGGGTTTTTTTTTATTAAAAAAAATAGCGTCTCTAAGGTACAGTGTTTTATTCCATTCATAGCCTACTATTCGTTATAAGGGTTGTCTGAGGGAAAAAAATCAAAAGAAGAAACTTATACAAAAAGGCTCTGAGGAAAATTCAATTTAACCTTTTCACTGGATACTTTTGTTCCTTCACCCTTATTCTTGGGTTCTCTAACGTTTCGTAGAAGCGTCAGCTTTTACATAGAAAGTTCCATTGTAGGATAATAGTAGAAAAATGAATGGTGGCGTAGAATTTTACTGCTTTGTTAGAAGAAACATTGCCCTCGACTTCTATCTATGTTAATAAGCACATTATCACGAGTTGTATTTCTCTCAGTTAAGGGAGAAGAATACCGTGGAAAAGCGATTTATTTTATTCGTTTAAAAAGGACGGTGTCTTATACATAGGGTAGTTTAACCCTGTAGTGCCCGCACCTAGATCCCGCTGAAGGAAAAATATCCCGATTTCCGAGGCCTGAAAAAATATCCCGAAAAATGGCCTGAATTTGTATATTTTTGTAAAAAAAAAATTAATTTTTTTCAGCGAATTGCGAATGCAAACGGCAAAATGGCAAACAAAAGGAATGTATCATATATGATATGTTTGACACTAAAGGGTTAACGGTGGTACAACCCGAAAGATTAAATCGAAAATCTACAATATAATTTTATGACGTGGGGTGTCGTTCGTAAGAAACTTGATTTTGAAAACCCATCTCACACTTGTGGAATCTGTTTAAGAATTGGCAGAATACAGATGTGAATATTGCACAACGGAAAGTGAAATTAATCCTTGTGCGAATATGAGTTAAAAATTAAAAAGAGACGCACAACTTTTTTTCCGAACGCGGTTTTATTTTCAAGATTTAATACAATTGATTTCAAAGATGTAATTGATTCTTGTTGAAGTGCAGGTGTAACCGATGAATTTTCAAAATCGGTTTTCTTGAAAGCAAAATTGCATTTATTCTAACTTTTCGTAATTTCAACACATTTTTCGATAAAAAGTATTTTCAGCAGTAGGTGTTCTGAAAGATACATTAAACACCAATGAGTGCAGGAAAACAAAGAACAGCTATATAGATCAGCGTTGCCAGGGATTCTTTGTGGCCAAACACCTAAAGGAGTGGTGGTAATGTGTGCGTGAACTGACGCTAGCGCCAAGGCAGCCAAGTGGCCCAGCGTCGACAAACTATTTCCCGGCGACGCTGGTTGGCCGTGGATGGCTTCGCGTTACGGCCACTTGGCTGCCTTGGCGCTGGCGTCAGTTCACGCACGCATTACCACCACTCCTGTAGGTGTTTAGCCACAAAGAATCCCTGGCAACGCTGAGCTGGATACAATTACTCACAAAAATATCCATCCACCCCGTGTGTAACATTTTACATATTAAATCGAGTCCAAACTCAAAACTCGCCATTGTAATTCACATTACCATGAACCTTGATTTTTTATATACTTCCGCTTTCAGTGCATTTAATTGAAAAATTATTGTACACTGTTTATTTAAAAAAAGTATTATTATCCGTGGAAGTAGCAAAGATCGCGCAAAAAAGTGTTCGCCCAATTTAAATATTTAATTTATACAAACGTAATTACAATAAGTTCATATTTTTCTAATATTCCTGCGATTTTATTATAACCTTTAATCTATTATGCATATATCGAACTAATTGTCTGTAAAATTCGGGCTAATCTTGTGCCATGATTCTAGCAAAATGTATTTTAACATTTCTTCGGGGGATGTTACCAATGTAAATTAGAATGGACAATTCTGAATTTAACGTTACTTAAGCAAGTAAAATATGTTATACGCATCGGGTGGGCGGATACTTATGTAACTACAGCTGGACAATTTCGCTAAATAGAGGGCATGTAGTAGCGGCGGAGCAGCACTTATGAATATTTACATGTTCTACATCATGGTTTACAACTTCAGGGCTCTTAGGGAATATTATTCGATGAAGCCCATGTTTTACACATACTAAGGTAAATGTCCCAATTAGCCACCCTGCAAGATCTACGCGCACGTTCTAACATATTTACATATTAAAAGTATTTATCGCAGTTACTCATTAATAGCCTATCATATGGCTGGTTCTTTACCAGTATGAAAACGGCCCCTTTTTTATGATGAAATTGTTCGAATATAATTATTAACAATAAATATGTTATATGGTGCACGTGTACCTATTTTTGACCGTCAATTCTCTCTTCATCCCAAATAGTGACCTATGTCTGACCGGATCATTGACTCGTACATAATGCGTGGAATACCGTGGCATTGGTCGGGACATGCAATCTAATGTCCCAATTAATTACTGCATCGGAAAAGGGTGTTTATAAAATAATTAGTACAAAACAAAATAATTTGCAATAGTTTTAATGCTATGACCAGATTTGATAGCTGCCAAAGCATTGTCCAATTGTTGTTGCGAATAGTTTTTACGTCGTTTATATTCTTTAGTCTTTAGTAGCCATCTTTACTTATTGAGGTTATGGTGCAAACTGACAAAACACGTAAGATGGAAACATGGCATGGCATCTCGTGTCAATAATAAGAATTCATACATTTTACGAGTACCGATTATTGACCCCCATAATTATTAAGAATTTAATAAAAAATTCGATGTAATTTTTTTAAATAGTGAATTTACAATTTTTTTTAGAACTTATTTGAATATATTTTTCTTACATTAATATACTCGTACATGAAATACTTAATAACTAAAATTTGGCCGTTCTTAAGTTTGGTAACAAGAAACTACTTTTTCACGGCTTTGTAGCTGACACACGTGAAAACATTTATTAATTACTTAATTATATGTTATGATATACATTAGCGAAGCGATCAGCAAGATACTTTGAATATTCACGAATCGAATTCAATACTTTTAACGCCCGTTCCGAACCGAAAAAATTCATATTTAAATATAAAGGATACAGTGTCAATAAATTGCACTGGGTCGCTAATTGGGACATTTACCTTATCTACTTTTTGCGAGACCAAAAAAAAAAAAAAATCGTCACATACAGCTAAGGATCGGCCTAATACTCATGCATCCATTCGTAAAGAATCACTCCTCTGGTATTACCAATAACAAACCACTTTGTACATTTTCGATGTAGATATAGCAGAAAACGGCATAAAATTTATAACTGTCATTCCAAAACGAATTTCTTAACCTTAACCCTTCGTGGTCACACCTTCATAGAATCACAAATTGGTTACACGGGGTGCACTGTACCCCAGCGCATTTTTTGAGTTACCATTTTCGTATTTTTGAATCTTTTAACTTTTCAGTGATAATTGTACATTCGTAATAGATATACAGTAGGGTGGACCTTAGTTACACTTGTCGAAAAATAAATTTGAGATTGGGGACACCCCCCAGGATTGTGCCATTGGGAGAAAAAATAATGTTTGTAAAATTTGAAATCGATCGGACAACGGGAAACCGTGTCTCATCGCAGTTGAAGTTTTTTTATTTTTGGAATTCGTTTTTCTCCATTGTAATATATCGTTAATATACATTTCTATATATCGTTGAATTTGTCTTTTTACGCTCTGTAACAATATAGAATAAAAGTATAAGATCACTTAAAAAAAAACATCATGACCTTGAAATCTCAAAAATTGACCTTCAGAAAAAACTTTTTTCGTTGGCATTATTTTTACCTTGCCAAACAGTGCAACTTTTGTCTAATAAATTTTTTCATATCTTTATAAATAACAGATTTCAAAATTTTAATGGATTAACTGATACTTTCATCAAGATTACATTGTTTCTTAATTATTTAATATTATTATTAGTTTATACGCGCGGAGTAGATTGTGTAAATGGCCATGAATGTTTTGAAAATGCAGTTGTATTTGCATCGGGTAGGTAGTACGAACCTCTAAGAATCCGTTAGGTTTCGACTTGCTCTGAACAGAAGATCCAGAATCAGAACAGAAGACCAGAGTCATGGTCTAATAGTCTTTTTCTAGAAATGTAAATTTTAAAATGATAAAATTTGTAGTTGAAAACGAGCGATTTTCCACGGTCGTGGTAAAAACCGATTTTTTTAAATTTTTTTTATTTTTTTTTTTGCGATAAATCCCTTTGGGAAGACGTAAAGGTGCGACATTTCAAATTGAAAATTGCTCTTGGAGTGCGATACAGCCCGCGTGACCACGAAGGGTTAAAAAGAAGTCATCAACGTTGGTTAGATTGCGATGAAGAAATTGCGTAAACCAGAAAGCATGGTCCAGCAGTTATGAATTCTGTTCCACTGTAGGTTTTGAATATGAAAAGTTAACCATGGTAAACCAGCTAACAAGTCGAGGGGAAGCGTTAGATTTTCCCACACGGCCATTGCACCCAGTCTTTCGCCGGGGGCAAAATTCAACTAATTTCATAATTTCTTTCGCTGGTGGGACAGTGGCGACATCGACAGGTTAATTACGCCCCTAGCTAGTTTGCACGTCCGTTCACACTCAACTGAAACTTCTCCCGTCCGGTGACGGGGACCTCTGCGTGTCTCAGGTGCGCTTAAGAGATCGCCCTGGGCGGATCACGATCGTTGACCGGAAACGTGAAACCGTGGTGAACAGGTGGGAGAGGATGTTAATTGCCTCACGGATCATCAGACCTAAATAGCGCGCTGCACCGTCTCCATTTTAGCTTCTGTACTAATGTAACAGCACTTTGAGTGGCGCAAGGTTTGGCGAAAAATGTTTCAAGTCGAATCGGTCAAGCAATTCCGAGCGATCTGCTGGGAAAGTTTTGTCCAGCTCGGCCCGCACTTTCAGCTTTCAGCACACGCCGCCGCACAGTGGAACCAGTGTCCACGGGAAAGGGCCTGGTAGCTCTCGGCTACCCTCTGTTGCGCATGCCCGCGACGAGCTGTGACGTCAAACCAATCAACGCCAAGCTGGTAAACGAAGCCAGCCACTGGCGTCGATTCGGTTCGTTTACCAGCTTGGCGTTGATTGGTTTGACGTCACAGCTCGTCGCGGGCATGCGCAACAGAGGGTAGCCGAGAGCTACCAGGCCTTTTCCCGTGGACACTGAGTGGAACGACGTAAGGACAGTAACTGGACATGGCAATTACTTCCAAACGGTTTGGATTTTCATTGTAAAAATTTGCACACTTTCAATTCATGTTAAGTAGAATAACACAAAATCGAAAAATAGACAAATTTTCTGTGGTTAATTTCACCCCCCTTCGAATGAATTTGGGCAGCAAACAGAAAATGCGTTGTAATCAGGAATATATCCCATATATATTTACAAATTTTCAGAATTTCTTGAATTTTCGGGGTCGGGATCTTACCTTGTACCAAAATTATTAGGTTTAACTTATAACTATACTCGAGCTCATTTTAGAAGGAACTTATTTCGCGCATGTTGAATGAGCTATTCGACTGTCGCGAGGTCTCTGTTCCCCCACTTTACCACCCAGGCTTCCCACTCTCCTTGCACCATTCCGATTCTCTTTCACATACCGGGTAACCAAATAATGTGTATTCTACTAAATTCGTGCCATATTAAGAATTTATTTATTAGTCGTATTATACTGAAATGTTTACGGTATTAATATTTCAGTTGCTTACCTTTCCTTTTTTATTTTTTTGTCCAGAATTCATCTTCATTAATTGTGTATAAAATTTTTTGTATTTGTGTATTTTGACATATTCAACAAAAAGTCGAAACACGCGGTATATACGAAAGTGGCGCCACGCCAATGCTTTCGGCGCAGAACGGATGCGCAGCCGAAAGACCATTGGTGGTGACATAGCCAATGAGCGCCAACATGCGCAGAACCGATCTAAACTCGTCGGTCGGCAAGTTCCTTCTAAAATGAGCTCGAGTATAGGTGACTATTTATTATTAAATATAACAATCTTGGAAACAGGTACGTGATTCATGCGTTCGTCGATATACGCGTGTCGCGACGATCGGGCCTGTCTGCTAGCCGAGGTTAAATACGTATAAACTGAAATGTTTACATTAGATTTATTTTATTAATCGCAGCTAGTAGCAGGTAATTCTTGTACAGTTCAAAACCTTACCATTAAAGGATTAAATTGATTCTTGATGAAATCCAAGTTAATTCAGAATGTTTTTTGTAGAAAATTATTAATAATAAGATACTCAGTAATATGTAAATTATTGAGAACTTATGAAGTAATAGGATTTAGGCAATAATGGTTCAAAGTGGTGCAACTGAAAGACAAAAAGACTGAAATTTTCATATAGGTCAGATTCATATACAATTAAATCAAACCTAATGTGAATATAAATTTTATATCTTTGTGTTTTCTAATGCTACGAACACTTAATAATGATTTAATGAAGCTATAGAACAGAATTTTGACACTTCAAATTTTGGCCGATGTCCAAATAAATAGGGCATTCTCGTTCCACTGTGCGCCGACGCTAATGAAAATATGAAATTCTATATTTTTTATTAGATATTCATTCCCCTACAGCATATTGGTTGCCGAAATGTCTCAGTTACGTTGCGGTTTGATATCTGAAACATTGCACGGAATATTGCCGAAAAGTTGCAAGTAAATTGCTATGTCCGCCCTGTGCAACATTGCAGGATATATTTCTGCACCATTTCTGAGTTTTTACAGCAATGTTCGCGCAACATGTAAAACTAATCTTCATGAGTTCATATTTTCGGAAGAAAAATTCTAAATGAAATTAAGATTTATAAATTATATTTTGTACGGATTTTAGTTATTTTAGTTTTTTTTTATTTGGTTTTGAATGCAGTGTATTTTCTTGTGTTATATTTTTGTGGAAACATAAATATTAAATGAACTCAAAAATTGTACGGATTTGTACGGATTTTAGTTATTCTTTTTATTATTTATTTGGTTTTGTATAGATAGAGTACATTTTATTTTGTTATACGTTTGTAATTCAATGAATATTAAAAGAACTGAACATTTTTAAAATAAGTATTTAAAATAAATATTTATTTTCTATTTTAAATATATTTTTTTGTGAAAATTCGAAAACCGGTTTAACGGGTATTTTGGGAATAGTGGAATTCGAAAACCAGTTTTTTCAAAAGTCGGTTTTTGTATAAACCTTAGTACTAGCATTGGATGGACAAATCATTTGTGATAAAAAGTAGCAGCACAAAAACGTCGAAAATTTATTTAGCCGCATTTATTATACAAATCGTAATTCGTAAGTAGCTTCAAGCTATCTTTTTTATTTTCTTTTTTTCAAAATGGCACTTTTAATGAGTTTTTCTAGGAACCACGTTTTTCAAATTGGCTTGCAGTATAACTTAAACAAATTTTATTCGATTCACTTGAAATATTTATAGTTGCCTCTAAACTACATTCTCCATAAAAATACGTACCGATATTGAAAAATATTGTTTTTCTCAGAAATGGTAAGCATTTGAACACAAAGTCCATTTTCAGGTCCATTTTCAGTTTGAAAATTGTTCATAACATTAAAAGTTTTCAACAAATCGAAAAATTGGTACGTATTTTTATGGAGAATGTAGTTTCTAAACTACTGCAAACATTTTAAGTGTATCGCATAAAATTTGTTTAATTTATGCTGCAAGCCAATTTGAAAAACGTGGTTCCGAGAAAAACGCGTTTAAAGTGTCATTTTGAAAAAAGAGAAGAAACAATATAGCTTGAAACTACTTCACCCTTCGTGGTCACACGGGGTGTATCGCACCCCAAAAGCAATTTTCGATTTGAAATGTTACGTCTTCCAAAGCGGATTTATCGCAAAAAAAAAAATAAAAAAAATTTAAAAAAATCGTTTTTTACCACAACCGTGGGAAATCGCTCGTTTTCAGCTACAAATTTTATCATATCAAAATTTACATTTCTAGAACAAGATTATTAGACCATGACTGTATAAGTATCACGAATGTACAATTATCACTGAAAAGTTAAAAGATTCAAAAATACGAAAATGGTAACTGAAAAAATGACGCTGGGGTGCAGTGAACCCCGGGTGACCAATTTGTGATTCTAAGAAGGTGTGACCACGAAGGGTTAAGATTTGTATAATAAAGGCGGTTAAACAGATTTTCGACTTATTTCTTTGACGCTAAACGAGTTTTTTTTTATTAATGCACTAAACACTAAAAAATAATTATTTTCTTGTTCTACGATTTCGATGGTATTTTTTCACTTTAAATAAAATCGTGGAGCAGGATATCTCACAATAAATTCATTTCGACGCTTGATGCTGTATTAAATTGATATTCATATTCTGTTATGAAATATCCTGCTCCACGATTTTATTTAAAGTGAAACAACACCATCGAAATTGTAGTACAGGAAAATAATTATTTTCTAGTTTCTGGTGCATTTTTAACATAAATTGTTTATTATATTTTTTATTAAATTTTCAAAAAAATGGCACATTCCCATCCGACATGACCGTAATTTATTTTCTTAGTTTAGTTTAGGAGTTACTAGATTACGTTCAATTTCATTTGTCGAAATTAGAAGGAACTTCTTCGTCAGTCTAACACCTCCATCCTTTTTAACGAGTCCTTTATTGGCTGCAATATTTATCTGATGATTACAACCAGTTTTACCACGTCACTGAATCGAGGATCGTTGATTAAAAACACCAGATACCTCGGGCAGTGGCGCACCCATTGGGGGCCAAGGGGTCCTACCACCCTCAAATAAGGGGCTTTGTAAAAGGAAAAAAAAATTGGGTTTAATTCTTTAAATAAATTTTTCTAATCCCCCAATGAATTTTATTGAATTTGCATCAATGAAATTGCATTAAATAAATTTCTCTTAAAAATATTTTCATCCGTTCACCTCGGCTCCCCCCCCCCCCC
Source organism: Andrena fulva (assembly GCA_946251845.1). Lineage (NCBI taxonomy): Eukaryota > Metazoa > Arthropoda > Insecta > Hymenoptera > Andrenidae > Andrena > Andrena fulva. Next base: position 40,549,344 of record OX276328.1, on the reverse strand, counting down.
CAGACGAGAGCCTGAGTGCGCCACTGCACGCGGGGTTACGCCTGAAATTCAGACTCCGAATGCCAGTACGAATGCGTGCGTAATACAGTTTCCGCGGAATGCAATTTGCATTGAGAGGCGATGATAAATAAACGGGAATGTTTTCTCGATATCGCTTCCGTGCCGTTGATACGATGCAGAAGATAAATTTATGCGGACGCATGTTCGCCACAGCTTGTTTCATTTAGTTACGAGTATTTATTCTCGAATACCATAAATAATAAATAGGGGGTGCACTTGAGAAATCGAATATTTCAGTATAAAAGTCAGTATTATATGTTACGCGCGGCATCGTGCCTAATCTGACATTTAAATTTTTATAATAAAACTTAACACCGTTCGTATCGACCAATGACATTTAATGTGTTTTTACTATTTAAACTATAAAAATAATTATAAACACCTAGTCAGAATTTAACAGAGACTTCATGTATAAGATTTGAGAAATCAGCAGCGCTCGTTAAACTTAAGGGGTTACACCACCTTGGCGCTCGGAAAAATAGGTATAAAAATAAACTTTTTTTTTGACGCTGCCATTAAGTATATAAAATGATCTTTATTTTACACATATATATATAGTAGTTTTACGAACAATTTACAATATTAACGATTAAAAAAAAATAAAAAATGGCGGAGATATAAGCCGATAAGTAGGACCCTCTTTTGAAAACCCTTGCTGATGGTGTACTTGATTTCTCTGTTAGGCATCGTCTAAAACATAAAAAATAAAATTTTTCTTATTTTAAAGGGTAATAGCTAAAATGTGACGTAGGATTTTTGTGATTGGGTGCCAGGTTCGAGAGTTATAAATTTTTTAATCTCAAAATTTCGATGCAAATTCGAGTTTTTTTTCAAGCAGCTTTCATTTCTACAAAATTTTTTTTAAAAATTTTTCCCTACGTCACATTTTAGCTATTACCCCTTTAAATAAGAAAAAATATATTTTGTATGTTTGAGACGATGCCTAACAGAGAAATCAAGTACACCATCAGCAAGGATTTTCAAAAGAGGGTCCTACTTATCGGCTTATATCTCCGCCATTTTTTATTTTTTTTTAATCGTAAATATTGTAAATTGTTCATAAAACTACTATATATATGTGTAAAATAAAGATCATTTTATATACTTAATGGCAGCGTCAAAAAAAAAGTTTATTTTCATACCTATTTTTCCGAGCGCCAAGGTGGTGTAACCCCATAAACGATTCACCAATGACCATTTAAAAAAAGCGTTCCAAACTTCAAACAAAATTAATCTATTATTAAAACGTTAAAAGCTTTCAAACGAAACTCCTTGCGCTCCACATACACTTAATAAATGTACAGACACAACCTGCTTCCCTTCTGGAATCTCTTCTGCAGAATGTGGTTTTGATGGTTATAAAATATTCTGCTTAGACAGAAACTCAAGGACGAGTACCTTCCCTAAAAGGGGTGCAACCAGGGTTGCAGTAAAGGATTCTTTCTTACCAGTTAAACCCTAACGATGCGAAGCACTTGTTTGTTAAAATTCCACCTTCTTACAATAATCTTCTGTCATTTCACCCTTACTCGGAAGCTCCTTTTCTCCCCGTGCTTTGAAAGCAAAGGAATCAGTGATATTTAACCTTTAAAATTACTCCCTTATAAAATACACATTTTCAATGTTTTTAATATACATTAATAATACTGAAAATAAACGAGTTGCCACGCTGGTTTAACAGTATATAAGTAACATTTTTATCCATACTCCAGGGGGGTAGGTAAATGTTTCCGTAAAATTTTTATAATTTTTTATATCGTTAAATTTCTAAATCAAAATTTTTCTAGCATACGTGGAATTTTGCTTTAGAATAAACAATCATTTTGGCTCTTCTGATTTACTAAACGGAGAAAATTACAATAAGAGCGCATACGTAGGGTGAACGCTGTCGAAGGCAGACAGTGGCTAACTCCTCGCGTCGGGGTTTAATTAAACTTTCGTAACGGATTCGCCACTCTGACCAGTTACAGCGGGGAAACGAACGAATTACTCTCTATCGCCGGCGGCGTGGCTTTGTTGAACGCTTTAATCGCTTTCATTTGGAACAATTCTTTCCCCCGTTGCGATACCTCCTGCTCTATTTTTCTCTTTCGGGTCACGTTTCGTGAAAGGAAGCGTGTTATCGGTCGAACGCCAGAACCTTCCCTTAAGTGAATTATACAGTTGAAGGCAGAACTGTTCTAGATCGTTGCCCTGTTATCACACGGCGGAGTGTATGTTTTTTCCCGCGATCCCTGTTTCTGTAGCTAACTGTAGGGGAGAGGCTTGCAGGTTGCCACCCCTTAGCCTTTTTTCATCATAACTCGTCATAAAATTAACGTATCGTTGATTTATGGTATACGTTGGAAAGAGGAAGCGTAGAGCTATAATCCTGAGCTAGAAATCATGTAAACTCTCGAAAAAGAAAAATTCTACTGCAAATTCTCGAAAGTATCCAAAATTGACTCCTTGAAATTTTGGCTTGCAGGTTGCCACCCCTAGAAAAATTGCTGAAAGTGTAAAAAAAACTCAAGTAAAGCTTCGCATATCGATGTTGTATACCTTTGCAGTGCTCTTCCTTGATTTATTGTTGACTTTCATTGCTTTAATTGGGTCCAGCAACGCTTCAAAATCCTTATCAAAAATGTAAAAAAATAAACGAAAATATGACTAAAATGCAATAAAAACACTTCACCGCAAACTCAGTGACAATAGTAAACATCGCATAATCATGAAAAATGACATTTCAGTGTCACGTCCTGGGTGGAGAGGTTAGGACAATGACAAGGAGTTCTTGCCCCGCTGCCTCCAACGTACCGCGTCGCGCCCTAAGGCCGGCCGGATTACGCCGCAATGGAGTAAACTGTGCGGGGCGGGTGGATTGGCTTTAAAGGATCGAGGAGGAAAAGAAGAGGTGTGTTTTTCGTCTTGGGACCGTCAGCTAGACTCATCGGTAGGGCTACAGCTGACGGCCCCTGCCCCAGACACACACGGGGACACAGAGGATATGATTTTGGAACTTGTATATATACTAATGGATTGGAGATTGAGAACTAGCGAGAAGATTAGACCTCTGGTGGCGCTCGCCGACACTAAGTCGCGATACCGTGGTGGGGCCGGGACGTCACATCAGTGTAAACAAGCGGGAAGCCACGGGGTCCCTGTGGCTGGCAATGGTTAGGTGGTGGTAGAGGGGGGTTTTTTAGTGGGTATCTTTGCACCTCTGAGTCCCACATAACTCCGGCAATAGCCGGGGTATGCGTAATTGCATTTCCCCCCTCGTTAAAAAAATAAAAAAAAAAAGCGGGAAGGAGAGAGGTGGCACCTGCAGGCCAAAAAAGGTGGCAACTTGCATTCCGACGAATTTTTGGAAAATATGAGAAAAAATTGTCAATTCATGATCTGTTTGGAAATCTGTTTGGCATATGTAAATTAGATAAAAAAAAAAACAACACAGTACGAATAGTTACCTTGAATTGTCGATGAAAATGTTCAATTTACGAGCACAGGGAAAACACACAATTTCAATAATTCAATTTCTTGACAAACACTTGGCTCAGCAAACACAGTGTTATTGCGTCTGTCCGCTCCAGAGGTTAATAAATAGTGACAACTACTCTTTTAACGTCGATGTGGGTCAAAGTTGATGTTTTGACACTGCTAGAAAGTCGAAATACAGCAGGGGTGGCAACCTACAAGCCTCTCCCTATAACTTTTAGCTTCTACCATTCGTGACCGGCCAGCTCTCAAAGACTCGAGCGGATAGCAACAGAAAGTACAAACATGTAAGTAGGAATACGAGATAAATCATGATTCAATTTTGTCTTTAGTTGAAAAATCGAGGACGAATTATTTCAAGATTACGTAGTCCCTTGTAATTAGTTAAATAAGTCAACAAAGGTGGAACACGAAATATGTGTCTCTGAAGATGGTCTCCTTGAGTAAAATCTGAAAGTATATTTTGCGAGATAAATATCCTTTTATCTTCTTAACGTAACGGGTTGTCGTAGCTTCCATATTTATAAGGGGAGCAATACCAATAATAATGACTTTTTCCCCTTTAGATTTTTATTTTTTGTGGTGCAATAAAGTATGTAATCTACATATATTGACACTTTCGAAAATAAATTGTGAAGAATTATTACAAGAAAGCAATTGTATTCTAACAAATGAGACAGTTATTTTTGCAACATATCAACGTTTGTGTACAAAAAAAAATAGTGGCCGTTTCGAGAACTCATTACAGCTTTGTAATAGCGGTACCATGGAACTTTGTAGGCGTTTATCTTGTTACATGTATGTCTTTGATATTATCTTTTGCGCAAACCGGTAAAAAATTCTGTAGATAATATAAAAAACTGTAACCTGCAAATAAATTAATATGCGAAATTATGTAAACTTGGGGAAAACATATACTATTTAATTTGTGAGAAAACGTTTCCAATAAAAGTCATGTGGTATCAATACATATGTATGTAGGGGAAATATTTCTAAAACGACCCCCTTAAGGGGACTAGGCAGTCAGATCGCTCGAAAATCAGGTATTTTTTGCGAATTAATTACAAGGAGATGAACACAAATTGTGACTAGTACGTTCGGGTAATGTTTATTAATACTATAAACAGTAAAAAAGAAATGATTTGAATATTATATACATATGTATGACAGCGCTACAGTCGTCTGACGTGTAGGCGTTTTTTTTGAGCCGCTGTAATTTTGCAGTGATTCTGGCCGTAAGAAATTTAATTGTGTAATATCCTCTGAAATTTATACTTTTCCCTGGCTCCTATTCTGCCCTGAACCTATTGAAAAAGAAAAAAAATCAAAATTATAAAAATGGTGGCTGCAAAACGGCAAATTTTAAAGAAACGTCATTTTTCGCCAGGGAAAAGAGCCATTCTATTTTTTTTTTTTTTGACAAACCAGGAGTTTTTACAGACTTATGCGTAGGTTCAGGTCGTAACTTGACATGTTTCATATGTGCTGAATTTTTTTCAAATCGACTGATACCTCCGTTTTTTCCCAATCACTGCAAAACGAAGAGGAAATATGATTCCGAGAAAAACGCGCTTAAAGTTTCGAAAGAGGAATTTAGTCTACCTGCGTGCGCGCAGAAACGGTTTATGGCGGGCTCGACCTTTTCGGCTGTAAAATCCTCAATTTTGCGAGTTTTAACATAAACCAAACGGCATTTTAATCGGGAAGGGTGGTACTTTCGAAAAACGTAACAAAAAAATCGAGTTTCTGACTGCCTAGTCTCCTTAAGGCGTAATATATATAAAAAATACAAATGCACATTATTTAAATAAAAGTAAAGTAGTTTTTGTAAGTTAGTTTATCTATCTTATTATTGGCTTAGATCAAATTTAGCTACCTGATCAATTACATTTTTCATTCGCATTTTTGTGGAGGCATACTAAAGGACCATTTTGAACATTAAAAAGTATTGATTTGTTTAAACGAAATCAGAAATTGAACTCAGTCACAAAATATGCGAACATAATAAATTTAAACCATTTTTTAAAAAAAATCAAATTTTAGATGAAATGAGTAGAAATACTTAAAATCAACTAACAAACATAAGAAAATGAAATCAGCTTCACAGACGACTAACGTCCAATTATTACATTTGATAACGAAACATACATTAAATTATTGTCGAATTGTCATTAAATTCGCGAAAAAAACAGCTGTCACATTAATCCATTTATGACAAAAGTTACACAACATTGAAAAAGACCTTAGGTAAAAGGCAGTAATTTTGATTTTTTCTTGTTCATAACACACAGCGCGCTGATATTTATGGCACTTCGTGTGACCCTTGACGACGCACAGTGGTCCGAATCGCCGAAAACGTGATTAAAAATTATGAAGATGGTCATTCCAGGGGTTTTTGGGGTCGCAGAATCTGATTGCGAGGTCAAAATTTTTATTAGATTAAAACTAACCCCTGTAGGGGGGTTGGAAATGTCGATAAAATAATGTTATGCTTTGTTTAACAGTACTCTCTGATTTGATTACGTTATTTGAAGTTAATTACGGCATCAAATTTTGAAAAATTAACAGAGATAGCGTATTTATGATAGCAAAAGCTGTTGAGCGCGCGGAAACTGGAAGGTCAATAATTTCTATAAATTAACACTTCAGATATTGAAAATGCTTTCGTTTATCCATCAGATGAAATTGTGCATTCATTCGATGTTAGTGAAATATATAAAAAGTTATCGACACCAATGCGTTTGTAGAATTGATTCTTGCCGCTCCCGACGATCCGGTGGCGCGAAAGTATGCCCGGCTCGGTCTTAATTACACGTTTGGTTAACGAAGCTCTTCAATCAAGGAAACCGAGGCAGGTGTTGTGGATGGCGAAAGCCTATACTTTCGACCGTCAGATACTTGGAAACCACTTGGAACTTAAGCGTCTCTGCGCGCACCCTCTCCCCCGAACCCGCAAGCTCCCGCGAAATTAACTCAGGGATGCGTTACCGTTTTCCATTTGCAATCTCTTTCCCCGGGAATGAAGAGTCGATGGACTATTTCCGAGTTCGAATCGAGAAATTCTTATTGAAAGAAATCGCGAATCCATCGACCCCGTTGATAAGTTTCCTTATAGTAGACAGACGTTTCTCTCCTCCTTTCAGCTTCTTCTTTTACGCGAAAGCTTAAAGAGCCCCACTCTGATGAAATTTTTAAGTTTCTTTCCGAAAGGGGAATTGGTTCCAATAAAAAGCGAATTCGTATCGGAGAAAAATTAGGGAGGACTGAATAGGCTGCCTCGACTGGCGGGACTCTAATTAAGAATTTCCAACTCGGCTGCGCTAATTCGCGGAGAATTCTTTCGATGGACGGGGTACTTTATTAATTCTCTCGTAAAAAGTTTGTCGTGCATGTACTTATGCTATTACCGTGATTTCCTTGCTAAGCTTTTTAACATGATGGAGCTTTTTTTACTATTAATACATATACGTATGTGTAAGAAAGAAGAAATTGCCCGTCATTCTTATTATAAGTGAGGAAAGTCGTAACATAGTATGGAAAGTGTATTTTTGGAAAAATTTTAGTTTAAATAAAACTTTTCCTTTACACTGAAACAATTAAATTAATTTTTGAAATTTCAATTTAGTGTTTATATTTTTGTGTGTGAAGTTAGTATTTATTTTAAGAAAAATAGTTTAATTTGAATTTGTTTTATTATTTATTTTGAATTAATTTATTTATTTATATTTGCAGTATTGTGAGAGGACAAGTCTAAATTTGATGAAGAAAATTAATTTTTTGACCTGTTGTGTCAGGGTTTATTAAATAATTGATAAGAATTGAATTAATCTCGAAATTAAAAGAGCTAAATGTAGATTATTTTTTATGTAGAACAATAATGATAAATTTACATTTAGAAGTGAAATGTTATTCGATTTTATTGATATGTACCTAGTTTTTTTTTTAAATGAATTTAATTCATATATTTGTTTAATTAATAAAATTATTTTTTGTTTTTGTTAAATATATAGAATTTGTGGGATAAACTGTAGATTTATTTTATTATCAATAATTGTTATCTTATATTTTTAATTTTAAAATTCATGTTAAATTGAATGAAAAATTTAATTTTTGATATAATTTTTTAAGAAATAATATGTATGAATAAGTTATATATGGGTATAATGATAGAATTTGTAAAGCAATGTGTACGCATATCAAAAGTAACGCAAGTGTAGTTCGAGTTGCGTTGGTTGCGGAGCGCGTCTGACCATATACGCCCCTTTTTCACTTGCTGGTTTACAGCCTACTTTCTACTTCGTATAACTATCGAAGAGACAATCACTTTTTTTATGCGACTTTGGTAGAAAGTACCTACAGTTCTTACAAAAATATTTTGACACGTATTTTATTTTATTGACCGATATTCGTGTTGAAGTTGTGAAAACAGTCCTCACAGATAAGGGTGAGAAATATAGTTGGTCGAATATGTTGAAAACTACTAGAACTGGAACAACGGTATACCTGGCAAAATTGTGTATATTTTAATAAGGAATCCAGCTGTCTCAACAGATTCCAGAAAACTCCATTTGTTTAAATAATACATTGAAAAATATCACTTTTTCGTTCATTTTTCTGGTCAAATGGTGATTCATTTACCTGTACATTTGTGTGTGAAAAGTATATACCCAAGTACAAAATATATATAAAATGCTATTTTTTTTATTTATAATAGTGGGGGTAACAAAAATACACGAATAACTTGTTTATTAACATTCAAAATGTGATTTAATTCAAATTTAATGTAAATAAGTACCTTGAAATGTAAATCCTATTACTACAGCTATTTTATAATGCTTTCATTCGAGCTTTTATTTATTTATTTATTGCTTTAAACCAGAGCAAATACAGTAAAGTAAACACGTAATTTACATAGCACACAATTTACAAATTACAAGCTACCAGTTTACATAATAACATTTACAATATTTAATATTTATATCTTACTTGGCAGTACCTATTCTTACGTCACATTTATTAAGAAAATTACAGATAAATTCAAGACTTTCGGTCACAGGTTCATATACAGCCCTTTATTTAGAAATTCCCACTGCCTATTTTCATTTCCGAATTCCGCCTGCTTAAGGGGTGATTCTACTTTGACCGGCCGAAAAGTAAAGTTATTTTTAAAGATTTTTTCTCAGCAAATACAACATATAATGAAATAAATCTGTTTGGTATTTATTAAGCTACTCCTATATTATACAAAAAAAATAAAAATAATTTTTTTAAAAAGAGAGGTATGTCCATTGTCCGTGGCATAGGTGATTCCTCCACCCGGGCTAATTTGAAACAAAAAATTCGGAAATATTCTTAATCTGTAATTTTGGTTGAAAAATAACAAACTGGCGCCGGTTTGAAAAAAAAGTTTGACAAAACACCCCGGCCCAGTTATGGCCGAAATCTCAGTTATGTTTCGACAAAAATTGTTAATGCTCCGCGAACATAGCTCGTTTGTTTAGGCGCCATAAAAGAACATTTAAAACTATTAAAAATATTATTAATAATTAAAAAATATTTTGAAATTTTTTGTATAATATACGACTAGCTTAACAAATTCCAGAAAGATTTATTTCATTATATGTTGTATATATTGAGAAAACTGTCCTTAAAAATAGCTTAATCTTTCGAAGATATCCACAGCTTAGTATTAAATGCACCAGGAATGAAGAATTAATCCATATACATACGCCACGCACGTTGACTGTCTTTATTAGAAACATTAATCATTTCCGTACCATGGCTCGAATGTTTTATTGCGCCAATACAGAGGTGGCGGTATACTCCGCAGTATCAAGTCTCCTCCGCGCTAAAACGGAGGATAATTTTGGTATTCAGGGGTTCCCCGAGTCGTGCGAGCTAGCACAACGTCTTAATTACCTGCTCAGGTAAGTTGCTGAAAAGAAGAGGAAAAAATAAGAGAGCGAGAGCGGGGAGGGTGCATGTGAAAGAGGAACTGGAGGGAAAGTCCTACCCCGGCATTTCCAGCAGCCTTAAGTACCCTGAACTCTCCCGCTTCTTTAAGTAAAGCATGGAACTATACGTTTCTTTGCGTAGTTCGCGACCCTGGAAGTTAATCTGCAACTTTAAGAGCAAATGAGAGCAAGAGAAGAGGATGGGCGCGGGGGTGCTGAAAAATATCTCGGTCCTTGACGCTTCTGCCGAGATATTACGTCTTACTGCATCTTGAAAGGGTTTCTGGAAGGGCGAGTGCTTGTAATTTACCGGTGTTCGACTGTCTTTGAATCGGACTGAACACCCATCTCCTCGAGTTCTTCCGAACGATGCGCTCATTCGCTCGTTTTTAATGAATGTTTAATTAATAAATAAAACGTTTCTTAGAATGCTTCGGCAATCGGCCGAATTTATTTAAAGGAAAATAGTCGTTATAAAGCGTTCCACGCGAGAGGAAGGATTCGTCGAAAGTATCTGTGTGTGTGTGTAGTTCGAGAACGGAAACGGTTAAGGAGAAATTGTGGAAAATTTTGAAAATAACTTAAGGTATCGTTTCAATTTAATTTACCCACTCGTCAGCAGAGTGGGGCATTAACTAAATAAAAAATTATTTAAGATCAAATAAAAGTTACTTTCACTGTAGATTATTCGACGAATAAAGTTAATTTTTTTATTCGACGACCGAAGATAATTTTTTTAGTCGGCGAGAATTTATTCGGCGAATAAAGTTAATTTTTTTATTCGACGACCGAAGTTAATTTTTTTAGTCGACGAGAATTTATTCGGCGAATAAAGTTAATTTTTTTATTCGACGACCGAAGTTAATTTTTTTAATCGACGAGAATTTATTCGGCGAATAAAGTTAATTTTTTTATTCGGCGACCGAAGTTAATTTTTTTAGTCGACGAGAATTTTTTCGGCGAATAAAGTTAATTTTTTTATTCGACGACCGAAGTTAATTTTTTTAATCGACGAGAATTTATTCGGCGAATAAAGATAATTTTTTTATTCGACGAGAGTTTCGACTTTAGTTTTTTTTTTACTTTATTCGAGGGTGTATTCGGCGGGCGTACGACGCGATGCGGACACTATTCCGTCATTTCATCGACATCGACGCTTTAAACACGTAACCGTAGACATCTTTCCTCGTGTTTGACAGTCGTTTTTAAAATTTTCAGTTTCAACGTTTTAAGGTGTCATTTATTGACATCCATACCACAGTTTCTTTGTCTGACTCGAAGACATTAGATTTACTATCGCCGATAAAGGTGTTTCTATCATTTGTTTGGAAATAAATTCCTCAATAAACTCGCCAACTGACTGTTATTACTTTTTAATAAAATTTCACCTATCTGCTTTAAGTACTGTACGATCTGTTTTACAGTATACGTTTTTACCAATTTAGTGGAAAATTTTAGACCTTGATTGTGAAGCAATTAAATGCGGATTTTCATAATCACGGGTGGTCAAACTTTCAAATTTTATGAATATACTGCCGCCAAACACAATGACCAAATATTATAGAAGTATTTAATTTACAGCCGTCCTAAAGCTCTGTATCCACACACGTTCAAATTTGAAGTTTTGAATCTATGTACGTACAGCCAGGTTGTCGTATTTAAACACGCAATGGATGAATTTTCGTACTCATTACGGAATTTTAATTGTTTTAATCCCAGTAGCAAACTGAACTCGAAATATTCATTCAAGGTGTTCAGTTTTAAAGCACAGTGAGCCTCCACTATCCGAATTAATAGGGAGACCTGATCGTTCCGACAAGGAACTTTTCGGATAGTGGAACACTGATTTTCCGCATTCGATATTTCAGAAAGAATGGCACAAGTAACAATACCAAAAATGAAAGGTAATATGAATGTAAGTAGTGTCATGGATGTTCCAAAGTTGCATATTGTTCATAATTTTGCGGCACTCTGATTATTCTCTAGCTTCTGAAGTATCTCCAGTTTCGTTGCAACAGTTATAATCGAATTAACGAAAGAAGGCGCCTTGGGACCGGGGCCAGAATTTGCGACGTTGCCGCTACTCCAGGCTCGCGATTGGTGCTTCCCCTACGCTTCCCCTCCGACTTTCGACTACTTAGCTGTGGGCCTGGAGTAATCGTTGTCTTTGTTTACACTCGATGTCAGGGATTTTGTTCAAACTGAAATATTATATAGGAAGGGATTTCAGTCATCACTTTGCTGGTTTTGAATTCTTACAATTTTTGCCTATTTTCATGAAACCGAGCTGTACTTGTGAATTTTTATCTCGGAAACTCTTTATCGTATTGAATTCATTTTTTTTTTCAGTTTGATCTAGAAAGTGCGGGCTATTCTAATACTCTTTTTTTATATTGAAAAATTAATTTTGTAATTTTGAAAATTATAACCAAAGTTTTATGCTGCAAATTTCACGTTAATTTTAATGGTGTTATCCTAGAGTAATACTTTTAAGCCATCCTTAAAGGAACGAATTCCTTTCAAGCCATGTTTAAAGGATCGAATTCCTGTCGGAAATGAAATGAAAAATAGTTTTACAATTTCGAAACTTTATTCTGAAAGATTAATTCTTCTCGATTAAAATAAAAGAAAATTAACGCAATGCTGTTGATAGTTTTCGAGATAGAAATTCGTAAGTACAGCATCTTTTCACGAACATAGTCACGATCATAGACAATGACTCAAACCTTTCCATAATTTCACGTGATTCACAAAATACATATTGCATTCTGATCAAAGTCTCTAAAAATGTGATCGATTTGACGTGGAGTGACTTGTAGATGAAGGAATCTGTTTTATCGAGCGAGTGAGAGAGTGGCACAACGTGGCAACGTCGCACGAAGTACGGGGCAGGCATTGGGTCTCTCTCGAGCCACGGTCGCCGGCCTAGTGGCCGCCCAGGCGCCTTCTTTCGTTAATTCGACTATAATTATTACATGTTTCCGTCTTGATGGCATTATACGTTCGGATAAGGGGTCACCCTTAAATTACGTAAGTGTAATTTTGCCGATTTCTTACCCTCTCCCCCTGCCAGTACAAGAAATCGTAAGATTTTTTATATTCCGCCACCCCCTTCCTTACATAATATTTTTTACATTGCATTTGTTCAGTTATTAAAATTCTTTTAAAAATTTACATAACTCATTTAACTCGGTTTCGGGAAATTTAAACTAAAATTCTCTCTGAATAATCGAGCAAACTTACACATCAATTATATTAATAAAATTTACATTGTAATAACAATTAGAATTTTACGGACTTAAAGTTCGTCGCTCGTCCATGAATTTTGGATCCAATCCCCAATTGATTCTATAATAGCGAGTGAATTTGTTTCAAGGGAATTATTTTCTCTGCTTTCTCCAGCATGCACCTCGTTCTCCGGAATCCACATTGCATCTCCTGCTCCTATATTCTGATCTCTTATACAGAACCTTTTCGTTGCACCGGGCTTCTACGCGGCAATTTTTTCACGGTTTGAAACAAAATTAACTAACGCGATGAAACATCGTTTTTAGACTACTCATATTGAAAATTATGTTAAAAAAATATTATGTAAGACGCTACCTGACTCCCTCCCCCCTTGTAAGAAAACGTAAGAAATTCGCAACCCTCCCCCAAGCCTTACGTAATTTAAGGGCAACCCCTAATAGGTGCACATGAACTGGCAGTTCTATGTAATCTATGTAGTGTACTTGTACGTTGAATCGTAAATATGAGTCATTCCATTCATCCTCGATGATCACATCTCAGCTTATTTATCCATCTTCTATCTATATATATATTACTTTATTATCTACCTATATATATAAAATCGTTGTGTCACTGATTCATCACCGTTCAGCCCAAACCGCTGACCCTAGAAACATGAATTCGGAGGATATATTCCTTTTGCGACGTAGGTGCTGGATAATAAGGGATTTTTTGAAATTCCAACCTGAAGGGGGTGAAAGGGGTTAAACTGTTTTTTCACGGTCTCCCTAATATCTCTTAGGCCCAATTAGATTTCAAATTGGTTCTTACTCACAAAGTTTACCAACACAAATGCCTAAAAACCAGATTCAGCATTTTGCCCTAATCAACCCCTAAAGGAGTGAAAAGGGGTGAAATGAGTTTTCACGGATTTATTAAAATCTTTTCGGCCCGATTACATATCAACTTGGTTTTTACATACAAATGTTTCCAACACAACTCCCTAAAAATCAATTTCAGGATTTTGCCCTAATCAACCCCCAAGGGGATGATGAAAAGGGGTGAACCGTGTTTTCACGGATTCCTTAATATCCCTTAGGCCCGATTAGACATCAACTTGGTTCTCACTCACAAAGATTACCCACACAAATGCCTAAAAACCAATTTCAGGATTTTTCCCTAACCAACCCCTACCCTAAGGGGATGGTGAAAAGGGGTGAACCGCGTTTTCACGGATTCCTTAATATCCCTTAGGCCCGATTAGACATCAACTTGGTTCTCACTCACAAAGATTACCCACACAAATGCCTAAAAACCAATTTCAGGATTTTTCCCTAACCAACCCCTACCCTAAGGGGATGGTGAAAAGGGGTGAACCGCGTTTTCACGGATTCCTTAATATCCCTTAGGCCCGATTAGCTATCAACTTGGTTCTCACTCACAGAGATTACCCACAGAAATGCCTAAAAACCAAATATACGCAGGTAAAATTAAACTCAATAAAAAATTACTTAAAAGAACAGATATAAAAGTAACGAAGCATCGTAGCGAAGCAAGGGTAGGTATTCTACTAGTCTCGAATAAGCAAATACGTAAGTACATTCGTTACGTAGATGCTTTTCGTTTTGCTAAACGCTGCTGAATTATTTGCTGTGTGCAGAATGAGAGCGGGAGGAGAGTGGTAAGTAATTGCGTATGAATGAAACGCGTAAGCGTTTCGTCATGCGCGCGATGCGGGTTTACGTGGCGCAGCGTCTGGGGTCTGGTAGTAAAGCGTAAAACCGCGGTTGCTGTGCGCGCTGACCTGGAACTTGCATAAATGTCGCTTTGTCAATGAGGTTTTATATAAAACGGTGATCTCAGGGAAATGTCACAATATTTTGCAAGCCGTGACACGCTTTTGTTTCTTCCACGGTGCACCCGTTACAACGACGTATTTCTGTCTGATCCATTGGAAATCGTCGAACGCCCACATTCTCCATGAATAATCATTCATGACACCGCAGACACTTCGGAAATAACTCTGAGGAAATTGAAGTATACAAGTATGTATACATATATGTGGGGATCAGGAACCCCCATAGCATAAGAGGACGACACGGAATAACTAAGACCGTGAAGTCGGCGGTAGCCGAGGTGGTTAAGGCGGCTGGCCAGCGCGCTACGAATCCAGAGATCGCGGGTTCGAGTCCCGCGTCCCCGAGGCTTCCTTTTTTTCCGTGATCCTACATATATTTCATCAATCTAAATTAGAAATCAGCAATCAGAATGATGGGTAAATTCAACTGCATATTAAGGTAAACGTACCTATTATGAAACACCTTCTCAAACATGTCCCCTTTTTGAAACAGCATCACAAATAACGAAATAAGAACTAGTTACGGCATATATAAGCTACTGCAAACATTCTATCGATATTTATAAACTCTTTTCTGTACAAATTCACCAACATAAGTATTGTTATACAATAATCTATTACAAAAAAAATGTTTTAAATGTAAGGTGTCTCTAAACTCGCAAAAATTAACTTCTACGTGTGTAAAAACTGCGAACATCCACGACTAATTCTTTCGAAGATTTTACGAGTTTAAATTATTTTCGAATATGTGCATTAGCATATACAATAGCCTGTAACTCATAGATTTGATTTGTCTACAAGTTTTTTGAATTTTAACATCTTTTAATTGATAAAAATAACTGTTTCATATTGTGTACTTCAATTTTTTCAATGTCCCGATTTATGGAACGGTTCGAAAGCGTGTTCCAAGACCACGGACCCGTGTTCATATGGTTGTAGCAGTTTATAAAACACATGCCTCAGCTTTGTTAATTGGATATTTTCAGTGCCAAAGTGAAATATTTCATTATAGAGCAATTTATATAATATATTGAATTCACGTTCTCATCATACATACGAGTAAGTATGCATAATTCAAATTTTTTAATAAATATCAAAAACCTAACCTATAAAACCTATTGTGCTGAATTGAACACAATTTAAGGTAATATTTACTTACATTTAAACGTTTTTCAACAGACAAATCATTTTATAATGTCTGGAAGAGTAAACATTTAATTTTAAAATAATTTGAATAATTTTTTATTTTGCAATAGATTTAATTTTCCTAATTTAATAACGTATTCAATTACGTATTTACAATCATAATTATTTTTTTTTAAATATCTTTTACACATATAATACATTTTTATATTTTATATGACTATTTATTTTAATTAATCTTACTTGTTTTCTACACATAGAGAACAATTCTGAACAAAAAATAACAATTAGGAGTATAGATAGGTTGCTGAACCATAAAGTTATTGTACTATCTCAGCCTGCAACTGAAAATATGATTGGTGAGAGTAGCAACGACAATTTGATTGTGGAGAGTAGGAATAACAATGATGTAAATTCGAGTAATATAATATGTACAGAATCACAAAGTAATGTACAGGAGAATATGTCAGTAGCCTATATAGATGAATATAGTGTGCCCTCAGATATTATAACTTTAGAAAACTGTACAAATGAACATATGTATATTACATAATGAAAATATTAGTGAAAGGGATATATTAGCATATAACACTTCTATAAATGACGGAAGTTTATTATCACCTACAGTTACCACGAATAGTGTAATCCCTATTCATTTGAATAATGAAATCAATCAAGCAGGTTTATATAAATTTATTTGAAAATTTTCACGCTATTGCTATATATACATATTGTTTAGTTTTTAATTATTCTTTTTTAGAAAATAAATGTAGTACACAATTGGGTGAAATTGACAGTCACATAAACAGTGCTTGTCCAATTTCACAAGAACAAATCGTATCACATTCTGTTAGAGCTCAAAGTTTTAATGAAGCTTTTACTTTACCTCCCCAATATCTGCCAAAAAAGAAACAAAATAAATTAAAAGCAACTGGAAAACCGAAGTTACCTGCAGTGGGGACTTCAGATGATTGGTGGAGAATTCAAATGGAGAAGGAACAGCAACAGAAGATGAAAGAAGAAAAAGCTGAGAAGAAAAGGATTTTAAAAAAAAATTACAAAAAAATTAATGAAATCCAACAAAAAATGAAAAGTGAAAAAATATAATTCAAACATTGTCCCTGTAATATTTTAATTATAATATATTTATAATATCTTCTTTGTTATAGTTACAAACGTTTATTAATGTTTTTCGTTTTTAAAGATTTTATTATACGATAATAAAAAATAATAAAACAGGAAATTGATTATTTATTTTGACCCATTCCTTACAACGATTTAATTTTCCATAGATATCAGGATACTTCGGGCGAATCACATTGCGTTTTTTCTTTCCTTTTTGATCTGTTTTTATGTTTCTCATACTTATAAAGTGTTATTCCTGCTCATTTGAAACGAACAGATTTGGCTGACGGGGCGTTTCATAATAGGGACATTGAATATGAAACACCGGGTCCTGGTACGAAAGCAGTGTTTCATAATACGTACCGGTCCTTCATTTAGTTTTTTTAGTCATATTATTTTTTATTTATAATAAATATACATTTTATGGCTCATTATATAATCACAAAAAAATGGCCTATCGAATGGTATGTCAATTTTCAATGTTAACACACTAAATTTGATAAATTAGATGAAAATTGCATAACCCCATCGAATAGCGTTTCATAATAGGTACGTTTACCTTACAGTGACTATTATAGGAGTACTGATTTACAGAAGGAAAGCATGACTATCGAAGTAATATTTATTCACAAATAATCTATATTATTCTAAAACATTCGGGTACGACATGTTACAAGTGTGTAAACATAGGACGAGTTAGTGTTTTATTCCAACATAACAGCAAGTGATTGATCTTAATTTCTGAGTGTCATTAAATTTGGCCGAATTAAAATAGGATTACGGTTATGGCATGATAATGCCATGAGATGTTTCGTATGGAACGCAGCAAGATGGAGGAACTTGTGTCGCGGGAAAGTTTAAAAGTTGTAATAAATGAGGGTAATAAGTTTGTAATAAACAAACCATGCTAATGGACCACATTCCAAACAATGTCGCATGTACTAGTAAATAAACTTGAAATATTTAAACAGCCTGTAGACAGAAACTTAAAATCCCGGATCCAGGATCCATAATTATATGAGATTAATCAGTAAATGATTAATTTAAAGTAAAGATTACACCAGTATTAATGTATTACATTCTCGAATATACGCATGTAAGTAATTTCGTTACGTTTTCTCATAATTTTTAATGTACAGACGAATTACGAACAACATTTGTTTAATACGTACATAACAAATGGCACAGCGATTTTGAATTTTTTTTTTTTTTGAGCTCACTATAAGATCACCGACGTGATTCTCTCTATTTTGGAGAAACCCTCGAGAAGTATTTTACTTTTGAATACTTTCGCTTATCGAGAAGCAAATTCCACAATTTTCGCGTTCGGGCGGTAAAATGGGTCAAAATCGATCGATTTGTTTCAATGATTCAAAAACTTCCCCGTCAAACGACGCTGGTTTCCTGGGTTACTCGAATGATTTATTCGAGTCCTTATGAATCTTTTATAGCAGAACTTGCAATGGTCCGAAATATTCTTCGAGCTCGTGCAACTGCCGATAATTGTGAGAATTGTTTATATTTAATTATTACATATATTCATTAGCAGTATGCACTTTATTGTTTGTTCTCCGAATAGATTCATAAAATCTCTTTTATCTAAAAGAAAACGAGAAAAATGTAGTGTAGAATATTTAGTGAAAATAAAACAGGAATACAGTATGCTATATAGACGGTGATTTTTAAATGCACATCAATATTTCACGAGTTACGTTTTGCGCATTTCATAAATACACTTTTGGAATGGAGTTGATATTACTATCTTTAAAACTACCTTTAGCGAGCCCAAATAGGTGTGCAAACAACAAGTGAGTACAGCGAACAATAGTCAAATATTCATAATCTATTTTTGTACATGAATTTTAACAAATCATAAATTAACATTTGCTCGAATATGTCTCCTTAACTTTCGTACGTTTTATTTACATTGCACTAATCTGCTTTTATCTATCTATCAATAGACATAAAAATACCAATATTTTCATATAAAAATCATTCTGAAGGCTTAAGGGGCTGGATGTTCCGGTCTAGAGTCCATACAAATAGGTGATCTTTAGGAGTTAATTAAAGGAAAACTACTATATATAATATAATGGGACTTTTTGAATTGTATTAATGATATCTTAAACTATAGAAATATATTTTTTGTTTTATAATTAATCATTGCAGACGGCACTGGGGAGTCGTTAAAGTCGAGGCGTCAAAAATTTCATCGAAATCGGTGGAACCTGTAGCACCTAAACCATTGTTCTGAAATAAAAAACAATTCCAGATTATTAAAGGGCATGAAATCGCTCGTGGGCTAGACCGGAAAAAATTACAAAAGTGACATTTTTTAAGAATATAACGACACTTGAAGTTTGAAATCACTTTTTTCATATATTTTTCGCCCTTTCAACGGCTTTAAAAATTATAAATTTTCAATTTTTTTTAAATTTTACTGGTCTATCCACGAGTCAGAAGTATATTCTTTAAAATAAAAAAGTTTCAGTCGAAACGGATAAGAACTTTTGGAGATACAGGTTCCACCGATTTTGAGAACAGTGTTTCGAGAAAAACGCGTTTAAAGTTTTACGTGAATTCTGAGTGGCTGGGAACCCATGCATTTGCCGCTACTCAAATGCCTATAACTTGGGGAATTTTACGAATTTCAACAAATCCTTTTAACACGTATTTCTAAAAGGTTGAACATTCGAAAAATGAAATAAAAAAAAATAATCGATTTTTAGACCGGAACCTCCCCTTAAGGGGGGAACCCCAATCGACGAGCGGAAATTCATACGAAAATCTGTTGGTGCTTTTTTCAGAAAATAAGCAGAGGATCTATTTCAAATTGTGAGGGTATTTTTTTATACTTATGAAAAAAGACAAAACCATTAGTTAGCAAAAAATATTGCGGCATGCAAAAATTGTTCGCAGCGCTGAGTTACTGGTCCTGTACAGCTTATAAATCTGTTTTAAATAAATTTCGAAAAATATATTCGTATAACTAAAATATCTAATAAAAAGTTCTGAAAGTTTCAAAAAGATTCAGTAAGTAATTTGCTTTTAATAAATTTCCAAAAATACCTTTACTTTTCGGGCTATTACCCTGTTTTCCCACCTTAAGGCGGATTCACACGTATCAGTTGTGTGACGGTTCAGTGCCGTCAGTGTCAATGGTCTGTTTGTGTCAGTGTCAGTACTTAACACGACCAAGTATAAACTGTTCCACGCCAGAGCAGGAAAACGATATTTTTTACCACTGACACTAGGCTTTGCCGGTTTTCGAAAACCGGTTTTTTTTATAAATTTGTAAAATTCGAAAACCGGTATTTAAATTTAACAACACCGGCTTTACCTATGTACTAGAATTAATATGTAAAAATTAATTAATTATTTAATTAAAAACGTTAACATTTTGACTTGAAATCGCTTCGCACACAAGCATATTGTAGTAAGTAACAGTTTACTGTAAAACTAATCTTCATGAGTTCACATTTTCGGAAGAAAAATACTAAATGCAATTAAGGTTTATAAATTATATTTTGTAGGGATTTTAGTTATTTTAGTTTTTTTCATTTGGTTTTGAATGCAGTGTATTTGCTTGTGTTATATTTTTGTGGATCTTTAAATATTAAACGAACTCAAAAATTGTACGGATTTTAGTTATTTTTTTTTTATTTATCTGGTTTTCTATAGATAGACTATATTTTATTTTGTTACACGTTTGCAATTCAATATATATTAAAATAACTGAAAATTTTTAAAATAAGTATAAATATTTATTTTCTATTTTAAATATATTTTTTTTTGTGAAAATTCCAAAACCGGGTTAACCGGTTTTTTCCAAAATCGGTTTTTGTATAAACCCTAACTAACACTGACGCCACTAAACCGTCACGGAACTGATATGTGTGAATTCGCCCCTATCCTATCTCATAGATACTACAAATTCACCTATGTTAAATCTGAGAAAGTGTAAGTTGAATGCCTCAAGTAATTCCAGAAGTGAAACTCGGCCGAAGATATTCAGTGGCGAAGATGAACATAACCTATAATTGTAAGTATGAGAAGCTAACCCCCTCGCAGTAATCGTACCAAATTTTTATCGAAGAGAACCAACATCCCCGAGCAAGGGAGTAAAATGCATTATCGAGCTTTCACATTTTTCCTATTTCTTCTCCATGATGAATCGGTAACCAGTTTTACCAGACGGGCTTCGGTTCGTCCGCTTTTTAAGCAACGTTCGTAACGTTTGCTCTGCCGGGTCGGTTCCCCGGAATTCGAATGAGGCCGCCGCCATTATATTTCCGTTTCACGTAGAATCGATGGTAGGAGCGTTACAGCATCGGTTAGAGTGAGTTAGAGCCAACGACTGACCTATCCCATGTTGAACGACCTCGACGAGCCTCGAAGGCCAATGCACCGTAATTCATAACTTTACCAGACGTTTCCCTTGTATCTCCATCGGGGTTCGTAAAGGTAGCGGTCCACATCGAATCGAACGCGTACCCACTTTCCATTTTCGACGAGCAAGATTAAACAGATGAAGGGAAAATTCAATTCTCACGGGCGAGCACTGGCATCTCTTTGGCTGTATATTATTTGCACGCGTTGAAAATTTTAATTTGCGCGTATCAATCCTCGTGTATGTAAAAACAAAAAATAGAAAATTTTGTGATGCATTTGGGTTGTTGTATACTTAAGCATATTTAGCAATCAAAACAAATCGAATTTCGTAAATAATTTAAAGTCAGAGAAATTTTTGCTCTCTCCTGAAAAATTTGATTTTTGGCACTGACAGTGTTTTCTACTCTTGAATTACACAATGTGTTCGGTAACGCACATTATATGTAACGTAAAAGATTATAATATGTATAACTTAGATTTAAATGGCGTACAAGTTAAGTTAAACAACTCTAGACAGTCGGGACATTCCACGCCAAATCGGACACTTTTTGGAGTAACATTTCGGATGTGGCTAAAATTTGAATATGTTGTAGTCTTTAGGGGTGTATAAACATATCTCGAAGGATTTTTTAAAATTTTGAAAAATGTAGATTTTACAGCTGTTTGAAGGTAAGTGCTAACTCTTTTTCAATAAATTATAACTATGGAAGTAGTAAACGGATGGAGATGAGGTTTACGGTGATTTGTAGAGAAGACATTGAAGTTTTAAGAAAAAATTATTTCAGTTTTGAAAAAGAAAAATTTGAACCATTTTTGTGCAATTATTTTAAACAAATACAGGTTTTTAACAGCGGGCGCGATTTTAAAAATCTGAAAAGAAAGGAGAATATAGTTCTATCCTTCCCCTTGATCGACCAATTTTCAAAAATATGGACACTTTAAAATTGGCCAAATGAAAATTAATTGAATGTGACGCTGCGTCGCACAGTGGTTTATAGGCGGAAAAAACCTAAAAAAATCATGTCACAATTTCGTATTGTTTTTTTAGGTATGTTTTTTTGTCGGTTATGTACTGGTCATTTCCTGTCACTTAGCCTTTAAAACCGATTACAAGTGCGGGAAAACTCGCACTAAAGAAGAATGGCCAAAATTTCTACATATCACTAAGTGGACCTGTTTTTTCTGAAGTAGTTTTATTACTCATTTTTACATAGTGTAGGACAAAAAGAGGCAGAATTGAAACTGTTGTCAGAATATAACAATATCTCAAAGAATATCGAGGTGTTTTAGAAATCACCATTTTTTTCAGGTACCTCCGTGTACCTCCGCAACGACACTTGAAAGGTTTGAAAGTACATATTTTGAGGTACAATTCCCATTAAATATTTTCACCGTCCATCACCGTCTGTACCGTATGCAAAATGTTTATTGAAGAATTAAAACGATCATTTTACGTACTTTGTTTCGACAAATTTGTCTAAACATTGTACAAGTACAAATTCCGTTTAAAAAACGATATTGTAAGTTAGAAATAAATTAAAAAATTTAAAAAAAATTCAAAAAAAATTCAAAAAAAAACTAAAAAAAAACGCATGTTTCAATTCTCTACAACTTTTCTATTGGACAAAATTACATTGAGGCAGAATATGAAACAAAATTAATTAAAAAATATTGAGAAATGCTGAAGTTATGAGTTTTTTCCACTTTCTCCTCTATGCGTCGGACCACTGTGCGTCGCCCAGCACCGGCTCGACTGGTCGAGCCGTGCGGTACTCGCAGCGGCCAAGCGGCTGTATTCTTATACAGTGTTCTTGTAAATGGTAAGTATTTGTAAAAAAATGAAAGAGGAAAACTTTTACTGTTTTTTATACCCAACATAATACAGTATCTCAATTTTTGGGGTTCGCAATATTTTCCTGGAAACGAGTGTGACCTCCAGGTTTTTAAATGGAATGCTATATACTTGATTACCCAAAATGATAGTGACTGTCAAGACAAATTCAACCATATGGTATACTATGACCTTGAAGGCCACACAAGGTTATAAATATATTGAAATAGTAGATTGAGTTTCTTTCTTTCATTCCTAACCTTGTGTGGCCTTGAAGGTCATAGTATACCATATGGTTGAATTTGCTTGACAGTCACTTTCATATTGGGTAATCGAGTATGTAGCATTCCATTTAAAATCCTGGAAGTCACCCTCGTTTCAAGGAAAATATTGCGAACACCAAAAATTGAGATACTGTATTATGTTGGGTATAAAAAACAGTAAAAGTTTTCCTCTTTCATTTTTTTACGAATACTTACCATTTACGGGAACACTGTATAAGAATAGCAGATACAGCCGCTTGGCCGCTGCGAGTACCGCACGGCCCGACCAGTCGAGCCGGTGCTGAGCGACGCAGCGTCACATTCAATTAATTTTCATTTGGCCAATTTTAAAGTGTCCATATTTTTGACAATTAGACCATGAAGGGGAAGGATAGAACCATATTCTGTCTCTTTTTCAGATTTTTAAAATCGCGCCCGATGTTAAAAACCTGCATTTGTTTAAAATAATTGCACAAAAATGGTTCAAATTTTTATTTTTCAAAACTGAAATAATTTTTTCTTAAAACTTCAATGTCTTCTCTACAAATCACCGTAAACCTCATCTCCATCCGTTTACTACTTCCATAGTTATAATTTATTGAAAAAAAGTTAGCACTTACCTTCAAACAGCTGTAAAATCTACATTTTCAAAAATTTCAAAAATCCATCGAGATATGTTTATACATCCCTAAAGACTACAACATATTCAAATTTGAGTCACATCCGAAATGTTACTCCAAAAAGTGTCCGATTTCGCGTGGAATGTCCCAGTCGCAATATTTGTTGGCTATATTGGCTAATCAGGTGACTTTGTAAAATTCAAAAATTCGTATCGTAAGAGGGGGTGACTTTGCTACCCTTTTTGATGATTTTCAAATGTCACACGAAAGCTATAGATTGTAATCCCGAACCAATATACTAAAAGTTTAAGACAAATGAAAGATTACTTTTATAGTTGAATGAAAAATGGAATTTGAAGTTGTGACAGTATATTTTGTGACGGTATGTACATATGTTTTTCCATGTGAATAACACAGGGAAATAAAGAAGTGTAAAGTGACCCCAATAATCACAAAGTCACAAATAACAGGCACAGTATTGAAGGACATGTAATTTGACAACTAATGATTTTATACAAGAATATCAGATCAAATAATGTTCTATGTTCATCTAAAGTTGACATATTTAAAAATTGTAGATTATGATAGAATTAACCTTTCGTGGTCATGCGGGGTGTATTGCACCCCGGGATATGTCTTTCTCAATATTTCTATAAATTCTTAGACCTTAATAATAAAATTTCAAATTTGGCGAATTTTAACAAAAAAATATCGCTTTTATGCGCAACTGTTTTTTCAAATACAAATTTTAACATATCAAAATTTACGTTTGTAGAAAAATATCAAGCATGATTGTATGAGTATTGCGAATCAGAGATGGGCAAAAATTTTATTTAAATGAAATTTCGACTAACATGTACAAGTTAAAAAATGACTCGTCATGTGACGAATAAAGCTAACTCTGGTTAACGAACGAATTATTTTTTTAACTTTCATTCGTTATTCGAAATTTTATTTAAATAAAAATTTTGACCATCCCTGTTACGAATGTACAATTATCACTGTAAAGTTAAAAGATTCAAAAATACGAAAGTTTTCACTCAAAAATGACACCAATTTGTGATTATAAGAAGGTGTGACCACTAGGGTGGACCATATTTTTCGACCATCAGATTTTTTTGGTCCCGCCTCTCAGAAATGTGACACTTGTTTGGAAAATGATCTGGAAAAAATTTCAGCCCGATTGGACCACGGGAAAATTACGCGCCACGAATTTGAAAATTTTGAACTTTTTAAAACTTGACATAAATATACATTATGATATATCGTTGAATTTGTATTTTTTTTTCTGTTTAAGAATACATTCACAGCATATACGATTGTTAACAAAAAAACGTACGTGACCTTGAAAACTCGAAAGAGTGACCTTGAAAAATTTTTTTTCCCTCCATGATATCCGCCTCTTTATATACTACAACTTTTGTCTGAAGAATTTTTTCATATATCCATAAACGATGGAGATATTAAACATTTTTGACTTTGATTATAACAGTTCTAAGACTGAAAATAATAAGTTATTATAGGTATTATGTAAATTACGAATAGAAATGTCATCAAAGTATTGCGTCCCAGATCTTCTTGTGGAGTGACCACGGAGAGTTAACTGTTAGAAGGTCGAAGATCGCGTAACTAAACTCAGTAAATGTTTTGAAAAAAGTATTGCAAATGTATATTGTTCACTATAGTGGGAAGTAAAGCTACACTTTCGTGTACTGATTTCAATGTGATACGACAGTACTATGTATCAATTGCGTCCACGTTTACCTCATTCTCAGAGTAGGGTAACTCAAGGACCTTGGAAAATTCAGTTATGTACTTTCGAGGCACGACGGACGCTAAGTACGTACACGCACGTCAATCTATAGCGGAAAAAAATATTTTCTCGCGATTTTTCCTTTTCAGAAGTCCTATGTATTCCCTTAATTAAGATTTTCCTTCGTGCCGCGCAATATTTGCATTCAAATTAAGCTTGGAAGCTTCCTTTAACGAGTGCAAAACAATTCGTGCCGGAACGTTCTGAAAAGTATTTGCTGGGCGGCAAGGACTGAGTTTATGACATGGCCGTAACTTTTCCGTTCGTTTGAAATTCCAACTTCTATGTCTTTCTGTGAGTAACGACTTTACTTTACTTATACCTTTGCAATCAGGTAGACTTTAAGGTCTTAATTAGAACTTTGAGGATTTGGAGCTTTTACCTGCCATTCGATAGCAATTGATGTATTACAGACCCATGGAAACTTCATGGCCGGTATGGATTTAACTGAAAATCACAAGTCGGGTTTCCTCGATTTTGTAGGGATTTATTGTTTGCCCGTATATTAGTTGTTTTGTATCTGGTTGATCTGGCAACCACGCGTGATCTGAGACAAAGGAATAAAGACGATGACCAGATTGCTCTGAAGTGGCTATGCAAAAGGGTGTATTATTTATCACAAGCTTTTATTTAGCTTCACTTGTGAGTTAGTTCGTTAGTTTGTGAGGATGAAATCTTGTAATCTAATTTTGACCCACTTCCACATGTTCGATCGACTTGAAATTTGGCACACATACGTAGTTCCGATGACAATACAATATTTTCATGTCTCCGACCTGATTATGAAATCGGGGAAGCAGATAATAAAGGGTTATACAGGGCGATTCTCTCGCGACGCCTGTCAAACAGATGCCGCCTGGTACGGTATAAATGTCCAGGATTTCCGCATTTCTCATCAGATCTTTGCAAAAACGACGTCAATCGATTTCTTATGTTTCGCCGATGAAACTGACACCAAGCACGACGCAATTCGGACCATAATAAAGGAAATCACATGAAAAATTGATTTATATCATTTCAAGTTGACTTCGTTAATAATTGTCCGATTTACATGAAATTTGGTATGGTTTTCATCGGAAAAACATAAGGAATCCATCGGCGCTACTTCCATATCGATACGATAAGGAATAAAGAATTATTTTATTTCTGAAACAGGTATGAATCCTCGGTCGACCGCAGCGATTCGAGGTCGGCGCCCCGCAGTCGAGGGTGAAATGTTCATTTCGGCGTATTAAGAAATTCTTCATTCTTCATTCTTCATCGTGTCGATATGGAAATGACACCAATGGATTCCCGGCGTTCTCCCGATTAAAATCATACCGAATGTCATGCAAATCGGACTACTTTTACATAAGGAATACAAAATGCTTGTATAATTAAAATTCTGGAAAACTAAAAAGCATAAAATAAATTATAATAAAAAGAAAAATTTTAGAAACAAGGTTTTATTAAAATGTACTAAAAAAGAAAAAATAATTTTGATACCGGCCTAAATGACTGCCTTAGAAGAGTTCACTCATATGACCAACAATAAAACGTGGGGTGTAAATATTTAACATTAAAAGTTATGCAAAAACTAATTGCGGAACGGCATGATTTTGTCTTGACTTTTAATCCGCTTAGATCTCAGGACAGACTTTGAATTGAGGAATTAGACTGCTTGCAATCGAGAGGAAAAAATCGGGAAACAAGGACGCTCTATCAGAATGCGAGAACTAGTGTATCAAAATACGTAAAGTAATAAATATTTATGCCCCACGTAAACATTTTTTTTTCCGATCGTGAATCTTCATATCCGAAAAACCTCACAAATTCCGAACGGATGCAACATCTCTGCTCTTCATTCATGCGTGTTTCAGACCAAGGGTAATGCAGGTAGAATATGCATATTTACCTGCCCACCTCAATCGATAATTCTTCAAGATTGTCTTGGAGAAAGAAGTTTGAATTCTCCCGCTTATAGAGACAGCCGATGTAAATGTATAAAAGATGGGTTCTTTGTCACCGAACGAATAAATTTCTACCTACATACATGTATACATTTGTATACATCTTATGTACGAATGTATTGTAGATAGATGCATTTCGTACTCTACACTATTTATTTTATACATATATTTGAATGAATATTTTGTAAAATTTTAACAAATAAATCGTAATTTCTCAATATTAATGTAGACTGTCGAGTGTACCGAGAATATAACGCACCCGCTCGTGTAACGCCAAGAGGCGCGCTAGTAACAGGGATATTCGTACAACATCGTTAGCGTTAAATCTACTTGAAATAAGAGGAGAGTAAATGAGTAGTGATATATTAACCCCGCATCTAATATTACGCAGGATTCTTAACGAAGTAGGTACATAGATTTGCTGCGTAATATAAAAATGTATACCATATATCGAGAAAAAAATGAAGAAAATTTTCAAAAAATTACGAAGTGTGTAACTTTTACAAATTTCAATATTAGAAGCTAAAAATCTACAGAGTTGTTGTTCAGATATAATATTTTGGGAAAAAAAAATAGTTTGTCTGCCAGCTTTGGAGAAAAGTTATTTAATTTGCATATAGAAGGTGCAGAGCGTCAGAATCAGCTTATGGGTGGCTCACACCCAGAGTGTCAACGAAGGGTTAACTATGTACCAATATAAGAATAGAATAATCATTATTTTACCTTTACAATTACACAGTTTCTCTACTTCTTCCCATATCTCATCTGTGACAGCCTTATTTTTATAATCTTTCTGATTAACTTGTCAGAAAATCGGCCTACATTGTACTTCGGATGTTAAAGTTGGTTTATTTATTGTTTTTCCTGTTTAAACAGGATGGCGTTTCAACCTTTTTTGCTTTAAGTGCCCAATGTGAACTATAACGTCATATATGTATCTTTTTTCTCTCCTCTCTCTCACCTTCGGGTCCCAGCAGCGAGCGGCGCACCGGGCGAAAAGGTGGTCACCCATCTTTCCCCAGTACCCGCCCCGTGATGCTTAACTTCGCTGATCTAACGACAACCGGTGTGTCCATCACGGCCAGCGCCGCTGGTACCTACTAAAGTAATAAACAGAATTAAAGACAGAACGGTAACAAATTCTCCGCTCTCTGCCGCTCAATTGCTGTATAAATTACTTCATACAAATCTATACTACGTTTGATTAATTCTCTGCCGTTTTGCCGCCACCTCCTTCACCGATTTATCGCTTACAGCTCTTTATATGACCACAGCCTTACAGTTCGCGAGTTACAACAGAAAATCGGAAAATAGCCGGATTTTCAGGGGTTGATACACGCCCTTCGAGTAAATTTTGGCGGGAAAAAAATGCGAAATACATATCTATATATCCTCTATATATCCCCAAAGTTTCATAATTTTTCAATTTCCGGATTAGGGATCTTCCCTTGTCAGTCATTTTTTCCTAAAACGAAGCTGCAAGAAAAATATTATCTTACATTTTCGACTTATTTCGCCATGTAACCCCTCCACCTTTCGGATTTTGTTATGATTCCGGTGAAGCCAGTAGACTTTAAATTACTCCGAAACTATTTATTCTATAGAAAATATTGCAATAAGAGAAATCATCAGGTTTCATAAAAAAAAAGAGATAGAGAAATCATTGATACATACTGTCACGTCCCAGCCCCACCATGGGTCCGCGCCTGGTTAGTCTTCGCCAGCGCCGCTAGATGTCTAATCTTCTCACAAGTCCCCAACTCTAATCTCGTTCGTATATATACAAGTTCCAAGTTTATTCCTCTTAGTTCCCGTGTGTCTGGGGCAGGGGCCGTCAGCTGTAGCCCTACTGATGAGTCTGGCTGACGGTCCCAAGACGAAACACAAATCTTTCTTTTCCTCCTCGATCTTCAAAATGCCAATCCACCTGCCCTGCACAGTACTCCAAAAAGCGTGACCGGCCTGAGGGATTACGGTTACGCCGGAGGCGACGGGGCAAGATCCCCTTTACGTTCCGGAAATCACACACCCATCGGTTTCGGACGTAACACATGCTAAATGATATTTAATTATTTACACATCATTCCTCAACATGAGTGAAAATTGATGCACGTTTACTGCCAGGGGTTCAATGGCGGAATTCAGTGATTGAATATTGTCTGGGGGAACTGTCCCTGGGAGGGCGGACGTTAAGGATAGGAGAAGGGCGAAAGTTAGAAAGAAATGAAAAAAGAGTTTGGTCGTCAGAACGCAGCACTGAATTACGAGGTGCCGAACGGGGTGGCTGCAGGCGTCAGTGCGATCGTTACAAAAGATAGGAGCACGTGTCTGTATTTTTCGTCGAATGAGCCGCGGCGTTGCGAACTCGATGGCGGGCTCGGTAACAGAGAGAGCGAACTGCAACGACATCGATGGTTCCACGCACACCAGTGCATGGGACACATGTACACACAGGTCGACGAAAAATTAATAGCTGAACTTAAAAAAAAATATAACGAAATTTTACGAATAAAAAAAGGCAAATATTCAGCACTCCTGACAGAAAAATCACTGTCAACGCCTGTGACGCCTATTTTGCACACGCATTGTTCTGTCGATTAACATTCGTAATGTTGCACGAAGGAAATAAATGTGGGTATTAGATACTAGTACGTTTCTTTTTTTGTTCACGGGTTTTCATCTTTTTTTTTTAGGACTATTCGCATGAAATACTGTAAATGGTGAAAAGGCACATTTGTTCACAGCTCCTCACAATTTGCAGAATTTCGTATTCAATTTTTAAAGCCCGTTAAAATATAAAGAGAGGGACGTTAGGTACTTTTAGGGTTTATACAAAAACCGACTTTTGAAAAAACAGGGTTTCGAATTCCACTATTCCAAGAAAACCGGTTAACCACTTATTTATTTGACATATTACACGCAATCAGCTTAATCAAATGTTCGAAATTGCAAAGTACCTAGGATTTGTCGGTTTTTAAAAACCGGGTTTAAAAACTGGTTTCTTTTTATAAATTTGTCAAATTCGAAAACCGGTGTTTAAGTTTAAAAAAAATTAATATGTAAAAATGAATGAACTATTTAATTAAAAACGTTATCATTTTTACTGGAAATCGCCCCTGACACAAGCATATTGTAGTATGTAACAGTTTGCTGTAGAAAGAATCTTCATGAGTACCTACATATTTTCTGAAGAAAAATACTAAATGAAATAAAAATTTATAATTTATATTTTGCACGGATTATAGTTATTTCAGTTTTTTTTTCGTTTGGTTTTATATGCAATGTGTTTTATTGTGTTATATTTTTGTAGTTCCATAAATATTAAATGAACTAAAAAATTGCACGTATTTGTACGGATTTCAGTTATCTTAATTTTTTCTTATTTATTTGGTTCTGTGTAGATATAGTACCTATATTTTATTTTGTTATATTTTTGTAATTACATAAATATTAAAAAAACCGCAAGTTTTTAAAATAAGTACATATATCTATTTTTCTATTTTAATTATATTTTTTGTGAAAATTCGAAAACCGGTTTAACAGGTTTTTTTGGAATAGTGGAATTCGAAATCCTATTTTTTCAAACGTCGGTTTTTGTATAAACCCTAAAAGTACCTAACACCCCTCTCTTTACGTTTCAGAGAACCTTAAAAATTGAGTACGAAATTCTGCAAAGTTTGAGAAGCTGTGAACAAACGTACCGTTTTGCCATTTACAGTATTTCAAGTGAATAGTCCTAAGAAAAACGTGAAAACCCGCGGACATGAAAACGAAACGTACTAGTATCTAATCAGTGGCGGATTTAAGAAAAAAAGGCCCAGGTGGCAAACGTTGAGGGGCCCATTTTTTTCGGGAAAATGAAGAGGTAGTTTACTAAAAGGGGGTAAATGTACAGAAACGTATAGAAGAAAAATTGCTTGTATAAAATCATAATTTATTTTTGAAGACAGGGCCCTAGGGGGGCCTTCTGAGCGGGCCCATTTTTCGAGAAGCTAAAGCGGTAGTTTACTGCAAACGGGCTGAGTGTAATAATACAGAAAAAATATAGTTTGGATAAAATCATATTTTTTTTAAGGATGGGGTCCTAGTGGGGCCTTCCGAGCGGGCCCATTTTTCGAGAAACTAAAGCGGTGGTTTACTGAAAACGGGCTCAGTGTAATAATACAGAAAAAAATATAGTTTGGATAAAATCATATTTTTTTTAAGGATGGGGTCCTAGTGGGGCCTTCCGAGCGGGCCCATTTTTCGAGAAACTAAAGCGGTGGTTTACTGAAAACGGGCTCAGTGTAATAATACAGAAAAAAAATATAGTTTGGATAAAATCATATTTTTTTTAAGGATGGGGTCCTAGTGGGGCCTTCCGAGCGGGCCCATTTTTCGAGAAACTAAAGCGGTAGTTTACTGAAAACGGGCTCAGTGTAATAATACAGAAAAAAATATAGTTTGGATAAAATCATAATTTTTTTCAAGGATGGGGTCCTATATAGTGGGGCCTTCCGAGCAGGGGCCCAAGTGGCAACTGCTCATCGGCCGCCCTGTTAAATCCTCCGCTGTATTTAATGTAACAACAGTCTTACAAAATCCATCTATTAAGACTAGATCGTTATTGAACACATACCTATAATAAAGCATATAATAGTGATGAAAAATTCTTTTTGTTTCCATTGTTTGACTACAGACAGAAGGTGTTATTGGGAGGATATGAAAAAATGCAGATAAAGAGAGGAACCCTTTAATCGTTGCCATTATTCCCAAACTGAAGAGATATCTAGCTGGAAAAAAAAACTGAACACGAACGTGCTGAATGGAAAGGTCGCTGCAATGCGCTATCGACAGCATTTGCATCCGTTTAATTTGCCAAATGTAATCGCAAAAAGAGCCCGCATCGGGTCAGAGAACTTTCCCGATATTTCAGTTCTGGTGACGAGCACGACGGAAACTTACCAATCGACGTTCGCCTGTATTCCATTACCTATCAAAAAGCAATCTTTCATCGGACGCTTCTGATCAATAAGTCGCGTGACCATTAGGTTCGTGATTGCAGCATGCAATGTATTCGTTTACGATATTATTTAGCGTGGACACCGCTACCACTTACGTACAAATACGACAAGTGTATTAAAAATTAAAAAGGCGACTTTTCTATAGTTACAAATATTCAATGCTGTCGATAATATAATTTGCATATATAAAAGTAATTCTTCCTGGTCTTTTCAAAACAATATAATTCTGTCACAATTTCTACCTCTTGAACCAACGACCATAAAAATTTCTGTGCACTGCCGACAATTTGTCTAGCGATAGTTTAGTCGCTCGCGAGAAGTGCATCGGCTCTAATGGATGCGCGCGCATTCGACGACCCGACTGCATAGTGACTTTTTCGTTTCGCGAGTCTAGCGACAGGAGAGTGACTGCTCTGTGGTGCCCTCTACAGTGTCTGGCCTAGGGAATATTAGGTCGGTGCAAAAGTTCGTTCGCTTCATCGAATCAAAACCTTTGGTAAAACTGCAAATATATTACATGTTTTTTTAAACCAACTATTTTCCTTGGTTATCTATGAGCTTTTACTATTCTTCTGGGTAAGAGTACAAGTAGCTGTAGTAAACCAACCGACTTAATAATAAAAAAATGTTTTTATTGACGCAGTACTGAAGCGACCAAGTACATACAAAAAAGATTTGGCTGAATATTCAGATATCAAAGTAAAGTAAATATGCTGACAAGTAAA
This sequence comes from Andrena fulva, assembly GCA_946251845.1. Lineage (NCBI taxonomy): Eukaryota > Metazoa > Arthropoda > Insecta > Hymenoptera > Andrenidae > Andrena > Andrena fulva. The sequence continues at coordinate 40,515,903 of OX276328.1, read as the reverse complement.
CATTCACTTATAAGGAATAGAGTTTCCCGATTTGGAATATATATTTGTAAAGTACTGATAGTAACTAAGAAATCCTGATAATTATATCTGCAATGGAACTATTTTATTTAGTTATGTTATCAATAACATTCAATATAGCCTCAAGGCGTATGCGAAAAACGGCAAAATCCTCTTATTTAAGAATAATTGGCTAAAACCTGGCGTCTGTTTGTTTTCTATGGCGCTGAATCCGAATATGACGTTATTGTTTGTGTAAAAATAATTCCTAAGGTAGTTCTCTTAACGGGTAAAACCACTCTAGAGGCAGAAAGAAAGACCTAAATTTGACAATTTATTTTGGGAGTATGACAAACGGAATAGAATTTCTTTTCAGAGGATTTATTTAACACATATTGAAGTACGAAAAACAATTTTTTTTATTGTCATTTTCAAACAAAATGGCGGCGACAGAGCCCGTCGTCGAAAACAGCTTTTTTGAAAACACCGCCACGGGAGGACGAATTTCTCGGCATGTTTGAGTCCTGGTACAAAAAAGAAATAAAATTTATTATCTATATACAATCGGCTTTGGAAGTACGTTGCCGTTTTTTGATTCAATGTAAACTTTTTATTTGATTAAAAAAAATCCTACGCACTTCCAAAGCCAATTGTATATAGATTATAATCTTTTTTTATTTTTTGTTCCCGGACTCATACATGCCGAGAAATCCGTCCTCCCGTGGCGGTGTTTTAAAAAAAGCTGTTTTCGAGGACGGGCTCTGTCGCCGCCATTTTGTTTGAAAATGACAATAAAAAAAAATTGTTTTTCGTACTTCAATATGTGTTAAATAAATTCTCTGAAAAGAAATTCTATTCCGTTTGTCATAATCCCAAAATAAATTGTCAAATTTAGGTCTTTTTTTCTGCTTCTAGAGTGGTTTTACCCCTTAATAAAAAATCGCCACGCGTGAATGGACAATACGTCACGCCGTACAGGTGGGACGCGCGAAATGCGGACCTCTCTATTATTCAAACGCTATTATCTAAACAATGGTTGGAAGCACGAAAAAATTATATATATAGCAATTGTAGAAAATTGAATGCTCTTTTAATATTATTTGAACAAAGTTTCGATAGGGCTTACCATTCTTGAGAAATTCTTTAAATCCAAACTATTGATGAATTCTAAACTTTAAGGCCCGGTCGGCACCCTTTCCTGTTGTCCGATTGCAATAAACTTTTTCAGGGACTATTTTGTTATCAAATGGCACCGTTCTAGGGTAGGGTGGAACGAAATACAGGGGCAAAATATTTTTTTATTATTCATGACTTCTAATAGTGAGCAAAAGTTGCCTCCTATAATCTTATTTAAGCTGTGAAAGTTTGATCTTGATCAACAAATTTTTTGAGGTGCCGCGAGCCATTCAAACATCCATATTCACTGATTGTGTGACTTTTGAATGGCTTGCGGCACCTCAAAAAATTTGTTGATCAAGATCAAACTTTCACAGCTTAAATAGCATTATAAAAGGCAACTTTTGCCCACCATTAGAAGTCGTGAATAATAAAAAAATATTTTGCCCCTATATTTCGTTCCACCCTATTCTAGGGGGTGAGAAAAAATAAATAAAATAAAAAATTTCGGCACTTACAAATAAGGGCCACCCTAGTGTTATATTTGTATTACAGTTTGAAATATAACTTTCGATGTGTCCACAACGTGAATAATTCATATGCGCTCGAACTCTTGCTAAACGTTTCTATAATACTTATCCATCTTATTCCCTAAGAAAACATTTTACGAAAAGGACATGGAATAGACTACAAACATGGGCATTTAAAGAACACATTGTGTCATTAAAAAAGTCCAAGTGCTTTTGGTGTCATCTATGCACATCCCACCAAAAAAAGAATAACTCGATCATGCGATGTTTCTTCGGAGTAGGGAATCATATATCTTATGTACCAAGGGTGGAAGGCTTTTTGTAGCTGGTCCCATTAGTATTGGGTGTCACGAGTCTAGAGAAAACATCGTCTTCTACGACTCCAGTGTCACTGGGTATCGGAACTCACAACCAACCCCAATATTGTTAGTGTAGGAATTCACGTGTCTATGATCGTCCATAACGAGCCCTACAAGTCCAGTGTCATCCGTACGTCTGTGCCATAAATCTCAGGTGCTCATTGTCACATTCGACGAATCTCAGAAAATTGTAATTTTTTTTTTATTAGTTAATATTATTACTTAATAAGGCATACATTTACTGTTACAAGACAATAAAAAATACAATTACCAATTTTTCATAGGTACCTACATACATTCCACTAATCCTACTAATATAATAAATGCGAAAGTGTGTTTGGATCTTTCTGAAATTTTGTGTCACGCGTAGTCTAGGACCACGATATAGGATACTTTTTATTCCGATTTTTCTAACCTATCAGGACCAAACTGTGCATAATTACTCTCTAGAAACCTGCGGAAAATATGGACTACCATGAAATCAAGACCTCCCAGCCCTCCCCCTTATTTTACCCCCTTGACACTCTGTGACAATCAAAGTTTTACCCGGGCAACGCCGGATGCTTTAAGCTGAGTAGTATTATACATATAGTTATAGGCTACTTCGTTAGACTTTGCAGTAACTTCGTCATGTGCGCTGGCTTGGCTAGGATTTCATCTTTATCTGTATCAGCAAAAATTGTAATTTTATTTCAGCAAACAATGATTTTCAGTAACTTAAGAACAAAATATTTCCATTTTTGTGCACAGTGTTAAAAATAAATGGCTGGGTATATGTCGCGGTTAAAAGGGATATTTATTTATTTAATGTTTATATTAATATTATAATTTTCAAGAAACTCTTTTATGGCAGGATACCACCTTTGACTGCGATTTTGGAGGCGTTTTTTATGATTTTTTTTTGCATACAAAGAATGCGCAGAAACAAAATCGTTTTTGTTTAATCTGTAATTACACATTTTTTGAAACTGAAAAAGTAAAAAATAATCTCTTGTAGGTGGCGCCAAAATACATTCCTTTGGAGGAACACCGTTAGACGGCGTGTCAAATTCCGCTCTGCACGTGGCTCCTAGAAAAAAAACCAAAGAATGTTGCTATTAACAACAATATTTTTTAATGCTGTACGTAGGGCTTTTACGAAATTTCGATTTTTAAGAAAATGGCGGTCATTTTAACAAAAAGGTCAATTTTTTAGGGTAAAAAGTTTATAAAATTGTGCACCAAAAAAAAAAATAACAACGCTACAGCAAAAGTCATACGTATATCATTAAATTATACCACGGGGAAGATTTGTGCAAAGTTTCAAGTCAATCCGTTGAAAATTGTAAGAGTAATCTGACACGCCGATTTAAAAAACATCGTTTCGAGAAAAACGCGTTTAAAGTTTTATATAGATTTATATATCTGCTCCAAACCGGTTTTTACACAAGAAAAAGGGTTCGGCCACCTTTCTAATGAATGAATTTCGATTCTATACACATGAAAGAGTACTTTAAGAACAAAAAAAATTGTCAATTTTTTTTAAGTTCAAAGGTGGTATCTTGCCTTAAGAATTTTAAGAAATTTTTAAGAAAATGTAAGAAACTGAATGTATACGATTTGTACATGTTTCCCGAAGGTTTGGATGTGGCCGGAAAATGTCACAAAATTTTCAGGTGAACTTTTCCAGCCATACCGCATCCAATGACAGTTGATGCATCGTAAGGTCTATGTCTTAAGGTGCGATCCCACGGTGCGTGGCTCAGAGAGTTTCGTGCCCTATTCACAGAGCCACGCGCGTCGTGGGAACGATCAGCTTGGAATATTAGACCAGATTTTAAAATACACGGACTTTCGGAACTTCCTGTAGAGTTTTGAATTTATGCACAAATTCTGGACTTTGTATTGTATAATAGACGGGTATCAAACAAAATATGACTACCGGAGATAGTTTAATAAGATATTTTTGCAACAGTTTTCACGTAAGTATAAAGATTGACAGGCAGAGTTTCAGTGTTGTTGCGATTCTGTTCTGAAATTATACGATAAAATAACCGAAATGTGGGTTTTTAAGGGATTTTGGGGTAAGAGACAGGGTAGACATGCCTAAAACTATGGAAGTACGTAGGGAAATCCAGAAACATTAATTTATCTCGAAATGGTGACCATAGAGAGAAAAAGTGCATTTTTTTTTTTATAAAAGTGTCAATTGCACAGAACATATTCAAGATATCGCAAAACCGCTACGTACTTCCATAGTTTTAGGCATGCAGAAAATAAATCTTTTTGGTTTTTTGTTCTAAGTCAAACGGTATAGCCGTGAGATTGAACACCGTGGAAAACGTCGCTCCACAAGATCTTGCGTATCACGGCTCTACCGCCGCCATTTTGTAAGAAAAAAATACGATTTTTTTCCGGCGAGAGTTGTATAATAACAGGCTTCATATTAAATTTTCTGTTTATTTTATTATCTTCCTAAAAAAAATGCCGAAAATGACTGCAATTTTGCTCCGTCCAAGGTGGCCTAACCCCTTAAGGCAGGTTTTCCAATACGCGACTGGACGCAACGTTAAGAATTTCAAAGTCGATTTTCTCGAGAATGAAACGCGATATCAAAAAAAGTTACTGTTTCTTTTCGTTGTATAACAAGTAAATAAGTCGAGAAAAAGGAATAACCTTTTTTGATATCGCGCTCCATTTTCGAGAAAATCGACTTTCAAATTCTTGACGTTGCGGCCAGGCGCGTATAGGAAAACGTACCTTTAACCACCTCGGCCACCGCCGACTTATCCATTCTTAGTTATTCCGTGTCGTCCTCTTGTGTTATGGGGGTTCCTGATCCCCACACATATCTTCACAAAACTGACGGAGGTTTTTTAAAAGTCCAGGACTACAGTAATGCCTTGTTTCCATGGGCTCTCAAGGGAACACCGCGAACCCCGACTCACCGATTGGAACGCAACTTTGTGGGTTTTTAGAGTGACTCGAAACAAGAACAACGGTATGTTTCATTTGGGCCCTATCGACCTTTAAGTGAAAACTAACCTCAAAGTCAAATTGGCACCTCCACTTTTTCGCGTATAACTCTCAAAGTACAACAGACAGAAAAAAATGTTTCAAACAAAAGTTTAATGGCGCAATAAGCGCTACAAACTTCCGTTAACAAAATATTTTAAAAAGTTGTTTTTAATCAAATATTTTTATTTTTAACCTCTTTTCAAAATTTCGTTAACGCAAGTTTTCAGCGCTTATTGTACCATTAAACTTTTGTCTGAAACATTTTTTTCTGTCTGTTGTACTTTGACAGTTATACGCGAAAAAGTGGAAGTGCCAATTTGACTTTGAGGTTAGTTTTCACCCCCTTAAAGGGCGATAGGACCCAAATGAAACACACCGTTGTTCTTGTTCTGAGTCACTCTAAAAATCCACAAAGTTGCGTTCCAATCGGTGAGTCCGGGTTCGCGGTGTTCCCCTGTAAGTAAAAGATTTTTAGGGTAAGGATGCTACGATGGCTATTTAGTTTCAATATAGTGGTTTAGAAGCGTCTGTTTAACACTTTGAGCGGCGCCGGCGTGTTTTCACGCCGAAAGATTTGCATCCTGTGCACGGTTTTGGCGTGTTTTCAGCTCGACAATTTCTGACAAAGCATCGAAAGTTGTGTCTGAGAGTCTCCGAATGTTTGCTTTGAAATCAAATCAAGCTCCGAGTTCGCTTTGTATAAAACTTCTCCGACAGAAGCGCTGGTTCGCGAAGGTCTAACCGACTTGAAGGGGCATTTTTCTTTTCATTTTCTTCTTATTCGATCGCACACTTTTATAATACGCTTCCTGCCATGCCGCTGTTCAATTCCAGACCTCCTCAACGGCCTTCAAAAATGGGGCTGCCGAGTATATTAGAGACGCACATTTCTTCTACTTTGATTACTTGAATAAGTCCACGAAGTTTTGTAAAGAAACCAAGGGCACAACTAACAATAAATAATGTTACGACGATCAATATTTTTGAAGTGTTCAAAAAGGTGGCAAAAATATATATTTAATTCCAAAATCAAATAAAAACACACTTTTGGTAATATGGGATTAGTTGAAAGCGTTTTGAACTAAAAAGTTGCTCGCAATAAAAAACGAAAAATATTACTTATCATGTTCTTCAGCTCGACAACACTTACTCAAATTTTTATCACTAACAATAAGTACCTAACCTAACCTATCCTAACCTAAATAAGCTTCGAAAATAACATTCTTATTTGCTAATTAATCTGCGTCACGAACCGTGTTAGATTTAATACGCAAGTCAGTTAACTAACGAGTTCCTCAAGTATTTGACAATATTTAGCACATGTCCACTAGGGTGGCTCTTATTTTCGATTTTTGAATTTTCTTCGGGGGACCCTCCAGAATAGTTCCAAATAATTAAAAAAAAATCTGTCTAAAGTTTCAGCTCGATCGGATAACGGGATAGGGTGCCCCTGGGCCGTTAAACATTTAAATCATTATTTAACAGCTCGCGAAGTCGATTTTATATAACGTCTTCCAAGTTATTGATTAAATAAAAAAATATGTCAAACAAAAGTTGTAGATCCGGACAAGGAGCATCTTCTTTGGTGTATTACTATTTTTCGTGCGACAAACGGTTTTCGAAAAAAATCCGAAAAACTAAAAAAAATAACTTTTTTTTCAAAATTTGAAAGTTTAATGCTTCTACAACGCTTTCTATTTATGAAGGTGAACAAAAAAAATTGAATTTTTATTTTCGAGGACTATTTTTTAAACATTTCAGGGGGGCATATACCGAAATATGCAAACAAGATAAAAAAAAAATTTCTTCTTATTTTCAGTGTTTGATATGTGATGAATGTTTCCTGAAAAGTTGGGGTCGAAATTCGCAAAAATATCGGAGATATACGCATTAGAAGTCAAGTATGCTCATTGGTGGCAGAGACGTAACAGCATTAACCTTTAGGGTTGAAAATGAAAAATACACATTTCTTGCAGTCTTCATAAATAAGAAATGTTCGGTATACATGTAAATTTCCAAATTTGAAAAAAATCGGACATGAAATCTTGCACTTTTTAGGCAATAAAAAAGAAACTATGAATAAAATAAAATATCCACGCCGTCACAAAACTGAGTAACAGTGTTTCATATAGCCATGCAAAATTTGAAGGAAATCGGTTGAATAGTATTCGAGTAATCGTGGGTAACATGCTAGAAAATCATGATATCGAGAAAAATGCATTTGAATACCTCACTTCTGACGTCTATATCTCCGATATTTTTGCGAATTTCGATCCTAACTTTTCAGGAAACATTCATCACATATCAAACACTGAAAATAAGAAGAAATTTTTTTTTTTATCTTGTTTGCATATTTCGGTATATGCCCCCCTTAAATGTTTAAAAAATAGTCCTAGAAAATAAAAATTCCATTTTTTTTGTTCACCTTCATAAATAAAAAGCGTTCTAGAATCATTTAAACTTTCAAAATTTGAAGAAAAAAAAGTATTTTTTATTTTAGTTTTTTGGATTTTCTTCGAAAACCGTTTGTCGCACGAAAAATAGTAATACAACAAAAAAGATGCTCCTTGTCCGGATCTACAACTTTTGTTCGACATATTTTTTGATTTAATCAATAACTTGGAAGACGTTATATAAAATCGACTTGGCGAGCTGTTAAATAACGATTTAAGTGTTTAACGGCCCAGGGGCACCCTTTCCCGTTATCCGATCGAGCTGAAACTTTACACAGATTTTTTTTTAATTATTTGTAACTATTCTGGAGGGTGCCCCGAAGAAAATCTTGAAAAAAATTTTTACCAAGAGTAAATAAGAGCCACCCTAATGTCCACGCATCAAGAAAATATCTGCAAGTGCTGTACGAAGCCATTTCCACAATAAACAACCTGCTACAGTCTGGCGATAACGAGCTCATTATACTTAAAAACGCTCTGCTGTCTCTTCAATTATCCCCGCGAAGCTTTCCCTCCTAACGATTGCCCATTGTGCAGCTAACATTCGGCGGGGATCAGGGGCGGCAAGGCTCGTAAGCAAATTCTATCGGTTCGCAAAACGCGTGGCGTGGCGATTTTCGCGAGCATCTGCACGCGGAACGACTATTACGAGCCGCCGCTTTGTTTCCGCGCCGCCTTTCCCTTTAACCGTTTGTTCCCCACCCCGCTTGACGCGATAAAAAGTTCAATATCGAGCTGAAAAGCTGGCGGATAGAATGGCGTGGCGAGGGGCGTATGCAAGTACTTTTCCACAGCGTAGCAAAGTGGCGAGGGTTCCATTGACTTCCGGCCGAAGTTTGAACAGAACCAAAGGGAAGTTCTAAGATCTGGTGCTGCGCGGAAACTTTCCCCCCCCAGGTGAAACTTCCCCGAATCCGGAAATGGAAACTCCCGCGCTTCTGTTTCCCATTCCAGACGGAGCACCGCGGGCGGACCTCGGTTCCGTCCCTCGCATTTGTCCATTTCTGTTCGTCCCTTTTTTTTTTTTTGAGGCTTTCATATCACGACAGTATCGACGCGGAGTGAGATCTGTTTCAATACTGGTGCAGGATATTTTTTACGGCTGACTTCCAGCATTTGAGGGGGAAGGCCAGATTTTGTGGAGCGAAGAGAAAGCCATTTTTGGTAGCCTCTTTTGGTAAAATAACGCTTTTAATGAACGTCTTCTACTGATATATTAAATGTACGGTTCGAAGAATGTTTGTGGTAATTCTTGTAAGGAAGCTTTAATAAGAATGGTAAATATGAATTTTTTGCGAGGGACAGATGTGACGTGACCATCGTGAAGTTTTTCTTTCAATAAAAAAAATTAAAAAACACGCAATTTTGTTAAGTCGGTGCCAGATTTGCACAGTGCAAATGATGAGGCGCCGACTTAAAAAATTGAGAGTCTTAGATTAAATATGGGAAAAAATTATTTTTTACTCTTTAGTGCAATTTTATTTTTTTGAAGTCGGTTTTAATTTTTTTTTTAAATTTTTCAATTTTTAACTTTGTAGTTATATATATATTGACACAACATGCTGAGCAGATGAGAACCACATTTGGCGCAATATCTAGAAAACTCTTAGGAAAATGAAAGAAGTTTAAATACATATAAAAGTTACCTGTGTTCGTACAAACGCCTAAGTAAACTACGTAATTGCCATTTGGTAATAATAACATGTTTATGTGTTATATTAAAAATCAATATATATATATGTATAGCAACTATGTAATATTTCTTGTAAACTACAGACCAAATTATGAAATATAGATATTTTGGAGTTTTGATTTTGTACAAAATTATTGAATGTGCACGTTACTGTTATTTTGTGATGTGATTAGCAGATAGAAAAAATATGTTTCGAACATTTTTGTAAGAACAATTTTATACACTAATTTCACCAAAATCAGCGGTTGTCACTTCGGGATTATTTTTTGCTTGTCTGAAATTGTTGGGTTCGACTTGTCGCACAGTTGTCAAAGTTCCTTTGCTTGAAATAGTATGAAATAAAAAATACTAGAATTTTGAAAGCTACATAATTGAAGAGTCCTTGTAGGAAACACTGTAAGTGTCAAAATTAAAAAAAAAAATTTCGGAAAATGTTCTGCGTGCCAATGGTAATACTATAGTATAGAATTGGAGTTTTGGCACTTTCTACAAAGACTCTTCAATTGTAGTTATTTTTGCGCGTAGAAACTGTGAGAAACATGAATTTATTGGAAGCTTTTGAAGAAATATTGTAGAAATATTGCGAAAATCTAGGGAGTTTTTTTAAGCTTTTTTAAAAAATATTAGGGAAACACAAGATCTATACATGTAAAGATAAAGAATGTTATAACAAATATGGAGTCAATTTCAAATCGATTGGATAAATAATTCCTGGGGAATTCGAGGAACTTAAAAAAGTCGATTGTGAGAAAACGATGCTTTTTTACAAAAAGTCTTATGAGCTCTCACTTTTCGAATGAACGTTTAAGGAAAGTATCCTTCAGGTATTAAACTTGAAGAAAGTATAAAAAATGGATTATTTGAAACCGTGAAAGTGGTGTTGCCCTTTAAGATTTATTGATACATGCAACTATAGTATCAATGCACATAAACTACATCAAGTTTCCTTCCACAATAGCTAGAGAGTGTAGATCATTTAGAGCCATAAATAAGATAAGACATAAAGTATAAAGGTACAAGATACAGAGGTCTACGAAGCTATGGAAATAGAGGTTTCATGGATATGTGAGAATATTTTAGCATCGCATACTTCTTTCAAGTCGTTTAATTATATTAATAATACATTCATCGCACATTATCCTTTTAGTCCAACTTTTCGTGCATTTTCCCCTACACGTATTTCCATATCTACGATCTTTTTACTATTTTACTCTAATTTTTGTAATTATCTTAATGTTGGAAATTCAATAACTAGTTGGATAACAATTGTTAGACCTTTATGGTAGAGCGCATAATAGTATAGAGTATCTTCATTGTTATCGCAGTGTTTACTTCATTCCAAGTAATTATATTGGACCGACACTACGTGGAAGGTTAATAAAATCCTGTGAAAATGAAAGTTTTTATTAAGCGTGTCAGTGAATTGTTTTGAATGAAGGTTTGATCTAATGTCTTAGTAGGGTTTGTCCGTTTTTAAGAACCGGGCTTAAAAACCGGTTTCTTTTATAAATTTGTAAAATTTGAAATCCGGTTTTTAAGTTTGAAAAAACCGGCTTTATATACTAGAATTAATATGTAAAAATGAATTAATTATTTAATTAAAAGCATTAACATTTTGACTTGAAATCGCCTCGGATACAACATATTGTAGTAGGTAACAGTTTACTGTAAAACTAGTCTTCGTGAGTTCATATTTTCGGAAGAAAAGTACTAAATGAAATAAAGATTTATAATTTATATTTTGTACGGATTTTAATTATTTCAGTTTTTTTTTCATTTGGTTTTTTATGCAGTGTATTTTATTGGGTTATATTTCTGTAGACCCATAAATATTAAATAAACTAAAAAATTAGACGGATTTGTACGGATTTTAGTTATTTTAATTTTTTTTTATTTATTTGGTTTTGTATAGTTAAAGTATATTTTATTTTGTTATATTTTTGTAATTCCGTAAATATTAAAAAAAAACTGAAAATTTTTAAAATAAACACATAATATATTTATTTTCTATTTTAATTATATTTATTTGTGAAAATTCGAAAACCGGTTTTTTCAAAAGTTGGGTTTTTTATAAACCCTGTCTTATTAGTATGTCAGAATGGTGAAAATGAGAAGCAGCTACCAGTGTGTATATTTGTATGTGTCCTTAATGTGTCTTTAAGAACAATAAATATCTGGCGAAAATGTATTTTTTAATTAGTTCTTTTTTTAGAAACAGCAGATATGAACAGCCTGAAATAAGTTTTGACGGGGGATATTAAAAATGCTTGACGGGTTTACAGTGACATTTTACAGTTACAGAAAGTCTGTAGAGTATTAATTATTTTTTTATTCTCGCATTATTTAATACATACATATATACAATATACATAATTATAAATAATACATGTATGTATGTGTAATAATATATACAATATGTTAAATTAAATTTATCGTCTTCTTCTTTTGCTCTGATCCAAAAATTATTTATGAACAGATTACTAAAAAATCTTATAATTATCATACAAATATCAGTAACAATTTACTTCGGTATCTATTCCATACCACAACGCGACAGAGAGTAAATATAGCGTAATTTCGTTGTTTCCAGGATACTGCCAAAATGCGGAGCCTCGAGAGCTGTTCAATAGCAAGTCTGTCGACAGGGAAATAGATGATCTGCGGGACCAACTACAGGCTGACGATGCTGATCAGTCGTACGTGTAAGTATCTATTTTCCACTTCATGAAATGTCATTATTGTTATTTTTAGCCTTAATTTTACGTTAGTGAAAATTTCAGTGGGCCACAATTAAGAGTATTCAAAATCAATGAAGCAACAATTAAGAGTATTCTAAATCAATAAATAATAAATTCAAATAGCTTGAAAATGATAAATCTAAAGTGATGGGGAAGTCTTTCGAAAAGTTACTTCTCGTGGTTGCATTACAGTAGAGAATTGATCCCATCAGGGATTTGAGGTCATTGTTAGAAGTTTGAATTCTGTTTGCGCCTCCAAAGTGGGGCAGCAGATACCCAACCTCCTTCAGAAATGTATAACTCGTGTCTGTCATATAAGGGGCTTAATGATTTAACTAGTGAATTACCAAGGCCGACCATCATATTTGTGGAACGGTGTCAATTGTTCCAAGTGATCTTACTTTGATGTTTGTCTGGAAATAACTATGACTGGAGAAATATATGTATGGTGCGGGGTGAATGATTTCAAAGAATTCTGTCAGCATAAATATGAAAGAGAAGGATACAGGGGTAGCTGTTCTGTCTCTACTTATAACTCATTTATATTTACAAAACTAAGTAGTTAGAATTAAAATTTCAGTAAATTCGGAAGACAATAAAAATATTAAACAATTACGAATTACACGGTGCATGTAAAATGCAGTTGCATTCTTTTATATGATATTTCAGAAATTACGCGAACACGTCTTAAAACAGTATTGATTACACTAATGAATATTGTTCTGTTAAACGTGATTTCTGTGTAAAAAGTAATAGGATAATTTAATACAATTACATGTTTTATTTAATTTTCTTCAGGGCTTACACACCATTGTTCTTATGTTGTGTCGTTTATTCACCTTCGTTGGCAAAAACTATTATTAAAATTTTCCGATACATACTGCTTTTATGGGAAGAATTAATCGACGTAACTCATAGAGTATTATGAAAGTGTTTTACATAATTAGCACGAGCGTAAATACGGTTAGATAATATAAAGGAGATTAATAAATTGATAAGTGTACAAAGGCACATTTCTACTTGTTTCTAAGGGATTTTCTACTAAGTAGTTTTTATTTTTCTGCAAGATCGGTTAATCTTCATTTCTGTAAACTGACCTTACCTTCTATATAACATCGACTTTCTCCACATACAAGACAGAGTCTTCTACGTGCCTTTACTTGATGAGTTTACTGATATGGCAGGCAGACCCAAAGAAGATGTGTACTTCTCTCATCTCTGTGTATTCTACTTTCGCAATCTCCTATCTAGTTTTCAAAAGTAAGATCAGTTTGCCAGTTCAGCTTCATGCAGAAACTAGCAGTTTCAAGCCAGTGAAATCTTAAACCCCCCTTTTAGTTTCGTGCACTGAATTCACTCTTGAAATGATGCTAATATTTCATGAATTATTCTGTACCGAAATGGTTTTAGTAATAAATTTTCTACCCTTGATTTGCAATAATACAATTGAAGATTCACCCATCGTGGACACATTTTCATTTAAAGAATCCAATCGTTATGAAAAAAATCGTGGGCCAATTTCGAGGTCTCTGGAATGTATTCCAATGGAATTTTAATTGAAACTTTATCACAGTTTCTGTAAAAAAATTCTATGTTACATATGTCGAGGAAAAAGAAGAAGAAAATCTTTAAAAAATTGTAACATTTGCAAATTTCAATATTAGAAGCTAAAAAGCTACAGAGTTGTTGTTCAGATATAATGTTTTGAGAAAAAAAAATAGTTTGTAAGTCGGCTGTGGAAAAAAGGTATTTATTTTGCATATACAATAGCAAGTAGGCTATTTTGGTAATTGAAATAACAGAGATATTCCACGAATATCCAGGATATTCTACGTAGAATCTACGTATTGGGAAAGGTACAGAGCGTCAAAATCAGCTTATGGGTGCCTCACACCCAGAGTGTCAACGAATGATTAAACAAAATATCTATTTGTTTGATACATTAGAAACTTAAATAATGTAATTATGTCGTTAGGTTTTAGTTAAAATACTGGGAAAAAGTAATCGAATATATATTCGTGATTTTGCTCTTAAACGCATTCAAGTATTTCCAAATCAAAACCATTGAAATCATTTGTAGATCATTCAAGGATCAAGTGAAACTTTGTATCGAGGCTGAAGGACGTTCATTCCTACATAAAACTTAAAGTAAAACTTGCTTTCATTCTTCCTAAACTTAAAGTGATGCGAAAAGGACTCAAAGTACTGTAACCCATACAGCACACTTCGTTGCGGCAACGTTGCAGGAACGTTGCAGTAACCTTGCAGTGTTGCATAGTTGCAGCGCAATGTCGTTGTAACGTTGCTGCGACGTTGCCGTGCAACATTGCATGTGGCGGACATAGAATTATTGCTGCAACGTTGCATGAATGTTCGTTGCAATATTGCACGGCAACGTTCCTGCAACGTTACGGCAACGTTTTGCAACGTTTCCACAATGTTGCTGCAACGTTGCGCTAGTATTGCGGCAACGATCCTGCAATGTTGCCGCAACGTTGCTGCAACTACCATTTAAACCTAAAATATTTCCGTCGTTTTTAATGATACGAGAAAATGTCTAAGGAAAAAAATGTTTGCTTCGGAGAGACAATTATTCTGACGGAGACGATTTTGTTCTCAAGGTTATATTTCCCGAAATTTCAAGATCATCGATGGTTTTTTTAATGGGATGACGTATTTTCATTACCATAACGTTATAACCGATAAAAATACAAATTTAACCAGGTATAATATGTTGTCCTATTTGTCTAGCAATCATTTTTTTTAAAAAATAATCGATATACATTATCAAAACAGGCATATAATATTTTGAAAAAAAATTCCCTGGAATTTAAAATACGTTGTCAGTAATTATATATTTGCAAACTGCTTTCATTTGCGTAGAAATAGGCTTACTGTATTACAAACAAATACATATATTCGCGAGTAAGTACCGCAGAAACTTTTGTTTATTAAAATACGGGTGTAAAAGACATGAATTTAAGACACTTTGGAGGTAAACTGTTGGATTAAGGGGATCTCTACCTTAGTGCTTCGAAAAATTAGTCGAATTTTAATTTTCTTTACGAAAGTGTAAGCCGCACATTCTTCAAAATTGGCATGTCCACAGAAAGTCGATATAATTGGCGTCCGTACACTTTTCAGCACAGCGTGGTCATAAGTCCTGCTCCACAGAGAAATGTCCTGAAGCTACCAGTTGAATTTATTTAGAGCCCGTCTGAATTTTCTGAGGCCCTGACCCCAATCTCGTGCAAAGCGGACGAAACTTGATGACCCGACAAAATTTGAAAGAAATTTAATAATTTTTCAACGTTTTCAGAAGTTAAAAAGTATTTCTGCTTGACCTTTTCTTCAAACTTGATTAGGTTCGGGATACTAAAAGGGAGTTGTCTTTAATAAAATCAAGAGGTAAAGTCGATTAGTGTAACTGTTCCCTGAGATATCGTGCACGCTAACTTGAAAGATGTAATTTTACGAAAAACGTATTTAAAGTTTTGCATTAAATTGTTTGGTATATAAGTCGCGCTTACAGTTAATCACCTATTCCAGGAATACAATAAGCTCTCTGCTGCTTCAGAAATTGCCTCCTGGTCTACTTGTTGTTTTCTAGCTATTCCGGCGTATTTCATTGCCTGGACGGTACATTATTTGTCCGAAACGTTTAAAGGTCCACGCACACATGTCAGTTCCACGAGGGTTCAGCGTCGCTGTTAATTGTCTCTTTGTTTCGGTGTTAGTAACTGAGATGGACAACTGCGAACTGCTCCATTCCGATACAGGGAAACGATATTATTTACCACTCACACTAACGGCACTGAACCATCGCGGAAATTGTATGTGTGCGTATTGGGAAACCTAGAATTTCGATACGCCAACTAGTGACAGAAAATTGAACTACTGAGAGTAGGTCGAAATCCGTCGAAGTCCATATGATTATCAGTGTTTATATAGACATGTTGTGAAAAACGAGTGTGTTTAATTTTTTTTGAACACTAAATTTTTACTTATTCGATTAAAAAATACTTATTCGGAATGTTTGGTGGGATCCGGACCGACTTTCAATAGTTTGCCAACTTACCGCCGCAGCGCTAAAGTCTAAGCCACGCCTCCACTAACAAGGGACGTTCGGCAACCCGGAAATTCAGAAAATTATTAAACTCGGTGTGCAAGTAGAGTAGTTCATCCGTAATACAACCCTATTTTTTGCTGATGTCATAATGCATTTTTTAGGAGTGAAATCACCCCTTGAAAAAAAATGCAGAATTTTCTTTTCCGTGGAATATCTCAAGAACGGTGAGAGATATCGAAAAGAAGTTTAAACAAAAGTTGCATCCTCCTTTTATATCTACAAAACCGCGTAAAAATAATTTTCGAAAAATCCATATTTTTCAAATTACCCCCACCACCAACTCTTAAAATTAAGTTTTTGCATTTTGTAAATATACGCTGACATACCTCTGGATAATCTCTTTTCATACATATAAATAGTTTATGTGTTATATTTTTTTTGCAAACAAATAAAACCTCTATTACCGAATTTGAAGTCCATTTTGGCAGTTTCCATTAATAACATGGTTTCTTAAAGCCATATTTAAATTCTTATTTATGTAAAGTTCAGACAGCTTTTAATTATTTAAGCAAGGCAGTACGTACCTAAAATTGCATCCAAGGTAAAACTCTTTAAAACTAATCAGTGACGTGCATGAATCAGTAAGATAACAGCACATTCGTACATGCATTACTTGAAGTGTAATCTTATTAGGCTATTTTGGAAACCACACGATAAATAAATAATGCGTGAATATTCACAATTTTTATGTGTATGAAAAGAGATTATCCAGAGGTATGTCAGCGTATATTTACAAAATACAAAAACTTAATTTTAAGAGTTGGTGGTAGGAGTAACTTGAAAAATATGGATTTTTCGAAAATTATTTTACGCGGTTTTGTAGATATAAAAGAAGGATGCAACTTTTGTTTAAACTTCTTTTCGATATCTCTCACCGTTCTCGAGATTATCCACGGAAAAGAAACTTCTGCATTTTTTCAAGGGGTGATTTCACCCCTAAAAAATGCATTATGGCACCAGCAAAAAATAGGGTTGTGTTAAGGATGAACTACTCTACTTGCACACCGAGTTTAATAATTTTCTGAATTTCCGGGTTGCCGAACGTCCCTTGTAAGTTTCCCAATACCTTAAGCGGCAGCAGTTCCTTGTTTGTTATCTTTCAGACTAGTTTTAAATTCTTTGTTAAAAATTGGACGATGCGTTAAATAAGCGGCACTTGCGATGATTCTTAAACTCTTAAATATTCTCCTTTATTATCCTTTTTAACAATTCTCAATTACGTATGTACGCATGTTTTAACATATCTTATGCATGCATTCTAAAGGCAGGGTCCCACTAGTGCAGCGCCGTTCAGGAGTTGCCGCGTAGGGCAACTGGTCAGACAGCCCGGGGCAAACACTTGCTGGCGGCGCGCAAGCCACGCCTCCCCGGGCAATACGGTACAGATGCCTAGGATGAACAAGGACCGTCGCCTCCCTACGCATCTACGAGCCTGTACTCCCGCCACAACCATTCCTCCCCACTCCGCTCTAACGATAGCTGACGTCACTGCCCCGAGCTTTGCTCGCAGCGTTTGCCCCGGGCAAATGCGGCTGCCCATGCCCTGAAAACGGTAGCCTGACCGGCGCTGCACTAGTGCAACCGCGCGCCGCGCACGTTTTTTTCGACGCGCAAGGCCGATTTGTTGCAGAAAGACGTTCCCACTGGGTGCAACCGCGCGCCGCGCGTGGGTCCGATTTACGAGTTTCTCGGATTTTCGAGGAGTTTGGAGCACTTGAAAGGGTCGAGTTTTACGACGACCCGCGCGTCGAAAGCGATCGTGTGCTCGCTATGCCGGGATTTCTCTGCCACGCGCGCACGCGAATGCACGGCGCGCATCGTCGAAAAGACTGAAAAAAATGTGTATTTTCCAACGCAAATGTACTTTTTACTATTACATGTCACTTGTATGCGTTTATTTATGGTCTATCACTATTGGTTTATGTATTCAAGCAAGCAATAACACGATCATTACTGCTGTAAATCTAAATAGCAACAATTATACTGCTGCGATAGGTATACTTGTTTCTAGATATTGCATAATTGTAATACACTATACAGGGTGTCCGCGGGAACAGTAAGCAGCTGGATATTTCCTGACGTATTTGAGATAGAAAGAAACGTTTATATGGAATTGCATGTTTCGAGGGAGCAAATTTATTAGCCCAGACGATTTTTTTCTTAGATTATTATTTTAAAAGATACGATGGTCAAGTTGGGTTTTTTAAATGAAACTATATATTTTTTTTTAGAGATTACTAGACAGTGCGTTTTAAGAAAAATTCAGTAACAATGAAATTCAATAAATGATACACGTGTGTGAGGGAAGCCACGGCAGAGAACTTCCTTCGTTTCATTTGAAATACAGTTTCCAGCAATCGGTGACCGCGACGTAGTAAACCCCTTCAAACATCTCAAGTAGTATGAAGTGTGAAGGCGTTGTTTCGGCTACTGACCCAACTGCCGGCGCTAGCTTTATTTAGATAAAGAAAGCACGATGTAGAAAAGGAGGCTAGTATTTTCCACTGTCTTCGACGTGCGCGCCTGGCAGACCGTCGGCACATTTCGCGCGCGTGGTCTCATAAATTAGACCCTTTCAAGTGGACGAAAACGCCGTGTGCGGCGCGCAGTTGCACTAGTGGGACCCTGCCTAAGGGGTTACACCACCTTGGCGCTCGGAAAAATAGGTATAAAAATAAACTTTTTTTTTGACGCTGCCATTAAGTATATAAAATGATCTTTATTTCACACATATATATAGTAGTTTTATGAACAATTTACAATATTAACGATTCAAAAAAAATAAAAAATGGCGGAGATATAAGCCGATAAGTAGGACCCTCTTTTGAAAATCCTTGCTGATGGTGTACTTGATATCTCTGTTAGGCATCGTCTAAAACATAAAAAATAAATTTTTTCTTATTTAAAAGGGTAATAGCTAAAATGTGACGTAGGATTTTTGTGATTGGGTGCCATGTTCGAAAGTTATAAATTTTTTAAACTCAAAATTTCGATGCATATTCGAGTTTTTTTTTCAAACAGCTGTCATTTCTACCAAATTTTTTTTAAAAATTTTTACCTACGTCACATTTTAGCTATTACCCTTTTAAATAAGAAAAAAAATATTTTTTATGTTTGCGACGATGCCTAACAGAGAAATCAAGTACACCATCAGCAAGGATTTTCAAAAGAGAGGATTTACTTATCGGCTTATATCTCTGCCATTTTTATTTTTTTTTAATCGTTAATATTGTAAATTGTTCACAAAACTACTATATATATGTGTAAATCAAAGATCATTTTATATACTTAATGGCAGCGTCAAAAAAAAAGTTTATTTTTATACCTATTTTTCCGAGCGCCAAGGTGGTGTAACCCCTTAAGGCACAGTAGAACCGCCAGTATACAAATCTACATATAAGGAGACACGACCGTTCATACAAGGAAAAATCGGATAGTGGGACACTCACTTTCCTCGTTATGATTGTTCTGCATCTCAGAAAGAATGGTACAAAGAATACCAAAAAATGGAAAGTAATATGAATGTACTATTGTAGATATTCGAACGTGGTGTATTCTTAATAATTTTATGGCACCCACTATTTTCTAGCTTCTTGATTCATTGCAACAGTTAATACTACACGTTTCCTCTTTGACGGCATTAGGAGTCATCCTTAAATTACGTGAGGCTTGGTGGGGGGGGGGGGGGGGGGGGGGAGGGTTGTAAATTTCTTACAAGGGAGGAGAGAAAGTCAGATAGCGTGTTATGTAATATTTTTTTAACATAATCTTCGATATAAGTAAAAAAACAATGTTTCGTCGCACACACGAAACCGATTTAAATGAATTTTAATAACTGCAATGAAAAAAATATTACGTAAGGAGGAAAGGGGGGGGGGGGGGGATATAAAATCTTGAAAATAAATTATTATACTTGGGCAGGAGGGGAGTAAGAAATAGTCGAAATTACCCCTAAGTAATTTTTGAGGGGGGAATCCTGTTCTTTCGAGTAAAAGCATAGCAAAATTTGGGATTTTTTTTATAAGAAACTAGCGTTCCGATTCATCTGAAATTTGGACCATGTTTTCGTGCATCTTTGAGGAAGCTGCAGTTTTTTTTTTATTAATTTTTAACCATGAATATAGTAGTTAGGTATGCATGATCGATCATCACGCCGCGCGAAATTCGTCGGCCGTTGGTGTGCGTGATATTTATCTACCAGGTAATCTGAGACAGAAAAATGAAACGGCGTTTTATTTTATACATATGTACCGTGAAATTGACGAACCAGCAAAAAACAAAAAATTTATTGAGCAGTGCGGAGAGTTTTCAAACCGAAAGGTCTGAACCTTTAAATTTTGCGATCCAATATTGCGCGAATTTTCTTATGTAACAAAAGAAGTATAGAACTTAACGATATTCTGGTTCATCAAATCGAAGCTACATATGTGCAAAGTAAAACGCCGTTTCATTTTTCTGTTTCGGATTACCTGGAAGGTAAATATCATGCACACCAGCGGACGACGAGTTTTGCGCGGCGTGATGCATAACTCCTATATTTATTATTAAAAATTAATAAAAAAAACTGCAACTTCTTCAACGATGCATAAAAACATGGTTCAAATTTCAGATGAATCGGAATGATAGTTTCTTAAAAAAAAAATTCGTAAATTTTGCTATGTTGTTAGCCCATAAAATAGGATTCCCCCTTGAGGACGGCACCTTAAGGGGTTATACCTAGTCAGGAGGCCGAAAGGAGGCGAATGTTTGTGATTTTTTTTGGAAAAACGGAAGCATGTATTTTTACAGAACTTTTTGCGCTTAAAAGAGCAACATTTAAAGAAGATTTGGTAATTTTTTCGTGAAATATTATTTACGTTTATAATAAAATTACAACCGATATCCAAGAAGCCTTTTTAAAAAGTTGTTTTGCGGTGAGCACTGCCATTCGGAACCCGATTATCTAAAATAAAAAAAAACAAAAAAGATTTCATTAGTATATTAATGTATCTTCCGATTAACGGGGGGAATTTCCGAAATATTAATTTAAAAAAAAATGGCGGCTATTTAAAGTTTGAAGTCCTGATTTTCGCGCGAGAAACCGCCATTTTTCGTTGATAAAATCGAAAAGATACATTGAAAAAAATGCGAACGTCATTTTGTAGATTTTTATATAAAAAATAAGCCCACAAAATTTTAAAAGGATTGGCGCAGTTGTTGTTGAGATATCTTACTCACCGTTTTTAAAAAGGCTTCTTGGATGTCGTTGCAGTTTTATTATAAAACGTAAATATTTTTCTACAAAAAAATTACCAAATGCTCTTTAAATGTTGCTCTTTTAAGTGCGAAAAGTTCCATAAAAATATATGCTTCCGCTTGTTAAAAAAAAAATCACAAACATTCGCCTCTTTTCGGCCGCCTGACTAGGTATAATCCCTTAAAGGTGTTTACGCCATGTCAATTTCATCCTAAAGTCGTAAGAATGGTATTCACTTTCATCGCTATGGAAAGGTAGAAGTACGCACTACGTTCATATCTGCTTCGATAGTAAAGGGCCTATGCTCTATGTACGTACATACATACGTATGTAATCGTGAGGGGAAATATACTGCTCGGATAAGGCAGCGTTCGAATGGGAGAACATTCGGACAATAAAACGTCCGAATAACAGGTGTTCGGATACTGAATATTCTACTGTATTTCAAAAAGGGTTCCCACCAAGTAGACTCATCTCAAGAAAACTTTTCACCATACACCCTACAGCGTCTTAATCAAAGTCTTATAACTTCATCAATTACACTTGTCCCTCGATTTACGCGGATTAGGTATCGTTCCACGTGATTTTTTGTACGTGGTTGCGAATCGCGTAAATGGTGTCTGCCAGCACAAAAAAAATATTTACTTTATTTCACATATTTGTACAAAAACAATAATAATAATAAAAGTTAAGAAAAAAATAAATTTTATCCGTTTTGCTGCCAGTATTGCAGAACCCCAAAGCTGTCAACCTTTTTAATTGGTTCAAAGTTATTATCCTCATCACTAGAAATTTTTGTTGGCACTTCTACTTTAGTTTTATTACCGGTGTATCTCTTTTTGGATAATTTTTTTTTGTCAAAATTACAGAGTCGCGACCGCAGTAGCAAGTCTGGCTTTCGGTAGCGGCGGCTGCGACATTGAACGTTTGGATAGAAAGATATAATTCCTGACCGCGTATGAAAAGTACCGCGTAAACGGAGGAATTATTTACCGCGTACAAAAAGTACCGCGTAAATCTAGGCAAGAGTGCACCTCTGGTGTAGGTAAACAAATTTCGCGATACAACTTTACATTAGGGTTTGTCGGTTTTTAAAAACCGGGTTTAAACACCAGGTTTTTTATATAAATTTGTAACATTCGAAAAGCGATTTTTAAATTTAAAAAACGGTTTTATGTAGTTGAATTAATATGCAGAAATTAATTAATCATTTAATTGAAAACGTTAACATTTTGACTTGAAATCGCTTCGGACACAAGCATATGTATTGTAGTAGGTAACAGTTTACTGTAAAACTAATCCTCATGAGTTCGTATTTTTCGAAGAAAAATACTAAATGAAATACAGATTTATAATTTATATTTTGTACGGATTTTAGTTACATTAGTTTTTTTTTCATTTGGTTTTGTATGCAGTGTATCACAAATATTAAATGAACTCAAGAATTGTATGGATTTGTACGGATTTCAGTTTTTAATTTTTTTTTTACCTATTTGGTTTTGTATAGATAGAATATATTTTATTTTGTTATATTTTTGAGATTCCCTAATTATTAAAAAATAACTAAAAATTTTTAAATATACAAATATTTATTTTCTATTTTAATTATATTTTTTTTGTTGCTTGGAATTCGAAAACCGGTTTTTTCAAAAGTCGGTTTTTGTACAAACCCTACTTTACATACGCATTTGACGCACCTCATACTTTCTGAAAAATCGATTTTCCGAAGTTTCTGAAGCACAAACAGACCCCTTCATCTGAATGAAACAGGAAGGGTCAAGGAAAGGGACGATTCTCGCGTTTCCCATCCTTGGTAACAAGCACCTTGGTGGCGACTTCAATGAACTACGATCGAGCTGTCGCGTCGGCGTCGGCGTCGCCATGGAATCGTCATTAAACCGCAACTTTGACTTGGAGC
The DNA here is from genome assembly GCA_946251845.1 of Andrena fulva. Taxonomy (NCBI): domain Eukaryota; kingdom Metazoa; phylum Arthropoda; class Insecta; order Hymenoptera; family Andrenidae; genus Andrena; species Andrena fulva. Next base: position 40,492,737 of record OX276328.1, on the reverse strand, counting down.
TGACCCCCAGGCTACCAGAGATCAAACGAGCGGTTTCCTGAAGTACGGGGAATCGATAATTGAGGGGCGCGCGAAATAAGTTACACGTGCCCGTGCAGGGGCTACCGGACGTCCGTCTCAATTGCTCCGTAGCACGAATTGTAATTATTAAAATAATTAAAATTAGACGGAAATACGCCCAATCTACGGAATAAGTCCCAGCAAGCTAAATTTTGGTATGGGCCTTCATTTGGTCGTTTTAAACGATATGTCAAAAGTCCCCATCGATCCGACCGCGGCTAAAAATTTTACAGAGGGTTAAAAAAACGGGTTTTCGCGAATATCTCGTTATCTAGCAGTTTTGCGCCAAAAATAGTTATTATACAATGTATAGCCTAGGAAATTCTCTACATAAAAGGTCGTATGAGTTCTTTTCGTAGGAGTAACCATTTTCATGTATGTCGGGTTACCAAGTTTCAACCCCCATACTTTTGACAAGGGAAGATCTCGAACCCGGAAATTTAAAAAAGTTATGAAACTTTGCAAGTATGTAGGGGATGGCCTCCTGAGTACAACGCAATTTTGTTTGGAGAGTATCCCAAGTGTCCGCCTCCGATTGATTTGGTTTTTGGATATGCTTTAGAGGGCCGAAAAATATGATATACGTGTTTTTTTTATAGCGGCCCGTTTTCATATTTGGGGGGTGAAACTACCCCTCAAAGTTATAAGATTTTCAGGTGTTCGTCTCCGATTGCTTTGGCCAAAAACTAAAGCAATCGGAAGCGGGCACCACCTATTCTCATGAAATTTGAGGGGTGGTTTCACCCCCTGAACATGCAAACAGCCCAAATTTAAGGTACATCTGCTTCTTACTTTTGGGTCCTCTAAAACATACAAAAAAAAAAATGGTGACATCCTGAAAATCTTATAACTTTGAGGGGCGGTTTCATCCCCTAAATATGAAAACTGGCCGCTATAAAAAACACATATATCTTATTTTTCGGTCCTCTAAAACATATCCAAAAACCAAAACAATCGGAGACGAACACCTGAAAATGTTATAACTTTGAGGGGCGGTTTCATCCCCTAAATATGAAAACTGGCCGCTATAAAAAAACACGTATATCTTATTATTCGGTCCTCTAAAACATACCCAAAAATCAAAGCAATCAGAGGCGGACACCTGGAATACTCTCCTTGTTAGTGAACCTTGAATTTCAATTGCTTTGAATTATTATCAAGGGAAGTTGTTTAAGTTTGCAATTAATATTTTCCGTTTACTAATAATAGGCATGATTGTCTTCGGTGTGTAATTTGTTAACTGAACCAATCCTCGACCAGAGACGTCCACCGTGTGTTTAAAAATGACATAAGCTGAAGTAGCTCGTTTCGGGCTAACATTACGTTCTCTTCGTTTATAAAAATAAGGTTCTGAAAGTGTGTCCATGGAATGGGAGATATTTTCAAATGGCGAATTATACTATAACTCGCCTGCCCCAGTTCACAGGCTAACTCGTATCTACGCGATCGAATCGATTCCTACGGAAAAGAAAGCTTGGCAATTTACAGTTAGAGCACGGTCGTCACGAGCTTTAAGTTGATCGACTTAGCTGAGGGAACCGGTGCTCTATGGGAGCGACGAACGTTCATCCGCCCCCTGCAAAAACTTTGTAGAAGCTGCCTTTCATGGCGGATTTTTTAATACGGGGGACGGGGGTCTCTGAGAGCCGAGGGTAATTTAAAGAGGTACACGATGTTATACATGCTGAAAGGAGGAGTGTTGGAGCTACGGAGTATATAGTCTTTCTATTTTGCCCGGAGAAAAAAAAACGGTTGGTTGTGTTATCCATTAGCTGGGATGCGTCTCTCGAGGGTAAAAAGGCGCTCGATGAGAACGAGAGGACTCCGTCGTCACGCAACGCGGCAGAGGTGTCGGAGACGGAAGCGGAAACGGCGCCTCGGGCTGACAGAAATAGGGACCAGGTCCTTGCTCCACCAGAAGGTGTATCCAACTCATCCCTTCGGTCGGGCTTGAATGTCAGTAAGTAAAAACATTTGCTCTTCAAGTGTAGACCAAAATGATCACTGACAGCACTGCGCAGTCGGGGTTTTAACACTTTAAGTGGCGCAAGGTTTTGCGAAATACCGTTTCACATCGGTCAGGCCTCTCGCAGCGATACTGGTAGTGATGCTTTTTTATGAACATGAGCTCAAACACGACCCCCCTAAGGCTATTTTTAATTATACATACGCTACGTTTTGATTTCTACTGATTAATTTCGCGATTTTCGTGATAGAAAGATTCTATCAATCTCACTACTGTGCATCACTTTTCCTCGACCCATTTTTCAGATTTCATGGGAAATACCTAAACATTGTATATTCGCTATATGAGTACTCTATACTTTTGCTGTCGTAAACAGCTTGATATTAACCAACATGAATTTTTAGAATCACAAACACTCTAAGTGTGCTAGAATTTTGTCCTGGACTGTAATTCGATTTGCTTGTGACTTCCACAGACCAATGGATATTTGTATTTGTATATTGTTTTTTCTTGTGTTTAATAGGATGGCGTTTCAAGCATATTTGCTTATATATTTTGCTTATATTTCCCTCCTTTGGGTCCCAGCAGCGAGCGGCGCACCGTGCGAAAGGTGGTCACCCATCTTTCCCCATTACCCGCCCCGCGATGCTTAACTTCGGCGATCTAACGAGAACCGGTGTTTCCACCACGGCCACCGCCGCTGGTGACCAATGATATATCACGTATGATTAAAAGTAGCCCGAATGAAGTCGAGTTTAGATTCATTTTCATGAGGAGAATCTTGCTACTCCATTGGTAACACTGTCGTGAAGATCTAGAAGAAGAATAGAGAATATTAGAAATTACAATTTTGGTTATCATATGACTTATCAGTGGCTCGACAGCTGCGCGAGCGTAGGGTCGCTGAAGCGATGGAGTATCTGCAAAGGAAATTTTAAGTTCGGTTTGTTTTGAAAGCACACATTCGAGGGGCCTCGGACAATATTTTCTATGCTTCTCAGAAAATACCAATGAGAATAGACATCAAAGCTGCGCACAGGATGCAAATTCCTTGGTGTGAAAACATGCCGGCGCCACTCAAAGTGTTAATAGAACATCGATCAGTTGCCTTTGATAATGGTATTTGGTGAGTGCAGAAGTTTTGACACTTTAAATTGTTAACATAGCAAATATACATAACTTACTATTAATACCTATGTACGCGCCTAGTTTGTAGTTTAATCTAACACGTATAACCATCTGTTTATAATTATGGCAGCTAGGGTAAATGACCCCAATTAGTGCCACCTACCCAACTACTGTCACCCTAAGCTGTTTTACTTAAAATAACGAATAAATCATGTGAAAAGATACATAAAAAAAATTTAGCATACAATTGAAACTGTTATTTATACGAGACAAAAAACAGCACTTAATTTTTTCTTCGTTAATTTGGATAAAACGATACATTATTTGTCCTCGAGCGCCAATCTAGCGGCCGCCAGAAGAACTAGAACGAAAAATTCACACATTCTGAACAGGGGTCGGAACTCCTGTGTAGGGTAAGCAGGCCAGTAGATGCACAGTTTAGCTCATTCCGAAGTTTACATCAAGGTGTTTCTTAGAAATATCTGTTGTATTAAAAAAAAAATCAAAAGCTTTGCACGTAAAAATGTACAAATTTAAAGAAAAAAATAACTGCAAGTAAAAAAATTAATGTATTTAAGGATAAAATGATTAAAATTCTACTCATAGCCCGTATCACAAGTAGATGGACGATAGGGCTAACAGATGGACAGTTCAGAACCAATAGATGGACGGGTGTCTGGCTAGACGAGTAAAAGACTTATTAGCTATAGTAGGTACCTAGATTAAGTTATTTTTTGTTAAAATATAGTTTATTTCATCAAAACTAAAAACGTATGGAGTCTTCATTGCCAGAAACCGGTGCAACAGGTTATGGGCCCAGGCCGCAAATAAAGTGAGGTTATGTCTAGCCTAACGTGGCCAGACGTCCCGGATCGTGTGGGACTATCCCGAATTTGAATTGTTTGTCCCGCATTAAAAACTGTCTCGGAAAGTGTCCCGGATTGGATATGCAACCTATTTAACATTTTCTTAGTGGCACAAAGTAAAAATATATATCCACTCGTTCCTTTTCTAATATCATCAAAGGCTCTATTTAGATCATTACATGAATATTGATGTACGGTATATTTTTTTTTAATGCTTGCCATCTAAATAAAAAAAGAAAAATAAGATACCTACAAGTAAATGTGTAAACTGTTTGTTTAATAAAAGAAAAACGGCTTCAAAAGGTTTAATTCCATTCTGTCCATCTACTGCGACAAGGTTAGAAAATCCATATCAGTACAGGGACAGTCATTTTTATAAGTTCTATCGTTTTATTTTTCTTTGTTCACGCGTTTATATATAAATTGTTAATATTAGAATGCAATCATCTATTGCATACCTCTTTACAATACATCCAAATACGTTTTTTATTAACTTTAAGGCACGCGATGCTGAGCAATAGCTAATAATAAAAGAGTGACTCGCGCATGGTGGCGTAAAATCATACATACAAATACATTTTTCGCATACAAATTTTTTTTTTCGATAAATATGTTAATGTTTTATAAAACAACAAACGTTTTTTTTCTACAAAATAAAAACCAATAATATAGATTAAAACTCTAGTTCTTTCAATATTAACGATTAACCAACGATTCGTCCATCTACTGGACTGCTTACCCGAGGGAATTTCCTGTGAACACTGACTGCGACACCAATTATGTTAGCAAGTGTTAGTAACTCGTAGTACACGGTACATACACTCGGAATTTTATAAAATGGATAGTATCACCTTTCTTGGCTGCAGATTTGCTTACATGTTGGTACTGAAACCTCTCCCATGATGGAAAATCACGTTTTACGTATCACACTTTTATGCAGAGTCTACTTTTCAGATTCAGTTATTACACGATCTAAAAATGAGTCAGATTTCTGTGCATTATTGTGCATGGAGTGACGAACAGGCATATGGAGATTTTATTTATGAGGTGCTTTCATGATAACTTCTTTGGCAGCGGTACTATATTAAATTTTAAAAGCATCTCGCATTTATGGATTCTTTGCGATGCTGCAGTTCAATCAATTCCCAGCGCCTGGGCAGTTTCTTCTGCCGTTTGATGTAGATTTAAATGCGACGATTGCCTGCAATTCTATGGCCACCCAAAACAGGGTTAACGTGCAGTCGCTGTAGAGGGCCGTTTTAGGATCGTCGTAGGCCCTAGGCACTTTTGCATAAAACTGTATTTGTAAGCCCTTTCAGTTTATTGTTCACGTCATTCAATTGTTAATATATTTACATTCTGTTTTTAAATTAAACTATATTCTCAATTTTGTTTTTGTTATATTAGGGTACATTCCCATTTAAATTTTCATTTTTAGACTTTCGTAGGCCCTAGGCACAATGCCTACTGTGCCTATTGGATAATACGGCCCGGTCGATGTATCGCCATACTCAAATTTGCGAAGAAACGTGTACGTGCTTAGGGCTTCTTAGGGCTTCCATTGCATTATTGCCTTACAAGGGAAGTTCGGTAACTCGAAAATTCAGAAGAATCTGAAACTTTGCAAAAATGTAACTGATGCTAATAACATAACTATTTCTTACGGTAAAAACATCCCCTCAAAGAAATTGTGAGTTTTCAGATTATCATGAATATCTGCGAAAATATAAAAGATATCAGAAATAAGTTCAATTCAAAGTTCTACGGTTTTTTTTATATCTTATAAAGCGGCGCTAAAGAATTTGCGAACACTATTATTTTTTTCAAAATTTATCCCCACCACCCATTTTTCCGACAATTATTTATCACCATATTAGTCCAGTGAAATTAGACGGAAATCTGCCCAATCTACGGAATAATTCCCAGCAAGCTAAATTTTGGTATGGGCCTTTATTTGGTCGTTCTAAACTATATGTCAAAAATCCCCATCGATCGTGTTTTTCGCGAATATCTCGTTATCTAGCAGTTTTGCGCCAAAAATAGTTATTATACAATGTATAGCCTAGGAAATTCTCTATAAAAAAGGCCCTATGAGTTTTTTTCGTAGGAGTAACCATTTTCATGTATGTCGGGTTACCAAGTTTCAACCCCCATACATTTGACAGGGGAAAATTCCGAACCCGGAAATTCAAAAAATTATGACACTCTGTAAATATGTAGAGGAAGTTCTCCTGAGTACAATGCAATTTCGTTTGCTGTGCAAATTCATTCCAAGCGGGTGCAATTAACCCCTGAATTTTTTTTATTTTGTATTATTAGTCGCGAACTGTAGGGGATAGAAAAAAAGTGTTCAGGAAAAAGTTACTTCTTTTTATTAGGTCTATGATTTGGTAAATTATAGTTCTTACAGTTCTTACGGTTCGCGAGTTATAACACAAAATCGAAAAAAAAACGGATTTTCAGGGGTCACTTTCACCCCCTTAGAGTAAATTTGGGCAGCAAACGAAATTGCGTTGTACTCGGGAGGACTTCCCCTACACATTTACAGAGTTTCATAATTTTTTGAATTTCCGGTTTCGGGATCTTCCCTTGTCAAAAGTATGGGGGTTGAAACTTGGTAACCCGACACACATGAAAATGGTTACTCCTACGAAAAAAACTCATACAACCTTTTTTGTAGAGAATTTCCTAGGCTATAAATTGTATAATAACTATTTTTGTCGCAAAGTTGCTAGATAACGAGATATTCGCGAAAAACAGCATTTTTTTACCTTCAACTCTCTGTAAAATTTTTAGCGGGGGTGGGATCGATGGGGACTTTTGACACATTGTTTAAAACGACGAAATAAAGGCCGATACCAAAATTTAGCTTGCTGAGATTTATTCCGAAGACATATCCTAATTTCACTGGACTATATTGTAGGATATCGAAAACTATCAAACTTTGAATTGACCTTTTTTTCAATATCTGTTACGGTTTCGCAAATATTCACGATAATATGAAAACTCTCAATTTCTTCGAGAGGGTGTTTTCACCTTTAAGAGCGATTTATTGCTGAATTAAAAAATAATTACGTTATCACCATCACTTGAGCTACATTTCTGCAAAGTTTCAGATTTTTTGAAATGTCGAACTCAAATAAAATGCAGTGTATGGTACGTAAAATATACCTTATCAAGCCTGCACTGCTACATCTACATTGAAATGTAGCCATTCCCTTGGCCTTATTTTGTCCTCGATACTAATGAAATTTCCTTGCATTCGTACATACATCTGACAAGCAATGCATTGCAAAAATAAATAAAACTTGTGCACTTGCTTAATATTTATAAGCCCTTCACAAAATTAATAAATTACTTCCCTGCAATTGATCGTCAAGCCACCCCGATTGACCTGAAAATCAGAGCATCGGTTGTCACAAAGTATCAGGGAGATATATTAATAGTTGCCGATGTACCGCTTCATCAATTTGCGTAAGCACGTTCCGTGTGGAATTAATCGTTTCAGCGGCAACGTCGGCCACTCGTCGAAAGGGAAATGGCGGCGACCGGGCGAGGAAGAAACGGCGCAGAGGGAAGGAGTCCAAAGTCTCGGACGTGGACCGTCAACGGGATACCATGGACGACGTGCGCGCGAACGAAATCAGGGGGAAGAGGGGCGGCCAGTCGAAGAAGTCGAAAGACTCTCCAGCGAGAAGGTACCGCGCGGAGCGACGGAGGAGGCGGAAGAACCGCGAGCGAAAGCGGGGAAGGAAGAAGTCGAGGCAGAACGAGGACAGAGCCGACAGGCGCAGGACCACCAAGTTCAAGAGACGGATGAACGATGCACCAGCTGCGTTGCTTCTCGGCAAGTTGGATGGTCGTAGCGTGGAGGACAGCGCTGCCAACTACGATTCGTCAAACGTGACGTGGAGGGACAACCAGACTCATTCGAACGGTTCCGACCCGGACGCTCTGAACGTCACCTCGCCGTCCAATCTTCAGGATCAATTAACCACCGAGGGCAGCAAGCGAGCGGCGCAGACCACCTCGCGTTACAGGAGCTACGAGGACACGGTCGAGAGGGAGTTCTCCAAGCAGCTCGAGAGGGAGATCTCGCGGACGCAGATGGAGGACCCAGCGAGCCTGGAGAACCGCATTCTGGGCAGCTCGTTGGCGAGACCTTCGCACAAAAGCGGCGGACCCAGGGAAGGGAGACCTAGCAATCCGGGCGAGCCCAAGCTCAGCGGCTCCAGGTACGACGCGGAGAAGATGCTGGGCTACGCGAGAACGGAGGAGGATCTGCCTATTCTAGACCTGGAGAACGAGGTGCTGGCGAGGAGGCTGAAGGATTACAACGCTTACATGACGTCGAGCTTGAAACTATCCATGCTGCCGCGACGCGACGAAATCGAGCGACGGAAATCCGGCGGATCTCATCTTCATGGTAAACCCATCGTCGACGGGACGGAGCTCGAAAGGTTGGACGGAAAGAAGAACACGGAGATGCCGGCAACCACCGCGGCGTACGACGACGATACCAACGGGGATTTATCATGCATAAACGGGACTTTCCTACCGGCGCCCCTCGCGCGGCATGCACTGATCAAATATGTAAAGTAAGTGGCTTTTAGTATGAATAATTCAGCTCATCTCGAAACGGGCGCTGAGTAGGGTGGATTTACTCGGAGCGATTTACCTTGTAACGATGGATTCTCGGCGGGCTTATGAAGTTGCCCCGTGCATTATGCTTCTGCATGAGGCGGAGAAATGGGCTACGGGTTGATAGAATCCAGGTGTGAATCCTTCGCCTGTCACTGTCTGAATCACCGCGCTACGTTATGCAGCTGTGTCGCTGGAGATTTTGCTTACTTTGAAACCTGAGACGAGAACGATCGATACTTTCATGTTTAAGGGGACAATTATGCGGTTTCGATGCTTGTACAATGAAGATGTAGGTGCAGGACTTAAGGGGTTAGGCCACCTTGGACGGAGCAAAATTGCAGCCATTTTCGGCATTTTTTTTAGGAAGATAATAAAATAAACAGAAAATTTAATATGAAGCCTGTTATTATACAACTCACGCCGGAAAAAAAAGTATTTTTTTTTCTTACAAAATGGCGGCGGTATAGCCGTGATACGCAAGATCTTGTGGAGCGACGTTTTCCACGGTGTTCAATCTCCCGGCTATACCGTTTGACTTAGAACAAAAAACCAAAAAGATTTATTTTCTGCATGCCTAAAACTAGGGAAGTACGTAGCGGTTTTGCGATATCTTGAATATGTTCTTTGCAATTGACACTTTTATAAAAAAAAAAGGACTTTTTCTCCCCATGGTCACCATTTCGAGATAAATTAATGTTTCTGGATTTCCCTACGTACTTCCCTAGTTTTAGGCATGCAGAAAATAAATCTTTTTGGTTTTTTGTTCTAAGTCAAACGGTATAGCCGGGAGATTGAACACCGTGGAAAACGTCGCTCCACAAGATCTTGCGTATCACGGCTCTACCGCCGCCATTTTGTAAGAAAAAAAAATACTTTTTTTTCCGGCGTGAGTTGTATAATAAGAGGCTTCATATTAAATTTTCTGTTCAGTTTATTATCTTGCTAAAAAAAAATGCCGAAAATGACAGCAAATTCGCTCCGTCCAAGGTGGCCTAACCCCTTAAGCTGGGTCAATATGCTTGTCTTTTTGATTAAGTCATTTCGAATTATTCTTTTGGTCCTTAATTACTATTGTCGAGGATATTCATCTGGCCGTTTCGCTGGACCTCTAGCTATTTTATTGCAACTATACATTTATTTATAAAAGCACTTTATATATTTGTAACTACTGTATTCTAATTTGTTTTTTCTGTTTCTAATGTGGATGCAGAGTAAACTTTATATTCAAACAAAGGGAATGCTGTACTTTTTGTTCTAATTTTATTAGATAGAAAGCAAATGAATTTAAAGATCGAATATGACTTGGAGAAGATATAATAAAAATATAATATGACCTTGGGTTAACCCTTCAAGTGAAATGTTTCATATCAACAGGTGAATTATTTGCAATCGCCGTTAATCGCGCAGTGTTGTCCATTTAGTAATTTTCGGATTTTCTATTTGACAATGTGGTTTTGCTTTTTAAATTTAAAGTTTCACGTAGACTGTTAGTACAATCACTGAAGAGTGAATTGATTGCCACTAAACTGATGGTTATTACTTATTAATCACTAGCAGTGATAAGTTAGTAAATTTGTTGTCATTACCTCGATACAGTTGTGTCCCGTTATGAGGACGCCGCTCGGAGGACAAGTCGATCGCTTAACGAAATGGTGTGCTTCTTTCAGTAATACGATGCCACCGCTATCTTCAACGAAAATGAACGGAGGACTCGTCCTCATAACAGGAAAACACCATACATATATATCAAAAAGATGAAAAAAATAAGAATGTTTCTAAATTATGACGATTATGATATCATAAAATAATCGTGTTACGTCGCAGGCATAATAAAGGACTCACAAGGAGAGGTTCCCAGGTGTCCACCTCCGATTGCTTTGGTTTTTGAATATTGTTTTAGAGGACAGAAAAATTAGATATACGTGTCTTTTTATTTTGGCCTGTTTCGGGGGTGAAATCACCCTTCAAAGTTATAAGATTTTCAGGTGTTCGTCCCCGATTGCTTTGGTTTTTGGATATGTTTTAGAGGACCGAAAAATAAGAAATACGTGTCTTTTTATTTCGCCCCATTTGCATGTTTAAGGGGTGAAACCCCAGCCCTCAAAGTTCATACAAATAGGTGGTGTCCGTCTCTGATTGCTTTGGTTTCTGGATATGTTTCAGAGGACCGAAAAATAAGAAATGCCTGTCTTTCTATTTTGTCCTATTTGTATGTTTAGCGGGTGAAACCACCCCTCATAGTTCATAAGGGGTACAAAGTTGTACTGAATAAAACTTGATATAAATGTCATTTTGCGCCATAACTTGCTGTATGGATGATGTTCTTGTCGCCAGTCACCTTTATTAGGGGGGTAAACTACCCAAGAGGTGGTTAACCCCTCATTGTCAGTAGCGATGGGAGGCCATAAAACCACTAAAAAAATGTCATTCTAAAATAAATTATGTATAAGGTTTTATTAAGAAATTCATGAATTTTTTTAAACGTTTGAAGTCTCTCAAATGCGCAGTTAACCGATTACGGGTAGTTTACCCCCTAATAATGGTGGCTGACGATAAGAACATTATCCATACAGCAAGTTATGACGCAAATTAAATTTATCGTCAGTTTTATTCAACACAATTTTGTACCCCTTATGAATTTTGAGGGGTGGTTTCACCCCCTATACATGCAAACGGGCCAAAATAAAAAGACACGTATTTCTTATTTTTCGGTCCTCTAAAACATATTCAAAAACCAAAGCAATCGGAGACGAACACCCGAAAATCTTATAAAGTTGAGGGGTGGTTTTATCCCCTAAATATAAAAACGGGCCGCTATAAAGAAACACGTATATCTTATTTTTCGGTCCTCTAAAACATATCCAAAAACCAAAGCAATCGGAGGCGGATACCTGGGAACCTCTCCTTGTCACACTCATTTAATAATAAACAGCTTTAATTCTCAGCATTTGTTGTGAATAAAAACTAAACATAATGTGACTCACTCCGTTTCAGTACAAGCTATAATTATCCTTAAAAATGTTCCACGGTCATATTATATACACAATTAAACATAATTATTATTTCTTAACTAACAAAATATTTATGGAGGTACATAGCGTTTTATAAAAAACAGCAAGATAACCACGAACTCACCTGAAAAAATATAAATGTTACTTTTAATCACTTACAGTCTACATGAAGAATAAAAAACTTTTCTCTATACCTATTTGTCTGTACATCTTGTGAGGTCACTAGCTTGACTGCTATCTTCAGCCGATAATTGACTTACTATGTACTTAAGGGGACCTTCCGGTCTAAAAGTCGATTTTTTTATTACATTTTTCGAATGTTCAACCTTTTAGAAATACGTGTTTAAAAGGATTTGTTGAAATTCGTAAAATTCCCGAAGTTATAGGCATTTGAGTAGCGGCAAATGCATGGGTCACAATCGGCCACTCACGTAAAACTTTAAACGCGTTTTTCCCGAAACAGTGTTCTCAAAATCGGTGGGACCTGTATTTCCAAAAGATATTTTCCGATTCGACTGAAACTTTTTTATTTTGAAGAATATACTTCTGGCTAGTGGGGAAACCAGAAAAAATTACAAAAAATGGAAAATTTATGATTTTTAAAGGCGTTAAAGGCTGAAACATATAGGGAAAAAGTGATTTCAAACTTCAAGTGTCGTAATTTTCTAAAAAAATGTCATTTTTGTAATTATTTTGGTTTCCCCCCGAGCCAGAAGGATATTCTTCAAAATCAAAAAAGTTTCAGTCGAATCGGATAATAACTTTGGGAAATACAGGTCCCACCGATTTGGATCAATTCTTTGACGCCTTGACTTTAACGACTTCCCAGTGCCGTCTGCAATGATTAATTATAAAACAAAAAATATATTTATATAATGTAAGACATTCTTAATACAATGAAATAAGTCCCATTATATTACATATAGTAGGTTTCCTTTAAATAATTCCTAAAGATCACCTATCTTGTTGGGCTCTAGACCGGAAGGTCCCCTTCAGGGCAGAAGTCATTTTCGCAAATGAGAATGAAATTGAAACATTACCATAATGTCTTCCATTTCATTCCACTCTGATTCGAGCAAAGTGTTGTCGTCGTCGTTTAAAGAAAGGAAACGACTCAAAGAAGGGTGTAATCGCCCCGTTAGCTCTATTGTGGTTCCGCGTGCAGAATTTCCTAGAAACTCAGCGAAGCAATGTCCGTTCGTCTTCGAAGGACCCGCTGAGACGTCCATAATTACCGTTCTCATTCGTGGGTTCCGTTCAGAGCTTCTTTGAACAGTAGCGAAAGATTCCTTTCGAAACTCGCCCTCTGTCTGCTCTTCAACAGAGCACATGCCTGTGTACTGCGAGGAACGCGTTGCTCTATCGCCGCTTGAATTTTCCTCTTTTCGTTAGAAAACTGAATTACCGGGGAAACTTCGCGGCGGGATTGTCCGGGAACTAGGAAAGTTTCGGATCGGGAAGCTTGAACTTTTCAATGCTTCGACGTGGTGGAATTACCTTCGGGTGCTATAAAGCATAACAAGATTGAAAGGGCAAGGGATTGGAGCCCAACAATAAAGAAATCTTTACTGGGACAAGTTTTCAATCAAAGAAACGGAGAACGTCGAAACTTCAACGCGTAAAGGATACTAGAAATGAAATTAAAGAAAGAAAAATGATAAGTGGCGCCAACTGTTACCTGTCGATAGCGAAATCCTTTTATCGTTCTCATGTTTAATAGGGCTGGGACTATTTGCCGAATATTTCGGTATTCGAATACATCAGTTGCTCAATTATTTGGCGAATATAATTCGAATATCCAAGTATTCGAATACTATTCGAATATTTAAGTATTAGAATACTGATGTATTCGAATAGTATGGTGTGAATTATAAATCAAGTTCTTTAGGTTCATTTTTTACAAGCTTTTATTTAATTTCAGTTGTGAGTTCGTTAGTTTGTCAGGGTGAAATCTTGTAAGTTAATTTTGACCCACTTCAACATATCCGATCGACTTGAAACTTTGCACACATACATAGTTCCGGTGACAATACAATATTATTCGAATACTGAAACATTCGAATACTGAAACATTCGAATACTGAAACATTCGAATACTGAAACATTCGAATACTGAAACATTCGAATACTGAAACATTCGAATACTGAAACATTCGAATACTGAAACATTCGAATACTGAAACATTCGAATACTGAAACATTCGAATACTGAAACATTCGAATACTGAAACATTCGAATACTGAAATATTCGAATACTGAAACATTCGAATACTGAAATATTCGAATACTGAAATATTCGAATACTGAAATATTCGAGGACAGAAATATTCGAGCACTGAAATATTCGAATACTGAAATATTCGAATACTGAAATATTCGAATACTGAAATATTCGAGGACAGAAATATTCGAGCACTGAAATATTCGAATACTGAAATATTCGAATACTGAAACATTCGAATACTGAAATATTCGAATACTGAAATATTCGAATACTGAAACATTCGAATACTGAAACATTCGAATACTGAAACATTCGAATACTGAAACATTCGAATACTGAAACATTCGAATACTGAAACATTCGAATACTGAAACATTCGAATACTGAAACATTCGAATACTGAAACATTCGAATACTGAAACATTCGAATACTGAAATATTCGAATACTGAAACATTCGAATACTGAAACATTCGAATACTGAAATATTCGGATACTGAAATATTCGAGGACAGAAATATTGGAGCACTGAAATATTCGAATACTGAAATATTCGAATACTGAAATATTCGAATACTGAAATATTCGAATACTGAAATATTCGGATACTGAAACATTCGAATACTGAAACATTCGAATACTGAAACATTCGAATACTGAAACATTCGAATACTGAAATATTCGAATACTGAAACATTCGAATACTGAAACATTCGAATACTGAAATATTCGAATACTGAAATATTCGAGGACAGAAATATTCGAGCACTGAAATATTCGAATACTGAAATATTCGAATACTGAAATATTCGAATACTGAAATATTCGAATACTGAAATATTCGAATACTGAAATATTCGAATACTGAAACTTTCGAATACTGAAACATTCGAATACTGAAACATTCGAATACTGAAACATTCGAATACTGAAATATTCGAATACTGAAACATTCGAATACTGAAACATTCGAATACTGAAACATTCGAATACTGAAACATTCGAATACTGAAACATTCGAATACTGAAACATTCGAATACTGAAACATTCGAATACTGAAACATTCGAATACTGAAACATTCGAATACTGAAACATTCGAATACTGAAACATTCGAATACTGAAACATTCGAATACTGAAACATTCGAATACTGAAACATTCGAATACTGAAACATTCGAATACTGAAATATTCGAATACTGAAACATTCGAATACTGAAACATTCGAATACTGAAACATTCGAATACTGAAACATTCGAATACTGAAACATTCGAATACTGAAACATTCGAATACTGAAACATTCGAATACTGAAACATTCGAATACTGAAACATTCGAATACTGAAATATTCGAATACTGAAATATTCGAATACTGAAACATTCGAATACTGAAACATTCGAATACTGAAACATTCGAATACTGAAACATTCGAATACTGAAACATTCGAATACTGAAACATTCGAATACTGAAACATTCGAATACTGAAATATTCGAATACTGAAATATTCGAGGACAGAAATATTCGAGCACTGAAATATTCGAATACTGAAATATTCGAATACTGAAATATTCGAATACTGAAATATTCGAATAGTATTCGAATACTTAAATATTCTATCAGAGTAGCACTATGTTATATTTGTGATTGATATAAATTGTTTATTATAGAAAATAGACGTGGGTTTACATAAGTACGAAAATATAGCGTGTTCACACATCGTGTTCAAAAACGGAAGTGAGGTACATCGTGTGATAATAATTGAACATAAAGATGGAGCGTTACCAACGCGAAAGACAAAAATAACCAACATATTCGAATAATAACATTCGAATACTCAAATATTCGAAGTTTATTCGTAGCATTCGAATACTTGTAAAATATTCGAATATTAAATTATTCGAATAGTCCCAGCCCTAATGTTTAACTGTTACTTACTACAGAATTTTTATTCACAAACACAGACGGTATTTAGCGCCATGGGTTTGGTGTCCTCATTCTGTTAATTATTTATTCGATCCTTCAAATAAGGGTTGAAAGAACATTCAACATAGGGAGAAAGAATGTACCTAAACTCTGGGTAGTTGAGTCAAACGTGCTGACGTGGAATTTGAATCCTTAACTCAGAATACAATAATTATATTGTAATCTATTAATTTGTTTAGGAATGTTTACAAATTCTTATTATTAATGTTTTTCTAAGATCATCGGTACCAGGCCACGAGTATTTAGAAGCTGACTACGAGTGTGCGCCCGGATTCTACATGGTGACCACAACAAACAGGTTACTCTGTAGAAATCGTCAATGGGTGGGACAACTGCCAAAGTGCAAAGTGAAGCAGAGTCCCGAAGGTGTTTGCGCCGAGGCTTTCTGTGACCACGTGTGCAAAGAAGTGGATGGCAGACCAGTGTGCCGCTGCTATAAAGGGTTTCGCCTGGAGAATGATAAATGTGTCGGTGAGTTATGTTTATGTGTACACCTTTGTTTCGCCACGGATTTCCACAACGACGTAACATTTAATTGGCCATTTGCTCGGTTGAAACTACAAATCTGTATTGATAAAACATTCAAAAATATATTGCATTTTAAATCATCGTGTATAAATAAGTCGAAATTGTAGGAAAACTTTTTCCAAATGGGGCTTTGTTTTCGAGAAAATCGATTTGATGGTAGAACTGATTGAAATTTCGATGAAATTTCAAACTCGATTTTCTCATAATCGAAGCGTCATTCGAAAAACAATTATTCTACAATTTCAGCTTATTTCAGCACCAGCATTCATTTCCTTCGCGATTATACAATATTTACTGATAAATTCTGCTGAATTTTCAATGTTGATTTTCTCGGAAACGAAGGCTCGTATTAAAAAAATTTATTTCACAGTTTCGGTTTACTTTTATACAGAGAATTCGGTACACTATGCTCGGTTGTACCATCTGACAGTTGAGCATCTTTATCAAGTATATTATGATACATCGCAACAGTTAGTTACCAGCAAAAGTAATTGTTTCAAAGCTGCCAATTAAATGTTAAAAATGCTTTGAAATATTAATCACTTCTTAACGCCCCAACAGCTTGAATATATTTTTATTTTAAATATTTTCATCTTATATATTTCTTAGTTTCTTTTTAATTTTTATTTATTATGTTATCTATTTATGTCAATCATAAACGTAGTTTCATATTCATCATTGACTGCTCATGTGTGTTAAATGAATCCAGCATCAAACGTGTAAAGAGTAAATTCTACGCAAACGGTTTTTTATTAATACGTACAAAAGGTTACATCAAATATGAATTATGGAGAACATTGTTACTTTCAGTTTTCCAATAAGATTGATTGTTACCCTTCTATGAATAGTCAGAACACAATTCTATTGAAGCGTAGATCTACCTCTTGTCCTCTTCATCGACTTCCTAATATTACCAATTCTCTAACATCCCCATTAAGCTAATACCTTAATTGCATTTTTCGTGTCAATCTCATTGTCAGTGAATATTTGTACAGTTTGATAGACTGCTTATATTAAATACAACCATTAAAATAATGTGTACATATATCGATAAATAATTTTACAACTTTGTATGCACACTTATTTTGGTATCGCTTTTAATGGGAAAGTAGGAGCTACTAGTGAAGACGAGGAACGAGATCGTTAAAGTGGGTACTCATTGTTAGCTTTTATTACTGATGTAATCTCACCATTGTCAAAACAGTAAAATTTTATTGGCACTTATCTTTTCACAATTTAATAATGTGCACAATAGTTTATACATTGCTATAGGTACAAAATTTATTTATTTCTCTGGGTGCAAGTCCTGAAATGCTCGAACGATACCTGTTTTACGTGGAAGGTGGGCCGTTGAGCCGATAGAGAAAGAAATTTCTCGAGATGAAATATCGATAGGATACTCGTTGAAATATTGACAGCTTCCGTGTTCTGCGATTGACAAGTTCTTCTTGCCAGTATTAAAACACGAATGATTTCGTGCGAAAATTCTCCCCTCTCTTTTCGTTTTTCGACGGATGTTAGAGAAAATTGTGAAATTTTGTTTTAAAGATAGGTAGGGTGAAAGCACTAGTAGTCGACCACTTAAAGCTAAACTCGAATGAAAAGTACTGAAAAAAAATAAACAATCAATGTTATAAAATATATAAAATGTATTAAAGTAATTCAAATGTATTTAATGTATCACTAAATATTTTGTGTTAGTAGGAAAGTTCGGGGAAAATAAATAATTAGCGTTAAAAATAAAGTGTCCGAATGCTTTAATAATCGACCGCTTATTAACTCTAAAAGTCGACCGGTCCGATAGCTAGTAGTCCACCACCTTTTTTAATATGAAACTCAAAATAGGTTATGTGCGCATTACAAACTAAAATTTATTTTTAAATATAATTTGCAACATCAGTAAATAATTAATAATGACAGGAATAATGCGTAACTGAAATAAGTTCTTTTAAAAACTTTATCAAAATTTTAATAAGAAATAGAAATTATCTTTTTTCCAATGTAAATTAAATTTTTCGTTTTTAAGATAGGAAGCAGTAACAAATTTTAAGTTTTTAAAGTAGGTATTTGTATTCTATAAATAAATTATATAAACGTGGTCGACCGCTGTGGTCGACTATTGAAAATTGAAAGGGAATGATGATCCAGTTACCGACCTCCCATAAATAAATAAATTATCCCATTTTTTTTTAAATTTTTGAAGCGCATATAAAATTGTTGATGCTTTTTCAGTGGAATAGCATAATTTTCCAGTAAAAATGTATAGAACTGAATTACATTTGTCGTTTCTATTCAAAGAACACTTATGTTTCTCGGGTTAGAAAGCAGCAATGGCGCATGTAGAATCAAAATTAGTTTATAAATCACTTTAAAAGCATTTATTTTGTTAACCTATGAAGGGCGCTTTTTGTCGTATTGTAAAGTTAGAAATTCAAAATACAATATAAAATTGACATTTAATAAATTCTTTATTTCAGTACTTATTTCTTTAAGCTAAATAATAAAAGTGGTCGACTACTAAAGGGTGGCCGACTACTAGTGCTTTCACCCTAGTTTGTGAGTTTCAGAACAAAAGGAAGGCAAAAAATTAAGGAAGCGTTCCAATTGTACTTCATTTTTTTTTTGCGTTTTGAAGAATTTTGAACATCGTTGTTTTTCAAGAACGCTACCATTAATTAATTTTTTATTTTTTACCATTAATATCCCCGAGAGCAATCGTTTGCTTCTCAGTTTCCAATTACTTGTAGCTAAACCGTTCGCGAGAGTCTCGCAATTTTGGATGTTTAGATCATTAATTATTAAAAGTCACATTCGTAATGCTCGCTTAAACGTTGGCAGAAGAAATAATCTCGCATTTATGTGGATGGAAGCAATGAAATAATAAAAAAAAAAATTGAAGTCAAGGCACAATAAACAGTAGTCAGACTTCGTCACTGAGAGTGTACGAAAACAAAAGTGTATTTAAATTGGTTAATTCGATCGGGGTAGAGGGAGTAGTAGCTTGAAATAAACCAGTTTCAGAATAACCGAATCCCAGAAAAAGTAGCTTTCGCGTATATCGGGGGACACGTCAAGATGGAAACACGGTGAAGTTTTGTTAAATCCAGATGGATCGAAAAAAAAACAAGCAGCGTGAATTATGTGAAATTTCAAGTTAACGAAGCGAAGAAAAATTCAGTTTCACCCCGCCATCGCGGCAAGAATATGAAAAACAAAATTCAGGGGAAATTTTCGTTGACCTGAATTGAAGACCAGCGAAACGGGTACTACGAGTAGAACGAACAAAGTTCGGATTAATGAGGTTTGCTACATTTACATAGTCCCTGATAATATGTTGTCGTTTCGAAGTTCGAAGTCTCCATGCACATAAATGACATTAGCGAAGATTCCGTGGTTATCTTAATTACAAATTCCCTGAAAAGAAGTATTACAATATTTCGTTGAAAATAATATCACTAATATATTGGACAAGGAATAAGCGTGTAATACAGTGTAGACACACGAGCAGCTATTAAAAGATATTAAAAATATGAATTTGAAATTTTACGCTTTAATTTTTGCATATTTTATTAAGGAGGAATTCTGGTCTGACGAGGCGCTTTCGTCGCGTTACTTTGGAATTTTTTTACAAAGAACCCATATATTTGATTATTATTTAGTTTATTGCTACATGCTTATTGACATTTGAACTATCTTTACAAATTTTGTCGATAGAAAAAAATTAAAATCAAACGCAGTAGACTGCTTTAAAGTAATGGTGAAAAAAAAGCAATGGGGTCACTGTGACCATGATTAGGCTCATTCTAGTGATCTGAAACAAAAAATGTAAAGAGATTCTTTATTTGTATGCCTTTGGCTATCTTCCCTACCAGAATGATATAAAAATATGGAAAATTAAGCAAATGGCGGCGGTTTGAAAATTAAGTTTCGATTCTCGCACATTTTTTCAACTTTAAAGGTCTGTGAAAATTTGAAAACAAAATATTTTATCATAATTCTGGTAGGGACGATAGCCAAAGGCATACAAATAAAGAATCTCTTCACATTTTTTGTTTCAGACCAGTAGAACGAGCCTAATCATGGTGGCATTGTTTTTTTTCACCATTACTTTAAAGCAGTCAACTGCGTTTGATTTTAATTTTTTTCTATTGACAAAATTTGTAAAGATAGTTCAAATATCAATAAGCATGTGGCAATAAACTAAATAATAATCAAACTTATGGATTCTTTGTAAAAAAATTCCAAAATAACGCGACGAAAGCGCCTCGTTGGACGACAAAAATTTTCATATAAAAATGCATAATAATTTTACAAATATCAATTGCTACAACACGTTGTCAAAAAATGATTGTATGCAAATAATAACGTAACAGATACTTCGATAAAAAAATTTCGGCGTTGAAAAAATCCATACTAAAGATTTAAGATATATGTATATTATGTTGTCTCTATTTGCTGCGATAAACAAACATTTTCGTTATATGCACACAAAATTTTAAGTCGATCCATTTCGATTCTTCAAAATCGTATTATCCAGATCAGAAAATGTATATAAGGTGACGAGTTCAGAGATTTGAGTAAAATTTACAGAATTTCTGCAACATTTATTTTTCCTCACTTTCCTTTCCGCAAACACTGTCATACCGTTAATCGCATAATACTGAAGATCCCATTATCTTGATCCTTTGTCCCAACTAGTTTTCCACCCTACCCTCACACCAGAGTTGGGCAAAAGTTTATCTAAATAAAAATCGCAAATAACGAACAAAAGATAAATAATTTTTATTCGTTATTCGAGGCTCTAATAATCGAAGTTATCTTTATTCGAAGAGCACCGAATGAATTATTTTATTCGATGAAAATTTATTCGACGAATAACGACAGTTTTTTATTCGAAGGTTTTATTCGAATAAATGCGTCGAATAAATTTTTCATCCGTAGCAGTTATCTTTTCGAAGCCTTCGAATAAAGCCACGAATAACTTTCGTCAGCGTCGAGCATGTTTATTCGAGCCGCCGGTCCTTTGTGATAATATAAAAGATAAATGCTACGGATGAAAAATTTATGCGACGCATTTATTCGAATAAAACCTTCGAATTAAAAACTATCGTTATTCGACGAATAAATTTTAATCGAATAAAAAAATTATCTTCAATCGTCGAATAAATTTTAATCGAATAAAAAAATTATCTTCAATCGTCGAATAAATTCCCATCGAATAAAAAAATTATCTTTATTCGTCGAATAAATTCTCAGCCAGTAAAATTATTTATTCGTTGCTCTTCGAATAAAGATAACTTCGATTATTAGAGCCTCGAATAAAGAATAAAGATAAAGTATCATATATTCGATTGTTATTTAAATAATTTTTTATCTAGATAATGCCCAACTCTGTCTCACACGCTCGTTCTCTGTAACAATAACGTTCTTACAATATTATTTTGGCTTGAATGTAGTTAAAAGCGTTTTGTAACCAGAAAGTCGATATCTCGAAAGTTCCGCGCAGCATTATACATCCTTAGGAGATAATTTCGAACGCTTAAACTCTTATGATAGACCGTTTACGCAGTTGCAAGAAGGGAGAAATTCAGATGTGTCGGAGGAGGTTAGCTAAATCCTGTGAATCACGCGTATTCATTGAAATCCAGATGTGAACGAATGCGAGGATAACAGCAGTAGTTGCGAGCATAAGTGCGTGAATACAGCGGGATCGTTTCGTTGCGAGTGCCCGAAGGGGATGAAACTGGGCGAGGACAGGTTCATATGCAAGGGTGAGTGATTTGCGCCGGAATATACATACATCGTCGACCATGCAAACTCCTCGTCTCCTCGCGGAAAGCAACAAGTGTGAACACAATCGCGAACGAGTCCGCCATTTTACTGATATTTATTAGGGTATATGTCCCAATTACCGTGCCCTGTCCCTATTACCGTGCCTTTATGCTTAAAGAAGCTTCAATTGTTTAAAAATGCAACCTACTCGTTTGTAACACATACATTGATAGTTTAACTTAATTAAAAAAAATTCTTTCCTTATTTATGTATGCGAGTATTTTTGTACGGCTTCTTTAAGTATATAGGCACGATAATAGGTACAGGGCACGGTGATTGGGACATCTACTCTATAAGAAATTCAGTCGTTGGCATCAATAGTCTTTTATTGTAGTTATTCACAATTTCGATTTA
Organism: Andrena fulva; assembly: GCA_946251845.1. Taxonomy (NCBI): domain Eukaryota; kingdom Metazoa; phylum Arthropoda; class Insecta; order Hymenoptera; family Andrenidae; genus Andrena; species Andrena fulva. Next base: position 40,470,133 of record OX276328.1, on the reverse strand, counting down.
GTGTTACGTTTGATTTAATTATTATTTTCTATATAAATTAATTTCAAATATTATTTCCAATATTCAAATCTTTTTATTATATTGAGTTCACGCTTTAAGTATTTTTATTTTTAAGAATGGTGAATAGAAAGTGGTGTAAATATATGTATGTAAATTTGTCAAGGATAGATCGAAATTTAATTTAATGTTGGGGTAATACCTGCCGACTTTAACTTCTGGGATTAGTCGAGGCACTTGTGGAATTTAAATTTTTTCAGATTTGTGTTAGGCGAATTTGTAATATCTATGGGTGTTCCACAATGATATTTATAAAAGATATTGGTACTGTTGCTTATGATAAACGAAAGTATAGAAACTGAAACCAAAAATAAGACTTGTCAAGAGAATAAGGGTGCCTTTGTGCAAATGATTAACCCTTCGTGATCACACCTTCTTATAATCACAACTTGGTCACACCGGGTTCACTGTACCCCAGCGTCATTTTTTGAGTTACCATTTTCGTATTTTTGAATCTTTTAACATTTCAGTGATAATTGTACATTCGTGATACTTACATAGTCATGGTGTAATAGTCTTTTTCTCAGGGACCCTAACTGTTATAACCTAAATTTTAAAAGTTATGGCATAAGAATTAATATTTTTGTTTAAATGATTTTGGTTATGAATAACAATTATCGATGACGGATATCGAATTTGGTCACTAATAACCATTATTGTCGACCGAATTATTTATTGGTCACTGGTTACTGGTAACCAAAACAGAATTCCCGCAATCAGTATTGGTTACTGGAAACCAAAACAGAATTCCAGCAATCGAGTTTGGTTATACTCATTGAACTATAAAATATCTGGCCAGGCCAAGAGAGATAGTGGCATTTAATGGGTGTCTATCCTGTATTATACACCATTCTGTAGTAAATGTACTTCTATCCTGTAGTAAATTTGAGTAAGAGTGAAACAGCATCCCACGCTGTGCAACTATCTTTTTTCAACAGCGCGCCGCGGCTCCTAATACCCACAGTTCGCATTCCAGATATTCTATAGTTCAATAGTTATACCGTAACCGAAAAAAATTCGCGCAATATATATTGGTTATACCGTAACCAAAAAAAATTCCCGAAAGATATATTGGTTATGCCGTAACCAAAAAAAATTCCCGCAATAGATATTGGTTATACCGTAACCAAAAAAAATTCCTACAACAGATATTGGTTATACCGTAACCAAAAAAACTTCTCGTCAACGATAACGGTTATTCGTAACCAAAAAAAAATTCTGGTCATCGGTAATGGTTATTCGTAACCGAAAAGAATTTCCGTCGTCAATAATGATTATTAGTGACCAAAAAATATTTCCGTCGTCAATAATGATTACTAGTGACCAAAAAATAATTCGGTCAACAATAATGGTTATCAGTAACCAAAAGAGATAAGTCTTAATATTTTTTAATCACTTGATTTTTCGGAAAATTTATGCAGTATTTGATGAAGACTGACTTCTATTTAAATAAAAATTAACCTTATCTCAATGATTTTTTTCGAAAAAATTTAAAAAATAACTGTTATTTCTGGTCTCTGCTTTTTCTAGAAATGTAAATTTTGGTATGATAAAATTTGTAGTTGAAAATGACCGATTTTCCACGGTCGTGGGAAAAACCGATTTTTTAATTTTTTTTTTATTTTTTTGTTGCGATAAATCCCCTTTGGAAGACGTAAAGGTGCGACATTTCCAATCGAAAATTGCTCTTGGGGTGCGATACACCCCGTGTGACCATGAAGGGTTAATTTAAAAAATTATTTACAGTAGTATTATTCATTATGTTTACTCCAACAGATTATTACCTGCAAACTAACTATGTAGTTCGTGACGTAGCGCACACCTAACAGGTATTCAGTTGTCTAATTTCTCCAAATTTTCAACATGGCATAAAAATGTATTACCTATGCTGGTAATATAAATAGTATTTTAAAAACGAGCAAACTAAGTTATAAGCAACATCCTACCTGCATCTTATAATGTTACCCTGGATCTTCTGTATCTGCTTAAAAGCATTTTTTCTATACAGCGTATTAAAATGGAACATCCTGTATAGTGTATAATATGAACAGAGGTTTTAGAAGCATCCCTTGGAGTGCAATAAAATAAACCAAAGTATAGTGTAGTAAAAATAGCAAAATTTAAAATCTCAATTAATTGATACTCTGATTAAACATGTTTACATACATTTATTTACACCCGATTCACTACTTTAAGGGGTTATACCTAGTGAGGAGGCCGGAAAGAGGCAAATGTTTGTGAATTTTTTTTTGAAAAACGGAAGCATGTATTTTTACAGAACTTTTTGCGTTTAAAAGAGCAACATTTAAAGAAGATTTGGTAATTTTTTCGTAAAAAAATATTTACGTTTATAATAAAATTACAACCTACATCCAAGAAGCCTTTTTAAAAAGTTGTTTTGCGGTGAGCACTGCCATTCAGAACCAGATTATCTAAAATAAAAAAACAAAAAAGATTTCGTTAGTATATTAATGTATCTTCCGATTGACGGGGGAATTTCCGAAATATTAATTTAAAAAAAAATGGCGACTATTTAAAGTTTGAAGTCCTGATTTTCGCGCGAAAAACCGTCATTTTTCGTTGATAAAATCGAAAATATACATTGACAAAAAAAAATGCGAACGACATTCTGTAGATTTTCATATAAAAAATAAGCCCACAGAATTTTAGAAGGATTGGCGCAGTGGTTGTTGAGATATCTTACTCACCGTTTTTAAAAAGGCTTCTTGGATGTCCTTGTAGTTTTATTATAAAACGTCAATATTTTTCTACAAAAAAATTACCAAATGCTCTTTAAATGTTGCTCTTTTAAGTGCAAAAAGATCCATAAAAGTATATGCTTCCGCTGGTTAAAAAAAAATTCACAATCATTCGCCTCTTTTCGGCCGCCTGACTAGGTATAACCCCTTAAGGGGAAATCCCATTCTTTGTACTAGAAACATAGTAAAATTTAGGATCTTTTTTTAAAGAAACCAGCGATTCGATTCATCCGAAATTTGGACCATGTTTTGATGCATCTTTGAGGAAGGTGCTAGTTTCTTAAAAAAAATTCACAAATTTTGCTATGTTGTTAGCCGATGAAATGGGATTTCACCTTTAAACGTTTAAAATATCCTGCGAAAGACACGTTTAAAGTATTTGAAATTACTTCTCTGCGTTGCTGTTTGATGTTTAGATATCAACGAGTGTCTTCTGAATAACGGGCACGGGCCTTGTCAGGATACGTGTCGGAATACCATAGGCGGCTACGAATGTTCCTGCGACGGTCTGCAGGACTCCGAACTGTCAGCCGACAACCACACATGCCAGAACTCAGGACTGTGCGGCGTCAACAACGCTGGATGCTCTCACACCTGCCTCTCCACGATGGGCCGTGTATTTTGCCTCTGCCCGGACGGTTTCATTCTGGAGGACGATTGGAAGACTTGCCAAGGTAATAGAATTTCTGCCCCGCTTATTTATTTTCCTATTAGAAATACGACGAAATTATAATAATCTATTCTGAAGAAAATGTGGAAAACATTGAATTGTTGGATATATTAGCAAGCGAACAGTGGAAATTGGTAACTCGAAGATACAAGTTTCGAGTTTCGATGGTACGGAAATTAGACTGATGCTAAGATTAGGATACAATTACTGTATATATGGGTGTCTCATAATGTATGGAACCTCTTCACTGTCAGGAATAGATTCAGCGCTTAAAAATAATCGCATCAGACTGTTAAACGAAATGAGGTGTATATACACTTTAAATAAAGGAAAACGCAGTCCACCGACCATTACACACTATGTACTATATAAGACAAGCGTACAGATTGAACATTAATGTGGGGATCAGGAACCCCCATAACATAAGAGGACAATACGGAATAACTAAGATCGGGAAGTCGGCGGTAGCCGAGGTGGTTAAGGCGGCTGGCCAGCGCGCTACGAATCGCGAGATCGCGGGTTCGAGTCCCGTCCCGGAGGCTCGCCTTTTTTTTCCGTGATCCTACCATTAAGGAAAAGCAGAAAAGCGGTACATTACTCAACCACGCTGTATACAAGAAACAATCAAAAATAAAAGAAAAATCAAGCGGAAACACGCACGCCGCAGCAGGTGTCGCTAGATGCAATAAAGCGCGCGCATATACAAAACGCACATACACATATTTGTGTAGACATCAACACAGACCATGTGAACATATATTCTATTTGATTTATCGGGGGATAACACACGGTTCAAACGATTGTGGCCGGTCGAGATTCGATTGCGGGATAGCTTACCATGGTTGGCCCTTTTTCGTCGCTAACATTCTACAGTATTTCATGAGCATGATTTAGGGCACTGTCAAGTCACCGATTCCCATCTAGACAATTCCTATTTCGCGAGGAAACATCACCGTGACGAATGCAGGACGCGTCGCTCTGAAATTTCAGCACTGCAGAAAACTCCACACACCACGCAGAACTGTGGATAGAATTGTCGCTTTTGTTTACACACGTACGTTTCTGCTAGCTACACTCTTCAGTCGGCGTTTGCATGCGGGCAAAATTGTGGTACTTTATTTTGGTCCAGTCTTGCGCATCATACTTTTCAACGCGACACACCGGAATAAGCGTTCTACGCTTACCAAGTGTAAGGGTGAAAAAGTTCACCTCCATCAGGCGCGCCACACTTCTAAAGGTGAAATCCCACGGCGCGGAAAGTCAGAGTTCAAATCCCGGTGCGGATATTCTACTTTTTTTCTTCAATTATTCTCGACTTTCTCTTTCTATATTCTCAGAAGACTAAAGACTTGAAAACTGTTAATTTACAAAGCACGGCACACGGACAGAAGGTAGGGTACGCTTGTAGTGGCGCGTTACAAGCCAAAAGAGGATCGCATCTTTAGCAGCAAATCAAGCTTCGAAAATACTTTGTAAATTAACAGTTTTCAAGTCTTTAGTCTTCTGAGAATGTAGAAAGAGAAAGTTGAGAATAATTAAAAAAAAAAAAGTAGAATATCCGCACCGGGATTTGAACACTGGACTTTTTGCTTGCGACCCAAGCGCTTCGATGTCGGTAAAACGAATTCTCGCCGGAGAGCGCCGACCGACCCGCGAAAACCCACGATTCTGGCATCACTGCTACGAATAGTTTGCCCAGGAACCCATTTCCCGGCAACGCTGCGTGTGTAGAGCGGTATTTAAGAAAGCAGGAATTGAATTATGCTCGGAAACGCCACGCGCATAGAATAGAGTCCCAAAAATTATTCTTAAAGTAGACAAAAAAACTAGTCCTTTTCGTAGCCGACATTTTTTTTCAATTTGTCGCAAAAGGGCGGGCACATGTATTCAGTCATAAAGTCGATTTCTATGTTCAAATGTCCACCCTTTCGCGATAAATTGAGATGGTCTTATTAAATTACAGTTCTTGCTGCACTCTTTCAAGCTGTTGGCAATATAAATCAGCATTGATGGTTGTATTTGGATCGAGTAACCCCATAATATTAACGAAGTGGCCGACAAAATTTATGCAGCAACCTAATATTGAGAAACTGCGACAAAGTCGATTTTGTGGATTCGAAACAGGGGAAGAGCATTAAATAAAAGAAATACGGTCTTGTTGGTTTGTAGATGTGGACGAATGCGTACAACCCGACCTGCAAACAGAAATGTGCCGCTATGGTTGCATTAATACACCAGGATCTTATCGATGTGCTGAAGCAATGGAGCTGAAGGATCAGCCGATACTGGACAGCTTGTCGATCACCTGCCTGCCAGGTTACGAGGCCACCCCCGATGGAACTTGTATCGGTAAGTGGTTTAATCCGTACAATCGATTTAACAGGACGTCGGATTTGGAAATACAGCCCTTCGGCCGGCACATTCCAATGACTCACTCTGTTGGAAACAATTCTATTTTAACATGCGGTTATAATTCTTACGATACAGGTAGGATTCTTCTACCCTGTGAAACGAAAAGTCAATTTCGCGTTCAGCACGGATCGATTAATTCGAATAGCATGAATAAGTTTCTTGTTATTTGAAATCTAAAGGGTGTAGCAGGTTACGAATGTTACGATGGCCAAATGTGAGTCATTCGAAAGCTTACAAAACAAAACAATTTGTGGTAAAAAGTGAAAATCAGGGTTTTGCTGAATTTCTCCTATGCAGGAAAATTTTTTAAAAAAATCAGGGGCATTTTTGTTACCGAGACACATATTAGGGAATTGTTTCAGATTTTAAATTTCACTTGGAGAAGAAGAGCCGTCGCACAGTGGTGCCAAATCACTAAAAACCGGAAAACCACTCAAAACGTACTGCAATTTAGTCAGAAATCGGCGCCCGGGGGTTTCTGGGGTCACTGATTAGGTACGAATCTGAAATTCAAAAATTTTAAAACAAAAAAAAAACGAATCCAATATGGCGGGCAGGTATATCAGAAACATATCAGATTTGGTCTAAACTTGGTATCCTACAGCTTTCGAGGTCGCTGATTACGAATCTGAAGTCAAAATTGCAAAGAACCAAATGGCGGATCTAATATCACTGGTATAAACGTTGTATTGAGGTTAGGATTACAAAACGCACTCGCGCGCTGCAAAGAAAAATACTTACAAGGAAAAAACACGGCTTCTGTTTTAAACGTTTAGGATATATATATTTGAACAAAGATTGAGAAAAAGGAAAATGGATTTAACATTAAAAAATATATTCGTTGGAATGTTGGCGATCGGTCAGCGCATCGATCGCGCGGAGCGCCCTCTGTGTCGGAAGTTGCGGCGCGAAGTACGAACAAGACACGCGGAATTAAAGTATTCATTTTAACTCGTTGTGTTCAAGTTAATTTTTGTGAAAATTTATTATTTTCCGATTTTCGACTGAAACGATATAATTAGAATGTGGAATTTTATATGACGACGTTAATTTCAAAACTTTTTAAAAATTATTTTGAAAATTATATTTTTCCGATTCCAGTGAAAAAACTCAACATTTCTGCGTTTAGTGGGTCACGTAGTTCAAGTATTATTGTCGAAAATAATAAAAGGAAAGTATGGATTATAAGTGATGTTTGAAATAATGAATGCTGTGTTATTCATATAATAAATACACTTGGCACTTTAAATTTAAATATCTTAAAAAACCACAAATTTTCTCAATTGGATATCATACTTGACATGTTACTTTATATCAAGAAACTTGTTACAGCCGTCGTCGGCTCTGCGTAGCTGACAAGGGAAGTTAGGCAACCCGAAAATTTAGAAAATTATGTAGTTTATTCGTAAGACAAACCCTACTTTTTTAAGTGCGTAAGACTTTAACTTTTTTTTGACAAAAATGCGGAATCTTTTTTCGTGGAATATCTCGAGAACGGTGAGGGATATCGAAAAAAGGTTTAAACAAAAGTTTCATCCTTTTTTTATATCTACAAAACTGGGTAAAAATAATTCTTGGAAAATCCATATTTTTCAAGTGTTACGCAGTTTTGAGATATAAAAAAAAGATGCAACTCTTGTTTAAACTTCTTTTCGGTATCTTTCACTCTTCTCGAGTATTCCGCGAAAAATAAAATTTGGTATCCTTTTCAAGCAGTGATTTCACCCCCCAAAAACTGCACTAAAGCACCAACAAAAATTAGCGCACAAAGTTGCATACTTTTCTGAATTTCCGGGTTGCGACTTCCGGTCCACGCACCAGATGGGACGACTCATTTTCCCCTACAACACACATAGGGAAATAGGAAAGCAATCATTACGCTTTAGAAGGTGTTCTCGCCCCGAAGAACTAAGAAGTAGCAGAAAATAAAATTGCCTGATACTTCTATCGAAGTTTCCTACAGACCTGCAAAGTTCAAAAAGATCGGAATTTTCGGGTCACCGAAGTTCCCTTGTTAGAACACAACTGTAGCCTGACCTAGTCTCTGGAATCACGTTCTGTATACTCGATAGAATTCTTCTAATAAAGTAACAATTCTCAGCTAGACTTTTCTCCTATTACAAAGGGGATGATCTGCCACAAAGTGCGTGTTGTTAGTCTCGTTCTTGTTACGATAATGGACGCTTTTTATCGATCGCATCCTTGCGGCCTGAGGGAACCCACATTGCAGTCTTATGTGTATCCCAGAGGAATGTGTTCGACGCGGTCGTAACAACGATATTCTTCTTCGGTCAGCGTAATTGCGTCTGTCGTTCATTTCGTAGCGCGAAATTTCGGAATAGCCGGCCGATGGGTAGCACGATAACAATTCCCCATAGGGAGATGAGCATCCTAACGAGATTCCGCCGCCCGGCCCTAGTCCTGCCCCATAATACCGTTCTAGACGATCCGGGGACGTAATCGAATTAGTTTACACATGGATCCACTCTGTAGGTCGGCGGCTTCTCCGTTGCAATATTGGATCTAGATCCGGGATCATTAGTGCTTAGAAAGCTGTCCGAATTAACAGTACAGCTGGTGATTCGATCCTTTCGTTCACTACTTTGCTGATCCCAACGAAACAAATGTGAATGTTTCTCTGCCAAACGAAATTCACGCAATGTACTGATGGCTATAAAAGTGGCACGAGCCATGTATTTTTCAGTTTGAGGTATCTACATTTTTGTATTTTTAACGTGCAACATAAATTTAAAAAAATGAACAATAATTTTTTATTAATATTTCGGAAACTAATAAATACCCGAAGCTACAATTTTAGATTTGGGGTCCACAACCCCTTCCCACCAAACCTCATCTTGATCGGCCACCGGTCCCTTTCGGAATAATATCCCATGAATTATTACGTTCAGACACTGTCCCTTGACATTTCGACCCCTTCGGGTGTTTGGGATTCACGTGACCCGGCGGGGTCATCGTTTCCCCCAGTGGTGTGGTGCAGCCGAGGTTTCCCACGAAAAACTGATATTCAATAATTGGAGGCACTCATGTCCCCACCACTTTCTAAGCCAAATTTCGTAGCATAAAAAGGCCCAGGAATCCATACTCGGTGGCTCATTTCAAATGTAGTAGGTACATTTAGAAGAAAGAGGCTAGCAAGATTGGGTTACTATTTCCTCCTTGAGGGCCCCGTATTTTCGCAGTACGTGTAAAAGACCTTAAAAGTTGGCATCAATTCTTAGGCGTCATGGAAGCTTATGTTAATTAAATAACTTAATTAGAAACGATTATTTTAAAGTAAATAAAACAACGGTTCCTTTTTTAACAGACAGAAAAAAATGTTTCGAACAAAAGTTTAATGGCGCAATAAGTGCTACAAACTTCCGATAACAAAATATTTGAAAAAGTTTTTTTTCATCAAATATTTTTCTTTTTAAACTCTTTTCAAAATTTCGTTAACGCAAGTTTCCAGCGCTTATTGCACCATTAAACTTTTGCTTGAAACATTTTTTTCTGTCTGTTGTACTGTGAGAGTTATACGCGGAAAAGTGGAAGTGCCAATTTGACTTTGAGGTTAGTTTTCACTTAAAGGGCGATAGGGCCCAAATGAAACACGCCGTTGTTCTTGTTTTGAGTCACTCTAAAAACCCACAAAGTTGCGTTCCAATCGGTGAGTCCGGGTTCACGGTGTTCCCTTGTAAGTAAATGTTTAATTGTGTATGAATTAAGGTTATACGAGGCAATTTTGAATTAAACTTTATGAACACCTGAAACTGACCTCTTCATCGCGAAGCAGAAGTTTAAAACCCAGAAAACACAAAAAATAGCTACACAAAATCGTTTGATAAATCGTTTGGAGGAAACATGTAATGGAGTTCCTACAGCTAACTGCATTTGACCGACTCGGGTAAGGAAGGAAGAGTTGTAGTAGGCTGTGGATATACGTTTTATTGTGCCCACATATTTCAACTACACCAGGGATAAAAAATCCTCCTACTCCACTGTGGTGCATTAGAAATTGTAGACAGGTGGGATCAGTTTCCGCGACAATCCCATACTAAACAATTGTAAAGTCCTGCGACTCTTAGTTAATATACTTAATACTACTTGTATATATTTTGGAATTCTTCTCATTCGAAAGCCCAAGGCAACCTTTGAATTTCCCGTTGAGCCGAACACACAGCGATATACTTTCACCGCTTGAAGTATATCGCATTATACAGTTACGAGGCTAAATTAAGTTTTCCTGGTGGCTCCCGGTGTTAACCAGGCACCGGTCCGTCCGCGAACACTTACCTTCCTAGTGGCTCCCGGTGTTAACCAGGTACCCGTCCATCCGCAACTAACAAACTTCGTAAAACAACCTCAGATCCTCGGCTTCGCAGCTGCCAATCTCATTGCCCTCAGCCTCGGCTCGTAACAGAATTAAATGTAATAAAATTGTTTATACATATAATGAGATATCTCACGTTTTATATTTTACAGCATATTTTATAGCACGCATATCACTGTCAATGTCTACATGGCAAAACAAATCTAACTCGAACAGGGCCATCTTATGTTCATTTTTTTACTTACTGTTAGTTAGTGAGTAGGGGAGAGGCTTGCAGGTTGCCACCCCTAAGCTTTTTTGAAATTAACGTATCGTTGATTTATGGTATAAGTTGGAAAGAGGAAGTGTTGAGCTACAATCCTGAGCTACAAATCATGCAAACTCTCGAAAAAGAAAAATTATACTGCAAATTATCGAAAGTATCTAAAATTGTCTCCTTGAAATTTTGGCTCGCAGGTTGCCACCCCCAAAAAATTGCTAAAAGTGTAAAAAAAACTCAAGTAAAAACCTAATTCAGAAAACTTTTCAAAATTTATTAAGTTTTATTAATAAATTATATTATTCAGATTTTCTTGACCTGCGTGCTGCCATACTAAAAATTTATAAAAATGTAAAAAATAAACCAAAATATGACTAAAATGCAATAAAAACACTTCACTTCAAACTCAATGACATTTGAGTGTAAACAAGCGGGAAAGAGAGAGGGGTGGCAACCTGCAAGCCAAAAAAGGAGGCAACTTGCATTCCGACGCATTTTTAGGAAAATATGAGAAAAAATTGTCAATTCATGATATGTTTGGAAATCTGTTTGGCATATGTAAATTAGATAAAAAAGACAACACAGTACGTATAGTTATCTTGAATTGTCTATGAAAATGTTCAATTTACGAGCACAAGGAAAGCACACAATTTCAATAATTCAGTTTCTTGACAAACACTATATTACCCTTCGCTCAGCAAACACAGCGTTATTGCGTCTGTCCGCTCCAGAGGTTATAAAATAGTGACACCTACTCTTTTAACGTCGATGTGAGTCAGAGTTGAGGTTCTGACACTGCTAGAAAGTCGAAATACAGCAGGGGTGGCAACCTGCAAGCCTCTCCCCTAGTTATTAAGTCGGTGCAAAAGTTCGTTTGCTCACAAGGGACGTTCGGCAACCCGGAAATTCAGAAAATTATGAAACTCGGTGTACAAGTAGAGTAGTTCATCCGTAACGCAACCCTATTTTTTGTTGGTGCCATAATGCAATTTTTGGGGGTGAAATCACCCCTTGAAAAAAATGTAGAATTTTCTTTTCCGTGGAATATTTCGAGAACGGTGAGAGATATCGAAAAGAAGTTTCAACAAAAGTTGCATCCTTTTTTTATATATGCAAAACCGCGTAAAAATAATTTTCGAAAAATCCATATTTTTCAAGTTACCCCCACCACCAACCCTTAAAATTAAGTTTTTGTATTTTGTAAATATACGCTGAAATACCTCTGGATAATCTCTTTTCATATATATAAATAGTTTATGTGTTATATTTTTTTTTGCAAACAAATAAAACCTCTATTACCGAATTTGAACTCCATTTTAGCAGTTTCCATTAATAAAATGGTTTCTTAAAGCCATATTTAAATTATTATTTATATAACGTTTAGACAGCTTTCAATTGTTTAAGCAAGACAGTACATACCTAAACTTGCATCCAAGGAAAACTTATTAAAGCTAATCAATCACGTGCATGAATCAGTATGATAACAGCACATATCTCTCACCGTTCTCGAGATATTCCACGGAGAATAAAATTCTACATTTTTTCAATGGGTGATTTCACCCCTAAAAAATGCATTATGGCTCCAACAAAAATAGGGTTGTGTTACGGATGAACTACTCTACTTGCACACCGAGTTTGATAATTTTCTGAATTTCCGGGTTGCGGAACGTCCCTTATCAGTGTCAGGCGATGTTAAGTATACGGAAATGTCTTTTTTGTACTACGCCTACTTGCACTTTTACTAGAAAAGTGGCAAATTATAGATAGCCAAGGAAAATACTTTGATTAAAAAAACAGGTAATATAGTTTTACTTCTACTAAAGACTTGGGTTCAACGCAGTGAACGAACTTTTGCACCGAGCTACTTAGTATTTAATTTGTGATCCTTGAGCCCACGTTTAAAAGCATTCTGTATAACTGTTTATACCTTGAAATTTCTCATCATATCGAAGTTCGTTTTGTGTTTCGATAATTTCTTAGATATTTCGATTGGCAACATTCGTAACAATTACGTCATGTTTCAATTGATATAAGCATAGAATTTATACTAAGAAGATTTAAAGCTTGAAACCTTTTCGGCTCCAGCGTATTTTTGCTGCCTCAGCGTCGAATAGAATAATTCTGTTCCCTGTTCTCGGCAACCTTCGCTCGGTCCTCTAATATCCTCCCAAGATTGACACCGTAATTTTATCGCCCGTAAATCTTCTCCGTAGCCGAATCCAGAATTCGTCAACAGTGTTAAATTCCGTTTAAGCAGTGGTTGCTCTGAAACTGATCTCCAATGTTTGCTTCTCGCTGCACTTAACTATCTATTTAATGATTTGTAGTTTGCAAAAGGACTTCACCTCTAGCGTCAATCAATTTTTTAGATTATCGAAGTTTCCCGGATCTTTATTTAAATATAATGCAGTAGAACAAAGCGTCTGATTTAACTATAGCTCTGACTTTGCACATAATGTTAGAAGTGAAGAAAGTTTTCAACGATTTCTATGAACATCATTCCATTTCCAGAATAAATATCTTGTAAAAATTAATCGACAGGATAATGATCTTGTTTTCTATGGGATTCTAGTATTTGTCGGGTAGCTTTCGAATTCCACCATGGAGAAACAATTCATTTTTCAAAGATATGGTATTCGCGATACATTTTTAGAAGCGATGAGTAGATATTCGAATTCAAGCTCCCTTTCAACCTCCCCATTTTCCAATTGTCTTTGAATCAGTTATAAGATTGAGTGTAGAAAATACCACGTTCCGTGTAAAAAAGGTCACGGCAACGTTGAAATCTTAAGAAATATGACACTTGCCAAAAATTATCTTCAAAAAATCAACTATCCAATAGACCTCATTGAAGAAAACATATGCTTCCACCCATACAGCACACTTCGTGGCGGCAACGTTGCAGGAACGTTGCAGTATCCTTGCATTATTGCATGGTTACAGCGCAATGTCGTTGTAACGTTGCTGCGACGTTGCCGTGCAACATTGCACGGGGCGGACATAGAATTATTGCTGCAACGTTGCATGAATGTTGCGTTGCAATATTGCACGGCAACGTTCCTGCAACATTTCTGCAACATTACAGCAACGTTACCACAATGTTGCTGCAACGTTGCGCCAGTATTGCGGCAACGTTCCTGCAATGTTGCCGCAACGTTGCTGCAACTACCATTTAAACCTAAAATATTTCCGTTGTTTTTAATGATACGAGAAAATGTCTAAGGGAAAAAATGTTTGCTTCGGAGAGACAATTATTCTGACGGAGACGATTTTGTTCTCAAGGTTATATTTCCCGAAATTTCAAGATCATCCACGGTTTTTTTAATGGGATGACGTATTTTCATTACTATAACGTTATAGCCAATAAAAATACAACTTCAACCATGTATAATATGATTTTGCATACATTCAATATATATATGGGTCATTCCACGTCAGCCGGATCACCTTCGAGTCCAAAATTTGGGGAAACGTAAACAAACGTGTGAGGGCTTAAATTGTTCGCCTGCACATGTACTTTGGAAAGAAAGTTGGCATTTTGAAAAATTCAATATGGCGGCTACAATCTGCGAAATTGGGAGATATTTTAGTAATACTATTAATAAAAATCCGAAAATGACTCGAACGGCTTGAAAATGAAGTGATTACGAATCGACATGAGTCGCTGATTACGAATCTGAGGTGAGAATTGCTGAATTCAAAATGGCGGATTCAATATGGCGACTATACACCCAAGATCTTGTTCCAAGGGACTGTAAGTTACTCAAAATGATAATGAAATAATTACTCGGGGTTTCTGTGGCCACTGATCACGTAGCTGAAGACAGATTTTCATAATTCAAAATGGCGGATGGAACATGGCCGACCAAAATTTTGAAAAATTTTCAATTTTCGTGAAAATTTGCATGCAGGGGTTCCTTGGATCGCTCGTTACGAATTCGCTGTCGGATTTCCAAATTTCAAAATGGCGGATCCGATACCAACGCGACGGCCGGGAATATAAGGGCCCTTGAATGGGTGGGATTCTAGGAGAGTACAAAGTAAACAGGCGGAAATAAAGTGAAGTAGATGGTTACTTCTTCTTCAGTTTTAAAATTTTTTCTTTGCGGATCCATCATACTGGATATGCCATTTTAATGTTTGCAAACCGATCTCATGTTCTTAATTAGATAAGTCTTGCCATTCTTTTCGTTTGCTGATTGTTTGATTGTTTATATATATATACCGTTATTATAATTTTGGCCCTACTGCCCGAAACATTGCAGGAGACGGACATATAATTATTGCTGCACCCTTGCGGCAACGTTGCGTGAAACATCTTGCACTGCAACTATCCTGCAACCTTGCTGCAACGAGAGTGTGCTGTATGGGCAGTGATATTTTTCTGTAATGTGAAAGCTAAAGGAATTCTTTAGATGTTAAGTTATAATGTCACACCCTGTAAGTACACCCATATGAAGAATAACAAACCTCTGTGTGCAGAAAGCTCCTATTAAGCGGCAGTGCGTATCGGAAGTGCTATAAATAGACTATATATATTTCCTTTTTGGCAAAAAGTCAGTTGGTTCCGACTATTCAAAGAAGCAAGATCTCTAGCCCATCTCTGGACGAAGTCGAGGAAAACGAATATGAATTGCATCTAGGTCCACGAGGTTGAAGGCTTTTCCTTGCTTATCTCGAATTTGCAAGGACTGCGCACTTCCCGACCTACTGGATTCTGGGACATGTATAATCTAGCACGAGTTAACCTGCGATCAGGTCCATAGTCGAGAAGTCTTTGGTAGAGTGTATTGCTGAAGCCTCTGGATAAGGCTTTCACCCTGGTACGCGTGAGATATCTGCGAAGGCGAGATGCTCCGGTAGTCGAGAGCCCCGGTCGATTCCTGTGATATCGAATATGTCTCGTGTTAATCGGGTAAACGCAAACACAATACTACACCGGGCATATATTGTATAGGTAATATTTTATGATTATACTACGTACATTTTCATATAACACTGTTAACAATAACAGATTTATAACATGTTACATCTTAATAACAGAATTATACAACATCTTTATTCTGGTAAAACAATGCATGTACTTATAATTTTTTCAAACGGGAGTATTCACAGTTTTGTAATCCTACAGGGCAAGGCACATGAAACGTGATAACTGATTAGGTATTCTCAAAAATATTGGAAATATTACTAAAGGTTGTTTAACAAAATTACTAATAAAATAAAATATTTATCGCAGAAGCCTGGTCTTTAATTTAAACAAACCGATTTTCTGCTACTTTCCTTTATTATTCGACTTTTCCGTATAACTTGGAAACGAAATGTTTCCCAAATAATTTACTTAAACCACTGTAAAGGGCATTAAATAAGGTAGCAAATAAACAGAATTAAATTATTTTATCACAAATAAGTTAAAAAATTGAAAAATAAATAAATGTAAAAAATATTAAATTATACATCATTGGAGCGGAATATTTTTTCCCTACTTTTTGGCGCGAATTTCATTTCGATATTTTAAAAAAGAAGACCCAAAAGGCGGGAAATTTTAAATCCGGACCACGGTGCGGCAGCGAACAGTATGCCGCGATGGATTCGCGGCAGTTTTTTATGCGTGGCGGCTTATGGGCAGCCGCAGCGGAAATGTTTGTCTGAACAACCCCATAAGCCGCCACGTACAGTAATGGATACTTTGCTTGTCGGCATATTAAAATCTTATAAAAATTAATTGCAACTGTTTATACTTTCATTCGTCCCTTAAGGTTCCAGTTGAGAAGAACATTTTTAATTATGATTTACATGGCTTAGATAATCTTGATGTAGCAAGGAATAATTATAAAATTTTAAGAAAATAATAACAATTAAGAAATATGTTCGAAACAAAAATTATATAAAGACTAACATTCTAATAAGAGTTTTGAAAATGAAACGAGAGAATTAGGGTTTGTCGGTTTTTAAAAACCGGGTTGAAAAACCGGTTTCTTTTATAAATTTGTAAAATTTGAAATCCGGTTTTTAAATTTAAAAAACCGGTTTTATGTACTAGAATTAATATGTAAAAATGAATTAATTATTTAATTAAAAACGTTAACATTTTGACTTGAAATCGCTATTCGCACACAAGCATATTGTAGTAAGTAACAGTTTACTGTAAAACTAATCTTCATGAGTTCATATTTTCGGAAGAATAATACTAGATTTATAAATTATATTTTGTACGGATTTTAGTTATTTTAGTTTGTTTCATTTGGTTTTGAATGCAGTGTATTTTATTGTGTTATATTTTTGTGAAGCCATAAATATTAAATGAACTCAACAATGATACGGATTTTAGTTTTTTTTTATTTATTTGCTTTTGTAAAGATAGATTATATTTTATTTTGTTATACGTTTGTAATTCAATATATATTAAAAGAACTGAACATTTTTAAAATAAGTATAAATATTTATTTTGTATTTTAAATATATTTTTTTGTTGAAAATTCGAAAACCGGTTTTTTGGGAATAGTGGTATTCGAAAACCGGTTTTCTCAAAAGTCGGTTTTTGTATAAACCCTAGAGGGAATCCCGATGACGGCTTTAATAAAACGATAAGTGCATAAGTCCAGATGAAGAATACCTCGAATACCTTTTGTAGTGTTTTAAAATTAATACAAATTTTTACATAATTCAAGCCAGCCATCCAACTTTCTTTTCCATCTGTTGCCTACAGCCCTAAGATTAAATATCATAATATCCTCAGCGGAAAATTAATCGCCAGGATATTCAAAATATAATAGCCGGCCAATCTAAAATCTCGGTCGATTCAGCTTCATGAAAACACCCCGTTAAATTACTGTCCGCAGTTTTTTGATTCACGGCAGTTAACTTTACTCGAAGCGGAACAACCGCTGCGTACTTTATATGATGAGCTAGCCATAATTTCATTAATGAATTCATTTAATTTTTGCAGAGCGCACGGCAACGTCGCATTTATCGCGGTCTTTTCACCGCGTTCAAATCGCGGCCGTTAAAGCAACTTAGGTAACCCCTGCCAGAGTTGGACAAAATTTAATTTAATTACTAATTACTACTTGCTAATTGTTAATTACTATTCACAATGGGTCTCAATGGGTCATGTGGGTCTGAAATTGTAGAATTTGACAAACTATTTTAATAAAAAATATAGGATGAAATTATAAGAATAGTTAAATTTTGTTCTCAACACAAACAGCCAGTAAAAGCAATTATTTTGTTTGTTTCATCTAATATCACGTATTTTTTCATTCCTCCAAGGCCTCTTTAACAAATAACGCAGTTGTTAAAGCGACCATGACAATACCTTATTAATATAACTGTTATTATAAATAATGCTTGACGCGATTCATTGTTGGGATTGATTTTGAGCTACCAGTTGATTTTTCAGCAAACATTGCAACAACGATGAACGTTTTATATTTGTTTCTATTGTAATGTTTAACTTCTTCCTTCGGTTATTCCTAAATAAACACTGGGTATTGCAGGCAAATTACAGGTAAAAACTTATAGAACTATTACAAACAAATAAAATCATTTAACAAATGTAAGTTCCCAAATTTATTGCTTACAAAATGATCCGCTAGTCAAAGGGTTGAGGATACATTGACAAAACAGATCAATTCTCATTTCTTTGGGAGACAAATAAGAAGTTCACTACGAGCCCTTTGCTTGTCGAAGGAACTTCGACTACTCGCAAAGGACAGTGGGCTAGAACGGACACGGGCTAAACAATTCGAAGTTCCAGGTTCGTTGCTGGTCCAGCTTAACTGTAATTTCGGTTTACACAAACTTCTTGCGAGAAACTTTCATTAATGGGGCTTAACTTCGAGACCGTTTCACGAATGAGTAAGAAGGGAAAAAGGAAAGGTCATACAAGGGAGTGTCCTCCTTCTCTCGGTCGGCGGGAGAGTTTCGCGCGAAAAAGCGGAATACGCGAAGGACATTGTAAAGTTTCTACCCCGCTACAAGAAATCCTGAATTAGTTTTGCAGAAGTCTTTATCGCAGGTTTTGTTTATCGCTCGCAAGAAAATCATCATTTTTTGGCATCTATGCCAGGCGGGCAGAGAGAAGCGTTATTGTATCTCCGGAAGACTATTGTTCCCGCTTCTTTCCCTCCGGAGGATTCAGCTTTCGCGCACTTCTTCTTCGTGCGCTTTCTTACGAGAAAGAGCCTCGAACTGTGGTAGGAGAAAGGGTTTTCCTCTACTTTCAATTCTGCTCTGTTTCCATTTTACAACTCGAGGAAAGCAGCAAGCAATTTCGCGACTTTTACAGTTGCTGTTAGCTAGGGTGCATGTGCTCATCATTGGGGTCTGTATAGACTGAGTTACGGCCGTAGTTACGCCAGTGAGGTTTACTCGCTAAACTATAACCGGGGAAGGAACCGTTTTCACTTGAGAGATTGACCAAAATCGTCTCCAATCACGGCTAACTTTCGTCAGAATTATTCGACGAGAGTGAACGGTATATACTGGGACTGGATGAAATAGAGCAATAGTTCAGGACTCTTGGTCAACCTGCGGTCGGTGGCCAGGGGCCGTGATGAATAATAACTAAGTGCAAAATGGAGACGTCTACTGATGAAAATTTAAAATTTAATATTCTTCGTTTGTTTTTATGAGTGTGCTACCAATTGATTGGCAATGTTTCTTCGATGAAAATGAATCTAGACTGTTTTTAAGGGGGTACACCACCTTGTAAGCCTAGAAGATTGAGTAAATTTAAAATTTGCTTTCTCGGGTAATTTTTCAGTGAAATATTGGGATCTTGTTAGGAGATGTTAGGAAACATTTTAACTTTATTTTCATACATTATTTATTACTTAAAGTTTTAAAACGGCGGAGTTATACAGCATTGTCTGCCGCCATGTCTTGCCAGCTGGCCCCCAGCACCGAAAGCGATTAGAACATGAAAAATAAAAAATACTTATTTCAACCTAAAGAAAAACCTACAATCTCTCAGTATAAGTAAAGGTAAAACCAGCGGCGCTGGCCGTGATGGACACATCGGTTCTCGTTAGATCACCGAAGTTAAGCATCACGGGGCGGGTACTGGGGAAGGATGGGTGACCACCTTTTTCTCCCGGTACGACGCTCGCTGCTGGGACCCGAGGGAGAGGAGAGGAAAAAAGATAGGACTATTATTATAGTTCGGTTGGGCTATATAAGCGATATGCTTGAAATGCCATCCTGCTAATCACAGGAAAAACAGAAAACAGAAAACAGAAAACAGAAAACAGAAAACAGAAAACAGAAAACAGAAAACAGAAAACAGAAAACAGAAAACAGAAAACAGAAAACAGAAAACAGAAAACAGAAAACAGAAAACAGAAAACAGAAAACAGAAAACAGAAAACAGAAAACAGAAAACAGAAAACAGAAAACAGAAAACAGAAAACAGAAAACAGAAAACAGAAAACAGAAAACAGAAAACAGAAAACAGAAAACAGAAAACAGAAAACAGAAAACAGAAAACAGAAAACAGAAAACAGAAAACAGAAAACAGAAAACAGAAAACAGAAAACAGAAAACAGAAAACAGAAAACAGAAAACAGAAAACAGAAAACAGAAAACAGAAAACAGAAAACAGAAAACAGAAAACAGAAAACAGAAAACAGAAAGCGACAAGGTGAATAACGTATAGTCCAATTAACGAAAGAAGGCGCCTTGGGACCGGGGCCAGAATTTGCGACGTTGCCGCTACTCCAGGCTCGCGATTGATGCTTCCCCTACGCGGCTCCCTACGACTTTGCCAATGACTTTCGACTACTTAGCTGTGGGCCTAGAGTAATCGTTGTCCTTGTCGGGTGTATATTGCTATCCTCTTCCAGAGGGCGAACCCAACGTCCTTCCCATAGAAATTTGACAGAGTGTCGAATCTTATTGGCAATTGCGGCGCGCGCCATGCAGAATGAATGGCGGACAAGTCGAGGAATACAGGCTCATAGAATTTGTTATTCTATTTAGCGTCATTCCACGGCAAATAGATCACTTTATGCAATCGATGTCAGGGATTTTGTTCAAACTGAAATATTATATAGGAAGGGATTTCAGTCATCACTTTGCTGGTTTTGAATTTGTTCAATTTTTGCCTATTTTCATGAATCCGAGCTGTACTTGTGAATTTTTATCTCGGAAACTCTTTATCGTATTGAATTAATTCTTTTTTCATTTTAATCTAGAAAGTGCGGGCTATTCTGATACTTTTAAGCCATCCTTAAAGGAACGAATTACTTTCAAGCCATGTTTAAAGGATCGAATTCCTGTCGGAAATGAAATGAAATATAGTTTTACAATTTCGAAACTTTATTCTGAAAGATTAATTCTTCTCGATTAAAATAAAAGAAAATTAACGCAATGCTGTTGATAGTTTTCGAGTTAGAAATTCGTAAGTACAGCATCTTTTCACGAACCTAGGCAGAAATTGCACAATTCAAAGTCCCATATTTTGTAACCAAGTTCAGAACCTGTTAAACAATGACTCAAACCTTTCCATAATTTCGCGTGATTCACAAAATACATATTGCATTCTGATCAAAGTCTCTAAAAATGTGACCGATTTGGCGTGGAGTGACTTGTAGATGGAGGAATCTGTTTTATCGAGCGAGTGAAAGAGACACAGTTGCGCTTGAAGATAGAAAGAAACGTCCGATCTGCTACGCAACGTGGCAACGTCGCACGAAGTACGGAGCAGGCATTGGGTCTGTCCCGAGTCACGCGCGTCGGCCTAGGGGCCGCCCAGGCGCCTTCTTTCGTTAATTCGACTATAACTGTATGCAGGGAACACGATGATTCCTATTCCTTCTTGATATATTAATATTTATTTATTTTCTGTACTGTCTAATATTAGTTCGTTCGTTCGAAGTATCAAAACTTTTTCTTGTTATATTTAAGTCCTTCCAAATTAAATCTACGTATAATATTATTTTACATTATACTTCCAGCAAACGAATTGTTTCTTGTTCCTACTTTTGGCAGTCTTGGTAACTGTTTTACATTGTTCATCTATTCTATCCATTATACTCGAACCAAAACGCTCCTTGGAATTTTAAAAACCTTTCGACGTAAATACAATTAGAATTAGTTTACTAAGCCTTTGTTGTATCCTTTAAAGCGACGTATCTCATTAAAAGTTACTTTTTAATATTACCTCTATTTCCGTAGCTGACGAATTTTTAACAAAAGTCTTACACCGCCCGCGACGTCGAATAATCTTTACAATAACCACGCTTTTGAGAATGCGAGGGAAATTGTAATTTTCTTTTATTGCCACATTATTTTCGGTACTTTGAAACTGACTGGCCATAAAAACTTCCAGAATGTTGGGCAATTTTTAACCCCCCTTGCTATTGCTTTCCTCGTCACAGTTTTGTTTGAACGTGGCACCTACTTCCCGCCAGTATCATTATAAGTTTAGAAAATTGTCATAACGCTGCCGGTGATAAAAATTTTATGCGGCCTAAAGTGCTCCTTCCATGCTAGCAGAGAGCATGGTACATATTCATATTTGCAAGTATCTCGTTACCGGTTAACTTCTGGCACTTTTCGCTGCAGCTTTTTGTTTTGAATCATAATAATGAACGCTGGGGATGTGTGTGTTTATGCTACTCGTGCTCACAGCTATTTATATTTGCTTGCAATATTTTAATTTTCACCTTCTTGCTTCTAGAAGCGTGTTAAGGGGACTTGTACACAAATGCATTAGCAAATATCTCCAAACTTGCGCACTTTCTCGTTAGAATTTTACCACGAGCTAACACGTTGGGAAAAAAATTTATAAAGCACATTAGGCACATTCTGGCATTCAGAAATTGTGCCTAGAATGCCACAGCTTTTTTTCAAGAGTATTTAACCAGGCAATTATAAAAACATTCTGTTACGTGCAAGACTTATGTAGGTTAGGTACACTGTTAGTTCATCGTCGTTTTAGCAAAACGTTTTTATCCAATCTCTTCGCAATTGACAAAAACTGCATCATTGGATAAAAATGTTTTTAAAAATCTGATCTGTCCGGCCTTTCGCACAGTGTTTAAGGGTAGTTTTAACTGTCAAAAAACGTGGACACTTGAATGATTTCATGATTTTCCTTGAAGTCGCATCACGTTTTCGAAAAAATGGAGAATATGCAATTTTTGGGATCATTTTAAAACGGATTGTATGCGATGAAAAAAATCTCATTAAATTGGCCACCAAGGGCTCTGAAAGGAGAATTTCCGAGCTTTCCAAAACACTCATGAAAATTTTTTTACGATCATGCGTTCGCATGTTATAGGTGTTCAAAGTGAAAAGTACCTTTTTGCTTTGATCGCGAATAACTCGGTGAATAAAAATCATACAGCAAATAAAAAAAAAGAAATTAATGAGAAATGTTTGCTTTATAAGAGCCTTCCATCGGATTTACCTGAAAAAAAGTTTTTTGACTCGTGCATACGTTCAAACTAGGCAAGAAATTTTGACACCTCGTTTCCTGGTCTTCATCTTGACAAAGCAGTATCATAATGGATGAAAAACTTTGAGTTTTTGATGGAAAAACTATAAACTTCAAGCGTTAAAATGCTTAATTTAAATATTTTTTGCTACCATTTTTCCCTGAGCTACAACCATTTCAGAGATCATAGTGTTCCTTTAATTTCGACCAGCAGTGTAAATAATTTTTTTAATATGCAATGCAAAAAACTTGATGTTTTTATATTAACTCTTCTATACGATTCATATATTTAATCAAAATATTCCTGAATTTTAAGCTTCAGATATACCAGAAGCCAACTTTTATCGAGACATAAACCCCGTGTACAGTAGAAAAATTTAACACACTAGCCCTTAAATAATTGTTATGAAAAATACTGATGTATCTACCTCAATTTATTACAGAATATAGTTATTCGTAATAAATTTGTTAAATATTTATATGCCTAATGAGCACAACAATCGCATACAAAATGGCGACAAGACAGATGTTTATTGATTATTGTTTAATCGAGCCTCTCAAAATTTACCGCCACAAAACACTTGCTTTTAACACTTGCAATTCCTTTCTGCAACAAAGCAGGATATTGTTACTTCGCGTGCTGCATGCGTTTCGCTGAAATTAATGCCACTGGTTCCATTTTCCAGCCATTGAATCGAATGAAATGGGGAGTCAAACTGTGATCAAACACATCAATATACACGCACGACTAATTTCGGTAACTAGCACGATGTATTTCACACCGTCAAACGTAATGTATTATGCACACACGCTGCAACAACAGCGTGTAACAACAATGACTTTTAAGTTCATCCAGGGAACAAACCGCAAATATAGGGTTAACATGATTGGTATATCGTGATTAAATAAGCGATCGTCGATACACAGTTATACGCGGCTGGATAATACATCAATGCGCAAATTATTGGGAGGAGAAATGAGCATACAGTTTAGAGTAAACTGTTTTTACTGATAATATAGCTTATGGGAGAGGGAAATAATTTTGAATCTACAATTTTTTTTAAATTTTGTAAGACAAAATTTTGAAAGATTGTATGACAGTGGAACCTCCAGTAGCCAAGCATCTGACATTCAAATGTTCTCCTATTGGCGAAAAAAATCATATGCTTCAAAAGAGGAAGATACAAGATAGACTAATACAATTGGTGGATGAAAATACAAGAATTGCAATTTGAAAGTAAGATGTTATGGTGCTTTTGCTTTAGTTTCTAATTATCAATGCAGCCTCTTCAGCCGCCTACTATATGATAACCCGATCGATGTTTGCCATGTGCGCACATAAGGCGCAAGAAACGGTGTAAAAAGGTGTCTGGCTCAGCTGCAAGTCCACAGATTTGCTTCGAACTTTCGTAATGAATAACGCTTAATGTGCCATTAAAAATCGTTTAGTCCTGGCTTCGGCTGCAACCTGACCTGAACTTCCTCCGTTTCAAATCTTCAAGATCATCATTCAAGAAGGAAGTATTAATTATGCCATGATAGTGTGAGGCGGGATGATAAGTTCGAAACTTTCACTTGGATTTTATAGAGATACTATTATCTCTAGAAAAGGGTGAATGTGTTTGAAGTTAGCTATATCATGTCAAATCTGTATCTATAAAAGAAGAAGTCCCGACTGACTGACTCACTCACTCACTCATCAACGCCCAGCTCAAACCATTTAACCTAGGAACGTGAAACCTTGAAGGTAGGTTGTTTTCATGACGTAGACACCCACTAAGGAAGGATTTTTGGAAATTCCATCTCCAAGGGGGTGAAAAGGGGTAAAATGTATTTTCTCGGACTCCTTCAGGGGACCTTCCGGTCTGGAGCCCAAAAAGATAGGTGATCTTTAGGAATTAATTAAAGGAAAACTACTATACATAATACAATGGGACTTTTTGCATTGTATTAAGGATGTCTTAAATTATATAAATATATTTTTCGTTTTATAATTAAGCATTGCAGACGGCACTGGGGAGTCGTTAAAGTCGAGGCGTCAAAAAATTGATCCGCATCGGTGGGACCTGTATCTCGAAAAGTTATTATCCGATTCGACTGAAACTTTTTTTATTTTGAAGAATATACTTCTGGCTAGGGGGGGAACCAGAAAAAAAATACAATAATGACATTTTTTGAGAAAATAACGACACTTGAAGTGTGAAATCACTTTTTCTCTATATTTTTCGTCCTTTCAAAGGCTTTAAAAATTATAAATTTTCAATTTTTGTATTTTTTTCTGGTTTCCCCCCTAGCCAGAAGTATATTCTTCAAAATAAAAAAAGTTTCAGCCGAATCGGATAAAAACTTTTGGAGATACATGTCCCACCGATTTTGAGAACACTGTTTCGGAAAAAACGCGTTTAAGGGGGTATACCCGTTTGAACCCTTGGAAAATGTGTGCATTTTGTGGATTTTTTACAAGTCAACAGCTTGATGAAGATTTCCCGTTTTTTTACTATGTTTACATAGTATTATGAACTACTTATAAAAAAAGTTTCAGTTAAAAACTATTGTTTTTCGGAAGTTATGGATACATATCCGAAAGTCTCTCGATTTTAGACGGCTAAACGGTGGGCGTAAAAACAGCTGTATGTCGTGTCTGAATTAAAAAACAATAAAATCTTCGTATAAAGTATGTCAATAGCTATCGTCCGTCGGGGCCGATTTTGAAAATTTTTAAAAATAAAGAAATGGTGAGAGATCAAAGGTAAAGTTACATTTTGCTAAGAGAAAAGGCCACCTTTTTTCTTTATAAATAATAAACGGGGAATCGGAATAAAAAAAGCCCTCGATGGACGATGTGGAATCTTATTACGATCCTGCATGCAAAATTGGAAGTGAATTGGTTGAACCTAGCGCGAGTTTTTAGGCCAACCGTAATGAAAAATATAGTTCCGAGAAAAACGCGTTTAAAGTTTTGACTTTGATGCCGCA
Organism: Andrena fulva; assembly: GCA_946251845.1. NCBI lineage: Eukaryota > Metazoa > Arthropoda > Insecta > Hymenoptera > Andrenidae > Andrena > Andrena fulva. The sequence goes on along the minus strand of OX276328.1, from coordinate 40,444,228 downwards.
TGCTACTTGGGTTGTTTCATTCAAATGCCTATAACTTCGCCCATTTTCCGAAATTTTACATCGGACTTGTTTCATAATATTTCTAAAACATCAAACTATGAACATATGTAAAAAAAGAAATCCGATTGTTCACACTTTCAAACGGTTATACCCCCTTAAAGTTTTACGTGAGCGCCGAGTGGCCGGTTGTTGCTCATGCATTTGCCGCTACTCAAATGCCTATAATTTCGGGAATTTTACGACTTTCAACAAATCCTTTTAAACACGTATTCCTAAAAGGTTGAACATTCGAAAAATGAAATAAAAAAAATTGATTTTAAGGGGAGGTTTCGGTCTAAAAATCGATTTTTTTTAGTTCATTTTTCGAACGTTCAACCTTTTAGGAATACGTGTTTAACACTTTCGGTACCAGCGCCGGATATATCCGGCATCCATCTGATGACCTGTGTGTACCAGTGCCGGATATATCCGGCGTCACGGAACCAGCCGTCGTTCCTAGCGCCGACTTTAGTCGGCATCTCCGATAGTTTAAAAAAAAAAAAAAAAAAAAAAAAAAAATTAGTCAAAAGCACTTTCGCGGAAATGTACGCCGTACTGAAAGGGTTAAAAGGATTTGTTGCAATTCGTAAAGGGACCTTAATTTATAATCAAAATGTGTTGAACAGGAGCAAGTCTTATTGCAGATAGTGCGCTCGTCCTCTCATGAATAATAATCAAACGTGTCATAAACCACGGAGTTTGCTCAACAACATGATGAAGACTTGGTGTAACGGTTCTCATGAACTAGCTTGTAAATACAGACGGTGCAGAGGGTGAAATGGAAGGGAGGTCGTTAAATCCTCTCATACATTGAGTGGACAATTAATTGTTAGGTAATTATCAACCATTCAGGGTTCAGTTAAGAATAGTTTAATCACCAGACTTCAAATAGTTATTGAATCTGTTTAGAGCTGTCTGTCATTCAGTCGCCAACTGAGCTGGACTACATTGTAGTACTCACAATCAAACTCTTACAAGGAGAGTATCTCAGGTGTCCGCCTCCGATTGCTTTGAATTTTTTATATATTTTGGGGGACCGAAAAATAAGATACACGTGTTTTTTTATAGCGGCCCGTTTTCATATTTAGAGGGTGAAACCACCCCTCAAAGTAATAAGATTTTCAGGTGTTCGTCTCCGATTGTTTTGGTTTTTGGATATGTTTTAGAGGACCGAAAAATAAGAAACAGGTGTTTTTTTATTTTGGCCTATTTGTAGGTTTAGGGGGTGAAACCACCCCTCAAAGTTATATGATTTTCAGGTGTTCGTCTCCGATTGCTTTGGGTTTTGGATATGCTTTAGAGGGCCGAAAAATAAGATATACGTGTCTTTCTATTTTGGCCTATTTGTATGTTTAGGGGGTGAAACCACCCTCAATGTTCATAAGCGGTAAAAAATTGTGTTGAATAAAAATTTATATGGATGGTGTTCTTGTCGTCAGTCACTATTAATAGGGGGTAAACTACCCGTAATGGTTTCACTGCGCATTTGAGAGACTTAAAAAATTCATAAAATTCTTAAAAAACGTTAGTCATAAATTCATTTAGGATGACACATCAATGGTTTTATGACCTTCTATCGCGACTGACAATGAGAGGTGAACCACCCTTTGGGTAGTTTACCCCCTAATAACGCTGACTAGCGACAAGAACATCACCCATGCAGCAAGTTCTGACGCAAATTTTTATATCAAGTTTCATTCTACACAATTTTGTACCCTTTATGAACTTTGAGGGATGGTTTCACCCCCTAAATATGAAAATGGGCCAAAATAAAAAAACACCTGTTTCTTATTTTTCGGTCCTCCAAAACATATCCAAAAACCAAAGCAATCGGAGACGAACATCTGAAAATCTTATTACTTTGAGGGGTGGTTTCACCCCCTAAATATGAAAACAAATTTGGTAGTTGATAAATAATATTTACTGTGATTAAATGTATATACTAGAATAAATGTACACATTCTGCATCACTTTCACGAATTTTGTAATTGAATGTATTCTAGTCTAAGAAGTATTAAATACGTAAAATGTGTTACGTATGGGCTGAGCGGATACTTTTGCAAGTAACTGTATATGCTCAAAACACCTTTATCCATGAAATAGCTGTATCCACCATACAGAGTGTTTTACCTAACTTTATCACCTGAAATATGTACGTGTCATGTTGTCCGACCCTTGTCACTATCCACGCGCGAACTGTCTTTGAGTCCTGTTCGGGTTGTAAAGCCCAATTAACCGTCGTGGTGCGCGTACAATACTGACTTGTCATTCGCCAAACTAATCTTGAATTACCGTTCTAGAAAACGGTACAGCGAGTGCTAAATACAGTTCGTAACCGATTGATTGAATGACAGTGGTCCACGCGTTGACCAAGTGACTACCTCCTTTAGCGAATGCAGCGAGATCCTCTGGTCCCCATGATGACCAAGCGGGGCAAGAGAATAATGACTGGGGGCATTCTCATGAGAATGACTTGCGGTCCGAATGCTGAAGTGCCTGATCCGAATAGTTCGCTGTCAGTGACGAGAGTAGAAGTCCACTTTTCCGACGTTTTGAGAGTGGATGTGATTTGGCTTTTGGGAGGTGTGGGAAAAATCGGATTGGTTGTATTTTCGTCGAAAAGGAGGGACCTCCCGTCTGTGAATTTGTCAGTACAGGAGGAACCCTCTGCTTCTTGACGAAGTACAGGAGGAAAGTACAACATGGGTTCCCAAAAGCTAGCGAAGTTGATTGGCCAGAGCGTCTCGCCAGGGTCACGGTTTCTGGCTGTATAGTCCCGCGAATCGGCGGTGGGTACAATGGTATACCTAGTACCTGGACGGGATATAATGAGGTTGTAAAAGCTGCTAGAGTCTCAAAGTTGACAGCTTCGAGTTTTTGGAAGAAGAAGTCTAAAACCTGACCCCCCAAAAAAATGTTAAACTTCTTCTTCCGCTACCTCAAAGCTGTACACTTTGGGAGTCTCGTAGCTCTGTCTACCTCGCTATATTCCTTGTATATAGGTAGTTGTATATGTGCCGGTAGTGATGGGCGTTCGAATCTCAGTTTCGAAACGAGCGATTCGAAGCTATTCAATACTGAAACTATTTGAATCGCTGCGAATCCTATTCGAAACAAGAATTTCTTGAAAGTCTTAATAGATCTTGAGTTGGAGTGTGCGAACCGTCTCGGGTCTCAAGGCTCGGGAACCCGAGGTTCGGGGCGGGTCGGAAAAGTTCGGGCGGGATCGGGCGAGATCACTCTCGAAACTAGGGCTATAGCTGTGGACCGGGTACCCGAGATACCCGGGACGAGGAAAATTCCCGGGTAGGCGCTACCCGGGAAAATTATCCGAGATACTCGAGATACCCGAGAACTTACAGAGTACAGAGGGTGATTCTGGAGCGACGCCTATCAGAGAGATGCCGTCTGGCACCCCGTGGTGACGTCAACCCCCTGCGGTACCTCACCGAATTGTATGGTACTCTATGAGATCTCGGGTAGTTTACCCGGGTATCTCACGGGTACCCGGGTACCCGATCTCCTGGGAATCAACAACTCTAGTCGAAACTTATGCTCAGGATTCGAAGCGATTCGGACCTTCCGCCTGGGACTCGAAGCGATTTGATTTGCTTGACGACCGTGGTTTGAGATTCGAATCGATTCGAAGCTGACGCCATAGATTCGAAGCGAAGCGGACGGCCTTGAGATCATCATCACGCGCGGTTCCGAAGTCACGGTGCGTACCGGAAGAACGCCTATAACCATAAGGACGTACAATATTAAACAAACGTATATGAAAGAGTGACCCAAAAATGGGGCCTTGTGTAGCCTCTTTTTGGTCCACGATTTTGGAACTGAATTTTGTGCCAAATGATACCTTATGATGAGACATCAACCACAAAAAAATTTTAAGTTAAGGTGATCATTAGTTTCTGAGATAGGGGAGGTCAATGAAGTGACAATTCGTTAACGAGTCAGCCCATACGCATACGGACTATATACGCATATGACATAATACTTTATGTCAGTCCGATAATTTAAACAATTATTTCCAGGGGTTTTGCTGACTGCTAACAACGAGTTTGAACTTAGATTTTCAAAATTCCAAAAAAAAATCAAAATAAAAAAATATAAATGTCCGTGGAGTGGGTGCCTTTTTTAATATATCGTCCACCATATGGATTCGGCCATTGTGGGTTTTTCTGACTGCTAACAACGAATCTGAACTTAGATTTTCAAAATTCACAAAAAAAATCAAAATCAAAAAATATAAATGTCCGTGTAGTGGGTGCTTTTTTTCTTATATGTCGTCCACTATGTTGAAACGGCCATTGTGAGGTTTGCTGACTGCTAAATACGAATATGAACTTTGATTTTCAAAATTTCAAAAAAAAAAAATCAAAATCAATAAATATAAATGTCCGTGTAGTGGGTGCTTTTGTTAATATATCGTCCACCATATTGATTCGGCCATTGTGAGTTTTGCTGACTGCTAACAACGAATTTGAACTTAGATTTTCAAAATTCACAAAGAAATGAAAATTAAAAAATATAAATGTCCGTGTAGTAGGTGCATTTTAAAATATATCATCCACCATGTTGAATCGGACATTGTGAATTTTGAAAATCTAAGTTCAAATTCGTTGTTAGCAGTCAGCAAATTCCTGGAAATAATTGTTTAAATTATCGGACTGACATAAAAGTCCGTATGCGTATGGGCTGACTCGTTAACGAATTTTCACTTATTGGACCTCCCATATCACAAAAACTAATTGTCACCTCAACTTGAAAATTTGTTGTGATTGATGTCTCATCATAAGGTATCGTTTCGCATAAAATTCAGTTCCAAAATCGTGGGGCCAAAAAGAGGCTATTTCTTGGGTCACTCTTTGAAATACTTGAATATCTAATTATCTACGTCTTACGCACAGTAAATGTAGATGTAAGGAACTCGAACGACGCTTGACGTCTTATTTTTACTCCTAGAGAGATTTTTTTTACTTTACAAATGCCTTTTGAAGCATTATTTGATAAACTTTTGGCAATGAAAATACCCCGAATTCACAACTTTCTCAAGATATAATCTATTTCTTTTAAACGGTGTAGCAAAAACAATTGAAACTCGGCAGATATTTTCATTTATCCATATACTAGGTACATGTAGATACAAAAAAATTGGAAAATTGATACAATTTCTTCAACATTTTTTCAGCCGTTTTATCTGTCAATATCGTATCTTTCCATAAGCGTACGTGTAAAATCAGTGAAAATTAAAATCGTTATAGCTCAGCAACTCTTTTGTGAATTCGTTTAAAACTTTTGGACCACATCAGGAAGCTTAAAAAGAATAATCTCAAAAATTTTCATCAACTCGATACTAGGGTTTATACAAAAACCGTCTTTTGAAAAACCCGGTTTTCGAATTCCACTATTCCCAAAAACCCGGTTTTTGAATTCCACTATTCCCAAAAAACCGGTTTTCGAATTTTCACAAAAAAATATATATTTTCTTAATTATAAAACAGTAAATGAATACTTTTACTCATTTAAAAAAATTCAGTTTCCTTAATATTATGGAATTACAAAAGTATAACAAAATAAAATATACTCTACATATAAAAAACCAAATAAAAAAAATTAAAATAACTAAAATTCGTACAAATACGTAAAATTGTTGAGTTCACTAAAATTTAATATTTATGGATCTACAAAAATATAACACAATAAAGTAGACTGCATACAAATCCAAATGAAAAAAAAAAACTAAAATCCGTACAAAATATAAATCTTTTAAAAGGTGGTACTGATTTTGATTCTAGTATATAAAACCAGTTTTCTTAAATTTAAATACCGGTTTTCGAATTTTACAAATTTACAAAAAAAAACGGTTTTTAAAAAACCGACAAACCCTACTCGGTACCATTTAGAAGACAAGTCCGATACACCCTTAAGGACGGCACGTTTCCCAACGTTTGTTAAGAAATTGAGTATTTTTCCCAAAAATTTGAATTTTTTACCTCGATGCGCGATGGTCAAATATCATTCGATTTCAAAAAAATTTTTTGCCTTGAATCTGTACTTGCCTAAGGCAACTTTTGCGCACTATTACATTTCGAGTTTAAAAAAAAATCTGAATTCGACCCACTCTATTGCATAGTTCAGTGAGGGCTGGCGTATAGTAACAATAGTTTTATCCTATTTGGGAGGGGTTAGGTTAAATATAGCAGAAATATTTCAGGTGATAAAGCTAGGTGAAGCACTCCCTATAATCTCACTTCCCCGTGGCTGGATTAAAATGGAGCGCCGGAATCTGAGCATCGATAATCCTTTCACATGCGATGTCTCTTTCAGCAAAAATACACAGATACCTACACAGGTGCTGACAAAAGGAAACATACAAGTGAGGGAAATCAAGCCGCATTGTATCGGCTGTACACAAAACCAGGACGACCGAAAGGCGCGCGGAAAGGGACCTACCCTTGGCTCTCCATTTCATCCGAGCATCATTATCGCGCGAATAGCCCGCGTCGTATGGCATATCCACCCACATATATATATACATATGCACGCGACGTATCTGTAGGTCGTGAAAGCGACGGAAGTCGAGCACTCTTGGCGGTCATTGAAAGCGCTCGAGGCAATCGCAATCTGGCCGGCCGTTGTACGTCTATTTCGGTCAATTTAACGCCATCGCGTGGACAATTGACCGGCTGGTGGCTCCGCGCTGAAGAATGCGGGATCGTTCGCGAGAAGTCGTCAGACGCGAATGAAAGAGACTCCGTCGTTTTTTATCTGGCAACGAACGGAGGTCAAGCGTCGTGTACACCGCTGCATCCGCAAATCACTGAGCACGTGGCCGCTTTTGGAAAAGTATAAGTAACATTTTAAATGAAAATTTTTGTACACGTTCGTACCCTTTCATTTCATCAGGGTAGCTTAGGTCTGTGAAGTTGTAATGGAATGATAAAATTGATATTTAATCTGTTATTTATTTATCGATCACCGGAGATTACAAAATTATAATTGCATGTAAGTGTAGATAAGCTTTCTGTGAAATGTTTATTACTGATTGTGAGTTCCTAAAACCGGTGAAAAGTATGTTACCGGTGATGGAAATGTCACGAATCGACTTTAGTCGGAAGAGTTAGGGAAAGTGTTATTTTCTGAAGGAGAAGAAGAAGAAGAAAAATTTGTATTACTATTGTAGTAGGCATACCGGCATTTAGGCAACGGCCTAGTGTGTGACTTTAGCACATAGGTGGCGTCCGTTTATGAGGAGTTCGGAGGACAGGAACCGTGGAGAGTCGGCGTAGCCGTGGTGGCAAACGCGACTGATCAGCACGCGGAGGGCTCGGGTTCGATTCCCGGCGCCCGTGGCTCTGTTTTTTTTCCGTCTCCTATACTATGGCAACGTTTGTTAAAGAAGACAAGACAGTGAAGCAAAAATTTCGGAATCTACGATGCCTGACAGGGAGATAAAAATCAAGATTGTGGAGATTGTGTTGCCGCTATAAAGATAAATTAAAGCGGCACAAAAGCAACAAACACTAATGATAACTGAATTAAAATAGTAAGTGAACGTAATTGACACGTGACTGCGAGGAAAATTGCAGGAAAAATGAATTGCACCAGGGCAGCTCTCCTATTAATAAGGGAAGTGAAGAGATGACTTTTACCAGCTGCGGAGCAAGGATGCGTCACGATTAAGGGACGTCATTAAACGGGCGACAGAATGCGCAAATTGGAAATATCTGAGCAGGAAAAGGTACTACCAGCAGATGAGTTTGCCGTGAAACATGAAGAGTGTTGCGCAATGGTTTGGGGTTATTTAATATAAATAGTATAATATTTTTCGAGAACATTTTGCAACAATTCTTTGTTTTATGTAGACAAATCCTAACAAGGAAATGACTTCGTTTGTACCTGAAACAATGAAGTCAAACAGTGCAAATATTCGTACTGAATTTCAATGTAATTATAAAATTATGGGATAAGTTAGATAGAAAACTAAGCAGAACAGGTTTAAAGTCGGAAGGAAAACCTCGTTCGTAATTATAAAAACAACCTAGCAAAATACTCATGATTACACCATAAAAACACCTTGTTAAACTATTGCGAGTAATCCAAACTGCCATTTCCAAGTAAATTAAATGTATTGACGACCAACCTTAGTTTCTTAAAACTGCATAATTTCCTATAATGTAGGAAATATTCATAAGTGCTGTTTTCATTTAAGGGGTAAAACTACAGAAAAAATACCTAAATTTGACAATTTTTTTGGGAGTATGACAAACGGAATTTTATAGGATATAGAATTTATTTTCAGAGGGTTTATTTAACACATATCGAAGTACGAAAAACAATTTTTTTTTATTGTCATTTTCATACACAATGACGGCGACAGAGACCGTTGTCGAAAACATCTTTTTTGAAAACACCGCCACGGGAGGACGGATTTCTCGGCATGTATGAGTCCCGGAACAAAAAATAAAAAAAATTTATAATCCATATACAATTGGCTTTGGAAGAAAGTAGGATTTTTTTTTAATCAATTTTTGTGGAAGTGGTGCACTTTTTAAGAAATGAATCGAATTTTTGTCCTAAAAATGAGCATTAAATTGTATATACAAAAAAGTTTGCATTCAATCAAGAAACGGCTACGCACTTCCAAAGAGAATATTGTTGTGAAGCTACTGTAAAAATTTCAAATCGATCCATGCAATAGTCTCCGAGAAATCCGTCCTCCCAGTTTGAAAGAAGTGGTTTCGACGACGGTCTCTGTCGCCGCCATTTTGTATGAAAATGACAATAGAAAAATTGTTTTTGGTACTTCCATATGTGTTAAATAAACCCTCTGAAAAGAATTTCTATTCCGTTTGTCATACTCCCAAAATAAATTGTCAAAATTAGGTCTTTTGTCTGCCTCTAGAGTGGTTTTACCCCTTAACCTTTCGTGGTCACACCTTCTTGTAATCATAAATTGGTCACACGGGGTTCACTGTACCTTAGCGTCATTTTTTGAGTTACCATTTTCGTATTTTTTAATCTTTTAACTTTTCAGTGATAATTGTACGTTCGTAATAGTTATACAGTCATGGTCTAATAGTCTGTTTCTAGAAATGTAAATTTTGATACGATAAAATTTGTAGTTGAAAATGAGCGATTTTCCACGGTCGTGGTAAAAACCGATTTTTTTAAAAAATTTTTTTTTTTTTTTTTTTGCGATAAATCCCCTTTGGAAGTCGCAAAGGTGCGACATTTCAAATTGAAAATTGCTCTTGGGGTGCGATACACCCCGTGTGACTATGAGGGTTTAATAATGCCAATAATTTAACAGCGTGACACTATGTATCTAATTGTAAGTTCGTTAAGTATCCAGCGACTTATGGACGATTGTGTACTGTGTATCATTTCATGGACAGGGGAGGAACTTGAACTTCGCGATGCTCTGATCGATACCCCACCACGGCACCGTTGCCGTCAGCGGAAGAAAACGCTCGTTACGGGCGAATAATAGAAGCGCCAGGGTACCCGCTATCGGTGGAAACCCCTTTTCCAATTTTGCAGAGAATGTAACGGGCGGAAACTCTGGCTAACAGGTTGTCGTGGCCGTCATTCACGCTGGTGAAATAATACAAAATAATCGGAGACAAGGCGTTATATAAATCGTGGAAAATGTCGCGTACCTATTTTTGTCGTTCCTTGGTGTTGGTAACTTGGAAGAAATGTTGTCGAATCGATAAAATGTTGAAGAGAGGAATTATACGCTTCAGAAAAATCAGCTGTGTATTATGTGTATATGGATGTATGTAATGAATGAAATATTATAGGGAAATATTTATTTTTATTGTTTTTAATATTTAATGTTGCTGCAACTACTTGTATGGGTTATTAGGGACTTAGGGTATGGTTTACAATTTTTTGTACAGTTTGATGTGTTTTGGGTAATGCAATAGTCTTCGTGTTGACCCTTTGTCGTTTAAATTGTCCTTTAGGGTGAACCTTATTTTGAATTATTGTCTAGAGAGGGTTGTATTTCCTGCAGTGCAGGATGATGTGTTCCACTGTCGGTTGTACTTTGCACAGATCGCAGGAGGTGGGTTCTTCTTTGTTGAGGAGGTACTAATGCGTGAGTTTTGTGATCGTGACTTGGTAGCGAGCGTGAAAAAATCCTTGAAAAAATCGTCTTTAATGGATAGTAATCGGGGCTTAATTACTGTGGACTTCCATTCTTCGCTCCATAGGAAAATATTGTTTCTGCGTTAGGAAGGAGAAGGGTGATAGTTTGCGACTAATGGTTGTTAAAAGCAATAGTTTCTTGCTATTTTTTTATATTCCTCTACTAGACGTACGTATCTTCTACAGCATCTTCGCTCTAACAACCCGCACGATTTCTTACAAGGGAAGATCCCGAACCCGGAAATTCAAAAAATTCTGAAACTTTGTGAATATGTAGGGAATTTCCTCCTGATTCTAACGCAATGTTTGTTTGCTGCCCAAATTCACTCTAAGGGGGTGTAATTGACCCCTGAAAATCCGGTTATTTTCCAAATTTTGTGATATAACTCGTGAACTGTAAAATATTGTTTTAGCATATGATAGATCTAATTAAAAGAAGTAACTTTTGTCTCGAAACTTTTTTTCTATCCCTTACAGTTCGCGAGTTATAACACAAATTCGGAAAATAAGCGAATTTTCAGGGTTTAATTTCACCCCCTTCGAGTGAATTTGGGCAGCAAATAAAAATTGCGTTGTAATCAGGAGGAAATCCCCTACATATTCACAAAGTTTCAGAATTTATAACAAACATTTCGAAAATATATTTTTTCATAGCAGTATCAAGGTCACATTGAATTTTTTAATTGGATTCATATGATTTTCTTTTTGTAGTATTGTAGGGAACTTGAAGGCGAATTCAATAAGCGTCATAATGTAACCCTTTCATTCATACTAATATTAAATTTACAATAGTAAAAATAGCAGCGGTTATTAAGCTCAATGTTTATGTTCATATTCTTTATCAGAGTTTCAAGAGAAATCGTCTTTGTGGAATACACTATAATTTTAACTACTGCTATTTTTACTATTATAATTTCATAGTTTATGATTAAAGTATTACGTTATGATGCTCATTGAACCCATCTCCAAATGTTCCTAATAATATCACAAAAAGAAAATCCTATGGTCCCATGATCTCGATATTGCTATGAAAAAATGTATTTTCGAAATGTTTGTTATTTTTAATTAATTTTCTACCAAAGTTTCTTGTGTAATGTTTTCTTTCGGTGATTCTAATTTTTCAATGTTATTTTGTATCAGATTTGACCTTATAGAGTTGATTAAATACTCTTTTTCAAACCTGGCGCTACCAGTTATTTTTGTGAAAACACATCAGCTTTAACATGTCATTCCGCATGTTGTAGAAATTATAAATATTATTATGCAAGTAAAAGAAGATATAGAATAAAAAGTATCTGTTGTTCTTATTATATGTTTGTCCCGAAAGATTACCATCGGTTGGAAAATTTCTCAATGATACATCCCCTTTCGACATTCTCCCAACTACCCCTCAAACATTTTTTCCTCGTAAATATTTGTTATCTCTATTCTTATAACATCATAATTCCTACAGAAATTAAAATAATTTAATCTATGTATAGATACACTCTTGCCTATCTATGAAATTATTTCCCCCAAGTTATTGAATAACGGTCGTACTTTTCAGTTAAAACTTCGTGCAAACCATGAGCAAGATGTAGACACATACGTATTATACCTACAGTAATTTAAATAGGACCTTATAATTTACATTCAAATAGTCAATTATTTACGTCCTGCAATTGTCCCCAAAACACATCAGAATACAATAGATTATATTTGTAGTAGCATATCTCATCAGACGTTATGAATAGATACAAACTCAGTGTCCATATTTCATTAATTTGTAACAGAAGTACACAATACGTTTATAGTTGTCAATAATATTGATATGATACTTAGAATGGAAATAGGAATAATTGGAGTATGATATAGCATCAAATGAACATTTAGGGTCAGTTTGTTTAATGGTGTTTGAAATTAATACAGTAAGCATTTCGCTTGGAACCATATTCTTGGGATGGAAGCCACCTCTTCTTTTGAAAGTGAGCGTTCCCTGGGAACAATCATTGCGGACATGTACAATGGCATTGTAATGCAAATTCCGTAAGTTTTGGGAACATCCCATTGTCTTCTGTATTCCATCGCCTGACAGAACTGAATTTCCCGTTAATTACTTTGAGTAGATGCATTTGCTGGAGTAAAAACGAATTACGAAAATGTCACCTTCTGACCGTTCTATATATTAAGGGTTGTACATCTGAAGGGATGAAAAGGAGCGTGAACTTTGAAATCTTGTCTGGAATAATAAGCTATTAACTTCCATTGATATACTTTGCTTCGATGTAATCTATATATACCCATGCAGCACACTCTCGTTGCAACAAAGTTGCAGGATGGTTGCAGTGCAATATTGCAACGCAACATCGATGCAACTATGCAGCAATAATTCCATCTCCGCCCCGTGCAATGTTGCACGGCAACGTCGCAGCAACGTTGCATCGACATTGCGCTGCAACCATGCAACACTGCAAGGTTACTGCAACCAGCCTGCAACGTTGCCGCCACGAAGTGTGCTGTATGGGTATAAAAGAAGTCCTGACTGACTGACTGACTCGTCAACGCCCAGCTCAAAGCGTTTAACCTAGGAACGTGAAATTTGGAAGGTACATTGTTTTCATGGCGTAGGCGCCCACTGAGGAAGGGTTTTTGGAGATTCCATCCCCAAGGGGGTGAAAAGTGGGGTAAAATCTATTTTCTTGGACTCCCTAATACCTCTTAAGCCCGATTAAATATCAACTTGGTTCTTACTCACAAAGATTACGCTAATATATTTTTATAGGATTTTTCCCTAACCAACCCCTAAGGGGGTGGTGAAAAGGGGTGAAATGTGTTTTCATGGAGTCATTAATATCCCTTAGGCCCGCAGCAAAGTGCGCGGGTATTTTTCTAGTAATACCGTGAACTGGGGTGACTTTGCCCACTTTTGAACTTCAAATAACTTTTTTAGCACTCCTAGTGCATTAAATTTTTTTGCAAAATACTATTATACGGTTGATGGCGCGTAGATTTAAATAGGCTTTTAAAAAAAATTCTTTACTTAAACGTACGCTTTTAAAATTCCAAAAACATCGAGTATTACTTTTTAATTAAATATTATTACATTTTTTAACACGAGGGTTTTGTGCATACATTTTACGGCTTCGCTAGAGTTTTCTGAAGTTATGTTTTAAGTCTCATAGCGATCCGTTAATATTTACTCAAGTTATCGCAATTTATGTTTAAAGAAATAATGATTTTGGACGATGAAAAATTTTTTGTTTATAATTTTTAGCTCGAATAGTAATGATTGGATAAACAAACTGTAAATATAAATGTGTGTCGTGACGAGCTTTACAACACTGTATTTTTTAAAATACAGTTTACCAACATTTAATTTTCCAAACTTTTTTAGCTTTTGGACAATAATTTTTCCCAATTTTCGAGCGCTAGGTACTCCCCTTGTTGCACCCGACCCTTCAATTCTAGAAATAGTAGGGGTTTTGTTGCGTTTCGGGTGCGCTCGTTTTGATCATCCCGTCTTCTATAGCTATATGTAGAAGTTTTCTCTCTTTGGATGCGGATTCGGTAATTTTTAAGGACAGTGATAACGACGAAGGGTTGTTTGTTGAAGTAAATTCAACTGTTTTTTGGGGTGTTAGCGTCACATCTGCGTACTTACTGGCAATACACGCGGTCATTTTTTGAACTGTAAACAGGGCGCAAAGTTGCAGCCAAAAACCACGTCACGTGTGAATTTCTTCGTACACATAAATATTTACATGTGCTGCTAAAACGCGGTGCCATGTTGACGCGACTGTAAAATGACGCATGTCGCTCGTATGTGCCGGTCCTTACTCCTCTTCCTTTTCCTTTAAAAATATTATTCGCCTGAGCGTCGTGGACCTGGTTATCACACGAAAAACATCTGCAACGCGCACATGTATTTTTGCTTAACGTACATATGTATCTATGTACTTCTGTATAGTAACGAATGATTTTCCATTTTTGTTTTCACATACGTCATAACCAGCGGCGCTGGCCGTGATGGACACACCGGTTCTCGTTAGATCACCGAAGTTAATCATCACGGGGCGGGTACTGGGGAAGGATGGGTGACCGGGGGGGACCACCTTTCTCCCGGTACGACGCTCGCTGCTGGGACCCGAGGGAGAGGACAGGAAAAAAGATAGGACTATAGTTCGTTGGGCTATATGTATAAGCGATATACTTGAAATGCCATCCTGCCAACCACAGGAAAAACAGAAAAACAGAAACAGACAAACACAAACAGAAAAACCAGAAACAGAAAAACCAGAAACAGAAACAGAAACAGAAAAACAGAAACAGAAAAACAGAAACAGAAAAACAGAAACAGAAAAATAGAAACAGAAAAACAGAAACAGAAAAACAGAAACAGAAAAACAGAAAAACAGAAAAACAGAAAAACAGAAAAACAGAAAAACAGAAAAACAGAAAAACAGAAAAACAGAAAAACAGAAAAACAGAAAAACCGAAACAGAAACATACATCATAGATAATGCGCTATATCGGTTGAAATCGGTTCTTCCACGTTTCATTACAGTACGTACACCGAACGCGACGCGGACGGTTTTGAAATTTTTATAAATCGTCGGACGAGGAGAAATCATCGTAATTCGGTTCACGTAACCGCGAGCGTTTAAGGATGCATTCACTGGTACGTGTATACGTGAATGGTTTTCAAGAAGCTGCATACCGGATTTTTGCATATTCAAATTCTGCATTCTCTTTTAAACGTATGCGTTATACATGTAGTAACAGAGCTGGTCATTATTCCAATGGTTTCTAATAAATATTTATGTAAGATAATTATCTAAATGGATTCCTTTAATTTGAATATTTCGAATAATAATTATTCGTTACTCGTGATAAATTATTCTATCTACTTATTCGAATAATTCATCGCTTTGTATTCCAATAATCAGGCGATTAATTGCTGATAGCTTTCGCTGTTGGCTATCGAACAACTATTTTTGCAAATGATGAATCCAAAGTACGGTATTAGATGAGCAACAGAAGATGTGTATAACAAACAATACAAATCACGAATAAATAATTATACCGTATCAAAATTATTGGCTACTATTATTCTTCTTGGATTAATTCCTATTTGCTTAAAAATGTATTGGTCTGTGGCAAATAAAATCTTATTTGTTATTCGCCATTTGAATAAAATTACGGCGAACTTTGATTATTCGAATAAATTCTGATTCGATTACAAACGTATTAGTTTGTGACGAAAAGAACCTTCTTCGTTATTCGTTATCAGAAGAAAATTCAGCCAAATTTCTGTTTAATAACAGTGTAAGCGAACCAAAAAACAATATTTTTTTCTTATTCTAAACCTTACGTTCAACTGCAACAATGTTTCGATTAAGATTCAACCTAAAACACTCAAGTACCCTATTTCCATTAATATATCGTATAACTCATACATATGTATATCACTATCTGTTTAACTTTGGTACAAATACCTACTGTATAATGGGCGGATACGCAGATTTAACATATTTGCTGATGTTAATATACTCGGTTGCAAATTCCTTTAACCCTTTGAGAGGAAGTTCAAGTCGATATGTTTTACAAGACATCAAAAGTATGTGCTGTACGAGAGTTTTCAAATGTTTGTTTTGAAGGGAAAGTGAGTTCGTTCAACGTTTCGTGTATGGTCATCTCAGTGACTCCTCGTTCACGTGCACTAGAGCTCGCGATGCATAATTTACAAATGAAAATTTAAATTTTTATATATTCTGTCAGATCTTCACGAAAGCATTACCAATGAATTGGTGAGATTTTTCTGATAAAAATGAGTCCAAACTCGACTTCACTCGGAGTATTTTTAATTATACATAATAATTCACCGACGGAATTCACACGTCATTTTAATTACGTATAATTAAAACTACTCCGATGATGTATTTGTACTCATTTTTATCAGAAGAACCTCGGCCATTCATTGGTAAATAATTTCTCGAAAGAAGGACGGGTCTTCTGGCTCAAAATAAGGTGATCGTTATCCCCCCACTTCTTCAGTTGTTGCCGCGGCGAATGAGATAGATTGTGCAATAAAGTGAAGCCGAACAAAGTAAAGACTACCTATCTCGAAAGAAGGTTCGGTCCCGAACCGTTACCTTCTGTCAAGACAAGTGATAATACCACCGTAATCGCCACAAGAGGGCGTTGCAGCCGACCCTGCAACTCAACCACCGATTTCAATATACATACAGGGTGTCCCAAAATTTCGGGACTTTCCGGAACACGCATTATCCTGATGCAAAAAGACATCGAAAAGTCCTTTACCGTTTTCGGATTCGAGGTTTAGTTCTTGAGATACTAACAACTGAATATCAGCGGTCCAAGTTCCGGGACGCGCAGTTTAAAGCCGCGTCAGCTGAGCACAAACCGCGAGAATGAACCAGCGCGGTCGGCTCTAGTGCTGTATCTACACGCGCCTCCCGCGCCTCCGTGCGAGCATACGCTCGCGCTCAGCTGACGCGGCTTTAAACTGCGCGCCCCGGAACTTGGACCGCTAATATTCAATTGTTGATATCTTGAGAACTAAGCCTCGAATCTCAAAACGGTAAAGGACTTTTCGATGTCTTTTTGCATCAGGATACCGCATGTTCCGGGAAGTCCCGCAATTTTGGGACACCCTGTATATGTACTTGTTTCGTCCTACCTCCTATATGTATAACATCCTCGCGTTTAAGGCAAGGTCTACTAGAGGACCGATGTTACATTTCCCCCATTTTCTCCTTCTCCGTCCTTCCTTCCCGCACTCACGAAGATCTGATAGTAAATATACAAATTTAATATCATTAGTTTTTGCATATTTCCTTGAAGAGGCCCGGTCGACGGGAGACGGTACTTTGTTAACTCCAGCTTCCCTCAAAGGGTTAAAGTTCGATCTACCCTGAGCTTCTCATCTGTTAAAGGCACATCGTTTTCATTGCGCAGATATCAACGAGTGCACGTTCGACAACGGTAGATGCACGGAGGTCTGCGAGAACACGGACGGCAGCTTCTTCTGCGCCTGCGACGGTGATGAAAAAGCGTTGTCATCCGACGGGAAGTCCTGCGTGGGTAAGTTCTCCTTGCCAGGAAAGCGTTTTCCCTCGGACTCCTGCCGCTCCACCTCCCGGTTGCTTCTTCCATTCGCCACCCAGAGGGCCATATATCATTCGCGCGTCCAAGAAAAGCAATACGTCCGGTTGACGCGGGGGAAATTCCTCGGGTATGTACATCGTAACAACGTTATCGCCGTATACGTTTATCCGCGAAGCGTTTCTGATAAACGGTGGCCGGTTCTTTTCAATTAATATGTACTTGGCTGAGTAATACGTTCCCTTTATTATACCGTATCCTCGAGACAATGATAAATCCGCCCGCATTTCTTGCAGTCGGATTAATTCACCGCCTGAGCTTGGCGCCGCGCTCGCCAGAATGTAACATTAACGGGTCGCTAGTCGTTTCCCTTCGTTTCGATGAACGTTTATCATGTAAAATTGTGTTCTCTCCTTTGTTACTGGAGATGATTGTATTCTGGATAGGTAGGTACGCGAAGTTTTCAATTTCTATGAAATAAGTAGGCATAGTATAATTTTATTGTTTCTTTGAAATCGAATATTGAATTTAAATGTTTATTGCAAAATATATTTAAATAATTTAACTCGTATGTACTTGTCTATAGGCCGTTGGGTATCTCTTTAAACATTTTTGAATCCTTTGTACAGAAAGATACGTTGCACACTGCTGATTAAATATTGATGACTTTGTTTACCATGAAAAAAAGAATTCTCCATTTTTGAATGCCAGCAATACTGGTTAATTTGAAATACACTTTCAGCGATACGTTTAGAATCGGGATTTCAATACTTTTAGCATTATTTCTGTTTTGCCTCCCGCTCGTACGAATTGTTCTTGCGCCACTTTACCCTCGTTTCCATAAACCTATCGGGCAACAAGAAAGACACAAGAAGTTCCCGCCGCGAAATTTGCATTGCTCAGAGATACGCGAATGTTTTACAAGTTTCCGGAGGAATATAGAATCAAGTGACCCAGATTGCCATTGTTTGCGCGGTTACGTTCGATTCAAAGCGGGGTTATACATACGTCTCCAGACGAACCGATAATTGCCGAATTTCATAAAATCATCGATAAGAAGCGTTCCTTGTATAAATTTGGAGAAACGAAGTGGGACGAGTTTTATTACTGAATCGGGTTCGTTGCGCTCATAAATATTTCCAGTGAAATATATCCGTGTCTCGATTAAAATTAGAGAAGGCACAAACTCCGTACAGTTGAATAATTTCGAAGATAAGAATTTATTTACACACCTCGTTCTCGTGAAAATGGTAGAAATTTGCAAACTCTTAATCAAATCTGTACCGTTATATAAAAATGTTCGTGTAAATACGTTTGTTTGAAAGCGCAAAACTCAAAAACTGCTGAACGGATTTCGATAAACCATATACCAAAAGAATTTTATTTTAGTGGGACTGCTATAGGCTATAGAATAGTTACAAAATTCACGTGCATAGGGCGCTACGCTCGCCTTTAAAATTAAATGCTAAATCAAATGAGAAAGGAAAGTCTAATTTATGCCGTAGCGAAGCACGGGTATTTTGCGACTTTGATACGAAAACCATCAAAATGTTGACTTACAAGGGAAGATCCCGAACCCGAAAATTCAAAAAAATCTGAAACATTGTGAATCAGTGGACTAAACGCATTTTTGTTTGCTGCCCATATTCACTCTAAGGGGATGAAATTAACCCCTGAAAATTCGGCTATTTTTCGATTTTATTTTGTAAGTCGCAATCTGTAGGAGATACAATAAAAGTTACTTATTTTAATTAGGACTATCATTTGGTAACTTACAGTTCTTACAGTTCTCGAGTTATAACAGAAAATTGGAAAATATCCGGAATTTAAGGGGTCATTTTCACCGCTTAGAGTGAATTTCGGCTGCAAACAAAAATTGCGTTTAGTCCACTGAAATTAGATGGAAATATGCCCCATCTACGGAATAAATCCCAGCAAGCTAAATTTTGGTATGGACCTTTATTTGGTCGTTATAAACAATATGTCAAAAGTCCCCATCGATCCCACCGGCGCGCCGCGAAAAGTTTTACAGAGGGTTAAAAAAATGACGGTTTTTCGCGAATATCTCGTTATCTAGCAGTTTTACGACAAAAATAGTTATTATCAAATTTATAGCTTAGGAAATTCTATATAAAAAAGGTCGTATAAGTTTTTTCGGAGGAGTAACCATTTTCATGTATGTCGGGTTACCAAGTTTCAACCCCCATACTTTTAACAAGGGAATATCCCGAACCCGGAAATTCAAAAAATGATGAAACTTTGTAAATATGTAAGGGATGTCCTCCTGAGTAAAACGCAATTTTGTTTGCTGCCTAAATTCACTCCAAGAGGGTGCAGTTGACCCCTGAAATTTTTCCTATTTTGTATTGTTACTCGCGAATTGTAGGAGATAAAAAAAAGTGTTCAGGAAAAAGTGACAACTTTTAAACAGGACTATCATTGGGTAAATTACAGTTCTTGCAATTCTTACGGTTCGCAAGTTATAAAACAAAATCGAAAAAAAAAACTGATTTTCAGGTGTCAATTTCATCCCCTTAGTGTGCATTTGGACAGCAAACAAAAAAATTGCGTAATGCATACTTATGTTATCATCCGCCTACCCCAAAAGTTTTAAAATTTTCTGAATTTCCGGCTCCGGGATATTCCCTTGTTAAAAGTATGGGGGTTGAAACATGGCAACCCCACATACATGAAAATGGTTACTCCTACGAAAAAACTCATAGGACCTTTTTTATAGAGAATTTCCTGGGGTATAAATTTCATAATAACTATTTTTGTCGTAAAACTGCTGGGTAACGAGATATTCGCGAAAAACCGTTCTTTTTTTTAGCTCGCTGAGATTTATTCCGGAGTCAGATTCTAATTTCACCGGACTAGTTGCAATCAGGAGGAAATCCCCTGCATATTCACAAACTCTCAGAATTTTTGGAATTTCCGGGTTCGGGATCTTTCCTTGTTAAATCCATTCTAAGTTCACGTGGATTATTCCACGTTCGGTATTTTCCAGAAAATCATATAAATAGTTAAAAATCGGTAGAATTGCATACATATGCTTGGAATTAGAATATGGGCTACGGTTGAGTTGTCACTGCACTTAATTATGTTATCATCGTCATGCATGGGTATAAGTCGAGACTTTAGGAAAAGGAAGACATTATTTGAACTCAATTTTCTGGAAAAAATGTGGAATACATACATATATATGTAGAACTAAACACACATGCTGCGTACTATATACTCTATCCGAAATTTGATCCGAAACGGTGACTGCCCTTAGTAATTTTCCTTAAAATGCTTACGATAAACGAACCATTAAATTTGCAACACTTCTGAACAATATTGCGATCATTAAGAAGGTATATTAGTAAAGTATTAATCGCATAACAGTCAACGTATCAATAACATTAATTATGCCAGAAAAACATGTTGGTGCTTGAAAACCATCTAAATTCTGTCGTATAGATTTCTTTGCTTATTCAAATCCAACATTCACGGTGTTTCAGGGATACGTGGTCAAACTTTAGGAGTATAAATATGCAGGATGAGAAAATGTAATATAAACATGAGTTTAAACATGTTTCCTTTCCGAGTTTCAAACACATTATTTCCAACAGAATTTCATAAGAACCTTTAAGGGCCACTCTAGAGGCAGAAAAAAGACCTAAATTTGACAATTTATTTTGGGAGTATGACAAACGGCACAACTTCGTCGTTCGCTTCCCAAGCAGGAAGGACTGGGAGGAGAGCAAGAAGGAGTTACTCTCTCCGGGGGGGGGGGGGGGGGGGCTCACCTGGTATACAGATGGCTCCAAAACCAAAACCGGAACCGGAGCCGGGATATGGGGGGAGAGTCCCAGGGTAGAAAGATCCATCGCCCTGGGCCCACACGTATCGGTTTTTCAGGTGGACGTGCAGGCTATCAGGACCTGTGCCAGATTGAATCTGGACAGGGGCTATGAGGGCAAGCACATCTATATCTGTAGCGACAGTCGGGCCGCACTTGGATCCCTACACAATACAGTGGTGAGATCCAGTCTGGTACTAGACTGCGTGGACACACTGACGCAATTGGCTAATAACAACCGTGTCAGTCTACTATGGGTTCCGGGGCACGCCGCACAGTCCCTAGTAGCATTTTTGTTGGCCAACGGTAGCCAACAGTTGGGAATCAGTTGGGAGGTGGTTAGTAGTTTCGCCTACAAACCTTCTTTACAGGGCCCAACCGTTGAATGTTGCATTTGCATCCCGACAATTTGACTACGGTTGGGAAACAATTGGGAGGTGGTTAGTAGTTTCGCCTACAAACCCCATCTATTGGGCCAACTGTTTAATATTGCACTCATCTTCCGGTGATTTGTCTACGAATAACCAATTCTGGGCCAACTAATAATGCCCTACGGCAATACTGGATCTTAGAGCATTGTGACGAAGTCACGTCACGCGCCGCACAAGCGTACGGCGTCGAGCCGATAAGCCGAGTTCGCGCCGCGGCCGCTAGGCGGCCGCGAAGCCGCGAACTGTCTCGCAAGCGAAGATGTACGGCCTCCCGATTTAAGGCCGCGGCGAGCGAAACTGATAGCTCTCGTACTGTATGTATTAGTGGGTCACATTGCCGGACCTAACACCCGAGACGCTCTTTTTAACTTCGTGAAGGTGTGCACGCGTCGACCATCGTCACGCTGTGCCGAAAACCAACATCTTTTCGAAATAGGCCGAGGAGAGCAATCTTGCGCCCGACCTTGCCTGTGAGGTGTCTCCGCGCCCTATAGAATTACTCATTTGACGAACCGGGCATCTGACTCCTTCTCCGTCCACCGGTAACCGTCTCGCAAACCGGAGACGGTCACAGCATATACGAAGAGAACTAGTTTAAAATGAGTCCACCTAACTTTTTAATTTTGCCAGTTGAAATTCTAACATTTTCCCGTTACCTATAAATAATAAGTATAATTTAAAATCCAACCGTTTGCTTACCGTTGGATTACTATTACATATAGTACGGTAGGCCTTATAAATGGTTGGGCAACAGTAGGAAAGCCTACCTTGGCCATCTGTTGTTGGCCCAACCTGAAAAAAAGTGCCAAAACTAACTGTTGGCCAACTAATATTATGTGCGTGGCCCAACTGTGTATGCCAACCGAAAATGCTACTAGGGGTGGGACAAAACGCCCCGCGGCGATAAAAAATCTATAACTTTGGTTCTAGTCAAGATATTTTAATGTAACTGGGCGCATTTTAACCGCAAATTTACGGCCTTTAAGCTGTATTAATATAATTGATATTAACCCTCGGAGGCCCGTGCTGGTCCCGTGAATTTAGACCCATGTTTGCGAAAA
The DNA here is from genome assembly GCA_946251845.1 of Andrena fulva. Classification (NCBI taxonomy): domain Eukaryota; kingdom Metazoa; phylum Arthropoda; class Insecta; order Hymenoptera; family Andrenidae; genus Andrena; species Andrena fulva. The sequence continues at coordinate 40,421,588 of OX276328.1, read as the reverse complement.
GTGGGGCTACAGGCCAATTACAATACACATTATATTAACATTACTATATTTTATTGTAGTAAACCCAGTTTCTTAATATTTGCTATTGTGTTCATGCGATCGGTGCTCAAAATTTGCCAAAACCGCCAAAGTATCGCTTATCAAAAACTTTTATGTTTCCCACAGTTTTTATTCGCGATTCTGAAAATTTTTTCTTTGAGAGGTGCAATTTGAGTTAGTTACAAAGTTAATTACATAGCTATATATTCTATTAAGGCCATTCATTAGGGTAAAATGTTAATAACAAACATTTTTTAAATTTTAAAAAGTTGCATCCATATGCAATGAGTTTAACTGATATCATGTGAAAGAATGAACCTTTCTCTCTTAGAGACAAAGAGCATTAGGTGCTACTTTGTGCTACTTTCCAAGAAAGTCCAAGAAACTGTTATGGTAACGGTAATATTTATATTCTTTATTTTTCGTTTCCTGCGCCTCTTCTGACAGCTCGCCAATTGGCAGTAAGTGGTGAAGAATGATATTCTTTCCATGCCTTAAAACCTTATGTACTGTGGCTGTTAATTTTCGCCAAGGATAATTCTCTGTTAACAATTTTTCTGCTTCTTCTGCATATACACCGAATTTTTCAGCATTCACTGGCAGACCACAAGAAAGAACATTTAATATTGTCCTAAATTTTTTTTAAAATATCTACATCTATTCCGGTAATTGCTGATGTTATATCGGGATATTCAAAACATCTGCGTGCAGTGTTGCCATCATTGGTGTTCCCAAATCCTTGTTTAGGTGTGTCAATGATTAATCCAAGCTGATTCCTGAATTCTTTTATAATCCTTGACTTTTCCTCTTGCCTCTTCCGTTTATTGTCTGAATTATTTCTAACTCCTTCACCCTTAAAGCTTAAATCGTAGCTTACATGTAAAACGAACTCCATAAATCGTATCCTTGCATGTAGGGGTGAAAGGCCATATTGGTAATTCTCGTCTATATCTTTCCCTCCAGGAGTAACAAAATTTTTTGGACTTTTTTGGCAAATGATACATGTGGAACTCGATTTAGTATCTGTTAAATGTTGAGCAACTTTTCCATCTACCATTGTCAAGTGTAGTTTATGAAACACTTACTGCCAATTGGCGAGCTGTCAGAAGAGGCGCAGGAAACGAAAAATAAAGAATATAAATATTACCGTTACCATAACAGTCGAAAAATTTCTCGAAGTGCACAGAATCAAGACCTGATGAATATGCTCTTGATATCTTCGGACCCTTATATCTCATCATTTCGAAGAATAAGAAGCAAAAAAGATGTAATTAAGATATATCCGGAGGAAATGATTCAATTATTAGATGTGTGACGCAAATATCGTGTAGGCAGGTAAGGTCGATTTTACTTCAATTACCATTTTCTTGGAAAGTAGCACAAAGTAGCACCTAATGCTTTTTGTTTCTAAGAGAGAAAGGTTCATTCTTTCACATGATATCAGTTAAACTCATTGCATATGATTGCAACTTTTTAAAATTTAAAAAATGTTTGTTATTAACATTTTACCCTAATGAATGGCCTTAATAGAATATATAGCTATGTAATTAACTTTGTAACTAACTCAAATTGCACCTCTCAAAGAAAAAATTTTCAGAATCGCGAATAAAAACTGTGGGAAACATAAAAGTTTTTGATAAGCGATACTTTTGCGGTTTTGGCAAATTTTGAGCACCGATCGCATGAACACAATAGCAAATATTAAGAAACTGGGTTTACTACAATAAAATATAGTAATGTTAATATAATGTGTATTGTAATTGGCCTGTAGCCCCACTTTTCGCAAACATGGGTCTAAATTCACGGGACCAGCACGGGCCTCCGAGGGTTAATATCAATTATATTAATACAGCTTAAAGGCCGTAAATTTGCGGTTAAAATGCGCCCAGTTACATTAAAATATCTTGACTAGAACCAAAGTTATAGATTTTTGATCGCCGCGGGGCGTTTTGTCCCACTGTGCGCCGGAATCAAGGGAAACGAAGGGGCAAACGACAGGGCCCGAGAAGGGGCACGTAAACCGAATCGGGACCCGTCCTGCACCTTAAGCCGGATCCAGACTTGAATGAGTATACGCTGAGCAAGGCCGAATGCGCACGAATATTCTGATGTGGACGGGTGAAACGGTAGCCAGGGCCGCATGCTTCTACGTTAGAAAGGGTGAGCGTGAACGCATATGCTAGTGTGGACGTGTCATTCGTGGTGACTCGACGCAAGCGGCCCCACTCGCGAATGCCGACGAAGGCACATGGCCTGAGCCGACCGTTGTCGGTTTTCTTCCGCACATCAAAGGAAGTTTGGAGCGTATTGCGCTCAGCGTGGTTGATAGAAGCAGATGAGATACTTTTCTCAAATCCTCGATGTCCCGGATTTTCATGATATTGAAATATTGAATTGGAGTCCATATGAAATTAGGGAGAGCTAAGTACTCATTTTTCTAGTTTCGAAATTGTCTAAAAAATTCAAATCTTCGAAGTTCCCTGCTTTCGGCGATTTTTACGAAACCCGCCTTCAGAAATGAATTTTAATGACCTAAATTATTGAAGGCATGATCTTGCGTTTTTCTTTTTAATCGTGAAGGATGGATCTATGTGAATGAATTTAATCCATCACTAATATAGTTATAAACAGTTGATGAAAAATAATAAAATTATATTTTTAACAATATAATGCATTTAACATATGATAGACTTTAAAGCTCCATTTTAATGAATAATTTGTCTTTCTTTTCTTCACTACACCCTGTATTGTTCTCAATTCATACAACCTGACCGACTCGCTGTTGTATTAAAAAATCACACGAGATTACTCGTGGGGAACGGCAATATGTTTCGTGGAGGGACGCAGGAAGAAAAGGGGTAGTAAACTGACGGCACGTGGTTCCGCCTACGTCGTCTTTCCTTCAAATTGGAGACGGATCCCTTATCTCTCGAGTATATACACGCACTCGAACTTCAAAACAACAGCACGCGTCGACGTATTCCGTGGGAGAGAAGGTGGGCTTGAAGTCCGATTGGTCCTAACCTTTACCAATCTGCTCTGCATCCGTCCCAAAAGGCCACTCTCTTGAAGAGGCCCTCTTCACAGCAATATCTCCTCCCCGAGGCCCACCTTTTCTCGCACGGAATACGTCAACGCGTTCTTCTGTTTTGAAATTCGAGCGCGTGTTTATACTCGAAAGATAAGGGATCCGTGTTTAATTTGACGGAAGGACGACGCAGGCGGAAACACGCGCCGTCATCGGACTACCCCTTTTCGGGATACCATCTTTACGACTGCGGAGTGGGCTAAGCTCAGCACAGAAGCTGGTGACGAGAGACACATCGCACTTCCGACCCCTCCGCATGCGGCATTCGTGCGCGTTCGGCCTTGCTCAGCGTATACGCATTCAAGTCTGGATCCGGCTTTAGGTGTCTCCATGGGGACTGTGAAGGAGTGGACGAGGTGCTGGATCAGACAGCAACTCGAACAAGTCCCCACTCTGGGAGCGGACCCAAAAGATGGGACACGCGAAGGCTCTGCTGAAGCGGCCTTCGAAAATGATAGGGGCGGCACTCAGCCGCCTGGATAGGTCGCAGTTGCGACTGCTCAGAGTTCCACGCCGACCTTCACAGGTACCGGACGTGTCCTTTCGGGGCCCACACGATCTAGTACCCCGACTATTACAAGCGAAGTTCTGAAAATCTCGGTTATTCAAATATTACTAGTAAAGTGCGATCTCCTCACCAAAATAAGTGAAAATCCTACCTCCACTCAGGGGGCCACCCCCCCCCTGAGCCAGTGTGTGAAAGCCTTCAGCAAAATGGAAGTGCGAACAAAATAGACAACGGAGTCCCCTTTAAGTTAACCAACTTAGTTAACGACGGAGGGAACACCCTCACGAACAATTTCAACATCAATGCCCAACTAGGGCAGTTACTTCAAGCGAAGAAAAAACCAAAAAGACTGTCACCAAAGCCAAAAATCCCGGTCAGGAAGAAGATTACACCAAGTGATGCACAGGACCCCACTGCAGCTATGACGAAACCGAACGTTTCGCTAAGGAAAACCAAAAACTCAGCAACCAAAGCTGACGAGACCACACATAACGAGTTGTTAAAAACAATAGACAACCTTAAACAAACGGTAGAAAACCTTTCGAGGCAGCTTGAAGAGGAGAGAGCCCAAAATGCCGCAAGACCGCTGGAAAAAGCTAAGGCGTCGTCAAGAACTCAACCGGAGGCTAGTACCCGACACACAAGGACAGAAGAAGAGCCCCTCCCCCGCCGCAACAATGAACCAGAGACAGAGGTACACGAGCTATGGTCAGAAGTCACCCCACCAAAACGGCCACGCGCGGACACACCACCCAGGTATAGCCCAACGAACACACCTACCCCAGACCTAACGGGGCTCAGCAACAATGCGCACAGGGCCGCATCACCCAAACCATCACAACAGATGGATTACGACTTACTCCAGAGCCGAAGCACCTCGCAGAAGAGCCCACAACAAGCAGGAGGTTCTCAACACCAATCGAATAATTCCCCCACCAAGTCATCTTTAGTAAAGCCGCCCATAATAAACATCTTGGATTCCTCCCAGCAGACCTCATTCAGAATAGTCAAAGAATCGCTAAGTATAAATAATTTTAGAATTAAGCGAATCAACAGCAATAAACACTACATTCAGCTTGAAAACTTATCGGACCACATGGCCGTTCTAGACGCACTATCACAGCGAAAAATCAAATATTTTTCATTCACCCCCAAAGTCATGAAACCGCAAACGCTACTACTAAAAGGACTAGACAATAGCTTCACCCCAGAAGAGATACTAGCTGAGCTTAAAGAACTCAATCTCCCAAAAACTAAAATACTAAAAGTTTCCAATTTTGCTACCGCCAATTCAACCAAAAACAACATAGTCCTACCTTTCTTCTTAATACAGATCTCACCTGAGAGTGACCAAAACGCGTTAACAAAAATCAAATACCTATTGCACCAAGCAGTTACTTGGGATAAAATAATCAAAAAGGACCCAATAATGTGTTCCCGCTGCCAAAGAGCGGGACACGCAGCTTCAAATTGTCATCTTGACTTCAGGTGTGTCAAATGCGCAGAAAATCACGAACCAGGAAACTGCAAAATCAAAAAAGACGAAAAAATCGATCCAAGTAAATTATTCTGCGTTAGATGTAAGGACTTCGGCCACCCTGCTTCCTATAAGGGTTGCCCGAAATACAAAGAAATCAAAGCCAGGCTCTTAAACATTGCAGTACAAAAGTCAGAGAATAGAATCACAACTCTTAACAAAATAAGAGGTAACCTAAACATACACAACGTGCATACAAAGGTATCATACTCCCAAATGGCTCAAAAAAATCTCAATAGCATACACCCACAGGTAAACACAAATCACCCTCCACTTACCAACCAAAAGTCGCCAATCCATCGACACCGCTCACAACACACAGTATTCTCTCCCACTCCATCCACCCCATCACCCACCCCATTCTCTCCACCCATCACACCTCATACACACATTTCTGCCCAAACCCATCCCCCAAATCACCCAGAGGAGTTTTTTGCAGATTTCAAAAATTTCATAACCCAACACCTGACCAGATTGGAAAACCTTATAAATCGCAATTCGCAAAACATACAACAGCTTCACGATACATACTTCGGGTACAACTTAGACCCCACAGAATTAAACTCTATCGTTACACCCATATACAAGCCGGTTAATGAATAACATAAATAACAAACAATTCAATCTAATATCGGCCAACGTTAACTCAATAGCATCGAACGATAGAAGATATAACCTTTTACAGCTTATAAAAAAAAAAGACCCAGACTTAGTACTATTAAACGAAACCAAACTAAAACCACATCACAAACCAAAATTTAAAAACTACACCTTCCTAAGAAATGACAGAAAATCGTCCAATGGAGGCGGAGTTGCTCTTCTGATAAAAAACCACATAAACTACGAGCAGATCATACTAAACAAACACATACCATCCATAGAAATGATTGTCATTAAAATAAAATTACAGAATAACAGTAACTTATTTATTATTCCGGGCTATGCCCCAGGATCGGAATCCGTAGAATTCATCAAAGATTTGGAGCATATATTCAAACTCCTTTCCTTAGATAACCCCACTAACTACTTCATAATAGCAGGCGACTTCAACGCCAAACACCAACACTGGAATAACCCCTATCAAAACAGTAGAGGCTTGGCACTCTTTAACTGGCTGAACAATAAAAATATAGAATATAAAATCTCCCTAAAAGGCACAAACATCCCGACATACCCCAGAAGTAACTCTTTCATAGACATAGGACTAATCGACAGCAGACTCAAATTGCACAATTTAAACCCAGATGGTACAATCCCCACCATAAACATAGACAGCGACCACAGAGCCATCAACATCTGCTTTTCTCTCCCAAAGACAGACGACAAAATACTATTCACAACTCCTAACAAACCGCTAAACTACAACAAAACAGATTGGTCAGCATTCCAACAAGACATAATCAACAAATGGACAACTATCATCCCCCAAAATAGGAACCTCATCAACCGTGAAATAGACAAATACCTGACAGATATGAACGACATAATTCATAAAGCAACTACAGACCAAGTTCCCACACACCCAGACTATAATTCAGCAGAATTATACGTAAACCTGGAAATAAAAAAACTACAGAAAACCAAAAGCAACTTAATATCCATATTAAATAATGAATACAGACATCCATCCCCCCAGGCTCAAATCATTATCAGAGACACTAAATCGCTAATACGAAAATGCAAAATAACAATTAAACAAGAATTCCAAAAATCAGTTAACACCTACTGGGCAAACAAAATTAAGAAGATCCCTGTTAATTCGTCGAAAATGTTCTCACAAATAAACTCCATTTTCAGACAGAAAGGAAAAATAATACTACCAAACCTAGAAATCCAAAACAACCAAATTAATATAATTAACGACGCAAAAATTAACCCAAACTCACTCCAAATAAACGAAAAAGGAAATTTTATAATCTCTAACGAAAAGGAAAAACTAAACATCCTAGGAGCTAACTTTGCCGCGGCTTATTCACAAAATAAAGACCTAGGTGAACCTAGGCTCTCTGAACTAATTGGAAAACAGCACAAAGAAATCATGCGATCTATAGAGAACGATACATCCACAAATACCAGTCTAACCCAATTCTCAGAAAGCAACACAGCCAGTAACCCAACGTGGGACACAGACCGGGAGTACTTTACAAATCCCATCCAAACTCTTAAACTATTCAGAAGTTTGAATAACAAAAAATCCTCAGGCCCAGACAAAATACCTAATATTGTTCTCAAAAACCTGCCGTTTGATTTCATATACAGTTACACCATAATTTTCAACAACTGTCTAAATAATTGTTATTTTCCCAAGGACTGGAAATCGGCCAAAGTAATCCCCCTATGCAAAAAAGGTAAAAACCCAGCCCATCCTTCTAGCTACCGACCAATCAGTCTGCTACCCAATATTTCCAAAGTTTTCGAAGTCATACTAAAAAGAGCACTTGAGAGATTTTTCGACGCAAACAACTTAATACCCGACACCCAATTCGGATTCCGCCACAAACTCAGCACAGTTCACGCACTGCAAAAACTCTCATCTGACATCCAGGCTTCTCTTTTCAACAAAGAAAATGTGGCTGCTTGCCTCATAGACCTAGAAAAGGCTTTCGATACGGTCTGGACACAAGGTCTTCTTTACAAACTACACAAAGCAGGTTGCCCATCACACCTCCTAAAAATCACAGCCAATATGCTGCAAAATAAAAAATTCTACACAGCAGTGAATAACACAACTCAAGACAACACATTCGAACTATCGGACGGTCTCCAACAGGGAACGGTCACTGCGCCAGTGTTATTCAACTTCTATAACGCGGATATCCCAAACCTGTTCGGAATCCCAGACTCCAATGACACAAAAGCCCTCTTTTTCGCGGACGACCTAATAATATATATAAAGGGAAAAAATGTAAACAAATTACAAAATAAAATGCAGGACATATTCGATAAAATTAACGAGTACTACAAAACTTGGAAATTAAAAATTAATCCGATAAAATGTGAAACCATTCTGTTCAGGGACAAAATCAAGAACCAATGCAAAACCTTTCGCAACTCCTACAAATCCTTCCACATCAAATCGAATAACACTACAATCCCACATGTAAAGATGGTGAAATATTTAGGCATAAACCTCGACGAACGCATGCTCTTAAACAAACACATAGAAGTACAGCTTGAAAAAGCCAGGAAGTCCTTTTTTGCCAACAGTAGAATCTTCTACTCAAACTACCTATTCCCTAAAATTAAAATCATCTGCTATATGCTCTTAATCCGTCCTATCCTCACGTACGGATGCCCAATCTGGTTCAATATAAGCCCCCACATAATGGAAAAAATCAGAATTTTCGAGAGAAAATGTTTAAGAGCCTGCACACGGATATATAGAAGCGAAAGATCCAATTTCCTACACTATGAAAGATGCAAAACACTGTACGACAAAGCAAACATCCCAAGAATAGACAGTCATATAATAAAGCTAATTAGAGACTATTTCTCTAACATAAATTCAATTAAAAATAACAAACTCATTAGCAGTTCCTTATACCCGAATGACGAATACTATAAAAGAACGTTTAATACAGGCAACATACCACCAGAAGCCTTCCCGCTCCTAGACAGAACAGGCAGAATCACAGACAGAAACAATATACCAATAATCTACCATAACTTCAGAAAATCAAACGATAAAAAAATCTTGTGGAAACCGAATATAAACTGCCTGAATCCCGAATCGCGCATAGTTTTCAATATGGCTCTTCCAACCAAAGATATAGTAAACAATTACCATAAAAACAAAGAGAAATATTGGTGGATGGTCGATGGGAACACAACATAACAAGAACAAAGTAATACTAGTCGGAACGTACCAATAAGTAAGAGTATTCTAAGACTGAGCGTGGTTATGAACAACTAATGTATAAAGATATATATATGTAAATACTGTAAATTTATAGATATAAAATAGAGAACTAAGGAAGCATGACTGAGTAACGAATGAGTGTGTAAATAGTGTGAGTAGGCATGCGTGTTTTCTTTTCTTTCTATCTTTCTTTCTACTTCCTATTTCCCTTCTTTTGTATTATATATCCCCCGCATTACGAGGCTAAGAATAGACCATTCCGTTTTTTGCTGTTGCTATTTTTGCGGAAACCACCACTTTATAATACTGTATGTTACCCATTATACCAATGGAAAAGCTGAAACAAATTATTGACCAAGCTAACAGAAAACCAATCTGAGTACAGAATGTGAGCGTCGCCTTCGCGATCGGGCAATCTTTTACTATAGGTAAAAAGTTTATCATCGTAGATTATTCACTACTTTTGTACAATGTATAAACATAAGCATTGTAATTGAATAAAACACTTGAGAAAAAAAAAAAAAGTTGCGACTGCTCGTGGGGATGGTCACAGGACACTGGTACACGAGGAAGCACCTGGCGCGCCTTGGGATCGTGCAGGGACCAAGGTGCCAGTGGTGCGGGGTGGACGACGAAACGCCGCTTCACCTTATGACGCAGTGCGAGGGCATGGCAGCCCAGAGACAGCTATTGCTGGGAGCTGCTGTCCGCACGGCGAACCTGGGGGACATGACCGTGAGCGGGCTTCTCGAGTTCGCACGAGAGGCCGGACTAGCGGCAAGCCCTCTAAATTAGGACTGCCCGCAAGGGCTCGGGCACAATGGTCAAATAGGACTGAATGTCCGGTAAATGCCCAATTTAAAAAAAAAAAATGACAAACGGAATAGAATTTCTTTTCAGATGGTTTATTTAACACATATTGAAGTACGAAAAACAATTTTTTTTTATTGTCATTTTCATACAAAATGACGGCGACAGAGCCCGTCGTCGAAAACAGCTTTTTTGAAAACACCGCCACGGGAGGACGGATTTCTCGGCATGTATGAGTCCCGGAACAAAAAATAAAAAAAAATTATAATCTATGTACAATTGGCTTTGGAAGTACGTAGGGGTTTTTTTAATCAATTTTTGTGGAAGTGGTACACTTTTTAAGAAATGAATCGATTTTTTGTCCTAAAAATGAGTATTAAATTGTTTATAAAAAAAAGTTTACATTCAATCAAAAAACGGTTACGTACTTCCAAAGAGAATATTGTTGTGAAGCTACTGTAAAAAATTCAAATCGATCCATGCAATAGTCTCCGAGAAATCCGTCCTCCCAGTTTGAAAGAAGTGGTTTCGACGACGGGCTCTGTCGCCGCCATTTTGTATAAAAATGACAATAAAAAAATTGTTTTCCGTACTTCAATGTGTGTTAAATAAACCCTCTGAAAAGAAATTCTACTCCGTTTGTCATACTCCCAAAATAAATGGTCAAATTTAGGTCTTTTTTTCTGCCTCTAGAGTGGTTTTACCCCTTAAAAAATTGTTGGAAATGGTTTCATTCTATAATAGTGTAGATGCTGCTGTATTCCACGTTGCTTCATCTTCCACTGACGCTATGTGGCGCGTCCATAGCAAAAACTGTTCCTAATTAACGAATATAGGAAACTGTGGCTCGATTAAGGTGGCTTGCAAGATTCCCTCAGGATGGAATGGACGAAGTCAAGTGGCCGAGGATTATAGGGGGTATTCCGCGTAGCGAGCTCCTCGAGCGTTATACCGAGAAACGAGCAGCGGTTGGGCGCCAGGACACATCGATATTTGTGGCGTCATTGCAAAACCGCCACCGGGGGGTGGTTCTCGCGGATGTGGGGTACGCGGATACGCGTATCTCCCTTCGTCATTAGCATTCGTGATTCATATATTATGCGGACGTCGAAGATAATACCAGTGAGAGCCGACAATAGTGCTGGATCGACGTCGCGGATTTCAAATTATGCTCGCGAATCGCTGCCTCCGTTGTGTCGGGTTTCGGCTGCTAGCCGAGTAATGGTGACAGAAACTTTCGTCCCCCCCCCGGGATACTAATGTAGTCTGTGTGCCAACGAAAATCTAGCCGGTTGTAATCGGATTAAAGGATTTACAAGATCATATCGGCGATCGATACACCGCTACGAATCGCTCTTGCGACAGTGGGAAGTGATTCGAAATCCGGACACGCGGCAAAGGGCAATGGATTTGTTCAATGGCGTTCCGATTGTCCTTTGAAATTTGTAATTATTAGGTGATCCCATAAGTAATGTGGTTTTTCTGGGAGCTAACTTCAAAACAATGAAACTCGCCGCGATTTGTCGCTGATCGGTTTGATATATGATGTCTGGTGATATATCTGTTTGAACAAATGCTTATTAACCCTCTAGGGACGGGGATGTTTTAAACTTAACGTAGAATTTTTTTGAGCGTTAAAATAGTCTATTTTATACTTCGGATTTGGAAGCTACTCGTTAATTTTTTTTTAATTTTTTTTTTAATTTGTTTATAACAAAAAAAGTTTAATTTCGGGTTCTGATGGTACAACAGTTTCTTCTCTGCCTACTAAAGGTCACTATACCTATCAAATCTCGATCTTATTGATGGAACGTAAATAAAAATGTGTTAATCTGAATGGGACTCTGGAGTCCCACTCGTCCCTAGAGGGTTAAGGGGACTAGGCAGTCGAAAAATCGATTTTTCATTGCAGTTTCCGACAGTACCTACTATCTTTTCTGAATAAAATGCCGTCTGGTTAATATTAAAATTCGCAAAATTGTTGATTTGGCAGCTAAAAAGGTCAAGCGGTAACTTATAGCGTCGCCTTTGTTCTCAAATCTTTTTTTCTCTTGGTTTTTTCCTGATTGCGAACGAATGGAGGTTGAGATCGACTTGAGAAAAATTATAGGATGTGTAAAACATGTGCCATTTCGCCGCAAACCTCTGATATGGTCCGTAAAAATTCGAGATTTTCATAAAAAAATTAAGAAATCACCGGATTTTAGTAGCGCACAAACAAGAACTAATTTTTCTCCGAATAATCGCCTTTTTACAGCCACCAATCGCATAATTTTGATTTAATTGTTGTTTTTATAGGTTTGCGCGGAAACTATGAATCCAGCAAACAAGAATCTCACCTTTGAAATGGGATTACGTCACATTTTAAGACCGATATTAAGGCAAAACGACAGAAAAACGTTAAAATTTTTACCCGTCTGCAGCGTCATTTTTAAAGCACATATATATTTCATGCCAATTTTTTTCAATCTGTATGGTAGTAATAAACATTGGTACGCACAACGGAAACTTCACTCATATAGTTTATAAAAAAAAATTAAATTTGCTTTCGGATCTGCTGTTCCATAGTTACACATTCGACCAGCTCGCGTGGGGAGGTCTAGAAGATTAATTAATATATTAAAATTTATGGATGTTTTACTATTTTCTTTTTTTGTATAGTCTCTTAAGACAGCGTACTAAAGATAGATTTTAAAAATTCTCTATGAAAACTGTAAATTATTCCTGAAAAAAAAATCTTACAAATGGCTTACTTTTCCGGCCGTCACAGTGGTGTTCCCCCTTAAGGTAAATGTCCCCATTTCTGCTCATTTCGTATTTTTCTTATTACTATAAGCGTTACGTTTGTCATAGTTGCAACAAAATAATTCTAAATTACTTGAACATTTACGCCAGTGTTGCACGAGGTTGGGGCTAATTAAAGTGCAGCATAAGCAACGAAAGACTTTTAAAACGAGAGACTCATGATTATTCGTTCGTGTTCTAGCTCAGCGCTGCACAAGGAGCTGTTTTCGGCGCCTAGCGGCGAGCAACCCACCTATCTCGTTGCTAAGGTTAGAATCGGTGAGGAGAACTGCAGTAGTGTACGTGCATTTGGTATGACTTGAACCCAGCCATATTTACTGATGCTACAAGCCTACGTTCACGCACATACACTACTGCAGTTCTCCTCACCGATTCTAACCTTAGCAACGAGATAGGTGGGTTGCTCGCCGCTAGGCGCCGAAAACAGCTCCTTGTGCAGCGCTGTTCTAGCTGGTTGTGCCAAGGAACAGTGTCGCTATTGGTATTCGACAATTGGGCAGAAAATAGTTTTTGCAGTAAAACTTCTTATTTAATAACAAAAACAAATTCCGTATTGTGCTCCAGATTTAGATTCTTTTACTATTTTCAATTTTTTTAAGTAGAAAACAGGTGAGCAGGTTTGGGGCCAAGTGAATCACCGTCATGTCCGCACTCACCAAAATTTTAGTAACATAACCTCACAATTCAATGTGTGCTGTAACCTCTATTTCTATTCGCAGGCATTTTAATTTTCGTTTGTCATTATTTTATACTTCACTATTGTGTTAGAAAAGCTCTCCATAAAAGATGTAACTGATTTTAACCTGAAAAGGCAACATATTATGTGAGCAGGATTGGTACAAATGGTGAGCAGAAATACGGACATTTAGTGCATTGTATTTAATTACAAATTACTAGTAGTTAAACACCTTGAAATATTTTTCTTAAATAGTTTTCGAATTGGTTGATTTATTATTAAAGAATTAATCAATTACTCTGCAACTTTTGATCACAAACAAATTTTTTACATCTTCTTTGTGACGAGTAACCTCTTAAATGAGCAGACATTGGGACATTCACCTTACATGAAAAATAACAGGGAAAATGAAAGAAAATTAGTGGTAATCAATTCATTATTAACGGAATAAACAGTTCACTAAACTCGAACAACAAAAAACAATCAATTTCTACTGATAAAAACGATTTATTTTTAATGTGGAAAAAGTACCTACGATTTAGGATTAAGGGCACTTTCCGGTCAAATCGAGCGATAACATAGGTGACATTTATGATTTTTTCTAGAAAAATGTATACAATGTATGGGTCTAAAACTTTTTGCACTTTAGTCTGCTACAAATGTAGGGTATAAAAGAATTTTTTATTTCATTTTTGTTGTCATTTCAGCGTGTTATGACAAGTTCAGCGACCTTCGAATGACCTTGGGCATGAAAAGTTACATGTTTTCCTAACAAGTTGTTTCTCTATATTATTTGTTTACCTTAGTTATCGGTATTCATGTTAAATCAGCCAAAATATGATAATACTTAATCAAGATATTTTATTGTCTAAAAATTCTCTTATCCAAAAAGTCATTTGTTCTACTGCATTTTTCACCATGTTACACATAGTATTATTAAACACATACAGCATATTATTATACACAGAAACATTTTTAAAGTAATAGTGAGAGTGATTGGTAGTGCGTTGAGAAATTTTAAATGAACGCAATGAGAAATTTGAGATCATCGATTTCATTAAACCCTGCCAGCACACTTGTTTCTGATTGACTTATATCGGAAAACAATAATTGTATGTATATCACGGGACTCGTCTGGTTAATTTTCCGTGAATCATAAAATGCGGTACAATTCGAGAAATGCATTCCTTTAAGAATATAGAGAATTAAACAAACATCGAACGTCGAAACACTATTATCTCTGTCCCCAGATATAAACAACGTATCCTGTCCACCGCTGAATCCAGAGGGTCGAGGATACTTGATGTGTTCTCGTTTGGCAACACCAAAACCATGGAGGGGCAGGCGAAGGGTGGCCAATCGACCAGGTACCAAGTGTTTCTTGAAGTGTCCCCACGGGTACCAACTTCGCGGAGAATATGAATTAACTTGTCGATCGGACGGCTCGTGGGACGGACCGAAACACGGCGAGTGTGTCAGTAAGTGAAACGTTCAATTAATTTGCTATTATAATGGCGTCATCCTATAAACGATTGTGAAGTTTTTAGGTAATATTCTATTCATTTTTAATATTTTGAATAGAGTAGTTTTCTATCGAAACGATTTTTATTAAATTAGTCATACAAAAAATGTTAGTAATTAGTAAATATACTTATATTAACCCTTCGTTGTATAACTTCTTCGATTTTGGAAAAGAATACATTTTTTGGACTCGTGAAAGAGATGATAATAAGGGAAAAATAATAAAAAACGAGATTCTGTCCTCAAATTTTCCATTTCATATACATTGGCACTACATATATAAAAAAGTACAATTATGAACTATTAGTTTCACTTTGTAGACGAACCAGCTGACTGATCATTGGTCATTAACAAGAATGAGTAAATAACACTTGTTGTAACTACTACCTACAACCCTAAGGTCGGGGCCAGATATATTGGCCGGTGAGTTTCATGAGGGGTATTCTCCCACCACACCGTTTGCCTGCCTCGGTGCTCCTTTTCTCAACGTTTTCTTACTCGCTCTCGTTCCATCTCGCTTTCGCCTTCGCAGAACAAGAGTGAGCCAGAAGTGGTGGGGATAGTGCCAAGCTTCTGGCGTGTAGGTCAAACCGAGCTGTCAGTGTAGAAATACACACATCAAAATAGGTGTACGTTAGCTCCGAAAAAATTCAGGAGCTTTATTGGTCAGAACATTGATTCCTTCTCGATAGCTTCATCCCGTATTGGTCTACGAATAGCTTCGTCACGCACACAACTATTACGCTAAGAATAAATAACAGCCAAACGGCTAGATTCAGGCGGAGCCGAGCAGCGTTCCCGTTACCCCACCATACCCTGCGACGACCACGCAACTCCAAGTAACAAATCCACAATCGTCAGATGGTGGTGGTTGCTTTCTCCTCAATCGTTGCTCGCGAAAACGAATTCACCGGCCAATATATCTGGCCCCGACCTTAGTAGCATTTATTTGTTGGGAGTTTGATGGGCCAATGACGTGTTATCCGTTGGCCAACTGTTGAAGTGTCGCGCTGTTTTTAACTGGGCCAACGATTGTAACCAACGCAAGTCCCAAGTCACTTAACATAAAGGCCCAACTGAAGGTTTCTTTCCATAGGCCCACCTGAAGGTTTCCTTCCATAGGCCCAATTAAAGGTTTCTTTCCATAGGCCCACCTGAAGGTTTCCTTCCATAGGCCCAACTCAAGGTTTCCTTCCATAGGCCCAATTGAAGGTTTCTTTCCATAGGCCCACCTCAAGGTTTCTTTACATAGGCCCAACTGAAGGTTTCTTTTCATAGGCCCACCTGAAGGTTTCCTTCCATAGGCCCAATTGAAAGTTTCTTTCCATAGGCCCACCTGAAGGTTTCCTTCCATAGGCCCAACTGAAGGTTTCCTTCCACATGTCCAACTGAAGGTTTCCTTCCGTAGGCCCAACTGAAGGTTTCTTTCCGTAGGCCTAACTGAAGGTTTCCTTCTATAGGCCCAACTGAATGTTTCTTTCCATAGGCCCACCTGAAGGTTTCCTTCCATAGGCCCAACTGAAGGTTTCTTTCCATAGGCCCAATTGAAGGTTTCTTTCCATAGGCCCATCTGAAGGTTTCCTTCCATAGGCCCAACTGAAGGTTTCTTTCCATAGGCCCAACTGAAGGTTTCCTTCCACAGGTCCAACTGAAGGTTTCCTTCCGTAGGCCCAACTGAAGGTTTCTTTCCGTAGGCCCAACTGAAGGTTTCCTTCTATAGGCCCAACTGAATGTTTCTTTCCATAAGCCCACCTGAAGGTTTCCTTCCATATGCCCAATTGAAGGTTTCTTTCCATAGGCCCACCTCAAGGTTTCTTTACATAGGCCCAACTGAAGGTTTCTTTCCATAGGCCCACCTGAAGGTTTCTTTACATAGGCCCAACTGAAGGTTTCTTTCCATAGGCCCACCTGAAGGTTTCCTTCCATAGGCCCAATTGAAAGTTTCTTTCCATAGGCCCACCTGAAGGTTTCCTTCCATAGACCCAACTGAAGGTTTCCTTCCACAGGTCCAACCGAAGGTTTCCTTCCGTAGGCCCAACTGAAGGTTTCTTTCCGTTGGCCCACCTCAAGGTTTCTTTACATAGGCCCAACTGAAGGTTACTTTCCGTAGGCCCAACTGAAGGTTTCCTTCTATAGGCCCAACTGAAGGTTTCCTTCCGTAGGCCCACCTGAAGGTTTCCTTCCATAGACCCAACTGAAGGTTTCCTTCCACAGGTCCAACCGAAGGTTTCCTTCCGTAGGCCCAACTGAAGGTTTCTTTCCGTAGGCCCAACTGAAGGTTTCCTTCTATAGGCCCAACTGAAGGTTTCTTTCCATAGGCCCAACTGAAGGTTTCTTTCCATAGGCCCACCTCACGGTTTCTTTCCATAGGCCCAATTGAAGGTTTCTTTCCATAGGCCCAACTGAAGGTTTCTTTCCATAGGCCCATCTGAAGATTTCCTTCCATAGGCCCAACTGAAGGTTTCTTTCCATAGGCCCATCTGAAGATTTCCTTCCATAGGCCCAACTGAAGGTTTCTTTCTATAGGCCCACCTGAAGGTTTCCTTCCATAGGCCCAATTGAAAGTTTCTTTCCATAGGCCCACCTGAAGGTTTCCTTCCATAGGCCCAACTGAAGGTTTCCTTCCACAGGTCCAACTGAAGGTTTCCTTCCGTAGGCCCAACTGAAGGTTTCTTTCCGTAGGCCCAACTGAAGGTTTCCTTCTATAGGCCCAACTGAATGTTTCTTTCCATAGGCCCACCTGAAGGTTTCCTTCCATAGGCCCAACAGAAGGTTTATTTGCATAGGCCCAGCAGTTGAGCCTCTACAATAAACCAACAATAGGAAGACAGTTGGTTATACTACGCTCCAATAAAAGCTTTATCAATCACTAAAAAAAAGTGACTACAAAGTACGGTTTTCTGAACATTTTATTTGTTTACATACAACGGATCCTTAATGGTAAATTTCCATATTAGTAAAAGGATAAAAATAATTATTCTATTAACTTCGAATCGGTATTGTAACTCTGTTGACTTCTTCAATAATTCCTATAATTCCTTCAATCACTGTGCTCTGACCGCTGTTCGTAGTTCCCATTCCCCTTAACCTTTACTATTATGACTGCTGTCGTTATAATTACTATGATTTTTTATATCTCTTTTGTCACTATCATTAATGTTTCTTTTGCGCTCACTTCTCTGCATTTGTTTCTTTCAATTATTTTTCTTTTGTACTTCCTAATTGTTTGTTCTACGCTTGTGTTACTGCGATTTGTACTTCTTATAACAAAGGGTTTATCCCGTTGATATACTTAAATAAATAATAATAAAAAATAAAAGTATTACTTTCACAATACACAATTAAGTAAAAGTAAATATTTCTCACGTACGTTGTAAGAATAAAGGGACCACGCAATACATTATCACGATTACAGGGTACACATAAATAGGTAGATTTATGAAACGAGGATAGACTCTGATTGGAATCGCTATTAGAGATATTAAAATGTGGTTCTGAAACAACACTTGTTCGTAGACTATGTTTAATTTTCGTTCTTTTGCAGCCACACGTCGTTGTTTAGTTCGCTGCGATGATGTTATGTGATGTGGCTCTCGACCTCCATATCTATCTTTTGTAAATCTGAACCAATTAGTTAGAATGACAATGATTTCAGCATCTGTCGCAGTTTCTGCCACCTTATTTTCACGTGCAGCACCAACAGCAAGCAATTTTGTTTTGTCTTTTACACATTTAAACAAATAATAATTACTACATAAAATAAAACTGGCGAAATATTTTTTTCATATTGTGTATTTATAGCTGTCTTTGAGGTTAAAAGCAGTATCATTTTTATGAACTTCGTAGTGATTGGTTGTAAATTGTAGTAGTTAAAAGACTGACAGCCATATAGTATACTTAAATGTAGCCATAACAAAATTATAAGATAGTTATGCAATCTTTACAACAAAGAAATACTAGCTCGATTAAACTAGAAAGATTAGGTTTCTGAAAGTACACCCGGTCTGACGAACCGCGAGATGAAACGCAACAAATCACAACAATCACAATCACAAAAGCAACAAATGATATACTTTTCGCCTGTTTCGCGGATTCGCCTTCGCCAGCCACCAGCCACGCTATCGAATGCTACCGAATAACGCGTCGTGCCTCGTTGCCATGTGACGCATACAATCGACCGCTCTCCTCTCGATCATTCGATCGTTGTCAAGGCAACGCAATATGGCGATGCAAACAATTCAGATCGCCTATGCAACCACAAAAATATCTTACAATATGCATACGTTTTTTAATTTAATATTAACGACTTATAGAATGAAATAACCGTAACATAGAAAACGCACAAGATTGAAGTATATCAGTATCGATTGCAAAAAGCACCTTTTTCTGAATTGATATTATTTTCACTTCCTTAAACTAAAGTGGAAATTCTTAAAGAAATAAATAAATTCCCAGACTACATACAACAAAACCTTAGTGGGCCAACTATGGCCCGACATTAACAAACGTATTTATAAATAAGAAAGGAAAAAACTGAACTTGGAATATAATAACAGGTTTTTGGATGTAGCAAATTTTCTGACGTTTATAAGACGATATTTAATCATCGTTGTAAATTTTTTATTAATTAACCAACGATAGCAATTGTTGGCCCAACATTTAATATTCGTCGACAAACTGTGGTAACTTTTTGTTAATTAACTAACCATTGTAATTGTAGGCCCAACATTGAATATTCGTAGGCAAATTAAATGGTAGGTATCAATATTAACATATCCATTCACATATTCACTATATTCCTCACTTCAATCTCTTTACCAGACTGCTCTTTGTCTCTACACGTGCACGTTTCAATCTTCACAACCTTTCACGCAACCCTCTGCCATAAATCTTTACTCAATCACGCGATCATGTTTGCCATTTCTATCACGAAAGGTTCCCCTTAATCATCTATATGACGCCTGGCCATCAATATCGCACGCACCATTCGTCACAAATTAGATTCTCTCAATTATCTTCAGCAGCAATACAATGGGCAACCTTAATTTCCAACAGGTAGAGATTTAATCAAAATTGTAAATGGCCTCCCAATACATAACAGGTGCAGTGATGATCAGAAATGTAAACACGACTGGATAAACCGGTGCTGCTGTAATTGTTAAAGCTTATGGGAAAAGAACAGACGATTAATATTACAACAGGATTATATCCTACAAAAGCAACGAACTTTATTTACATTTTTTATAACGATATGAAAGTGTCAGAAGAATACATTTTAGCCTGCTGAAGATTTATTTCCATTAGTTTCGTAATGGAATATTTTAACCAGTGTCTCTTATTTCCCGTTACTGCCTTTAATCTCTTCGATAGACTTTTTTTTTATTATTTATACATTTAATGTCGCTTCAGCGTGAGGGCCATTAGTGGCCACTCTGGGTTACATTACACATATTGCTCATAAATCTAATATATTACACATTTACTACTGAATGGTGGTGCATATACAGGGTGTTACACGAGGAAACCGGCAAGCTTCTAGAGCAGACTTGGAAGGTCATTCTGAGGTAAAAGGGTCATACATATGCACCATGGATTGTAGTAGGCATACCGGCATTTAGGCAACGGCCTAGTGTGTGACTTTAGCACATAGGTGGCGTCCCTTCATGAGGAGTTCGGAGGAGAGGGACCGCAGATAGTCGGCGTAGCCGTGGTGGCAAACGCGACTGATCAGCACGCGGGACGGCTCGGGTTCGATTCCCGGCACCCGTGGATCTGTGTTTTCCGTCTCCTATAGGATATGTCTGTTTCTTAAAAAACTATAACAAATTATATGACAATCATAAGTTGTATATACACTCCTGGAAAAAATTAAAGGAGCACTATAATTTCCCGAAAATTTTGGTCATTTTCAAATGGCTGTATCTCCGCGAAAAATGGTCGCAAAAAATATTTGAAAAAGGCATTTTAACGCTTGAAGTCTCTAGTTTTTGAAACAATGACTCAATTTTTCTTCTTCGTCCATTAGGATACTGTTTCATCAAGATGAAGTCTAACTTGGATGTATGCACGGGGCAAAAAAATTTTTGTCAGATAATCCAATGGAGGGCTGTTATAGAGCAAACATTTCTCTTTAATTTCGTTTTGTTTAGTTTTGTTGTATGATTTTTATTGGCCGAGTTATTCGCCAACAAAGCAAAAAAGGAACTTTTCACTTTGAAATTTTTCATGGCGCGCTTTGGGTGGTGTTAATGCCAGTTATTGATGTACAGTTTTTGTCATTGCGACGAAATTCGATAAAAATGTTTTTCTTAAATTTTTGAAATCTTTTCTTTTTACTAAAATGACTTTGAACTAACAAAAAAAAAAACGTGCAACAATCGTTCAAAAGCCGCGAGAACAAAAGAAAGGGTTTTACAGAGAAACATAACGTAAAAAAGGTGATCCTTAAAATTTTCAGACCATATCGCATGTTTGACCATCGAGGACATACGGAAAAAAATCTGATTGGTCCGGCCTTTTGCACAGTGTTTACGGGTAATCTTAACTCGCAAAAAACGTGGACACTTGAAGGATTCCCCGATTTTCCTTGAAGTGGCATCATGCTTACCAAAAAATGGTAAATATGTAATTTTTGGGATCATTTTAAAATGGATTTTATAAGATGCAAAAAAATCTCACTAAATTGCCAACTAAAGGTTTTCAAAGGATGATTTCTTAGCTTTCCAAAACACTCATGAAAATTTTTCTACGATCATGAGTTCGTAAGTTATAGGCGTTCAAATTGAAAAGTTCCTTTTTTGCTTTGATGGCGAATAACTCGGCCAATAAAAATCATACCACAAAACCAAAAAAAAAAACGAAATTAAAGAGAAATGTTTGCTCTACTATAACAGCCCTCCATTGGATTTATCTGAAAAAAAAAAATTTTTTGGCCCGTGCATACGTCCAAATTAGACAAAAATTTCAGAAACTTCGTTTCCTGCGCTTCATCTTGATGAAACAGTATCATAATGGACGAGGAAAAAAAATTGAGTCATTGTTTCAAAAACTAGAGACTTTAAGCGTTAAAATGCTTTTTTAAAATATTTTTTTCGACCATTTTTCACGGAGATGCAGCCATTTGAAAATGACCAAAATTTTCGGGAAATTATAGTGTTCCTTCAATTTTTTCCAGGAGTGTAGTATACCTTATCCTTAATCCTATAATTATTTGTCTTCTGGGTAGAGTAAGCGTTGGATTTTCTGAAAGGATAATTTTCTGAATTATTGTATGTTTGGATTGCAACCACTCTCGATTCCAGTTTTCGAAGCTTCTTTTCGTTAAGTATTTTTGTGTACCTTCAACTGGAATTGCCAAGTTATTCGGGCGTTTATTTATTGATCCCTTCATTCGTAGACTTATTACTAAGCTATCAATGCATTCTTGCTCTTTTCTGCTCTATTTATAATTTAATACTTCCGTACCCGAGCTTTGTTGCGTGACTTTTCATTCGCGTCACGTGGATGATCGATAATCTTTACAGCAGAGCATACCGCTGCTTGGCATGGTGGTGGCATAATTAAAAAAATGTAAATTTTATAGGGTAAAGCAGCATTTAACATTTGCATTTGGCTAATAAATGAATACTGATCATCTAATTTGTTTAAATGAATTTCTATTGTCGCATCTATCCAGATCAAGGATCGCAAATAGTATATTCACCAAACAAATTCAACAGAATATCAAATCAATCCTAATGCACCCTATATTTTACCTTCTCTTTTGAGTTGTGCCGTTATTCCAGAAAATGTAATTCTAACTTTTCAAGTTGTAACCCTTGTTGAAATTAGATACAACATACAATTTATTTGCATCGAATTGTAAAAAGAAAATAGAAAATCTCATAAATGTAGGAATGGTAGTAGCGCGCTATAGCGGCCGGAATGCGATACATTCTCGTGCGGAAGACGGAGGTCGGCGGAGACCGAAGTTCGGCGAAGACGGTCGAATCGAGGCCGTCCTCGCGAGTCGTTGAGCAGCATGCGGAGAGCACAGTCGCGTTACTATAATATTCTGTATTCCTTTATTCTTTTATATTAATCTTTCATTATTATACTGCTTATTCTCAGTTCACTGGTGTGTTTGATTGTTTAATTTGTGGAACCCCGACTGTCTTACAATAAATTATAATATTATTGAAGACAATGATTGCATGCAATTAGGGCTGCCATACGTCCGGGTTTCCCCGGATTTGTCCTCTTTTTTAGCAGGGACTTAATACCGGTATAATGCTCATACCGGTATTTCGCCAATACAGCTATACCGAAACCGATATCATACCGAAACAGATAAATACCGAAACCGATATCATACTGAAAAAGATAAATACCGAAAACAATCGGTTTTCGGAATTACCGGTAACCGAAATAAATAGGGTAAGTGTGGGTATTACTGCGGACTTTTAAGGTAGGTTAACTTTAGAACCCTCGATACGGCGTTCAAATGAATTAAAGTTCCTCCTTCTTTTTCTAAAAGAAAGGTGGTACCTTAATAATTCCATAAAAAAATATAAGGGCGGGGTAATAAGCACAGTTAATTAAAAACAAAGAGATTTGTCGATCAATGTCATTGCAGGAGTTACTGCGGACATGCATGTATTACTGCGTGCCTGTTACTAACGAAATACCAGTTACTGCGCATGTATTACTGCGGTCTGATGTCAGGCGAACCATAACCTTAGTAGAAATATGAAGGTTAGGTATAAGGTTATGGTCACGTTGTCACGTAAGTGAAACGGTCGGAAGAAAGGTTAGGTTGCGCAGTCGTTGGTCCGCAATAATACATGCATATGGTGTAAAGTACTGCACCTAATACTGCGGTGAGAAATAAAAATTAAAACTAAAATGTAGACGAATGATTTACTGTTTTTCTGAAAAAATAGCTCTTATTCTATCGAGCAATAACGCTACATTACATGTATTACTGTTAATAACAAAAATATAAATGTTTTCAAGTAGGTGTTCATGACCGCCATATCGGGAATCGACCGAAGTTTCGCCTTGACGAATTTCAAATTGCGATAAAAGAATTAATAATAACTTTGCTGTACATATATATTAATAATTATCTGTTATAGAGTTGAAAATAATTTTATCAATAATTTTCAAGAGATTATGTAGTCTCCAACATTAAATATGATCTGTTTTAGAATATCCGCAGTAATCGGGGCATCCGCAGTAATACCCACACTTACCCTACCGGTATTTTTTCGGTATTCTTCTCGGTGAACACCGAAACCTACAATGTTACTGAAAAGAATACCGAAAAATACCGGTATTTATTTCGGTTACCGGTAACCTTTTGTTTTCGGTATTTATCTATTTCGGTAGGTATGATATCGGTTTCGGTATAGCTGTATTGGCAAAATACCGGTATGAGCGTTATACCGGTATTAGGTCTCAGACGAAGATACAACCGAAAAATACCGGTATAATACCGGTATTTTACGTACCGGTAGGAGTCCCTGTTTTTTAGGGCGACCGGGGACGTCCGGGGGGATTTTCTGTAGTGATACGGGTTCTTCGATGCTGCTCGCTCAAAAAGTCATAAATATTTTATCTTTATTCCTGAATTGCGGTTACAGTCTATAATTTACAGAAATTTTTGTCTTGGGATATCGTACCTAATATGAGGCAGTGAGTGCGACAACGGACCAACCCACATTAAAAAAAAAATTTCCCCTATTTTATATGATTAGTAGAGCCTATTAGACTACGTTATTCCTACTAATTCAATTTCGAAAAAAAATATAGGTTAGTCCTTTGTTGCTCTCACTGTCTCATATAAGAAATAATTAAATGTATCCGGGTTTGAAGTGGAAATGTCCGGGGTTTCAATGCTCTCTGTCCTAGATTAATGATTTTACGGATGGCAGCCCTACATGCAATAGAAAATTAATATTTATGCCACTATTCGAGAGAGCAGCATAATCTTTCACTTGCAGCTGAAAGAAACAACTGAAAATGGATCAGTGTTGTTAATAAAACATGGCCAACTTGATAATGAAATATCGTGTTTCGAGAAAAACCACGTTCAAATTATTTTTTAAATTCGTATATATTTTTAGCGCATATTACAGTAATGTTCTGCCCGTTTACCTTTAGTCCGCTATTCCCGCACCATATAAGATCCCATCTGCATCTCCAGTTCTGCTTTCTTGTTTTACATCAAAATGCCTGCCTCTTTGGACGCGCTGGAGGTACGACGCTCAGCCTGTTGTGTACGCATCCAGTCTCGGGTTTCAACGTATTTAGCAGCGTATCTTCCAATATTAACCCTCACATGCTCCAGCATGCTCACGAGTGAGTTGCATCCTTCATTGAACAAGCATGCTGATATATCCAGGCTGAGATTTCAATAACACCTTTGCCGCAGTACGTATGCTTAAGTGCCACAAGCAACTGTTAAAACTTTCGAGGCTGTTTTGTGTATTTCTACCCAAACAGCGCTGCAAATGATTTTCACAAGTCATGCTTTCGAATATAGGTCGAATTAGGGCAGCAATGCCCCGATGGTCCAAGGGCTCGAGCATCCATAGCGTTTTCTACGAGCCGTGCGGAAAGTGGTGCTCAAAGCCAATGAAACGACGGGCATGCAGCGGATAGGGAAAACTCTAGTA